>CM040745.1:11140000-11740000 GCA_022829145.1 Albula goreensis | reverse complement strand
ATAAAAATATATTGAACATTTCTGATGGCTTTCCTCTGTGAATGGGGAGCAATAGCCATAACACTTCCCACAGTCATAAAGGGAGGGGTGGGCTCACCTTCTCCATGTTAGGTTTGATGCAGCGGATGAAGAATGGGTTGGACGCGCTCAGCGTGGCCATCAATGAGTGTAGGGAGTCCTGCAAGTCATGAACAACACTGCCATGAGAATCACTGCGAAAAAGACCAGGCTCACGCACTGACAGTGCTCTGACATGTGACTCACCAAGATAAACTAGTAACACAATAAACTCCTAATGATCTCTTATTTTGCACAGGGTACACAATTATTGATAAGATTGGATGAACATTTTATTTAATTATTTTGGTTCTTGCCAACTACATACCATCCAAATATTGATCTGAGGAACTGATTAGTGGGAATGCAAGTAAAGTTTCATGAAATCAAAACATTGCTGTAAGTCACCCCTGAGTTGAAGAATTCACTGCGTTTGCTGTGAAGAGCAAAAGAAATGTTTGTTCAATTAAAACAGCAAATGACAGCTGATGCAGCTCTAGCCATTAAGAGATTTATGAGACCTCATTCATTTCCCTCTGCCCATTAGTGACTGCAGTAAATTATTCAATAATAATTCAATATTTTATCACACCCCTAATATGAATCACACAAACCACTCACTGCACATCTCTGGGATCAAACAGAAAGACTACTTTAATGAGATAAGGAGAAAAGGCGCAGGGCTCCAAAGCAGTGTTGTATGGGAGTGTAGAGAACTGGGGTTGCAACACATAATGCAGGTTTGATTGGGAGCTAGGGCACTACTTTTGTGCCCTTGAGCAAAGTGTTTGCTTACTGAATCGTTTCAGTATACATGCCATCTGTACATTGCTTGTCAAAAATGTTGAATGTGGTAATCGATCTGGATAGGCTCATAAATGACAGAATGTAAACGTTCAGACGACAAGGCGTTAACGCTGAATGAGTCATGGTGGAATATAGCATTGTGATAGCTAGCACCCTTGAACTCCGAGCTTTTCATAATAACGGGGTACAAACGCAGACCCCCACCCCCCAGTGGTCCGCTGCCCTGGGGCTGGGGTAATCCCCCAGGTTTAAGAGTTACAGCTCAGGGCGGGCAGCCAAAATCCCCTGTGCATTGATGCTGACACATTATTCACCTCTGAATACCACACCCCAACCCCCCCTGCTCACCACAGATCCACAGCAAAGGCACAGGATTGGACTGTGTGGTATTCCAGGCCCCTCCTCCTGCTCACATTTCCCTCTAAATCTCAACTTTTAATCCTTCATTTTCTTTGAATGGCCAAAAATGAACCAGGTCATGACCAAAGGGGGAGCTGCTGATATGGCAGCCAGCCCACTTTTTCCAAACAGATACATGTTGGTGTCCTCATTTGGATATGTAACTCTTTTGATGACCAAGTTTTTTGTAAAGACATTGTCTTTGCAAGTGGTTTTTGTACTGAGAGCCTAACTTGTCACACTATCCAAAGTCTGTATACGTAAATACGAAGTCACTCTCTACCCACAATCCCATGCGTTTCTCACCCTGAACTGGGAGCTGACTGTGGGCTTCCGTCGGGCTGTTCCCATCTTCAGTGTCTCCTCACTGCTTCTGCTCCCCACTCGCTCGAACAGATCATAGATAAAATCAAGCCTGAAATAAACACATGGATATGAACACACAAATACACATACACACAATATCAGAGTCCCGGTCACAAGACAGTGCCACCTGCGCCATCAAGACCAGCAGAGTTTTCAGAATTATTTGTCCCTTTTAATGAAAGTACTCAACGTGTATACAGAGAAGCCTGGTTTACATGATTATCTCACCACTGCTGAGTTTCTCTGCCTACAAAGTACTTGATTTCATTGGCTGAGGAGAGAAGGGCAGTTTGTCTGAGAAGCTCACCTGCTGTCTTTCAGCATGTTTAAGATATCATCTCTGAACGTGTCTCTGTTCTTCTCCAGGATGCCTCTCACGTCATACAGGACCTTGAGAAGACAAAATAGAGCTTCCAGTGAGGGGATGATGACAGGATAGCTGCACTCATACACACATCCACACACACAAAAAGAACTAGTCCTAGCTGTCAGCCAGCCTAGGAAACATGAGTAAGTGCTTTTTTGTAACCGCTGTTTGTGTTTTTGTGTTTACGTACATACACTTGTGTAGTTTATTTGGGGGGGGCATCTGTAAAATATCGATAAATGAAGGATGTATTAACAGTCCTGCTATCGTTTCAATATTGTTGATCTTAATGGCTCTCTGTAATGGCTTTTGGTGGAAGTCTACAAATTCAATTTGAGGAGTCTAGTATAAATTTCATTTTTGTTTCCTAATTTTTCTCCCTAGAGCCCTGTAGGGGTTATTCTACTGACTCTTACTGATTTTCTCCCTCGCCCCCCACTCTCTTCCGCTCAGTGATTCTTCTCTTCCGCTGGCAGTCAGTAACACAGCTCTTCCTTCTCCACCCACGTCATGTTATATCTGCTGTGATTCCAATTGTTTTGTAGAAACCAAAAGCCTCTCCTCGCTCCATGTTACTTCTTGTTCTTATGTTTTTAACATTTTTGTTAAAGACACTAGTTATGTAAGGTAAAAATTTTGATTTATTGAATAATTAACCAACATAAGGAGCTCTCCTCATTCCACACTGAGAGGTTAAGAGGGAGAGAAAACTAGCTCTAGGGGCTTCTTCCAGCCAAATCATTAATGCATTTGCCAAGTGCCCAACGTCAGGCCCGCGGCTTCCAGGCATGTTAAAACTGAGGAGTTATTGTCCTGCCTGCGGTCGCACAGAAAAGGGCAGCACCCTCTGAGAGCCGGCCTTCTGCTCTCTGACATGAGCCTGCCATGGCTGCCCTTTTCCTAGTGTCAGTGTGCCCAGGACAGTGACCTTTCCCCCACTCTTTTGAGTGAGGAATCTTTCCTGTCCTTCATTCAGTGGTTTTTATGTGGCGGGGCAAGGAGTATGTAGTCCCGGGGGTCCTGATTTCTCAGGCCCTGGCGGAGTTCCCAGGAGGAACGCCTTGTTGCCCCAGACCTCTGCAATCCTACCCCTTGCGGGCTGCCTGATTTCTGGAAGAGGAGGAGACGGCCCTGGCTCCTGGCCGGCTCATCACCCCGCCTGGCTGGTGTGTGTCACTGCTAAAAACCCCGAGGCTTGCTTTCCCTTTAGACCTGCAATTTGCTTTGTTTGCTGCAGACAGTCTCCCACAGTCCCTGCTCCATGAGCGCGCAGCTAAAATTTTTATACCTGTTGCATGCGTGTACGTTTGAATGTGGTTAACTGTTGAGGTGTGCTATTTGATATTTCACAATGAAATAAAATGGCTGAAAACAAGAGGCTTGATGCCTTGTCAGTAGTCAAAGACAAGATGGGGAGGGGTTATGACTGCACCTGAATACAATTCCATCCAAAGAAAAGCACCTTTCCCGAGCTTTATATGCAGGTGTGCATGCATGCGTGCATGTGCATGTGCGTGTGTGTGCATGAATGCATGCGAGCGTGCTTCTATGTGCTAAAGAAAGAAAGAGAAAAAGAGGAATACAATGCCTGTGGTTTTACTGCTCCACCCTGGTAACTCATCATTACTCATTTTGCAGTAATCAAAACGCACTGAGGCGAGATCATAATTGACCAATCAGTATTATGTACTTATTATGTGCAAACCCTATTATGTACTTTGCAAAAAAAAAAAAAAAAAAAAGACAGTAGGAACAACATTGTAGACAAACAAAGTGCATACAGCAGAAGTGCCTTCAAAATGCAGTGTGAGTGAACCACTGCCTCCAGTACTGAGAGCAAACACACACAGGAGTAATCTATTGCTGCTGACCAAGTTTCCAAAGTGTGGCAAACGGACATGGCGCTGAGCTAAAGGTGGGCTTGTCTG
This sequence comes from Albula goreensis, assembly GCA_022829145.1. Lineage (NCBI taxonomy): Eukaryota > Metazoa > Chordata > Actinopteri > Albuliformes > Albulidae > Albula > Albula goreensis. The sequence continues at coordinate 11,736,076 of CM040745.1, read as the reverse complement.
GCCCCGCTCCTGCAGGCACTAAGGTGTTCAACAGTCTGCTATAGTCTATGCTGTGCTGGTGCACAGAAATCTGAGCCAAATCAAACTTGACTGACATGACAACTGTAACGAGTGAATGTGAACAGGGCGGGGGATTGGGGGGTTGGTGTGGAGAAAAGGGGGTGGGGGTGCTGGGGTGGGGGCGGAGTCGCTGTAGGCTTCACAATCAGTCCGCACGGCGCCATCGGCACCTCGCCGTGCCCTGGGAGAAATGACGTCTTGCCTGCACGCACTAGGAGCTTATTGTGCTCTGCTGTGGAATGCTGGGATAACTCATGACGCACGTGCAGATGACAGCCTCTCAGAAGTGTGCGTAGACATGCACACAGTTCACTATATGTCTATGTGTGTGTCAACTGTTATATCTTGTTCGAGAGTGTGAAACCGCACAAATCACACATCAATTTCATACACTTTCTTTTACATGGATAATAAGTGATGCAATGATGACTGAGGGTTCTAATTTAATTGAGCAAACTCAAAAGCAAATTCAAATAAATTTGGAATTGGAATATGACAATAAAATTGGAATATGACAATTGAATTGCTTCAGCAGTTAAGTTACATCTGAAACTGTTGTAAAACTAGTCTTTCACAGGCACAAGTATAAAACTAAATGTGGTTTTAAAATAAACAATGTACCAAATAGTCAATATGATAAAGCCTTATATCAGTAGTTTTTATCATAACAACACAAGTTTTGACTGTCAAAATAGAGCCTGGAGCAACAGACAGTTGAGTGAAAGGTTGGGGGCAGGGTAGACAGGACAGACCACAGTAACTCAGGTTCTAGAGGATGCTAAATCATGCATCTCCTGCGTTAGCCAGGTATACAGGTGCAGCACAGTTCCATGGACAGTCACTGGCATCAGTATTTACCTCCCCGGCGTAGTGCTTGATGCCAAACTGGTGATCAGCAACTCTGGGCTTCACATAGTATGGGTTAGTCTGTGAAAACAGATACATTCAATACATTACAGCACATTGTACAATACAGAGCACTTCTAATGCATGGCAGTGCAATTCTGAGGACATTACAGTTACACACTTGTGCCAAATATATTACTCCGGTAACTGTACAGTTATATAATAGTAGAATGATTAAAAAAGGTCACTGTAGATCAGGGCGTCTGCTAGGCAAAATTAGTTATGTTGCGCAATTATTATTCACAGTCTTAAAAGTGGCTTTTCATTGCAAATTTTTCTGCGCATTTCAGGTAAGGTAAGTTGCTCAAGGTGATGGGACCCATTGTACTCAAAGGGTTGGGAGTCCAGTACTTTAACAGCTATTCTGTACTGCTCCCTGTTCCCCCTCCCTTTGCCACCAAAAGATCCTATTCATGCCAGACAATGTGCAAGAGACATGAAAAGTGCTTGGCATAAAGGCTCAGGTAGCAGTGACCGGTCTCTGTCCGCCCGTCGTGTCTCTCTCCCTCGCCAGGCCATCCCCAGGCTCTGAGAGAACACACTTTTTCCCCTGCGCACTTTGTTCATTAAGGCTGGGGAATGGCTGATCAGATTTCACTATTGTGCGTTTGCGTGTGAGAGGGGCGTGGGTGGGTGTTACACTGTGGCTCAGAGCGCCACAAGAGATACTATTCAGGGCCTCAAAGAAAAGTTAACCCCCGGCAGCCTGAACTCTTCCTGTGCATGTGTGTGTATGTGTGTGAGAGAGAGAGAGAGAGAGAGAGAGAGAATGCGTATTTGTTTAAATTTGTATATCACTGTGGTGTGAATGTGTATACGATTTTGTTAATGTGAGTTGATGTCAATGTGCTGTGTCTTAGTGTTAGAGGGTGTGTGTGTGTGTGTGAGAGGGAGCAAGAGACAGAAACAGAGAGATTGTTTCCATTTGTGCATGTTTGTGTCTGCCTGTGGTTGTGTGTGTGTCCATGTTCATATCTTTTAAATCAGTTTTGTGTGGTGTGTGTGTTAGAGTGTGTTTGCATGTGTGCATGTGTCTGTATGTACGTGAATATTTGTGTGTATGGAGTGTGTGTGTGTCTGTGTATCTGTGTATGGAATCTGTGTGTTTGTGAGTATGTATGTACGTGTGTGTGTGTGTGTATGTGAGTATATATGTGTGTGTGTGTGTGTGTGTGTCTACTCACAGCATGCCTACTGTGTAATTTCTCCAGCAGGGTGTAGTCAGTGCCTTTGGGGAAGCGGCTCTCTTCGTTGATAAGCGCCAACATGCCCAGTTTCTGCAGGACAAAGAGAGAGACAGGCACACACATCAGTGGAGGAGCCCATTCCTGGCCTGGTGCTCAGATAACTCCCCCTCAGCTTACACATGAGGATATATTTTACACATGTGTTTTACATGTATGCCTTCACCACTTCTGACTTACATAAACCCAAGCTGAATGACTACATACTAATAGTGACACTACGCAGTGTGAGTCTCAGTGATGAAGCATTACTGGAGTGTTTGATAGTCTCATTGTGGTGGTCTCAGTGCTGGTATCAATGCTAGTATCAGTGCTGGCTTCCCTACATTAGTGCAGAGCAGCACAACCAGTAGTTATACCACTTGAATCCCATACTTGCACCCTACTGTCTGAAATATTAATCTAAAACATACGGATTACAAAGATTTATAATCATGCATAACATTGCCACATTTTTGGAAGAATGAAGAAGTCATGTGACTGTGTTATGTATTACATAAAGTAGGGTTCAAAAGCATGAGACCACTTTCCCATGGAAGTGAATGGAAAAGTGGTCTCAGACTTTTGGGCCCTACTGTACATATGAGGGTTAAATGTGATATCAGAGACAAATGTTTCAGGTGATATGGTGCGAGTATTTAATGAAAGCAATAAAATTGCTGCTTGCGCTGTGCTGCCATGGAATTATGGCCCTAGGCTTAGTGCTGGTGTCTTTGGTGTGGCCTCAGTTATGGTACCACCGTTGGTGTCAGCGCATGTTCAGTTCTAGTGCCACCGTTAGCAATGACGGGGTCTCAGTGCTGGAAACACTGTTAGTCTCAGCCCAGTCTTTGTGTTAGGTTTTGTGTTGATCTCACTGAGCTCCAGTCTTGCTGAATACCTTCTCAATGAGGTCCAGACATTCTGCGTTATCCATCCAATCAATGGCTTCCCAGTTTATACCCTCCCTGTAAGAGAAACACAGGACATTCTGTTTCTGAAAACCTCTATGTACCTACACACACACACGAACACACACATACATATCCACACACACACACACACACATGCATACACATGCATGCAGACACACACACACACACACACACACACACACACACACACACACACACACACACACAAGCATGGACAATGAAGCAGCCACAATGGAAGTCTTGTTCCCCTATTCATGTGATGAAATGAGCTGTGACCAGCCTCCTAGCCCCCTTCAGTAATCAGATTCAAAACACAACAAAACAACTGTCTGAGAATGAAATTTCCCATCAAACATCTGGCACCGTGTCTCTGTCCTTCTTTACCGATGCAAGGAAACAGCAACGACCCCAGAGCTGATCTCCTGCCTCCACACCTGTTTCCCCTGGCTTTCACCTCACCTGTGGAGCCTGTGCTTGGCTGACTCAGGGCAGGGGAGGGGGAGTCCAGTCCCTCACTGCTCATTTCTTCCCCAAATTCCCACATGTTTAGCACAGCCCTGCTTCCTGCATTTAGTATGATTGTTCAGTGCCCTGTGCTCCAATAACCAAATATGGCTAAAGCTTAATGAAAATGCTTGTCCAAAGATGGTGAAATTTTTCAATAAGCTAAAATCCTTATTTTCAACTTCCATGCATTTAGTATGATTGTTCAGTGCCTCCCTACATAGATGTGGATATACATAGAACAAATGGATCCAGGAGTATCAGCAACTGTTCTCCCTCTCTTTCTCTCCCCTGTTTTCTCTCTCTCTATCTCTTAGGAAAGCCATACCTGTTGTACTCCAGCTGTTCCAGGGAGAAGATGTGCTTGTTGAAGTACTCCTGCAGCTTCTCATTGGCGTAGTTGATGTTGAACTGCTCAAATCGGTTCACCTGCAGTGAAGGTGGAGCACACACATGCGCACATTACCGCGTGGTCACAAGGTCTAACACTAGGATGGGCTGCAGGGCTGGAGCCCACATTGCTAGGCATGGTGTCAATGGGATCAAGACCTCAAAGGGCCCGCCTCACCTGAAAGTTCTCAAAGCCGAAAATGTCCAGGATGCCTATGGACTTGAAGTTGTCCTTCCCTTTGATCTTCTGGTTGATCCTCATGATGATCCAGGAAAAGCACTGTGAGTATAGCGCCATGGCAACAGAGTCACGGGAATCCACTGCCTGTTACAATTTGAAAAATCATGACAGGCGGGTTAGCCCAGTGTTGACCTGTAACCTTACAGACCACTGGAACATACCGAACTCTCCACTCCTCAGACTGCAAGTTCTCAAAGCATAACAAAAACATTTCTTCACAGATCTTTCCATAAGTCTTTTTAGACATAACGAAAAAATGGACAGAGAAAGGCAGTCTAATTTCATAGCTTGGCGAAGAAGAGTAACTGCCAGGATGGTACAGCATGTCTTGTTTTGAGAACAGAAAGGGTTACTCCAGTACTCCAATATCACTGAGGATCATGACAAATAATCCACAAACCCCAAGATGGAATATTTGAATTATAATATTTATACTGTTTTCCCCAAAACACTGTTTTAAACTCTAAGCAATAGTCTACCCTGTGCAAATAACCACTCACTGGAAAGAGATCTGCACTAACTCACACTTTCTGACAGGACAATATAACGGCATAACATTACTGCTACATGGGGCTTAAACACTATTGGCATTGGGATCTTAGGCTTTACTTCATAATAAATGATATGGAAAAGAAAGAATTGTATTTTCACAGCTTTACTGTACTGCCATTATTTGCATTTTAATAAATATACAGGAAGTAAGGAAGGGACGTCATGTTCCCATATTCAGTGGAGGTCATTATGTGGAGGGAGTTAAACTGTGCAATGAGAAGTACAAGAGCAAACTGCAAACTCAATGTGCAATGACAAGCCTCCCTGGTTTTTACCTACATGACAAGTCTCAAGCCACAGCAGATCCAAACACACAACCTTATCAACTTAGAGGGCCTGTAAAAAATATCCTCAGAGAGTGGATTTGCTAACCTAGGATCAGCTTAGCTTCTTAGCCCATAATAGGTAGATTAGGATATGAACAGGGAAGACTGACCCTAGATCGGCACTCCTAACTGTCAGACACTACAAATGTAGGCCCAGGTCTGAGTGGCCACACTGCTAGCATTGTTGCCGGGTAGAATCTGTGGCCTGGTGTGAGAGCAGCACAATGCAGGCAGACTATAATTCATCATTTTTTGTGTGTGTCTCGCTCTGAAAAGCGGGGACGGCTCCAGGAACTCGCCTGGAGAGAGCGGAAAAGAATGCCCATTTGTCCGCGGGAATCGGCGAGTGGGGTGTGCGCAGAGAGCCCGGTTTATGCCAGAATGAGCAAGGAGAGACACCCCAAGGAATAATGTATGCCATTAAGAATGAGAAAGACAGAGAGAGAGAAAGAACGAAAGAGAGAGACATAAACACACTTACAACTATGTTTATTATTATGCATCAATGTATGTGTGCATGTATGAAATACATATTTTTAATATGTATCAAGTTACTTTGGTAATGCTGCATAACAGTCATGCCAGTGAAGCCCATTTGAATTAGAATCTGAATTTCAGAGCGAGCTGCATTTCATTGCATTTCCACTGAGTCGTGCCCTGCTGAGGGGCTATTGTTTTTTAACTGTGAAAAGGTTTCTTGTGTCTGTGACACAGGCACGCCACTGTCAGGGCTGTCACAGGGTAGCATGGATTTTAATAGCATGATAGGGCAGGGTGGGGGGCGGTGAGGGTATCCACTGCTCTCTCTGTGTGATTTACTGGCTTGCGTGGGCTGACAGAAGCCCACAGTCTCAGTGGAACAGTGACATTCTTAGAACAAACAATTTACAGTAACTTTGTTTCAACGCCCCAATGTCTTTTCCACACCGCTGGAGTCGACATATGAAAATTAGCTTTGGATTCTGCCTTCTCAACAGCATGCTGTTTCTCCTCTCCTTTCAATCATATTGGTGATTACCCCATTGTTTGTGAAGAAAAAAAACGTAACAGACAACAGCAAAACAGTATAAATTCTGAGATATAAACATCAGATACACTGACTGACCCACCAAACAGACCAAACGAAGACCAAAAGCCATGTATCCACAACTCCATGTAAACAGCCTTTTTCATTATAATGATAAAAGGCGAAACCAAATCTGAGCTCAAATTCAGCAAAGGGACATGTCTCAGCAATATTTGCTAAAGAATACAATGTGGTAAAACCAAAATAAATGGTACAACACAAAATCAAATAGTTTACGCACAATGCTAAAGACAGTGGGGTAACTGAGGAGATAATATATTAGTAGAAACCCAACAAAGAAAAAAATCATTACAAATGCTCTCAAGGACATTCCAGTTACCACTAGCTTGATTGTTTTTACATTTAAAACTATTTTATTGGTATAAAGGAACGTAATCTGTTTTATTTTTTAAAAAAATCTTTAAAAGGTATTTAAAAAGTCCAGAACAATCTTTAAAAAGTCCAGAACAATCTCAATTTTGGACTTGCTTACATCTTAGAGGTTCTGTGGTAATTATACTTAATTTTGAGCCTGTGGTAAAGGGTAAGCTCTGGCCCATTTGAGTAACTTTATACACTATGCTGTGAGGTAATAATGGGTATGCAGTGACAGGCTGGGGAAACTGGTGGCAGTCACCCCAGTCCTCACCTCTATTGTGCATTTAACTTCAGATCATTATCACTCTGTGATTTGTTCTCTCCCATTACTATATGTGGGAAACAAAAAAAACAGGAAGTGTGACACAGTCACGCACAGAAATCCCAGCAGCAGGTGGGTGTGTTTTTAAGAGGCAACGTCTTTGCTTTCTGGTGTGAATGGAGCGAGTGTTTGGATTGGAAAGGCTGCCGGGTTGGAACCGGGATGAACTGGATCTGTATGGGGGTGTGTCCGGGACTCCTGGGTCATGTCGGGGCGTGTCAAGGCGTGCTGGGGGTGTGTCCGGTGGACCCTACCTGTTCCACGGTCAGGGGGGAGCAGATCTCCTCCCCTCGCAGAATGAGGGATCGCTGGGTGAGAACCTCAGACAGCTGGAAGGAGTCCAGGCCCAGCAGGTCGCTCACAATACTGACCACTAGAAACACAGGAGAGGGAAGCATCAGCAAACGCACAATGAGCCGTACAAATGCACATGCAAGACACACACGCACAAATGCACACACACACACATATGATGCACATAAAACACAAAAACACACACATAGGATGAATACACACATATACTTACTAAGATGCATGCACACACGCACAGAAACCCACAGACAGACGCACACCCACAATTTGATGCTGGGACACACACATAATAAACATTATACAGCATTCTGACTCCATGTCAGCTCTGTCCGGTCAGGGGCTGTATAGTCATTATCAGGACTGTAAAGAGGCCGCCTGATTGACCCGGCCGATGTCAGTTTGGCTCCCGATCTTGGCCCCAGCTCTTCCCCGACGGCTCCCGCCAGCGGCGCCGAGCTCTTGGACCCGGTTCAAACACAACGAGGGAGGGTTTTTCCTCGCTCCCGTATCCCTGGAAACAGGGTCGGGGGAGTCTACGCCGAGAGGAATTCCAGCTCGTGTCGGGGCGTGTCAGTCGGAGGACACAGTGGGGCAGAGCTCATTCACTCAGCAGCACTCGGGCTAAGCGAGAACGTGGCCTGACGAGGCTTGCCGCCCCCCACCACCCCCCCTCCCTGCCCCCACCCAAAGGCCACAGCTCACCCTTAGGCACAGCCATCCCTCCCCCTCTGAGCTGCCCTGCTCCATGGGTGGGCAGTACTGGGGGGGTGCCTGGTACACAGCAGATACAGCACAGCACACTTTAAGTGTGGCTGTTTAGTTCGCTAACCAGGCAGCTAGGACACTGTCTGCAGTAAAGGGTAACCATGGCGCGTGTGACTAGGTGGCACGGCTCGCTTTCAGTGACGGCTTTTCCTCACCTCCCTTGGTGGTGATCTGAGCACCTCCTGCTGTCATGAACTCTATGTTGCCCATCTGCAGGACAGCCGACAGCAGCTTGAAGACATCCCGGATCTCCTCCTCTGTGAACTCCATCACCTTCAGAGCCTCCTGTGGACATTAAGGTGGGATAGGCACCATGATTACAGAACACATCCACCCACCCTCTCTTCATTCACACTCACCCCAAAGTCTCAGCAACTTTCTGCTTCAGCATAGAAAACCATAGCTTCATATTTTGAGGTATATGCATTTTTCTTAATCAGCTCCCTCATTAAATCCATGTCATTAAATCTGCTTGCAGCAAAATCATACCGTCCTCACTCATGCAAAATATTTCCATAGAAAAATACGCATGGCATACTGTGACACACTTTTAGAGCTTTATGCCGTAATGTAGAATTGATAACTTGATACAATTCAATTTCATATCCTTTTTTCATTTTGCTGCCCCTAAAGAAGGAGAGCTACATGGGTCTGTCCTAAAGCAAGAGAAACATGTATGAAACATACCATGCTTGGTCCCAAAGAACAGTATGAGAAAATGCATAATCTTTGTTTAGGGCGCCCTCTGGTGGCTACATTTTTATAACATCCTACGATCCACAGATGCAGCTCAATCAGCTTTTTAGTGAAACATGGCTCAGTATAACCTCATAATAGAAGGACAGCAACAGCAAAGTACTATGATTGATTCAAATCAACAAGACACAGAGAACACATGAAAGCAACATCCATATCTGGCGTTGAAAAAAGCCTAAATCCCCCACTATGACGATAAAAGTGGTGGATATGCTCCAACCAGATATGGGAAACCCCAAACCTACCCCAAAACCTACAGGGTAGGTGGCAATGCAGGTTCAGGTTGCTACCAGTTACTCACCGCAGTTACCTAATTACTGCATACACCAACACAGACTCACTGCTATATTAGACCACAGTAAAGCATTTCATGCACTTACATGAGAAAGGCTGTTATTCATGTGGTTACTCATAAAGAATCGTATCATCTGTCAGATCACATAAATAACTGGGGTAATTAAGTAATTAAGACAAAGAAGTTCAGGACCAACTCCCCCACTCAACACCCCTGGACTGTGATTGGCTGTGTGCTCCTCACCATGACGCTGTCAAACAGTTGCTTGTCGTCTAGGCTCTTGTCCCTCACACATCCAGACTGGCTCAGGTAGTGGTATGACTCTGGCTCTGACAGGAAGTACAGTTCTGAAAGAGAAACCACCAAAGGTTGACCCAATCATCAGCCTGACAAACGCTGCAGCTGCCTGTACTGTATTGCTACAATGTATTGGTACATTGGGGAAGAGGGGGTGGCTGTATGTGGGTTGACTGACAAAGCCCTCCACTCCAGCGGGAGGTGCTGCCCTGTGGGACTCACCTCTGTGATCATTGTCTGCTCCAGCTAGTAGTGCATAGAAGATGTGATAGTTCCGCTCTCCGGGGTTCTGTCGTACAACACGGTTCTAGAACACAACATAAATCAAAGATTTTCCATGAAAAAATCCCGAGCCTGGTGTGGGAAGCAGGAGCACCAAGGCCCTTGTGTGTCAGTGCACAGTGATGTATTCTACTGAATTATAACTCAAGGAACTGCAAATATATTACTTGGTCACAGCATTGGAAAGATGAATGAAATCTAATTTTTTTTCCCTTTTGCTTTGATTCTCCTGTAAAATGTGAAGTATTGTGTAATGACCCAATTGCAAATATCTGTACACAAAATCCAAGACTGGATGGACAGTGGGGCAAAAGAGTGAGGGAAAAGGAGGCCAAATCCTCAACGATCTCCAAAAGGGTTTTTACCTTTTCAAGCAAATCTGAAGAGAATAGGTTAAGGAATCAGGAGGCATTCATGGGGCTTAACGGGTATTAGCAGGTAATTCTGTGCATTCGCACTGCAGCTCAGGTTTAAAGTGCTACATCAGCAGCAGTAATGCGTTTGTAAGCCCCGCTGAAGAGCTCTGTCTGAGTGCAGCATTAATTGGCGCGTGCGGACGTTGCCGTGGTGCCAGGCAGCCCGGTCAGCAGTGCGAGCTCAGCGCCGCAGTCTCAGCACTGATGCTAATTGAGTGGTTTTTTTGTGTGTTTGGAGCAGAGCAATTACACTGTGACTGATGAGGCACTGCGTAGACAGTCTGAGAGCTGATGAGAGTGAGGGGGAGGAGAGTGGCTCCCCCACACTGAGGCTCCATGAAAACATACACAGTGCCACTAATGTGCTCGTTTTGCAAGAGAGAAAATGTGCGTGTGTGTGTGTGTGTGTGTGTGTGTGTGTGTGTGTGTGTGTGTGTGTGTGTGTGTGTGTGTGTGTTGTGTGTGTGAAAGTAGTATACAGTACAGGGATACAGCATGCATATTGTGTGTGTAACTGTGAAATAAAATAAAACAGTGAGTTTGTGTTTGTGTATGACTTTGCCTGTGAGTGTTTCTGTGTGACAGCAGTAATCTGCAGAAGGATACAGTCGACGATGCAGCCACCCTGGATGTTCCCACTCTGGGAGAAATGCAGCAGGATGAACTTTCCAAAGCGGCTGGAGTTGTTGTTATAAACGGTTTTCGCGTTCCCAAATGCCTCCATGATGGGACTGCAGGAAAGCAAACAGAAACATGAGAAGGAAAAGCCTGCACAACACTGCACATAAAAAAGGCAATTACTACCCGGCCAAAACTCTCTGATTGAATACAGTCTATTGTGAGTAAAGCCCAGCATGGAAGTGAGCTGTGAGGTCCTCTCAGTCAGTACAGCTATACTTAATGGGACAGACGCTGAATAGACACACTGAGATGCAGCTGTGTCTGTGTATGTGTAAATGCACCGGCCGCAGGCATGTATGGACCTGTGAGTGACAGTGGGCGTGTGCAGGCGGGTGCCTGTACCTGCTCTGTACAATGGCCTGCTCCACGTGGGTGGTCCTCTCTGAGGGCGGAGTCCCGGCAGAGTTCTGGCTCATGACTGACAGAAACTTCAGCAGCAGCTTGGTGCTCTCCGTCTTCCCAGCACCACTCTCTCCACTGCATGAGCGCACACACACACACACACACACACATGCACACACACACACACACACACACACACACATAAACACACACACAATATCAAAAGCATACTTGTGTTTAGTGATTATTCTCCACACAACATTCAAATGAAAGAAGAATTCTAATTGCATGTAGAATTATTGTAGTAACGCCTTTTTAATGTAACCATGGAAAAACTCTATTTAAGCTTAACGATGACTAATTTGAGGATTTTAACCTGCTTTACATTCAAGCATCCGTGTTACTGCAACTCAGATTTGAATGTGACAATGTATTATGTACTCATACACTTTCATGGGTTCTTTGAGTTGTATGGGTCTCTGTCAGTCATGCTGTGTTGAGAAATACACTTTATTGGCAAGAACAGCTGCAGTGTGCAGACTTGTTTTTCCAGAGTTTCATGACTCCACAAATAGATGGATCTATACTACAGAGCATGTATGCATGTTTTATGCCTCACTGATGCACTAAAATGGGTAAAGAAGACTGTAAAGGTTGTGTCAGGCTTTTCCTGTACAGATAGAATAATAATAATAGCCATATTGGGCTGAAACATGGGGTGAAACGGGTGTCGCCCCTCCCCCCATTCACCTGATGAGGACACACTGGCTGTCGTGCCTCTTCCACAGGCAGCGATAGCACTCATTGGCCACGGCGAAGATGTGCGGAGGCAGCTCGCCCAGGTGGTGCTGGCTGTAGAGGTCCACAGCGGCAGGGTCATACAGCCCGCAGATCCGCTTATAGGGGTTCACCGCTGCCAGGATGGAGCCGATGTTAGTCTGTGAGGACAGCAGTATGAGGGGAGAGTGGGGTGGATGGAAGAAAGGGGACAGAGGAAACACAGCACCGTCAAGGAAGATGAAGGAGACTGCAAAGTCAGTGGGAATCACAATACTACAATAATTTATTCATCATTTGAATGATTCATTCATTTGCCAGATACCCTTAATGGGGGTTAGATTTCACATTTGCTATTTGAACAGCTGCATATTTATTGAAGTAATTTAAGTTTAAGCATGTTGCTTACGGCAACAGTGGCAGCTAAACATTATTGCCAGTTTCTTAACTACTATGGCGCCAGACAGAATTTATTTAGCAATTAGTCATTTGGACACTTTCTGGGTGCTGTTTATAGGGCCATTTATGTTGTAAACCCATCATCTTTTTCCTTGTCAATGACACCACATTGTCTGTTCTTGGATTTTGTTTGTCTGTTTTGGAAGGTCAATAACGAATTCACTAATACACTGGCATGTTACATAGAATTTTGGACCCAAACAAATTAACTGTTTATTTACAGGCATAAGATGCAATTCAATCAAAAATGACCTTATGATTTCAAGGACATATGTTATACTATTTTCAAATAAAAACAAATGTATAAAGGCTTCATTGCCTCCAGTTATTCAAATTAACTTCTTTTATAATGTAAAGTCTGTTTTGATTGAATTGCATATGCCCTTAAAGAGACTAAGTGTGTTTGATTGTTTCCCAGCCCAAGAGATGCTGAGATCAGAGCAGCCTGTGATGAGCTCTCTGATAAGGAAACTGATCTGAGATCAGATCAGATCTCACTGTCCCTCCGCTTAGCAAAGCTGTGGTCCAGACATCAACAGTAAAACATACAAAAAACAAATGCATGACTCACCTTTTTCATTAATATCTGTCCACTGTTGTTGCTTCAGGCATTGATCACATTTATGTGCGTAATTCATTTTGGGAAGCATGCACCGGACAAGTGTGTGATCTATAGATAGAGTGCTATAGCATGCACAACAGCAATAGATAATAATGTAATTTGAGGAGCCCACTAAAAGCACCCAGTGATGAGATTAGAGAGCCTTTTTTACTCACAGGCTGTCCGTGTAGTCACATCATGCAATGCCTACGGAATGAGTCAGTAAGAAACGACCTCATCCTGTAATGCATTGATCTTAATGGGAATCTGCGGCTATGCCACAATGGCCCTCTGCTTTGTGAGGATAACCAGGTCACGTGGAGATAAAGAGTTTAAAGTCAGGAGGGCATTACAGTGAGGTAAGACTTGCAAATGGAATATGCACATGCTCCTATTGTCTCTAGTGCCAAGTCCAGATTGTGTGGAGCAAGCGGTATTGTATTGTACCAAGTTTCAGGCTGAAAGGTATTTGAATAAAGCCTATTTGCATAGCTGCCTGAGTTCCTGTGAACCCAGACATGTGGATAGGCTCACTGCAGCATACTGGTGCAGAGGTGTACAGTGCACCTTACTAGTTAAAGTACAGAACTTGTGGTATGGAGGTTGCAGGCTTGAATCCTCAATGAGAACCATCTTTATAATCATCACTAAAATATTCATCAATATTAAAATGGATATATCATTAATGATCAACTATAAATCTCATTCTCAATATGAGTGCCTGTTGAACAAAAAAAAGTTTTATATAATACTACTGAAAATGAGAATTCATACTAATCAGTGACACTGTTATTTTCCAACCACAAGGTGGCAGTACAGTAACAAAAGTCCAGCTGTTTTCCAATAGCAAAGGCTCTTAGCATTTCTGCCATCCATCACAGCTATCAGTAACTGTCAGCTTGTTGCCTGACTAAAGATAATAGCTATATTTGCTTCAAGATAAATTACCAACCATCAGGGAATCTAGGGAATCTGACAGCTGTTTGTTAGTTGTATCGGTCACAGTTCAATAAGCACAATTAATGTCTACACAGCAAGCCTTCCAGCACCATTCAAGATCATTTGTATGCAACTGAAGAAGACAGATCCCCACAAACAACCCAACAACAGATATTATTTGTGTTCTAACCAGTCACACAAATATAATGACTTAAGAGACTTGTGAGAGGAAAGAAAACAGTACTTCACAAAAGTTAATGAAATCCCCTAAATGTGAAACATTCTCAGAGGTAGACAAGGTACCACTGTGTATGCTTGCGTACACCCTTGACTACACCACTGAATGCACTATACAAGGCAAGCAAAATGCAGGCACAGGGGAGTGGAGCAGGACAGGAAGTGGGACAATTAGGTACCCCTCCTTGAAGGGGTGTTAATCTATAATGTGACTGGCTCTCAGGAAGCACCTGGTGCTCGATACGCCGGTCCCTTCGGCAGAACCTGAGGCAGGGGCGAGGCCCCTTCTGAAACCCGTCAGGGAGGGAGCGCACAGGGACGCAGCCCTGAACGTGACAGCGGCGCACATGCACGGCTGTTCTGCATGCAGGTGAGGCATTCTGAAAACACTAACAGGAAACTTCTGCTCGCTAAGACAGGAGCGTTTCTCACATGGGACTATCATAGATCAACAGAGATATCTTAACATGGCCACATGTTAAGAGGAATGTGGAAACAGTGGATTTCAGAAATGGCAATATATTTTATTGGTATGAAATATATATTTTATTACATTTGCCACAATACGTATGTCCATATGTTCATAATATTTTGCAGAACATTCCATCTCTGTATGGGCTTATGAGTTTATGCTGGGATTCATATTGGCATGTGGTGAGCATACACTAGAGTTTCTTGGAAGTTAAAATAAATGAGGTTTGAGAAACAGGTAAACAAAACCACAGACCATAGATTCAATGGAGATTTGAACAAAATGAACAGAAAAGACAGGTGAATAAAAAAGCATAACTTTTGCTCGCAGGCCTTACATAAATGTTGTCCCTCTGGTAGCGCTGGAACAGGTTGTGCATGATGGCGGCTTCGTGGAGCTCGGCCAGCGAGGACATGTCCTCCACCCCATCAATGCTGCTCTGATGCATAAGGTGCACTCTCTCCCTGCTCACCTCCGACGCCGCCATGGTGATCACCTACAATACACCAGAGACACAGTAAGAACATAAAAATATATGACAAGAAAAGGCCATTCGGCTCAAATCACTCGGCAAGAACTCACATTAACAAAGAATATCACATCATTGGAATTGTCAAGAGAAAAATTATATCTGCATTTTTGATGTCGATACATGGAAAGGAAGATTGCATCATTAGTTGTGCACTGTCAATGATTTACATCCCCATAAATACTGAAGGTTATTAAAGATACCATGTGAGTAAAACATATGATGTAATGCAATGTAATAACATTATGAAGTGAAAAATGAAACCCTTTCCTTTCTATAGTAGAAACATTTATTTGCTTCTTGCTCTTCAAGGACAATCAACTTGATGGCAAAAAGGTAAGGCTAAATGAATACTGACTAAAGTATAACTACAATCTCCCTTGCACAATATGCTGCACATTATTCTGTCCTGTAGACCAAATTACCAAAGACATTTATAACACATTCTGTGCCAGTCTGTTCATCCCACACAATCTGAAGGCTTCCAAAGCTTTCTCCTCTCTCTCAGAGCCTAGCCTCGGGACATCTTAGTGTCTCGATGCAAAATTCTCTCTTTTTCTAATAATAAAAAAAAACCAGGACACAAAACTCTTTTTATCCCCAGTGTCTTCTGTTTGTCTTAAAACCACTTTCTTTATCTCCTCACATGAACTTGGCATTCAGGGAAGCTGATTCTATTTAATGATTTTCTGAAGCGCCCACAGCGTACTACTGAACCAGTGTTCAACATAAAAGACAAGGCTCTTTATAAAGATGAAGTTGAAAGGCGCATCTTAGGCAAAACCATACACAGAGAGAGCTTTGTTTTCCACTGATAAGAAGTGTTTTTGCTCCCAGTTGCTGTACACTAACACATCCTTCAGTGGGAATAGTCAAGAAATGTTCCTGACTAAGACAGCGGGGAAATTAACACAAAAAAACAGGCTATGATAAAAATGAGGCGAGAAATTGAAAACTTTCCCTGTTTTCTGAACCTTGTTTTTACATTTTCTGATTGACTGATTGGATGAGACTGAAGTTTGTCCCAAAGTAGGGAGTCTTGTTTCAGTCTGCCGTCTGGGATGTATAATTCCTATAATTATATTAGGTTGTGCTATAACTATTATACTTTATTATATTGTGTGCACCCTAATGTTATTATGTTGACGTTGAGTGGGATCGGAGGATGGGTCGAGGGCATACACTCTCCCTACTCATGGATGCACATTACAGGCATGAGTTAATGCACTTCTGTGACTGTGTCATGTTACCATAATTTGCTGGACGAAATCAACAAGTGATGGGAAAATAAGGCTTCATTAAGTTCATAATGGTTAGAGCTGAAATGGGCTGTCAATGACTTGTTTCAAAACACAATGATCGACTTAAAACCATTGTGTCACTGATAGCTTATAGTAGCTCTGTTCCGCAAACACAAACAGCACTGAGTTTATTACATATGTAGGGTTAGATGCTGGATAGAGCCAGGAGTTATTTAAAACTGTATGTGAGTATTGGACAAAAGGTGTACTCCAGGCAAAATGTTCAGGAGATGAGGAAACACGTTACCTTCCTGTCATTGCCTTGGAGGTGACAGCACTCTAATATGTCTGTAGATGCACAGAGAAAGCATCAATTGATAGGAAAGTCAATAGAAGTTTGTTAAGAAATAATACCACTGTCACTGGCCTCATACCTCGCAGCTACAAGCCTGGTGAAGACAGAGATGGTCAGAGTGATAAAACCTGCTCACTTTTGGAATGCAAGCAGTATTTTCTAACCAATCACACCAGAGCAGTGGAGTCAGGTCAAAGGAGAAGGTGGAAAGTAATAAAGTAATACATTATATGATACAGTATGATATTGGGAATGAATAGTGAGAGGAGGAGTGCATCAAATACACTCTTGCACAATGGCCTTTGAGGGTCTGACCAGTATCTCAGAAAGGTGCTTAATAAGGGGCTGCTTAAGGAGAGGATGTCACCTTTTCCAGCATTGTGTTAATCAGAGATGAGGTAAACCCTGACTCAGTAGAGTGTATATCTGCCCTTCTCAGCTTACTCTTCACTTTCTGGTGGGGGTTGGGGGTTTGGGGGTTCCAGTCCTGAGAGGGAATACTGGGTACAGAGGTTTCACATTAACTGGTTTCACATTAACATTAGCTGACGCATGTGGAAATTCGGGGGGGGGGGGGCTTTTGTACTCCCAGAGACTGCCTCATGTATGGAATGGGTTCTTGTGGTGGAGGGAGTACATTAGGAGAGGATGTGCACCCTCTCGGTGGGGGGGAGGTCTGTGGGGTGGGGTGCTGGGTTGGGATGGGGAGGGGAGGGGGGTGGTAGTGTCAGTTTCCAAGAGGTGCTGCCGGGATGCAGCAGTAATGGGCTGTAATGGAGAGTAATGTGAGAGCATGCGCATACATCATGCTGATCCATTACAGGACGGAGGATGAGCTGTCTGTGTGCTGAAGGCCGCCAACCGAGGCCTGATTCCGGGAAGGGGCTTTTAAACCCAGTCAGCACCAATACCATCAACATCATCATCATGTGTGGGGGAAACAGCTGATTTTAAATAGTGTGTGCATGTGTGTGTGTGTGTTTGTACATGTCTTTTGATGACTGGGTCAATGTGAGGAGAGAGTGGGGTTACTGTACTGGAGGATATCCACCCAAAAACTGTCAATAGTGGGGGAGGCTTCAAGATTTACATTCACTTCAGTAAAGTGTGCACTCTGATTAATTGAGTCAGATGCAATATGAACAAAGAGTGAGGATATAAATTATAAATCCAATTCTTCCACCCCCTAAAATCATGGAGGTGCTACACTTGAAGGTGAAAGTGACAAACAGCATGTTCAAACAGCTGGGGTCCAGTTTAATGGAGATTGTTGTAGGGGTTTCCTCAGCAATCAATACAATTACAAAAGATTGCACTGCATGCTGGTTGGAGGCAAGTCATGTCTCTGAGTCATTTTTTTCTTGGGTTCGCAGCACTTAAACACAGGTATTGGGTTTCACTTTGTCTGAAAATGTATGTGTTTATTCATCGGTGACATAACAAAGCACAGCTGGACCTTCCACACCATTCCTACACATGCCAGGCCTATATTACTTCGACAAAAACAACAGCATAGACCAGTAAGCATTCTGGTCTGAAACCACGTTTAGGTTAAACAAATCGCTGAGAGGTACAATGTTCAGTAATGGACACCTTAAAGATGGTGCTCAGAAATTCTTCCTAACATAAAAAAGCTGATCAAATCTGTCCACCTGCCGATAATCCCCAGTCTAAGACTGATAATGAAAGCAAACCTGGCCTGGCCAGATAAAAAGTGATTCTGAAAAAATAAAAACAATTTCTGGTGATCTAGTCCCCCCACATAAATACACTATCAATCTGGTTCAGGTTCAATCCAATATACTGAGGCACACATGTATGGATGTAAGAGCAGCTGGGGAAAGGATGCCCACAGCGTGCTTAACTTGCCCCTGCTGGTGTGCTCTCTCCTCTGGGCCCCAGAGGCCTGCTTAGTCTGGCTTTCCTGCGCTCTGCCCCTCTATCTGCACTGCATAATGGGAGCACTAATTCCTCGCCCCGCATGGAGCCAGTGACATTTGCATCTCTGGGAGGGAGTCGAATCTGCCGTGCTGCGGGACTCTTATGAGAGGATAAGACTGTCTGAGAGAGTGACAGGCTGCTCCACTGCTAAACCATCGAGGCTCTGCAGTTCTTTCACACTGATTGTTTCCCGAGACACACACTGAGGGCTCTATTCTGACTGTCCAAACTCGTGGACCAATGATAAAAATACAGAATTATGCTGAATTAATGGTGCATTGTTTATTTGAAAAGTCATATTTGTGTGAGTTCATATGAAAAGCCGAAAGGAGAAAGAAAAACATTCTTGTGCAGGTGTGATCCCCAGTGAGGTAAATGCCGGAGCAGCTCACAGCTGTGGGGAAATCCCATCGGTCTGTCTGTCTTTCCCTTTCCCCTGGTGCTAACCTGCAACAGTTCCCACACTCAGCCACGTATGTGTGTGTGTGTGTGTGTGAGAGAGATTTATTATTATTATTATCATGATTATTATTTACTGCTTGTTTATTTTGAAGTGACCCATATCTAAGGTGGCTTACTAGGCATTAGATGTTACAGTGCAGAATACAGACAGAAAACAAGCAGGTACAATGAAGCATGTACAACACAACTACATGGGGTCACGCTGTGCTGTCTTTTATGACAAAAATACAGATCTTGAAGTAAATCTCCTATTTGCCCACACAGCCACTATACAACGGTACTGAGATGTGAGGGAGCTCTCTGCTCAAACAGCAAAGGGGGGCAGATCCCTGTGAGATGGACCTAGGGGCAGGCTGAAGAGGTAAAACTGACGGTGTTGATTGGGTCCTGACTTGCTGTCTTGATTGGAGGACATTTCCAACTGTATTTTCTTCCCTTGGCATTCAGTACAATGTATGCATAATTGTATATAATGACTGTATAATGACTCATTTTAAAAAGATGTGAATTGTGCGTAAAGTAGCGTAGCAACACATTTCCTTGAAAAGGACAACTATTTCTTTACCCAGGTTAGAAACTTTTAAAATTTGACACATATTTAAAGATACATTTAAGTTCCCATTATACGCTGGACAGGAAAACACATGCTAAGTTCAAATCACCAGATTTCCACCTTCCCATCTCCACCTTCATGTCTACTTCCTTTCTTCTGTTTTTCTCTTTCTCTTCTAGAGGTCCAGTGGGAGGTTCACCTCACCCAAAAAATTGTGAGTCATGACGGAGCCCCCTTGAACACCAAGCCCAGAATCAAATGTTTGTACCTTTATACAACATGCCACATCACAATAAACTGTTAAGCAGATTCTTGTTGTCTGAGAATTAATTCTACTGAATCACTCTAATAACTACAAGAGTGATTCATTTCACAGTCGCATGTGGTATAACTGACAAACGATGAAACTGAGGAAATGGTGCCCAAGGGCCAAATCCACCTTCATAAATCTGTCCTCACCAATGAGAATGCAGGCTAAAGAAGTTAACGAAGCTATCCAGACGCCATATCAGACATTGAGCCTCTGTAGTCAACACTCCCGGGGCAACGACTTCAACAGCTCCACATCAACACGGCCTTGCTGAAGCACGAAGCAAAAGCTTCCTGGGGGTTGGGAGGGTGTAAAAGGTCATTTCCTGTCCTTGTCATCGCCTCCCCCCAAAAAGGGGACCGAGGGGTGACATGACTTGTTTAGGCAAGCAGGCATTCTCTCAGGCCTACGATATAATGCAGCAAACTGTGAATTCATCCAGACTTCCGTTTCACCCTCCACATATTTCTCTGCAGTCGTAACATACATAAACTGCATATGAGATAATAAACAGCCAGGGGTTAAACACTAAATTCCACATTTGAGATGGGATGTAGGATTTCAAAGCTCAGAGTGTATAGCATGGCCATTCTTTGTTTCAGTTTATATGGGAATATGTCAATCTCTCAAAACAGAACAAACAGGGACAAACAGAGAAAAATGATATGAGTCCTAAAAGAGTTATCTAAACCAAATTAAATACCATTTCAATTATCAGAGAGTAACAGGCCCCTTAGCAGTAGTGATACTTAGCTTATTACTACCAAGAGGATTAATATCAATGACTGTTGTTAATAAGGGTTATTGGTTACAGACAACACTGTTTAATATGTTACTAAACAAAAGTCCATGTTTTACTCAAATAAATCTATAACCATGGGGTGAGAGGAGGCTGTTATCAGGTTATTACTCTTTAAACTACCACCTCTTATCACTAAACAATTTTGGAATAAGCGGTATTTTAAGTAAAGGAGGTGACAATAACTAAATATTCAGACATTGAGGCACTGTGTGGATTATTTTGTGATTACATTATCTGTGTAAATTAGTAGTCACTGCTGAAAGTTTCTGTGAAAAATACAGTGAATTGCAAGTTTATCACTGCATATCATCAGTTACTGATGCAGTAATACTGAGAGCTAATCATTTTGCCCACAGGAAAAACATCTCACAACTCAACATTATTGCTCCTTATTTTGTCAATCTCAAGTTTTTTACACATGACAAACATGCAAAATAATCACAAATGCTCATAATTTTAGGTGTAATTTATATGATAGCATATTACCTCACATATGCAGACACACACACACACACACACACACACATTTTACAGTGTACAACCACATGAGTCTCTCTCTTTCATCGATTTGTAAGTCATCAACTTTGACAATCAATGTGCTCCAAATGAAAGCTGCTACACTGCATTGTGTGTGTGTGTATGTGTGTGTATGTGCGTGCGTATGTGCATGTGTGTGTGGTGTGTGAGTGGGTGTGTGTATGTGTGTGCATTTGTACATCTGTGTGTATATAATTGGGCTGCATGCTGCCACCGTACTGATTTACATACAGACTCCAGGGCTCACAGTTACATAGAGCACTCTTGAGCACAAAGCCCAAAAATGAGACACAGCCAGCTCTAACAGATTAGCCACTTAGGTTTGGAAACCTCTTCCTTTTCTCCTTCTCCTTGTCAATTCTCGTCTTTTCTCTCTCTCTGTCTGTTTCATCCTCTTCCCTCTCGGGCTGGGGGCCTCCTTTCTGTGGCTGTCAGTCTCAGCTGAGACCAGCCTGTGAGTTCAGAGAGTCTACGCTCCCTGCAGACTCTGAATCTGGGCTACAAGCTCTAACACACAATCTCGCTGGCTAAATTTCCGGCAGCAAATCAAAGTAAAGTTATTCTTAACGCTTTGAGAGGGAATGGTGTAGCATAGGATGTAGCAGCTCTGAATATTCTTTTTCTACAGATTTGAAAAATTTTACTGCAATTGCACAGTGGAAACATGTTAGTATTATACTTTAGCCCAGCTGAAAAGCCCATTTCATCATCTATCAATCTGGTCAGTGATTTTTTATGTTTGTTTTAGGAAAAAAGAGAAAGCAGAGAGTGGAGTTGAGAGGCCACACCCTGGCTGGTCTCTGACACGTGCAGCCCGTTTGTGCTGCTGAGTGCTGATGAATATGCATGGCCATTCTTTAGGGAGGGAGCAATTAAGTCCCCAGCCGAGTGGGGATCAATGAAGCCCTACAGGGGGCGGCCAGGGTCAAAATACAGGGGACACAGCGGCTACACACCGGCCCATCTGCCGTTCTGAGGACACACCCAGCCACAATGCATTCTGGGAGGGATTCATACAGGCAGCAGTGAAAACAGCAGAGAGGATACTGAGCAGAGTGTCTTTCATGACTATCCCACTTACTTCCCTCTTACTCACATTAAGATGTCCGGCATCTGCTGTCATCTAGTCTGAGTACACACTACAGTATAGTACATCATACTCTGAAAAATGAAGAGTCAAATGTTGGTTATAGAATCATATAGGGATGTTTGCTTCTGGTATAAAATTATGAACACACTAACATACCCACATACACACATGCCTACATACACACATTTATGCATGTGCACATACACAGACACACAAATACACAAACATTCATTTAGAGCTCATCTCCACACAGCCTTTGATGTGATAAGTTGATTTGCATTTAAACTGCAGAAAACACTCTCTCTCGCTGTTTGAATTGACAAATTAAGAAAAGAGGGCTGTGGGCATTGCTGACCTACATTTACAGAAATTCCATATCTGCAGCGATACTATTACAAACATGCTGACATTAAATAAGAACTGTACACTATACACATGGGGAATAGTTAATTTACTTAATTTACCCAGGGAACGGCACAAAACAAACAAACTAGCAGTGAAAAAACTGTGGGGCGACTGGTCAGTGGGGAATAGCTGCTGTTCAAAGGTATCTGATGGAATTGCAGAGGAAACTTCTGCACCCAAAGAACAGCAGATGTGAATCAGAGAATGAACCCAGGAAAAAAACAACAAGAACAGTGAAACACAACAAACTGCTGTGCATTACAGCAGTGTTTGTGACAGCTGCAAATTAAGGATGAGAGAGAGTGAGCAAACAAACAGGGTGCAGAGCCAGTGTGAAACAATATATGAAAGAGGACATTCAAAATTCAGCAACTGTATGAGCAAGGTGTGACAAAGAATGGAACAAGACAAGAACAAAAAGCTCAGGTTAAGCAGCCGCTGTTGATATTCAGGTCACATGTGTCGCCATTGCTGTAAGAACTTCTTTTCCCCTAGTTTACTCTTACAGCTGTGCTTTAAGTTAGAAGTCAGGCACGCCTGGGATTTAAAGATGACTGGATGATTCGACCTTCAAAAGGCCATGCGGTGAACAGAGGAGATCCTCCCAGCCAATGGGAGCAAGGACAGAGAATCCCAAGTGAGAGTTTGGCATGTCTCTTTCTAGCACACTGTGCTGGTTACCCCATACATGCAAAATCCAGGCAAAAAAACTCTCTCATACGATGCTTAGACTCATGACATGCTTTAAGAGTGCAGTCTCTTAGGATGACTGCTGGAGGACATATTATAAACAGCTCAGTATGAGTGCTTTACATAGAGAAGACAATAGAAAAGTTCCAGACTGATGTTTTTTTAATGGCTTTTGGTGGAAGACAACACATTCAATTTGAGGGGTCTGGTATACATTTATCCTTTTTTTTCTACTTTTTTTCTCCTGAGAGCCATGTGAGGGTTACTCCACTGACTGTGTTTCAGGGAAAAAAAAACATTAACAACATGTCTGCATAAATTCTCAGACTCCCTTTTTCCTGTCTTCCGTCTTAGTCTCTCTCTCCTGCTCTCACACTCACACACTGTCTATCTCTCACCATTTTCCCTTACACACCTCTACGACTCTTTCTCTCTCACTCTCTCTCAGCTGTTCTCTCTCTTTCTCTCTCTCTCTCTTTCTCTCAGCTGTTCTCCTTCTCCCTCTCATTGACTCCCTGTAGGTGCCCTCATGTCACTACTGTTGCTTTACTCTCCCATTCAGACTGGTGCCATCTGGACCCATAGAGGGGCAGCAGAGTGGGAGGAGGGTATGGCACAGCCCAACAAAGGAGGCCGAGCAGCCTGGTGTGACTGGCAGCAGGAGAGCCAGGTGTGTGTGTGTGTGTGTATGTGTGAGCGCACATGTGCGTATTTGTATGTTTGCATGTGAATGGATGTGAGTGTATGTGTGTGCTCATGTGTGCATCTGTGTGTATGTGTGAGCACACATGTGCATATTTGTATGTGTGCATGTGAATGGATGTATGTGTGTGTGCGCGTGTGTGTATGTATTTGTGTGCTTGCACACACACATGCATATCCATGTATTTCTGTGTAAAACAACTTTCTAAAGCGTGAGCTAGAGTATGATGATGCCCTTCATAGTTCATCACCTAACTCTGGAAAAAAAAGCAAAACTCTCAAAACCATCCAATCTCTACACATTTTCCATTGCTCTCTCAGGACTGTCTGTGCTTACACCTGGCCCAGACAGCCCTCCTCCCATTCTGCCCCTAAATCTCAGACTGTTTCTCATAACGGTGTGCAGTGAGGGACATCTGCTCCCATGGTAACCCATCTCAAACCAATAAGGCCCTGTGCATCATGTGTCACCCTGACTACAAAACCATTTCAGTTTGTTGCTGCCCTGAAATAAAAGGTCAGCCACACAGTTTGCGGTAAAGTGCAGCACCATATAGGCAAGGGGGAGGGGCCTCTAACTCTGTCCTTGTGTGCTGCTATATTGGATGTAGACAATTAGTGGAGTGGAGTTGGCATCTGGGATGTAGTCCAGTGGAACCAGACAGAAGTGGTGGAACATAGAGATCCAAATGCACTCTGAAAAAGTGGCATGCATGACACACACAAAAGGATATGAGTGCAGACTGCAGGACGGGGGTGGAAAAAGCAGGAGAAACTACTGGCTACAGGCAGAGCTGGTGTGAGGTGACATATACACACATGCAGCCTGACAGAAGACCGACAGAAAGAGAGGATGCAAAGACTGGGAAACAAAGAGAAGGAGAAAAAAGGAGAGAGAGAGAGAGGGAGAGAGAAAGGGAGGGTGGGGGGCGAGAGGAACAGAGAAAGAAGGAAATTGATCATATAAATATAAAATAGGAGTGTGGAATTTAGCAAACAAATTTATGCTGTTGACGTTTTTCCATTATTGAAATGCTGCAGCTGAAGTAAATTCAGATTCTGTGTCTAACAAAGACTCCCCATATCACTGTGCTCTGTGTCCGTGAGGAAATCAAGACAGTGGGCAGCTAACTCCATATTCACAGGCTTAGCGGGTCTAAAGATATCCATAAAAACCTTCAAAACGTGTCGGTAAAATCTCATTAAAATACTCTGTGGGAGTACACTGTATCTGAATTCTAGAAGCTTGTGAGCCACTCATGTGCCTATCAGTGTTTTTTTTACAAAATATTCTTCTCTCACAAGGAAAAGGATTCAAATACAGCTTGTAACATGTTGGATGTTTGTTATCAGGGGACAAGCCAGAGGCAACCAGCCTCTCACAGGGATCCTTGTTCCAAAGTTCTGTGGCGCCGATGAAAGGGGGAGGAAATGTGATTGGTTCTCCTGTTCCGGGAAGCCACTCCCACCCCAGGAAGCACTGCCTGATCAAACCCAAGATTGAGGTCACATGACCTCTGCCATTTCCAAACTCAGTATCATGACAAGTATTGTTTTGTATATTCTTTATATAATTCCTGTGTCCATGTAAAGTGAAAAAAATATTTAAAAACTGGATTAGACAGTATTCTTTCTCATGTTACTATGTGAGTGACTGACTGGTTGCTACACACGATGACTATGTAGCCATTTCCATGGCAACCTGCCCAGAGGCCATCCCTGAACAGTGCTGGGAAGGCTCACAGTGACACCCCCCTCACTTTCAGACACACAGGCTGATCGCACATAAACCCAAAGGAATTCTCACATTGTCACGGAGCTGAAAAAATGTATCATAGCTACTAAAGATGAATAATTTAAACACAATTAAATTTGCTGTCTTGTAATTAAAACTCCTTTTTTAAATCTCCTGTTTTTTCATTCTTAATTTCTGTTTATTACTGCAACACAATGATATTTGTAATTTTCTGTTACTTGCTATATGGCTTCCTTTCTCTTATTCTTTTCCCTGGAACTCAAGGCTAATTTAAAAGTTCAGACAGTGCACAAAACTATATTTCAATACATTCAGCACCAAACCAAAAACCAAGACCACAGACTTGATGAGACAGCAGGGAAACACCTACAAGGGAAACACAAGTATGAAGGGCATATACAAAGAGAGAAAGATGCCTAAACTTGCTCCACCTTGTAAATATCATTCCCCATCTCATTTAAACATCCCACTACATTAAAGGTTGAATAAAGAATTTAAATGGGAAGGCTGTCTCGCAGATGACTGGAGAACAGTGTGAATCTGAGGGAATGTTTTCTGTTACGTTCCTAGTTGAGACTCCACAGATTTATGAGCCCTACAGACACAAGAGGCCCGAGGGCCAAAAGCTCCGCACTGTTGACTGTGCAGAAGCCTTCCTGCACATTGTTCTGAGAATGCCAGTGGTATATTTATGGCACGCCACTGTTGTCGTTACGAGTTTCTTGGTTTGCAGCTTCAATCCAAACAATCAAAAAAGCTGATTTGTCAAGCCATCAAAACAGCAAGGGAATTACTATGAGTTTTAGACACCAAGGGAATTACTATGAGAAATTCTATTTCCCTTTACCTCACCTAGCTGTATTTGTCTTACAATTTCAGAGTGTGGATAAATAAATATGTTTGGATAAATTAATTCACATACCATTAATATAAGCCAGTGGTTACACTTTGAGCATGACCTAGGATTATCTTCATTATCCACTACTGTGGAAATGTGCCTTTGGCTTTACAACGTAGAGGGACAGACCATTTAAAATAGACAGGCAGTATAAAACATCCCCCAGTCCTTCTTTTTGTTTTTTTTTTTCAGCCATGCCTCTTGGTCTCGGCATGAGGTCATTTATATTTATATTCCAGCTCATATTCTGAAATAAACCAAGTGCACATTTCACTCCTCAAAAATGTACCTCATGTGCCCCCTTGTGAGGATTCCTGTACTCTCTTGGGGTGTGTGCACCCCTGGATCAGGGCCGCTGCTCTGCCGAACATGACAGACACGTCTGGCAAACCATGAGCTGCAAAATGAATGACCTGCTCTAATGGACTGCTCTAGTCATCTTTAAAGGAAAAGATGAACACACACACATGTGGTAGTACTCACAGACACAGGGTATAAATTCAAAGTCATGCAGGTGCAGGAACGAATGAAGGCCATGTAGGTGTATCAGTAAATCACCTGGAGCACCAAAACAGAGTGCAATTACATTATTCATCCTGCACCTGTTTTTGTTTGTTCCACATACTCACATTCCTATACTCAATTTTTGCACTGTATCCTTTTCAAAGGTCTTTTCAGGACTTTCCAGCACTAGAAAATTCTATATTGTCTCAAATTTTCATCTAACTGTCAACAATTTGAACAAAAGCAATGCTTCTACTACAATAAAAATAACAACAACAACAACTACTACTACTACTACTACTACTACTAATAATAATAATAATAATACTTCAAATTTGTAGAATTGATCTACATCTGTAGCCAGAATAATTCAAAAGCCCAGGAGGACACACCAGCTTAAATACCACACTGCCCCTCAGAAATGTGCCTTGATCCATCCATTTAAAATTAAAAATTCATCAGTGCCACCATGCTGCCACTTAAACACAAATGTCAACCATTTTTAGGTGCATCAAGCATCATCATGACTACAGGGTCACTATGGAAACCCCTCCACACACCAACAAGCCTGATGGGGTTAAGAATGTTTGCTTGTAATGGCTACTTACGGCTGAATGGTCTCACATTAAAAGTTCTCTTTTGTTTGCTGATGGTTTCATTGAAGATGAGAAGAGCAACAATTGTCACTGTGGGTAAATCTATTAGTTATTTTTTTACTTGTCATTATCCTTTTAGCATTATTTGTCATTATTCATTTTGTTCATTCATTCACAATTAATTACTGCAATGAATTTTAACAAAAGAACGATTTTTAACTTGATTGTTTTTTTTTACACATCTTACTAGAATTATGTCATTTAAATATTGTACACTTTTCAACAGTTTTAACAAGTCAAACGAGGAGGAGACATGTGAATACTGACATTTAATTGTACTTGGAAAACACATTAGTCCCATTGAGATTAAAACATCTTTTTAAGCAAGACCAATTGAAATGCAATTCTATGCAGAATGTTAGCATTGGGTGAGAGGGTAATTGTGTGAACAAATTGGGATATGTTCACACCCTAACACAAATTAAATGTACAGCCAAAGTCAAGCTATGAGATACATTGGCTCCAATAAACTCTCTTATTAGCCTGTCAAAACTGTAAGCCAGATGGCTAGGTAAAGATCCAGTACACAGACTCTGAAAAGAACATTCGTGTGACTGGAAAACATAATCCAAACATACACAGAGGGCAAAGAATAACAGTCTCATAGTCAGTAATACTGTTGTCAGCACAACATCCACCCTCTACCAAGTGGATCAAAATAACCTGTTGGCAATATACTTTTTTAAAGTGAGCAGCATACAGTCTGCTACTGCCCTGTGTTTTAATGGCAGATGACGGCAAATACAAAACTTGCCGTCAACATTATAACAAAAAACATAAATGACTGTGTCAGCGAAGAGTGTGTCCTCACAGCATTTCTGGAGCGCAATAAAAGCCAGATGGCTAATATCAAGCCATCGTCTGTCACTGCGTGAAAATGCAGTGGCCTGCATTCTGAACTCCGACATAAAACATATACAATACAGGCTCTGGAGAAGCTCTGAGCAGAAAAATCCCCAGAGGTCTGGTACAGCTGTGGTGATTCTGCACATTTTTGGGAATTTTTACAGAGCAGAATTTTTACAGAAAACAGCGGCAGCGGAAGGTACAGCACACTCCCCAGGCATCTCATGACTTGCCAAGATTTCGATTAGATACTATTTTAAAAATACCCCGCCCCCTCCTCTGCATTAAGCACAGGATTTCCCTCAGACACAAAGGGTCCCAGAACACAGCGCCAAACAGATAAGTGTGGGCCGTCTGACCGAGCGCTCGCTTCTCCCAAGTTCCGATTCCTGACATTCTTACCAGGGCTCTCTCTGGCCACGTAAAACAAAAGAGTATTTGCTCTAGCAGAACATGCATGTGTGTGTGTGTGTGTGTGTGTGTGTGTGTAGGTTGATGTTTATGTTGGAGGAAGGAGGGGGTGTTAATGCAGCTCATGTTTAAGGATGTTTTTGGAACCCTTTTATTTTCCTTATATTTAATTATCTTGCGACAAACTGACACTGTCATTGGTCAGATACCGTATAAGAATTTGTTGCCATTAAAAAATGTGGATGTGAATATTTATCTGTCATCTCAAACATTTAATTAAAATGCTCGTGCATGAATATGTTCATATGTTCATGACCGTGTGTGTTTTATGAGAGGTTAATTATGATATCCAGATCTTATAGGGCCGCCTTTATTTTTTTAAAGCTATTTTTTAAAATTGCTTGGTAACCCCACTTACTCTGAAATGCCTTAATACTCAGGCAGAAGCCCACAGAGCTGCAATAAGTCTCTTCTGCTGTGTAAATGTAATATTGATACAGTGAGGAGACCAAGGCTGTCATATTTGTTAGTGCCGTCCGTACTAGATGACATGCTGTATTACTAAGGCCTCATACAGTAAAATGGTAGTGCTTTACATGACTGAACACATGTCCGGCTGGCATGGTTACACCCAAAAGACCTGGTCCCAGTTAAAGTCAGGTGTTTGTCATATTGTTTCCTTTGTTTATGCATGGGTCATAAACGGGTCAAAATGACACGTCTTCAAGAGGATCTGGGAGCACTTAAAATGTCCACATTCTTCCTGTTGTGACTTGGTGATTTACTTCTATTTAGGTGACCCAGAAGTCTATGACTGTATGCTTGTGCCAGAAGAATGCCCCTCTCACCTGTCCGTAGTCAGTGTTGAAGACCAGGGAGCCATCTGCACAAGTGCTGACAGTGGAGGGGTGGAGCTGCTCCCTGTCTTTCACCCAGACACGGGCCCCCTGTAACAAACCAGACAAAAAGGAAAGGTGAGGTACTGTTTCATTACATTTTATATTACATTACATTTAGGCATTTATCAAGTGGTCTTATCTTGAGAGACTTATGGAAGAGCATTCAACAGATTCAGGTAACAAGCAAAGATGACACCAAGCTGTTGTGTTACAATCAAAAGCTGTAGTCATGTTATCAACCTACAACATAGTCATAAGTGCCATGCTCAGTGCAAGACGGAACTGAAGAAAAATGAGTTTGTGGGGTATTGGAAATTTACATAACACAATCAATTTTGCAGATTTACCACACAACAGGACAGAATGAGCTGTTAATTTACCACAGAGCAGGACAGTGTGAAATACAGTTGAATGTTTAATAGAACAGCAGGAACTAGTGTTTAATGTAAGACAAGGCTGAGTGAGATACTGCTTCAGCATACAGTAGGACGGGGTGACATACGGCTTAGAGGTACAACAGAACAGAGAAAGACACTGCCTACCATATGACATGGCAGACTGAGATATCGCTTAACGTACAGCAGGGCTTCACAAAGGAATTGCAGCAGTTAAGCAGTCAAAAAACTTACAGTATTTCATTAGGTATTGAAGGTAGATAATCAGACTAATCAGACACATGTTACGCTCTAGACTGGCTCGTGTTTGGCAGTAAGTGACAAGGCCATCTCTGAAATTCCATAATATTCCCTGTGAACATGAACTTCAAAGCAACCGTTTCTCTGCCAGGCGGTGACATTTCGAGGGTGCACTGTGTGGGCCAAGCCCATGGGCCAGCATAGGCCACAATGTGACTCCCATCAAGGGGGAGATTACGATTTTCCTTCTATTATGAAGCCCACGCTTTAATGCACAATCTGGCATGGGGGGGTTCAGGCAGCGGTCTTAAATCTCTTAAGTTCTTAAGACAATAAAACTATTGAACGAGGAAGACTGTGCAGTAAAATGTGTGAGGAACAAGTGGCATACAGGGCTGAACCAGGCACTTCCAAACGCACTGTGACGCACAAAAGATCCAGACAGAGAAACAGGGGGAGCTGCACGAAGGAATCTGCCCTCCATATGGACATGCTGTTGTTCAGCCTTTGAAAGAAGCATGTTTAACTCTTACAGTGACTCAGCTCACAGGCAAATCCCATGAATCCTGATTTACAATTAAAAGGGTCAGAAAACTGAGGCTGTTTGAACATGTAAAATAATGTATGTAATAAGGGGTTACTCACACAGAAAGGCCATGCATGAGGGTGGGTCCCTTCCCAGAACTAAGTTGAATTCTTCCTCTCTTTCCGCTCTGTCTCCAAGCATTGCATGCTCATCAGCTATCTCTCTTTCTGCCTCCTGGCATAGCATGTTCACTATCTATCTCTTGATCTCTGCACCTCCTGGCATAGCATATTCTCTCTCTCTCTCTCTCTCTCTCTCTCTCTCTCTCTCTCTCTCTTTCAGCCCTATCTATCTATCTATCTATCTATCTATCTATCTATCTATCTATCTATCTATCTATCTATCTATCTATCTATCTATCTATCTATCTATCTATCTATCACTGTCTCCAAGCATACCATGTTTTCCTCTCTCTCTCTCTGCCTCCCTGCAATGCATGTTGTCTCTCTGTCTTTGTCTTACTTTCTTCCCTCCCTCACTGGTGCACCAGGTTCTCTCCTGCTCCTTTATTACAGGCAACCATAACACTGCGCCTAAACACAGACTGTGAGCCTTTGTAAGCCTGTCTGTATCTAAAATTCTGCTCTAGATGCATAACAAGCAGGACGCATCTCAAAGCTGTTTCACCATTAAAGTCTTCCAGCTTTAATGGTGAAAGCAACGCTCTGTAATGAAGGGATTTCTCCACCATTTCAATTAACCTCAATTACTGAAGGAGAAACGTCTCCACCTGCCTCAGATAACTGTGATATCTGTCTCTGTATGAATCAGGTGCCTTTCAGATGTACCCAAGACCACTTGCGCTATTAATTTAAGAGCAAGCTCACATGCATGATACGCTACTGCAAGGTGTCACATACAGGGCATCAGGATAACCATCACAGCTTAAATATAGGTCATTGTTCTTAATAAATGTCACTAAGGGTGATTTGTTCCCTGTTGTCTTTGTGTGGGATAATTGCTCGTTTTTTCCCATCCATTTCACGTCATATCTGTTTTCACCTCACATTGTTTCTGCCTGCATTGCTCCGTGACAGCCCCTATCCACCCCCTTTGTTAAGGAGGCTAAATTAAGTCAAAATTTTCAGGTGATTGATTAGCCGCGGCCATGGCTGGCTGAGTCTTCTCTCTCCTTTCTCTGTTTGCCCAGGAAACAGACCCTGTTGGGTGTCGCCGCAGGCCATGAGGCATGGCCGTGAAGGCGGGGCACATTTAATAATTCAGATTCAATAACAGGGGAGGCCTGGGGGGTCTGAGGTCGAGAGGGTTTGGGAGTTTCATGCACGTGAGGTGAGATGGCTGGGTGGGTGGCGAAGATGCAGCATTGTCGCCGCGCAGGAGCTGCGTCAGGTTTCGCCCGGCCCATAGCACAGCGGGCCTCCCCGCGTGGTCACCCAGGTGTATAAATCCCCTCCTCTCTAGCATTGGTCTGGCACCGGAGAGGGGTGCTGGATGAGACGTTTGTCTGGCAGGAACATTAGAAAACGGAGCGGATCAATCGGTCTCAGTTCCACGGGGAAACCCAATACAAGGTCAAAGCTCAAAAGTATCACTCCTCATTAAGTATTGATGAGGCTGTTTTCTCATGCAACAAGGAGATGCTGCCTGAAGCATAGCATGGGACATCAGCCAGGGCGAGGCAGAGATGGCCACAAAAGACTGGAGAAATACGGTAAAATGACAAAGGGTTCTGTTACTTGAATATTCATCTCATACATGAGCTAACAAGCATTGAGTCAAAGTATAGGGAACATTGGGACCATACCAGTAATGGAGAATTTTTATGTCAGATTTTTAACCATTTTTCAGTGTCTGACTCCATTACTCCCCCACCGCACTGTGCAGACCGCAACCCTGCTTCCCCCTGAGGAGGATTATTCAGAGAGAAGAACTCTGAGAGAAGGATGGTCAAGCATTAAAAGTGGAATCACTTGGTGAAAACGGTCAATATCTAAGAGTATACAGACCTGCTTGTTCACTCGCATAGATTTTTCACAGTGCTGAAAAATACAGCAAAGCATGTAAATAGTTTTGTCACTATGCACCACAACCTGAGACAATAAATACAGATTTACCTTTCAAGTACATCAATATCTCTCAATATCATGTATGGCTACTTCCTGTGTCTCAGTGTCCCTGTGACACATAAATCAGACACAGAGATATTTGGAGAATGGCGTCGATGTGTGGAGATTTTCATTCCAGACATGAAAAGCTGTTTAAAATAACGGAAATAAGGACAGACTAATGTTCAGGGCATGTGTACACTCTGTAGGCAGACTGAAACATTCTCTGTCTAGACATTTAAAGAGCTATAAAACTCTGCATATTAGACAAGTTAGCCCAGTGTAAAGGTGGTGATGGGGAAGTGTTAGCGGTAGCATCAAGGCCTCAGAGTAATGAGAAGAAGAGGGCAGGCGTAGGAAGGGTAAATCAGGATAACAGAGGGTAAGAAGAGGTGACACTGCTAGATAAGGCTGTTTTCTCACATTATAGAAGAAATAACATGGAAATATGAGCTCTCTGTCTCTCTCTTTTCCACAGACAGTTGTTATTATACAGTCTGTCACACAAGATGACTGGCGAGACGCACTGAGGTTCCACTAAACAATGCTGACGTCAAGAAACTCAACAACCGAGGAGGGTTATAAAAAATACATAATGAGTCATCAAAAATGTCTGATAGGTTTGCTCCCATTACAAAAGCATCCAAGAAATATTATTCCAGAGATATTATCCCCCCCTCTCCTCCCCCCACAAATCATTCAGTGTGGGGGACTGATCCATTACGTTGCTGGTTCTCCGTTTGATGGCAGGTTGCTGTGAAACAGACAGACCTGTTCAGGGATGGCAATATCTCTGACGTGCACCTTAAGAGACTGACTTACGCACTCACAAGGCTGTCAGGGGCTTTATCGAGTCATCTGACTGAGGCAGGGTTGAGAATTAATACTGGAATTACACAGTAGATTTGTGCTGCTCTGGTTGTTATGTGGCTGGTGAACCTGATTATTTTGGTGGAGATGGAAGTTATGTGTTTGTCTGCCATTCAGATTCCAATTCACCAAAGAAGTTGCTGGGCTTCTGTCCAGGTGGAGATATTGTCATGACATGCTAAAATCCCACCTTCTGTCTGCCAGCATAAAAAAGTGTTGGCAGGCGAGTTGGGACAGAGAACAAGGTTTGACGTCTCAGCACACAGAGAGTGGATGGGGAAATTTTGAAAGTAAAATGACTGTGCAATTATCTCTTTATGAATGACAAAATGGTTTGAGGTGCACGTGGTGTCACTACAGTGGAATGTATCGATCGTTGAGAGTACGTCTCTAAACAAATATTCCATCCAGGTAATCCAAATCTCCCCAGGTGAGACAAAGTGCAAACAGAAAAAGTGACACACCTCTTCACTTCTTCCCACAGAGCCTGCTTCCTGGTAAAGATTCAAGATAATTAATGACACAGTAGTTGTAAAGCTTGAGTAATCCACACAAAATTCTCCCTAAATTAACTCTCCCAGTGCACCAAGGAGAGTAATGGATCAATATCGTCTAGGCAGTGAGCCAGCATGGGGGCAGGGAAATCAAGTGCTTTGTCTTTGTATGTTTTTCTATCTTATTGCTCTGTTTTTGTTGTTGTTGCTAATGCTGAAATTGTTTGGCTCTAATGCAAAGACTAATGACTAATGGGAAATTCCTGGCACTCTTCATTGTGCCCTCGACCATACTTCCTGTCTGCGTTATACTGAGGTGTTGAAACTGGTCACAGTGATGAGGACAATCCACTTTGCTATTGTGTGCCTGTTGTGACTTGAGTTGGACTCAGATAGGCACACTGACCGGAATTATGTTTTCTCCTCATTCTTAGGAAACGCCACATTGCCAAAAATGGTATAAACTACAACATGAAAACCACAATGAACTGCAACCTTGATTTATTTTTAAATCTTTTTGAAACATCTAATGTTTTACATAGCGACATTCTCCAAGCCTGTATCAGCTGGTGCAAATGTGCCAAAAGATGAAAAGAGAAATTAAGTGCTACCACATTCGTCTACGGGAGCTCATGCGCTCTTGATCTCTTTCAAACAGATGTGTGGTTAAATGGCAGATGTGCTGAATAAGCATCAAGCCTATACAACTGCATGCTTTCACTTAGACACATGCTGCATCATTGAGGGCAATGTGGAGCCTCTCTCTTTCTCGTTCTCGCAGAGGTGGAAATATGAAGGGACAATGTTGTCAATAAGTATGCTAAATTCGAGTGAAATCAGGAGATGCTGTCAAGACTTTGAATGAAGAAAGACAGTGGTCGAAGACAGAATGAAAAAAAAGAATGGAAACAGGACCACAACAATAGGCCTTCAGCCTTCCTGGCTTGCAGGGCTAATAGGAGCTGGATGAGGAGGACGAAGAGCAGAAGGAAGAGGGTAGGGAGCAGATATTCTGGAAGGAGCACTTTTCCACACTTTTCCAGCTCATCTGCATTCACAAAGCATCCTTTCACAAAGTCAGTCACCCCTGCGCCTCAGTTCACCCCTTCCCCTTAGAAACACTCTGGGACTGAAAGCAGTGGGGTGTGGGGGCGTGTGTGTATGTGTTTGGGGGTACGAATGAAGGGGTGGATGAGGTAGGGGGGGATTGTTTAGGAGGGACCAGATGCAACGCCCTGAAAGAACTGCGGCATGATGGGATGAATTGTTGTAGCAACAGATGGTCCACCAGACCCCTAACTCCTCTCCTGTAGCCCTGCCCCACCCTCTCTGTTGCCCCCACTGGCCCACTGCTGCACCACTGACAATGAGAGCCAGTGGACCCCCAGGCCAGAAGCCAACCAAGCAGAAAGCCCAGCACAAAGGCCAGCTGGGCAGCTTAAGAGTGGGGCGCCTGATCAATCCCTCCACCCCTGCAATTTCACTCCTGCAAGGGGCACCCCTAACTGATACCCAGCAATCACTGGCCTCACTGCGCAGGTTCAGAACTTTGAGCCTGCCTTATTTCTTACCCTGATGTGCTCTGCTCTGCTTCCTAAAATGGGCACAGCATAAATCACCTGGGAATAAATCAATGGTTTACTTACTAGTTCTAGCTTCTTACTAGTTCTGATAAATCCCACAACCGAGTGCATGCTTGAAACAATAAAGAACCAGAGCCGACCATATCCACTATCACAATGTTCAGACAACAGTTAGATTGCAGGATGCAAGATGTTAACGGTATCACGGTAGACCTTCAGCCACTGCAGAGAAAGCAGCCCCATGCTGTTTAAGTCAAGAACAATGCAATTTAGGGCATCCAGTAGTCTAGGACTGGGTTGAGTTACTGTAGCTTCCTTAAAGCTGCCTTCACAGAGGGAAGTTGCTAATGAATGGGTCTAAAATATTTAGGCACCTACAGGGCACTGTGTCTTTCTCAGGTTGTGAACTGCTCTGTGAACAGGTTGTGAAGTGCGAGATGTGGGGCTGTTAGCTGATCAAAACATGGGGAACAAAAGAAAAGCTAATTATCTCAGATCACCCAGACAATGGCGGGTAATTAGTCTTCAGCCCCTCTTTTCTGTGGACCGACATCCCCGGGCACATTACTGAGCCAAATGTTCTGCACTCTGTCAGCTGACTGCTGGCCATGCAGCAAACACAATTAAGGATGAAAACTAGGTCTGCATGCCTTCATAGCATGACATAGTTGGAGGCTTTTTTTTTACAAGGTGGTGCTTTTGTGAGTGTTATTATTGCATCCCTATTGTCATTATCTATCCAATTTCAATCAAGTTGAATCAACCCTCTTGCATCTACTATGGCAATGAATGTTATGTTTTAGGTTAATGAAAAGACTACCTCCATCAATGGTGATGCAGAAAACTCATTGAAATCATCTCGGCTGCTTTTTGCCTTAAGCTTTTTGCTTGCATTTCTGTGAATTGCTTTGTGTAAGAGTGTCTCCTAAATGCTTAAAAGCAGTGTAATAATAAATCCTGGCCCGTATCCAGGAGCCCAACACGGTCAATTTCAGAGAGATTCCAGCACTGCAGCGGCTTCTCAAATACCAACACTTATTTCCATTATCATAACAATACAGTGACCCCCTCTAACCAATTGCCTCCACCCTGCTCCCCTCCCCCATGTACCAACCCCGCCCCAGATCCCGTTGTTCCTGGTTACAAGCAAGCTGAAGCCCCTCCAGGAGTGATAGGGGTCCAGCAGACTGTTCCATTTGGTGGGGGAGTTGGGGGGGGTGCTCAGGCGGAGTGACGCGGTCTCTAGGGCAGACGTTATTAATGACCTGCCACTTCCACTGTCTGAGCTCCCCTTCCCCGCCTGTTGTCATATATATTACACACACAAAAATAATATAACTCCAGCTAGCCCGTAGATCAGTGTAGGATAGTGCCCTTACTAAATGAAATATGCCAAAAATAAAACATATTTTCAAGATCACAACAGATATTGAAAGACATCAAAATGTATGGACTAAATGCAGAAATAATTGCGCTTATAGGGGTTTCTTTTATGTTTTTACGTTTAAAAAAAAACATTGCTGGGAAATACCATTCAGACGTCATGCATTGCATTTTCCATAAAGACCACATGTTTCTAAGTTTATAATATTTAAGTAGGCCTATATTCTATTTCCACACAGGATTAGTTACAGAATCTAAAAAAACCTGCTTGGACAAAAAATGGCTATGACCAACTGGCTTTGAGCAAAAAGCAGTGTCCTGCCCTGCCCTGACCCTCAGCTCTCTATCTGTCCTTCAGTCAGTCCATATTGCAGTCCTCCTAGGGCGAGTGCCCATTGTTCTCGCCAGACGCGGTTCCTATTCACCCCCCTCCCTGCCCCATTACATCCCACTGAGTTCACTGGATGCACTGAAGACCACTGCCTTGCGGTTGGGACAAGCCATCAGATCATTAGTCTTGGTTCTGATGCTATGCTGTTGCCCAACACATTAACACAAATCCTGCTGCAAAAACACAATGAGCAAAAATGACCAGGTAGGACATTCCATGGAAACAAACCTGAAATCTGTAAATTCAGAGAATGTGACAAATGAGACTTTTTCCTGCCCTGACAGAAGCTGTGGCCAGCACCATTGATTACCCCCAAAACCTTCTGAGTAGTAAAGGATGGCAGCCCGTGGAGGAGCTAACAAAGGGAACACAAACCAGAGGGATTAAAGCTGGGGTGGGCCAGAAGTCCTTCAATATCCCAGGAGCCCTCATGCTCAACCTCTGCAGCAAACTGATATTAACACAGGAAAGGGCTGAATTTTTTCTTATGTCACATGACCAGCCAAAAAAAAAAAAAAAAAAACCTCACAAGGGGCGTGTTGGGCACACCATGAGGAGATCAAAGTTACAACAGTCTCCCCTTTCAAAGCAGCTCACCACAAAGAGAGGGGGAATCAGGGACACACTACGTCAGGGTGTGGGGATAAAGCAGCACACAGCACAGATTAAACTTGAATAAGGCCAGAGCTCCCCATACTGAACCCATCCCTGTGACGCACTCAGTAAAGATGAAACCATGCTGCTGCCTGCCAGCTGTGTGTCTTCCAGGTACATGTGCTGTAAACTCGCTGTCTCAGCCCTCCTTTCACAACACCATTCTGGCTCTGATTCCATACTAGTCTGGGCAGAAAAAAACAATCGCTTTATAAAGCCATACAATTGCAGCAGCAGCAAAGGACAGGTGTGCTGGAAAGTCACTGGTCACGGACCCCGTCCTCTCTGAGCAGGCACACAAAAAATCTTGGGTTGCTTAAAAAACACAAAAGATCGTTTCAGAATGACCATGTTTCAAGACCTGTTTTTGTTTTAGGAAACTGTAAAAAAAAAAAAAAACATGCACAGACCTCATCACTGACAAAAAACATCTACAGAAGACTTCTGTGGCTGGAATAGTATCCACGTAAGTGTGTATGAGTATGACCCTGTGCTCACTATCAATGACAGAGACCCCCAAGTCAGAGTGCAACTAAAGCCTGACCACAACCAATTGACTGACTCACGCATCACCAAAATGCAGCTGCTCTCTGACCAAACACAATTCACCATAGCCACACAGAGCTAATCTTCTGGAACGGCCATTCCTTTTCGCAATTGAGACGTAAAACCGATCCCATTCTAGCCCCTCTTACAAAATCCTTCCTGAAACAACAGTGTTGAACCACAGCTGAGGTTCAGGGATTGAATTGTGTCTGTGCACATTTTGCCATTCACAAATTGTGCAAATGAAATTGTGTATGGTGCATGTTTGATGGGCAGAGGGTAACTCTGCTTTATACCGATCTCCAAAGGCAGATTTTTGATACAGATTTTTGTTACATCCTCACTGATTTTTGGTAGTGTTTCCATAATTCTCATTCTGCAATTAAAATCTGATTGAAAGTATTCTTATGTTCAAGACATAAAGTGAGCATATTTGATAACCAAATGAAACTGTGGGAAGAAACAACCTTAAACAACCTTAATTACATTTTAATAAATAATTGTCACAACTATGCCCTGAAATAATTCCCCATTTATTTTCTAGCTGTTAATTCAGTCAACGTTTTTCAGCTGACAGAAGCCGCAGACAGCTAGATCATTAATATAAATATTCTGTGTTCTCGGTACAAAGGCATTATTGGGAAAATGGAGACCTAAGTTAAAAGAGCTACTTGTATGATGACACCAGAAGCCAGAAAAAGGATACATTTCTTTCTCGAGTGGAGTTGCAGTAGCTCACACTAGACCGAAAGGATTTTGGATTTATATAACTTTATTTACAACACACTACATCTCAGGAAATATTTATTTTTGCACATTTCAAGCATCCAAATTCAGATTCAGCATAGTTTTTAGTATGACTATGGGCAGCACAAATAAAGTGGTTTTGTCTCTCTGCACAGACTTAAGACTGAAAATTCAATTCCCGGAGGCTAAACACACGTACAAAGGGGCGTTTCTCCAAAACATTTCTCACACAATGCAGATAATAAAAAACAAATATGTCCATACATGCCAAAGTGTGGGTCTTTTTTGTTTATAATCCATGCTTCATGAAATATGGAAAAAATAAAAAACAAGATAAACCAAGTGCTTCAGACAAACAACTGTAGAACTGCTTTGTACCAGTGCTACAATGTCCCAGTCCCTAGTACAATCTCAAACCAATAAAAACCAAACATACCCTTTCCCCATCTGCCAAACTCAATACACTATGGCCACCACCAACCAAACCCAATGTAGCAGAGCCAGCAGCTACCCAAACCAAATGTATCAGAGCCACCTGCTTAAACCCAATATGAACAGAACCACCAATCCAAATAGCCCCATTAAACCAGCTCCATCCTCTGCCAAATCTCAATTTAGCAGCACTGCCACCTGTACCAGAACCAATATACCAGAACCAACAACTGTCAAGGACTACTATGCCAGTATTACCATCTGCCCAAATCCAATAAAGAAGCACCCTTCCCCACCAAATTGTATAACTGATGAGTTTGTGCTTCAGGCAAGGAATGTACAGACATGGGAGGAGGCTTCCTCTACCCCTGCTGGGACCCCCAGTGTCTCTCTGGGTCCCTCTTATCTTTACTGTCTCTAGCACCAGGATGTCTCTGTGTGTTAGTGCTTTAAACAAGCAAAACAATGCATGATGTTTATATACTTTAGAGATGGGATAGTTTGAGGGGCTTGCCTGGTTTTTCTATCTGAGCCTGATGAATTTATAGGAACCTTTTGACATATAGGTTGTCTTGGATGGGTTCAAGACTGAAATTTATTGTTTCTCTATAAAGGAAATGAAATGTAATGCTCCGAATAAGAGATCAAAGACAAAATGCTCTCAAAATATACAGTTAAAAAGGAATGCAAGAAAAGCAAGAAAAGGAAAGAGACAAAGACAAAAACAATGGGCTTTTTTTGTGGCTGAGGCCATTAAAGTCCATTGGAGGCAGGCAGGTGAGCATTTAACAGG
The DNA here is from genome assembly GCA_022829145.1 of Albula goreensis. NCBI lineage: Eukaryota > Metazoa > Chordata > Actinopteri > Albuliformes > Albulidae > Albula > Albula goreensis. The sequence goes on along the minus strand of CM040745.1, from coordinate 11,694,775 downwards.
CTCTTGCAGTGAGAGTGCTGCGTTATCACACAATCAAAAGAACAGGCCCTGACACTCAACATCTGAACCGGGCTCCCCATGAATTAGTGATGAAGGGAGCAGCTGATCAAAAATTACCTAATGGAGGAGGGACCCAAGGGAGAGAGAGAGAGAAAGTAAGAGAGAGATGCCCTTCAGGCCAGGAAAAAAGGGCAGAGTGAAGGGGAAGAGGGGGGTCACTAAATGTAGGATTCTCCTAAGAGAGCCAACAAACCCTCAGACAAAATAACCCCCTCCTCTCGCCTTTGTTTTTGCAGATCTATAGAGCGGATGGCCTGAGGTGTGCATTTAGAGATGTCACAACAGCTCTCATTCACTGTCTCCTTGCCTTCCGTGCTGATGGCTTCCAAGGTGCTGCGATTTTTTGCTTTGCCCTGCAAAAAGCCCATGTCCCCGGCACATTGAGGATCGTGCAGTGTTTGCTCTTAATGGCACACGAGACTCTCAGCCTCCACTATCCACCTGGGGTCAATAGAAACAGACAAGTGTTTTTAACTGAGAGTCCCACCCAGCCAGAATTACTAACTCGCCAAGCTACAGCACCAGTCGCCTTACTTTGAACTGAGACTGCAAGTATTATTAAATAAAGCTAAATCTCAGAGCTCATTTCTGGTTAAGGGCAAGTTAACTGAAGAAGCTATACTTTCTCTGGCTCAGACATGGCTTTCTTAGCGCCGATTCAGACCCAGGGGTGGACTGAGACAGGGGTGTGGTGTAAAGGTCAGAAGGACGGCAGTTAAGGAGATAAAAGGGTTAATCAGCCTTGGAGACGAGCATATGGCATCCATAGTGGGGCGGTCCAGTCTGAGCAGGGCGGAGTGCTGTTCAGACCAGGTCCAGTGAGTCCAAAGAGGCTGCCGTTAAAGCCATCACAAGCGCTCAATTAGCCTGCTAGATAATGAGCCCTGCGCTTAATTTATGCACAGTTTCAAGCATTCACAAATCTAACAATTATCATGATCCTGGACCTTTTTTTTCAATTTCACGGTATAATAAGTTTATGCGGCTTCTCCTTGGGTCTGGGAGTAATTAAAAGCCAGAACCTTGGACTGCAAGAGCCGGGGCGTTGGGTCTCTTGGGTCGCAGTGTGGCTACGGAGCAGTGATGACATGAGGAGAATGTTGAAATCAGGCCAGCAGCACATCGGTCACCAGCCAAGAGCTCTCACAAGACCAGCAGCCCTTCTGTCGACTCCCGCAAGCCATGAGGAAATTGCATAAACATTTCTCAAAGAACAGTTTTAATCCTATTTAAACTGTGGTTGAACACTCAGAGGTTTCCTTGATAACCACTGCTACGCTGTCACAAAGCAGCTCCCGTTTGAATCATGAACCCAGCAGGATCAGACTGCGTGGTATCTTTGAGCACGGTCAAGGACCAACGGACAAACAGCTTTACACAGAAAAATAGCACTGTACTGGTGCTGTAAAACTCAAATCCCCAGTTACTCTCTGAATATAAATCGATGCTTGAGCTTGTACTTGGATGTCCTGTACTTGAGTTCAAACTACAAACAGGTCACGGTGCAATATGCAGGATTCAACATTTGTGAAAAGGTTGCATTATGTTCCTATTATTCTAGTCACGTTTAACCTGTGATCATAAGTCACAAAAATATTTTTTTTGCACCAGTGCTCATGGTCCCAATGATTGTTTGTTTTCACACCAGCCAAGCTGGTGGTCGACTGTGTTTTCCTCTGAGATCTTGCAGAACCTTGGTAATCCCTGGAAAATCCAACATCGTCATCACCCGCAAAGACATACACACACGCAGCACAGTGGATCCTAGTAATACAGCTGGAAAAACTGTTGTTCGAGCTTGGAGCCAAAAATGCAAGCCAGGCAAATACAGGAACACACAGTACCTACAGTATAGTTAAAATGTCTTTTTTTTCAGGGAACCATACATCAATGCTGTGCAATCTGAGTCATTAACAAAAACGGTCACAATCCTTTTGGTGCATATACATTGAGTAAAATATGTTATCAGATATACTTTTTCGACTCTTATCTTCACAAAAATGTCTAATGTAATGTATGTCCAGACAGCCTCGTCTATTTTATGACTTCGGTACCATTGCAGAGGCCATACAAGTGTGAATGAAATCTGCAAAAAAAAACTGACTTTGGATGAAAGGAAATAAAATTACAATTTCATTAAAAAAAGAATGAGTAAACAAAAAAAAATGTTTGAAATGTTTGGTGTCATTTGATCACAGGTCTTGGCAGTGTTCCTTCCCTCTCTTTTAATTGCCCAGTGATGGGGTCACATGGTAGGACTGCGGGAGATATTCCAGGAATGTGGATCAGTGACAGAACCATGGGAGACTCTTCCCCCCTGCTCTGTTCTGGATCTGAGCCACACCAGACCCAGGGCTGTGCAGAACCATCCGTGAAGCCGCCCTCCCCCCGATTAACCTCAGAGCCCCCGCTCAACCCCCCCTGCTTGCCCGCTTCCGCTACCTCTTGGCAGTCTACGTTCTCCAGGGCAGGGGGATGCAGCCTTTCTCACCCTGTGAAAATTTCCCAGGCCGTCCCTCATGCAGTCTGAAATCCGACTGACACACCATTTTATGACAGTGTATCTAGAAGACTTTTTTTACCTTTAATAGCTAGGCTTTCTGCAATCTAAGAGGTACAGCTTTTGTAATGTGAATTTGGTTGGTTACACAGTTTATGATTTCATGCACCAACCCTGGAACACATGCCCAAGATGATGATGATGATGATGATGATGATGATGATGATGATGATGATGGTGGGCTATCTATATAGCTCATATATATGTAAATATCATGATCTCAAGGTATTTTACTGGAGCGGGGAAAACTCAATGTGGCAGCATAAACAATGGCGGCATAATGATTACAATGCTCACACCAATAGCCAAGGATTAAGCCTTAGAGTCATAAAAATTATTTCCAAGACCAACTGCTTGCCTGCAAAGTCGGTGGCATTTCACTGCTGTGACAGCGGCGCCATTTTCCATAATATCTATATCCCTCGTGACTCTGATTGCCGCTCATCAATAAACATGAAAGTCTCGATGCAGACAAAGGCAAGTCATGCACAGACAATGCTTATGATCATGAGACAAGTCTCCTGCCTCAAGTGCCTATTATTAAAGAATGAAAATGTGAAAATATGTGCAGGCTCCAAGCCACCTCAGCGCTGACATGCAGCAGCACTTGACAGGTTGAAAAGAGAATGAAGCCAGAATAACATGACAAGAGGGAGGTTCAATTAATGTTGTAAGTGACTATTTTTGCCTCGTGGAATGTACGCTCTGGCCCCACCCTGGCAGCCATTATGGCTCAAAATAGTCCCTCTCAGGCTGGGGGTATCACAGGGAAAGCACTCCCACAGCTAAAACAAGAAACGGAGGCATCTTGGTGAAATAATGACATGTTGTCATGATTAAACTGGCATCCCTGTGCATGTAAACGTATTGGGGATTTGCAGCTCATCAGGAGATGATTGCACCAGAATAAAGGGGGTGTGCATGCACAGCTGAGAGACAAGGGTGGGAGGGTGGAGGCGCAAAATGCAGGGTCAGACCGACCCCCTCTCCATCGCTGAGGGAAAACAGCCAGTACTCAGGTTGTGATTGACACAATGCGTCTCTTGATATCCTAAAAAATAACAGGACCATTTCTGAAGCTTTGAACCTGAAAATTCTAACTTGCAGACATTTAATATGTTTAGATTCCTTGGGATAAAATACATTCTCATTTCCCATGTCTTGATGCCCCAGTAATATATAAGATAGCACAACGATGTCCATGGGTCAGACCAGGTGCATGGAGCAATGTTCCCAATCCAGAATTAATAGGCTCCATGAATGAAATAAATGACAGGCATGTCCAGAGGACAAATACTCAGGATGTCTCATACAAAGTATCCAATCCAAAACTGTACTGTGAAATCTCAGCTTAAGAATCTTTCTTCTCTGTCATCATTACATGGCTTCCACATGCCCTGCACTGGAACATAATAGCTATGTGGAAGGGGCTTCCTCCCCACTACATTCACATCGCTGACTCATATAACCAGGCCTTATCATAGGCCAAACCCTGCTGCTCCACCTGCCTCCCACCTGAAGTTAAGCCCTACACACTGTGGCTGTCAGAGGGGAAAAACTAGGAGGCTTTGTTTGAACCTATGGTAGTATTCACTGGATAATTATTGGGTTTTAAACACAGCAGACTTGCCATGCTGCCCTACCTTTCAGCCAGGACCAGAATAAGTTGTTAAATCTATTGTGTAAACCTAATCATTGATGACACAAACTCACGCACCATTATTTACAACTGTGACTGATGTGTGCATGTATATGAATTTATTCAAAAATTATTGAATTAGTCAATGAGTTAATCAAAAAAATGTTCAGGCAAGGCTGTAGGCGAGAGGTCCAAATTACACCTACTGTATCCAGCAATAGCACAAAAAAGGACAAACGCCTCAGAGAGTGAAGGAAGACACTGACCCAGACAAGCAGAATGACCTGCTTCTTCAGTGCAGCTGCTGACCAAGTGATCTATGGAAAGCAGAGATCTTAAAGCCCTAGCACGATCCACCATGGCATGTTGGTTTTTCCATGAATACCCTAATATTAGTTTCTACAATGCAGGCCACACAAACAAATTGATCTGGAGGTGGATTAACAGGGATATCTTCTGTGGGTATTGCCCTGTATGGAAAGCATGGAAAAACAGATTGTGTTGTTAAGCTTTGAGAAAATCCTTTTGTTCAGGTCTTCACAAGGGCAGTGCCTCAGTGTCATGGCAACAATGTGCAAGAGGGACACTGCTCAGTCAGTGGCCAATCACACGGTCAGGTTGATGCATATTTTACGATGTGACAGTGAAGCCCACACTGACAGCATGAATCATAGAGGCGACAGGAACAAGGGACCTCATCAGTTTAATGAGTATGGAACATGTGCTCCTTCACTGAGCAAAATCAAAGGTACACGCTCTGGTGCAAATCGCAAAAAGGGGTGTTCAAAGATTGAATTCTGGGATTGGAACAATATGGACACCCATAAAGGTGTGAACCTGATAGAAAATGGAATTAAGTTCAAATGTTTTTGTACAGAATTTGTGTAAAAATTGCACTAAATCTCAAAGGAAAATCCCTTCAGTTGAAGTTCCGATTGTTGTGTGCTAATCCGTGAATGTCAAATTACCACCTCCACATAAAAGGGTTTATCTTCTCTGCTGCTACCATGGAAACATTAAAGCGTGTTAAGTCACAGGTGTTTAATATGAATTAGCTCTTAGTGAAATCAGATGATTGCAGAGGGCACTGTAAATATTTATACCCAGAAATGAGCGGCTGTTAAATCAATGAGAATACGTCAGGCAGTCCTGTAATGACAGGAACTCATTAGTATGGAAGAGGATATGAGGTGCTGGAGCAAAGTCCTAGTTCATCCTTAGACATTTTATTTTTGAAGCTACAGAATGGGGAAAAGGTCATCTGAAAGACAGGAGAAAATAACAGGGAAAGATGCCAGCTGTGCCATTTGAATTGATTTTTCTTTTGTCCCTCTGGATGATAACAGGACTCAACTGATTCCCACTCACGCACCCACTCGATCCCAGTCTTTGTGCAGTAGGGGAGGTTTTCATCTCTCTGATCCTGACTGCTGTATAACACCTGAACAGAGCAGCTCTGATCAGTGCCAGTATATCTGTGTGCGTGAATGTGTGTGTGTGTGTGTGTGTGTGTGTGTATGAATGTGAATGTGGTATGTGAATGTGCACGTGTGCTTGTGTGACGTGTTGATTTTGAAGCAGACTTCCCTGTCCCATCTTTCTGTTTCCTCTACTTGTTCTCCCAGGTCTCCATGGGCGCATCCCAAAAGAGGTGTGATGAGTCAGGGAACCGCTCCACACATAGACAGGCCTGGACAGCTCCCCTCCCTCCATCTCTCTCCCTGACAACCTCACCCTTCCTCTTTCACTCGCGTCACCGCCAGTGCACACCAAAATCTGCTCTCTTCCCACATCAAATGTCAGAGCTTCGACAGAGAACACACCTCCCCCTAAAACAATTACAATTCATACAAAAGAGGCATATACCACTCAGAGTAATGGATTATACTCTTTGTTTTATTAGATGCTTGCAACTGGGCATCAGGACCATTTACATGCATATACTGGACCTTTTTATATTAGATAGAGATTTTGACATAGTGGTGGTGAAGAGAGATGCCAGAAATAGGAGACATAAGTGACTAGAATGAAAGAGAGAGAACACAGGTGGGTGGGGTTTTATAGGCATGGAAATAAAACCAAGTAAGCCTGCTGGAGGTGATTATGTAGGGCTTGTTACAAAATTTGTATCTAGAAACTTTGTTTTAAAAACTAACAGTTCTGATTAATTATTCTCTGTTAAATTTTTAATATACAGAAATGGAACCAGAGCTATGTGTTCTGTTCTGTTATTTCACTCAGTAATCTTCCACCATGCAGTCATGTCTGGAGGCAGACTGATGCAGTTCCAAGCTGGCAATAATTGTGCATTTGAAACAAACCACCATATGATTATGATAACCCTGAATGGAGAGAGGAGAGAAGCTCTGCCCTTCTCCACTCCTCTCAGCCTTCAGCTGCATGCTGCAGGCCTGTCTCACACTTTCCTCTCCAATCCAATTTTCACCTGCGCCATCCTCTTTATGGCCATCGCAGTTTAAGCCATTGTGTCTGTACCTGAATCATATGATACAAACAACAGCAGAACCTTCATGAGTTGGCTTCATGAGCACTATCCTAGCATACAAGGGCTCAACAGACAAAGAAAAATCAGACTGGACTGGGTTGTTATACAGCAGTGGGTAAAAAAGGGCCCGTTAGTGTGGAAGCCCTTGTCAGGATTGGGGAAGTGTCTTCTCTCGCCTCCACGGTGGGCAAACCCTGCCCAGATAAGAGGCCTGCCACTCCTGACGAGATTACGGCTAAGTGCTGATTGTGTTAATCAGGTCCCTGTAGAGCTGTCTGCTGTCAGAGCCCCCAGGCTGAATCACCACAACACCACAGAGCAGTGTGTCCCCACAAATCACCAGCAGTGACACAGACACACACACACACACACACACACACACACACACACACACACACACACACACACACACACACACACACACAGCAGACAGCGCACACATGTCACTACTGCCTGGATGGAGAAGGATGGCTGAGGCTGATGGCTGAGGAGTCACAGCTGTATCTACAGTAGATGGACCATGGGCAATTAGGTGGTGCCTCCAGGCAGTGTGACTGTGTTGGACTACTTTCAGTCCACATTGCTGAGGAAATAACAGCCACACATCATGGCGAAGCCACCATTAGCAAGGGACGTGGTGCCACAAAAAAACACTTAATTTTCAAATGCAATAAAAGGCAGCAATCTCAGACTGTCATTGGCCTGGGTGTATGCCTGTTTTTGGGAGAAAGGGCAAAAGCATAAAAAAGCACTGAAAGGCATCTCATCAAACCCCTAACGACTGAAGAGCTCATTTTCTACGTTGCTATCCATCTAGCAGGTAATGTAGTGCACAGTCTGCCTTAAGATAATTGCAAGTGTAAATTGTCTTCTCTCATTCTACATTACTGTACATCAAAATGGGAATGTGAGTGAAGCCATATAGCAATATAAGACCAAAATTTGCCTCAGTATCTCGTTTTACTAAAATCACTACGGTGTGGCTCAGTGAACCAAACCTGCCCACTCAATTCATGATTCTGTTTTCCCCCCCAACTCAAATTACATAATGATCTTGCCCTGCCAGGAAGTTCAGCTGCTTTCAGTCGGTTGCTTGTGTCCAGCAAATCTGTCAACCACATAACTACCTCTCCTCCCACTGAGAAACCTTTAGCATCACCTGCACGCTGGGTTCCATTATGTTCTGAAAAGGAGTATCACAGAGCAGAGATTATGGAGGAGACAGCTGGGCACCCGAATACTGTTGAAAAACAGGTCATGTCAAATGGAGAAGAGCCCTGCAAAACCAGACTGTTGAGGCAGGTGTGGGAGGTAAAGAAAACCCAGCCAGGTGATGACAAATCATCACCTCCCGCCAAGCAGTCAGCACAGCTGTTTGTCACCAGAGTTTGACAAATTGATAGCACTGCAGTCCGATAGTGAACAGTGGCAGTCATGATCAGGATCAGCTGCTACAAGAGGGCCAAATAGCTGGTGAATGGCCCTGCCGCTAGCAGATTGCCGCAATGCTGCTTTGCAAAAATGTTTGCCGTTTCCAAAGGCATAGGTGCTTAGTAGCAGAGCCAAGATGACTCTGAGTGGGCTATCTACAGGATGATTAGTGTCTTGCCTTCATACTGTACTTTAATATAATGGACTGAGGAATCTTATGCAAGATGAATATTCATAAAAAGCCAAGTAAACTATAGAGCTCTCAGGAATTACAAAGCCATAAGTGTAGGTTTTTTGGAAATAAATGTTCATGTTCCCTGCCATGGATTTCAGTATAAGATATAATTTTGGCTTGTTTGCTTACATCACTGAAACCTGGCCTTGCTTCTGTACTTGCAAAATAGGCATTATTTAAAACCCAGGCACTTCTCATCTTTCACCAACAGAAGTGCACGTCAGAACACTGCTGAGTGTTACCCGTATGGCTTCATTCCTCTCATATACCACATGGACAATCATGCTATAATATGAGTAGTTTGCACTCACACTGTAGTGCACTTGACAGTCCCTCTGATACAATGCGCATAACCTCTGGCATTCTGTGATGACAGCTGATGCTCTGAAGCCGCCATCGTCCTTGTCAGGAAAACCCAAGGCCCAGTAATGATGGAGTTCTGACCCGGTGCTCCATCCTGGCACACTGACCCAGTTACATCACTAACGGGAGCTTCAGAGAACGCAGCAGCGATGATCACAGAGAGTCGGCATCCACAGCAAAGGCTGCTGTTTTCACTACGCAGACCACGACTGGCCGAAGTCCAGCCCAGCAGCACACAGCTTTACGCCAAGAAAGCACACTTTGGGGAAAAGCAAGTCTAGAGCAAATTATTCACCTCTCTACTGCTCACAGGGGTGGAGATTTTTCTCTGTCATTCCACATTTCTCCGGTCAGCTCTGCCTTTTACATCTCCAGGGCTTCAAATAACTTTGTACAGTCGGCAACACTCTCAGGAGCACCCTCGTCTCCAAAATAGCTTAACCCTAACCCGATTCTGTCACCTGCTTTGTGTTACAGGCTTATTAAATTGTCACTTTCTGTTCTATTTTCTCCATATCCTTCCAAACTCCATGTTTTTAATTTCTATTTTAAGCACAGTGCTGGCCAGGCGATAGGCTTGTCAAATAACAAACAATTCAAACCGTGTCAGCTGAATTCAAATTGTATCCCAAGATTATGCTAGAGCTATCTCCCTGGCAACACTTTTAGCGTGTGTTTATCGTTGCTGGAACTTGGGAACATGCTTCTTTGTTTTCATGTTCCTAGAAATCAGAGCAGGCTTGTGTCCCTAAAATCTTGTTGTCAGCTGTAATATCCAAGCTGTCATTCTCCAGAATCACAAACCTCCCAGAAGCAATTTGTTCAAATCAATTATTCACATACAAAAGGGACTGTCCTCTATGTAGGTCAGACAAAAAAACTTTAGATATTTGGTTTCAGGTGAGGTGCAGAGCCACCAAAAGTTGTACCTCCACTGTCCTCCCTTTCACTGAAGGCCCCCTTATGCTCTTACAAATCATACATGTATACTTTTCAGTCCAACAAACATTTTGAGGTTTTCATGCTGTAACTGCACCTAACAAAGAGATTATGCAGGAAAGCAATACATATCTTATGAGAAATAACCTGACAACTAATATCCGGATTAAACCATAGATGGTTTTTATTCTTTTTTAAGACGCAGTATTCCTTTGGTAGAAATTATCCGCACAATGATATATTTAAGTCATCAAATGAGCTTCCACCAAAGAAATATGGCAGAAATGATGGCGTAGCAGGATTTCTGGCTCATGTTTTTGTGTTGTTAGGCAAGAGGTTTGGCTTTGATAGTGGCCTGCTATCACACGTGAGGGACTGGTAAATCAGCTCTGAGAAAGGGGATGGAAAAAGCCCCCTGTAGCCAGCTTAGGTAACTTTATTCAGCCAGGCACTAAAATGAAACATCTTGCCGTTCACATTCATGTCTTTACTTTGCAATGCACATTGCTTCATATTTGTCCACCAAATTGGTTTCAAAACATGTTAATAAATGTCCACTAGTTAGGATTTAGTAACTCACATTTTGTCAAATGCAATTCTCCCTTAAGCCTGAAGCCAGTTGCGACAAATAAAGCAGAACTGTATCATAGCATTAATGACAAAAGCAGGATAGATCTACACCCTTCACAATATTTATACTTTCTGAAACAGGGCTCTTGGGTTGTGTTAGTAAGGCCTAATGAAAGCTAACATCCACTGTGCCTGATTACAGTAATCCAGGGCTCTTATGTAGGTCTTGCTCATTAGCGCTGTAATTAACTAATCATTATTCCTCCAAAACCTGCTGGCTGAGGCTAAAATCTAGATGATTTAAGAGGCTTTCACGGAATGGAATAAATAAATCCATTCAGAGTAATTGTAGTTTTGCCACCTGCGGGCCACTTGCAGAAAGACAATCTATCTCCACAGAGGGATGAGTTTAACAGTGTTTCTCAGGCACAAACAAGCATGCTCATGGGTTTGGGTCAGTGTGAGATTAGTCACTGTCTCTAGCACCAGGGTGCATAACTCCAGTCCTGAAGGGTCCCTGTGTAAGTTGGTCTTTGTCCTTTCCTTTCAATCAGCAGCCAATTAGGGCTTGGGAACAGGGTTTATGGACTCCTTAGCCAATCAGTGGTCTAATTTGACTATTTAGGTGATGAAACAAACCAAAAGAAGGACCAGGGAGTACCACCCCTGCTCTAGCAGTGTCAGGCAGAAAGGACCAGCTGAGACCACATACATACAAACAAGCACAACAAACCACTAATATGACATGAATGGAAGCAAGCTGCAGTGGCAGGACGAGTGGCCCCCTGAGTTGGGTCATGTGTTCACACTGATTGTCAGATGAATTCATCCTGCCGTGTTTGGTGCTGTTGACCCACGCCACAGGGAGCCGATGATCTGAGGTAGGAAGCCAGAGGCGAGTGACTCATTGGCAAAGAGTGGAATCGCTCTTTGGAGTCATCCCTGTGACTGTCACAGATCTCATTACAGGATACAGAGCTAATGCCCACGGAGATAAACACTGCAGACTTCCACCCACACATACGCATGTGTATAGAAAAGTGTGTATTAATGCACACACATACTTATACACACACATGTATGTGTACACCCACACACACAAATACAAATGTATGGTAATACACACACATATGCACACACAGGCGATTACATGCATATCCACACCTACAAATGCACACTCACACACGCACACACAAACATAAAGACAACCAGACACACAGAGAGATAGCAGGTTCACTGGCCACCTTGCCCTCACAATGCCAATGGTTCTGCATAAGAGACAATAATCCTAACATGCCAATGCTGTGTGTCTGTGGACAAATCCAGACAGAAATCAGCTATCTGTGGCTACCCATTGTGCATTCACTCAGAATGGATGCAATCAGAGTGCTGTGTGCATGGGAAACCCACAGCAGTCCTGGAGTGAAAGGGGCCAGGGAAGGGGGAAGGGGGGAGGTTAGGTTTTTATCTGATCAATAATACTACAACTGAAAAGAGTTTCTGTGCTCTGCTCCCTGACATTCATTCTGCCCTGTTATCTGCACTGGTATTGGTCAGGAGGCTTATCATCGTCTCTCTTTCACTGCATTCTCAAGCAGGAACAGAGGGTCAGAGGTCAAGAACAAATCCAGTGTCACCGTTCAATGCCTTGCTTTTTGTATCTCTGTTGGCACACAGGTATGAAGGTACAGGTCGGTGAAAATGACTCACAGGCAAATGCGTAAGGGAGATTGTAATGCAGGTATGATAATGGAGACCGTATGTACACAGGTTTAGGAACTGCACTTATAATCAGAGAGTTGGTAGTTGTCCCCTTGAGCATGGCAATTAACCTGAATTGATTCAGTGAAAAACATGCTGGACATAAACTATGCAAGCTGCTCTGGGTGAGGTCAACTGCCGAACAAATAAATAATGCATCAAAACGTAATGAATTTTTCTTGCTCTAAAGCATCTTCAAACTGTTAGGTATCACCATGCAATAGTGGACTTCAGAGCTGCATAACGGTATTCACAGCCAATAGATTACAGAGAGATGCTTTAGACCATGCCCCGGCACTGGGTTCCACACTGACCTGACACCTACACCATGGGCTCCCAACTGCTTTTGGGCCACAGAGCGCTGAGTGCCCAGCCTGGCGGAGAGTGAGAGACACAAGGCGAGAGGAGAGAGAAGTGGAAAGGAAATGTCCTGGCAGCATTTCAGAGTGCTGGCCTCATTTCTGACAGTGAGTGAAGATCTCTCACTCTCGCATTTCAAATGGGAGAGAAAAAACAGTCCTTTCTACTCACTTTCATTTACTAAATGATTTACCAGAGAACGACTGCAATGATCATTAATCAATTAATTTATGTAAAAGAAATTACAATTTCCATTCTACTTTATTGAGTACAATTAACTGACAACCGATTACTTTGGTTTTGTTTTATTTTTAACAAGGCTTTATAAATTCCAGCTGATTGAAATAACAGGGAAAATAAAAGACAAGCAAGCTCTATGGAAGCAGCAGATACAGCAGAGAGTGAACCCCACATCTAAAGAGCTGCCCCAGAGGTCACCCACCTGGGACACACCACAGACCCAAAGGGACAGTTAAAGAGTTCATGTCCCCACAAATGGAGAGACTGAAAGGGACGTGTGGCCTGTTTTCACTGTTAAGTGCTCCTTACCCTCATGACACTGCCAACAGTGGTCTCTCTGTGCTTAATGAGATTGACGTACACTAAAATGATGCACTCTGAACAGCCCTTCCAGAGAACCACACAACTTCCCTCAGCCACCCTAATCACGTCTGAAAGGATCACACTCTGCCTCAAATGTTACGCAGAGGAAAACCTGACAAGTGTTTACCCATTCACTTTGGAAGGAGTTCCAGTAAAATAGCAGCAATTTTACACTATTCAGTTCAGTGTGAATGAAGATATGAATGCTACCATAACTCTCTCTGGGGATTGATTCAGGCCTCGCTCAGTCTGTGTTTAGTCTTCCTTTATCATCGGCGTTCTCTACTTCTCAGAAAACCGTGTCCGTCCGCTTTATTCCAATAGCCGAAACTGAGCTTGTTAATAAGGCATTTCTTCCTTATGCGGCTGGTCCAAAGCCTTGTTATTTAAATTATTTATACACTCAGTAGATGTTCATTTCCAGGGTTACTGACTTTGCTTAAATTTTACATGTTATCCAATTTATTCAGCGGGATGGGAACCAAAGCAATTCACTTTGAGTGCCTTGCTCAAGGGCAAAACAGCAGTGCCCCACCTGGGATTTAAACCTGATACCTTCTGGTTACCAGCCTTGTCCCTGAGCCATTGCAGTGCTTTATTCCCTTCAGATGTGCCATGGATGTCTCAGCAAATAACATCTGAGGGAAGAGGAGGTCAGTAATCCAAAATCAATTGGATAAAAGCATTAGGCTAACACTGTCAGAAACTGAAGCAAAATGACAGAAGCAAAACCAATCACTCCCACCCCCGAACCTCACAACAAAGAAACGTGAGGTGAGAGAAAAGAATGGGAGTAGACCGGCGACGCCATTTTTTATTGTTTGGCGTTTCCTTCCTAGCTTGGCCAACAGGAAACAGGAAGTAGTCTGACTTTTGAATGCCATCGTCATGAAGAATGCACTGGGCATTCAGAGGCTCAGTAAGTACAGGTGGTCATGCTGTGAAAAGATAATGACAGAAACGAGAGATTGTTCCTGAGCTCAATTTAGCATCAACAGCAGTAATCATGGGGTACGCAAGGCCCACAGTACACAGAAAACCAGCCTACAACACTTTACACTATGACTGTCTTGGACTTTATTGTTTAAGAACTTCAGTTTCATATATACCTAAGGTGACCACCAGTTCTATCTGATTTATTTATTGTGTTTCACATATATGTTGTGAGTTGTTTTTAATATCTGTCCTTTACTTCTAAAATACTAAAACTACAACACATGAATTTCAGTTTATAAGTACAAACTGCTATGTGGGCTATCCCAGTAAAGTGAGTAAACAAATACAGCATAAAAAGCATGCAGCTAACACATCAAAGATAGGCAGGCCCGATAATACTGCCTGCTGAGTCTCCAGCACATAGTGGTGAGTTTAGAGGCAGAGACAGTGAAACCCAAAGCCACAGTACCACCCACTGCTCTTGGAATTCCACCTCATGGCATGGAGGAGAGGGTAGAGTGCACTACTGACAGGAGACCTAGAATCCATGAACTCCCTAATTGGTTTGGCTTATTTGAACAAATTAAAAGGTTTTGCTCTCCACAGCAAAACATGATGATTGGTTCAAATCAGAGTGTCACTGGTGCCATCTGGAAGCTCCACCCATTTTTTTTGTTGTCATGAAATGTCATTCTCTGCTCACTACAGAGGGCCATAATTAAAGACAGGCAGACCATGGCTGGGGCTATATCTGCACTGAGCAATTGCAGCCCTGATGTTTTCATCATTTGCCCTTTACGATCTCATATCATCAATTGTAAATGTTTGTTTTTATACTCCTGTAAATCCAAAATGCCCGACACTTAGACTGTAAAGTTTTTCAAACTGCTCTGAACTGAATTACCCCTTTGAGGGCAAGCGACAAGCAGACACAGTCCTAGAGCACCAGGGTCGGAGCAAAGGAATCTGGGATCCCCGTGAGGGGAACGTCCCCAGAGACGAGAGGAATTTGGAGGGTGAGGGAGGGCACGCTCCCCTGAAAGAGGTCGGTACGCTGCCGCGAGCAGGAGACGGCTTGAGGAAATCTGAAGCATTCAAGTGAGGGCCGGCAGGACTGCGGGGTGTCAGCCACTCAGATGCATGTTTCACTGCATCTTTCAGCTGTTCTCTGTGGGCTAAGGAGTGTTTCTAAAAACTGTTGCTCAGTCGCCACACTAAATATAGGGATCCACACAGCCATACGTTCGTATAAGCTTGATACTCGATTCAGATTACACTACTTGTATATTTAACCTCACTTGCCAGAGGAGCATCAGCCTGGTCATTCTCAACTGTCTGGGGATATCAGTGCCTTGGCCTGGGATCAGCATGCAAGGGTAGCCCTTAGCTGCAGATGGGAATGCGGCTAATTGCCCACTTATTGCTTATGTAGGATATAATCTGATTGAGAGGGGATTCACCAGTTGCACTGGTCCAGCCTGAGCTGAATACATTCTCTCAGTTTCAATTGTGGTCATCACTGGATGTGGTCTGCACATATGGCTGGTAATCCACTCTGTACCATATTTGGCCTGTTGCTGGCAGGCAGTCATGTGCTTGCTGGAGTGTAAATGTTGAGGAAAACTAAGCAGAAGAATGGCTCCTTCAGATAAAGAGGGGAAGACCCACATCACGCATATTTAGTCTGTGTTGATACGGATTGCATTTCAGTGCTTCATTACTGGGCTGATGACTGCCCCCTCCATACAAAAATAAAAGGAAACTGAGTCATCAGGCGAGAGGAGGGACAGCCCCATCACCCCCCCGACCGCGCACACACACCTTCCGGACTCAGGAATCTGTCACTCAGTACAGTAAAATGGGGTGAGACAAAGAGGTGTCGTCACCGTTGATTTATCAGTTACTTCACTATCATCCGCAAGGGTGTCTCTGCTCTGATGTCATCAGAAATACAGAGCTGGAGAGAAGCTCATTCATCTGAGAGCTGTTGAAAATGTGGTATTGCTGCACTGCTCTCAGTATATGAGGTTATTGTACTTGCATTGTTCTGAATTGTATATATTATAAGTATTGTATGTTATGCTGCGCTGTTGTTGATTGTATGCTTTTTATATTCTGATGTTTATGGAAACCTCTTGGCCAGGTCATCATTGTAAACAAGAATTGGTCCTTAAATTGTCATTGCCTGGTGAAATAAACACTGCATTAACTGATTAAACGATTCAGTCTGGCTGCACAAATGGAGAAGCACGCTCAGATAGGGGGAGAGCAGACACCTGTCAGAGACAGCAGGGAGACAGGCCCTTCATCTCTGCGGCACAGCCAACAGAGCTGGTATCAAAGGAGCCGGGAGCAGAAAAATAGGTCAGGCATCCCAAGTGGTCCCTGTGAACTCTCCTACGGTAGGACGGAATGGTGGCGCAGCCTGGGAGAGAGTGATGCGAGTGCCACTTCAGCAGGTAGAGGCAGCGACGCCAGAGTGAAGGATTTCACACCTCTGTGGCATGGACTCTAATGACGCCTGACCTGGCAGGGAGCATGCAAAAGGAACAGCACGGCAAACACACACTCATTAAAGAAAGGCTGTTGCATGCACAAACACTCACTCACACAAACACACACAAACACACTTTATCAGAGGTGCCATGCCTGTCTCGCCAGACAAAGTGTTCTCTCTCTCTCTCTCTTCCCTGGAGCTCTTTCTCTGCTGAGTCTCTGTTTTGTCTGTTTTCTCAGTGTTATAGGCTTGGTAGTACACCCATACCTCACAAATACAACCAGAATCCTTGTTCTCCCTGACATTCATCAGACTTGGTGTCTGTGTGTAAAACACTCAGTCATTCTCCAGAGTGCCCTGACTTTTCTCCCTCTGAGCCCTGTCATGGCCTCTCCCACCCACATTCTTACCAGTCAGATCAAAGGATATTGCCCAGGCTGAAATACCACAGACCAGCTTTTTTTTCCCCATATAGATTTTAAGGGAGAAGTGCTTCGCCACCCATCACCAGACAAAAGCTGCATGCAGTGAGATTCACACCTTCAGCTGCAGTTTACTGATGAGAAGTCCAGTGACAAAGCACTAAGCTAGGGCTGTCTTCACCATCAGCAACTTGCCTGCTATATCAGAGAACAGGGAGAGGTGTGGAGTAGGGAGGATGGGGAGGGGGAGCGGAGGGTGGGGGGGGTGCTGTCGGAACTCCACCCTGACACGCTGATGAGGTTTTCAGCTGTGAGAACACTTGCCCTGTGAGAGTGAGAGGAAGGAGGCAGCAGCACCAGGAGGCTCGGGGGCACATAAATCTCTCTGCCCTTTGCCTGCAGAGGATGCTGCACAACAGTGCAGGATACCAGAGCCTCAGCACTCAGGACAGTGATGTCCTGGCCGGCAGTAAATCTCACAGACAAAAGGGTGCGGTGTTTCGGACGACCAGACAGGGCCTGGGGAGACTGAGGGCACTGTCCTAGCACACTCTGAACCAATGACATGCTCTGACTGTGTGTTTATCTGGTGACTCAGGGTCTGAGGGAGGAAGGGTGAGGTTTGGGGTGGGGACAGAGATGGAGGTAGTGGGGCCCAGGGTGGGGGGGGATGTTGGGAGGAGGATAGGGGTACAGCCTGCTGGTGGTTTAATGGCATCTGATCCTCTATCCGGTGTCTTCAGGGTAGGGCTGGAGGGGAAGTGGCCTGGTGCAGGGACTGGATAGAGGTTACTGAGCAAGCACTGAGTCAAGTCCCTGGATTGCTCTTGACACCACACCAAATGTTTCCCACGTCACGCTGAAGAGCCCTTCATGGGCGAATCCACACGATGACAGAAAAACAACGAAGTCTCTTTCCTATTCAAAAATATGTGCGTGCTTTTGCTTTTTCTTTGTTTACAATAGTTTTCAGCTTTAACTCCAACATAACAAATCAATGTTTTCTCAGATAATACCTACGTTGTAATAACAGCATACCATAACACCAAGCAGATAGGTCATTCCTGACTTGAACGGTCACCAAGAATTTTTCAAGTTGATCCTGGACTCAAGGGCTGTAATTGTTTTTTGCTTTTTAATCTTTGTTCATGATGTGACCCTCTGGAATTTGGGATTAATTAAAGCTGCATCAGGTCTTTCACAGAGCAGTTATCGGGGCTGGCTGTTCCTAGCACACGTTTTTAATTGGCTGCAGACTGTTTGTGTTGTCCTTTCTCGGTGGAGCCACTTGCCAAGCCTTATTAGGTCACCGTTTTCTATTCCCGATGTTCCCACAAATTGAGGTGGATGCGAGAACGCCAGTTGTGTGTCTGACTCTGTGCTTTGATTGTTTTTGGGTCCCTCCCAGATGTGCTCCTGACCACAGAGCCTCCAGCTGTAGGACGGGTGTGGAGGATGGCGTGGGGCACCATTAGCTGGCAGCTGCCTGAGGCAGAACCACAGTTCCAAGAACCGCTGCCATTTTTAGAAACTCTCCACATTATCTTGACATTTTTACAGGTTATTTGCGTACGGATCATTGATGCCTTAATCATGGGGTTGAGACATTTTACAGACATTGAGCAGACGCACACGGGCTATGAAGTGGTTTGCCTGCAGACAGATGAGCGTCACAGAACTTTTGCTCTACAGGCTAGACTGTAAAAGATTGCATCAAGTGTGGCACACTCAGCCTGGTAACAGCATGGAGGTGACAGCCAAAGAGTAGACATGGTGTACACCAGGGGTGGAAGTCTCTGGTCCTGGGGAGCTGTGGTGTCTGTTGGCTTTTGATGCAGCTTTTACATCACTGATCTGCCCCTAGGCCTAAAGTGGCTATTGATTGAAATGAGACAACAGAAAAAAACATTTGCAGACGCTGGTGTACATCATAAAAGGACAATGGAGCAGAGCTGTTAAATCGGCACAAAAGAGCCATTAGGTGTCAGTAGGTCTAGGTTGTCCAAGCTTTAGTTTCAGTTTACACCTGCACCTTCAGGCCCCTCATGCAGACCTGCAGCAGCTGAGGACCGCAGTACACTGTCAGTCAGGTCTAATGGCCATCACATAATTTCCCTCCATCTCCACCATCATCTTCCTGTCATCATGATAACTAACAGCCCCGACTGGAGGTGCAAAACAAACCAAGACTGCTGGCTAGGAATGGAGAAAACTGGATACAGTTGAATAATGTAATATAATTTATTTTATGAAATTGGGATGGTATGTTCTTTGTGGGACTGCTGAACTGCTTAATTTCAACTGTATTAATTTTGGGCTCACCTCACACAATGCTGCCTGAGACCCACACTGCCAGTGTCACTCTCTCTGAAGACAGCAGAGGCACTCCTCCAGCCAAGAATAAAACAGGCTTAAGAGACAGAAATGCAGCCCCAAAAATCAAATTAGATAAATAGATTTAAAAACATAGCACTCTTGAAGAGATTCAACTTCTCGATTTCTCACACCTGCTTCACTGTAGGAGGTAACTGTCATAAGAAGTCAACATCACACCAGAAGTCACTCTACCCCTGAGTCTCTCTGTTTCGTTTTAAAATAACAGACTAGATTAAACATAATGTGTTGAAGCTCAAAAGAACAAACAGACTGGTCGAAATGAATATGTAGCATTGCCCCTCCACCCTGCTTCTCAGTTCTGTAAACTGGCAATGACCACCTGACTTCCCCGGAGTATGATGAGTACCAAATCAAAGAGTAACAGACTCTGTGCTTTCATGACTGATGTGGGGACAACAGTGACAGAGGGCACAGAGGAGGGGGCTTGGAGGGGAGGGGTGGCACTGCAGATGAATGGGACAGCAGTGAACAGTGTGGGGTGGAATTTCACATCACAGGCACAAAGCTGGGGGGTCCTAAGGGTGTACGTGGAGATGTCATGCAGTCACGCTTGCACTCACACAGCCAGGAAACACGCTGGAGATAGTGATCTTTGATCTCTGTCCGCAGGCTTTTTCTTCTTTTTTTTGTGCTAACATACGCCAGCGGGACTTCAAAGACCTTCAGCCAGTGTTGGGTAACATAAGACCCAGCCCTTTGGGCAATTGGGTAGGGGGGCTCACCCTATGCAGTGTATCTGTCTCTCACACACACACACACATACATACACACACATACGCATGCACACAAACACCTTCTCCTGCCCACACACCGGAGCGAAGACTAGCCAGGGATCCAGACATGGAGATGAAGACATGTCACTCAACCTTGAATCTGGTAGGAATTCACTGTGAGGTTTATTGCATGAGAGACAGGCCACAGGTGTGGATATGTGATTGAACAGAGGCCACCAAGTCAATGAGAAAGAAAATATGTATGCAATTATGAATGTAAAATGGGGTGAAATAAAAAGGAAGGAAACTGAGGGGAAGAGAGAATAAGCTACTTCCAAAAACAGAACATCTGACGGAGAATAGTAAAGGCAATCCATTAAAAATGTGAC
Organism: Albula goreensis; assembly: GCA_022829145.1. NCBI lineage: Eukaryota > Metazoa > Chordata > Actinopteri > Albuliformes > Albulidae > Albula > Albula goreensis. The sequence continues at coordinate 11,674,394 of CM040745.1, read as the reverse complement.
CAGAAGTCTTTCACCTACGCTTGTGTCTGTTCTGGGGTGTGCAAGGAAAGTTCAATAGCAAGAAGATGAAAAATTTGCATTTATTAGTCTATCCTGTTAAATGTGACTGCAAAGTGATGTCATAACGACTGCCATGCAACTTGCTACAAGAAGGTGCGAATGTTTCAATCCTAAAAACAAAACAGAATAGTTCAGCCAAAATCAAAAGGTCTCTTGCGGCAAGGCAAATCATTTAAAAGGCAATCTAGATGCGGGGTGGGGTGTTTTTTTGTCTCCTGTAAGTATAAGCACTTGGCTTGATAATTAGCTAAGCGCTTATAATGGATAGTAACCCTGTAATGGACTCAATTAGCAACACAATGCCACTGTGCAGATGCCAAAATAAAACAACAACAGAAGTCTCCGCTTATTTATTCAGGAGAGATGCTTCGTCAAAAAATCACTACATAATGTAATTCTACACAAAAGAGCAAAAGCACGGAATGGATATGGTACTATTAATCACTGTCAGTAAAAACATGTGCTTACTTTTGCTTAATTTCCAGGCAGATGTTACGACGCCACTGTAAAATTGTTGTCGCACAGGAAACACTGCCAAACTCACTTCACCTTGGAAAGAGAATGTTTCGGAAAGCTATACGTTTCCTTAAGCGTTTAGTCTCAACCCAATAATAATAATAATAATAATAATAATAATAATAATAATATACAGAATTTGCTCAAGTCCATCGCCAGCAATCGTAACATTAACAACAATGGTCGATTATTGCTTTTACTATTACTGTTATCAGTGCTAGAAGCACTACGGGTAACAGTAGTATTCCTACAGTACACATAATGTAAGATTCTCAGAGTTTCTTCCGTGAGGCGTAGCTACATTGACACTTTTTCCAATTCATGTCGAGAGCATCCTCACTGACCAGGCTGGGGCACACAGGCTTGGGTTGGGTTATGACAATTACACACGCTACACGGTACCTGACCCAAAGGTCTGGATCAATAGGTCGTTACTGTATGTTCTCTTTTTTAATCAACCAAGGTGTGTTTTTTAGAGAGAGCTATTTGCTAAAACGGGCAATTTATGGACACGTTTTGTTTTCAATTCTTCTGAATAGACGTGGCATGATTCTGTAAACTGTGGTAATTAGTCTTCTGTGTGTTACAATACACTCAACTACCCACTAAACAATATCATACGCCACGCGTTTACTGGTTACAATTTTAACAATCCGTCTACACAAAACCTGCAGAGAAAGAAAAACTGACAACATGGATTTGCGATGAATGTACACTTTTATGTATTATCACTTAAACTGGTTACTTGAAACGGATTCGAATATATAATTTCAGCTCCAGTGTGATAACGGCTTTGGAATTTATTTGGCATTAGTTTAATTCATTTAACACAGTACGAACAAATACACCAAACACCTTAAACAAGCAGCCTATTACCACTACTTAATATAAATTCCCTTTTCAACACAAATAAGATAACTCTTGTCTTTGCTCTCTCTGCCCAAGACAATCGGAAGAAAATAGTTTGCCTACTTAGGGCATGGTACCCAAAAGCCTTACCTCAGCGAAGAAGGTATCCATTTCCCCCGAGTTCGCTTAGCACGGGGTCTCGGTCCTTTTATCACCAACTATATCACAATACCCGGTCTTGCGCGCAGAACACAGAGGCAACGGTCCGAGGTGCAGATGCTTTCCATTCACGAGCTTAACGGAGTAGAGGAGTTACAGTCCACAACATTACCTCTCCGTCTGAGGCAACTGACACAAAGCGAGAATCCTTTCTTTCACGAACACCGCAGAAAATTGCAGGAGCGTTGTTCTAGTCCTCCAGGAACCGACCCTATTACCTCTTTCTTATCCACCGCGGGGTTAAAATATATTTCACTTTAACACTTAACCCTCTTCCAAGCTTCCTGATGCCCCACTGTTTTCCAGCAGCTGGCCGCTGTATGCCCTGCTCGTAATGAATGGACCCGGCTCTGTTAAAGGGTTTAATTCGAAGGGGCGGTGCTCAGCGACTAAACCCTGCCCTCAAGCACGCCCATTCCGCTCCAGCGGACCCACCGCACAAAAAACAATAGAAAATACTACTGCTAATTATGATGACAAATACTACTACTAATTATGATGACCTACAATTTTTGTTATTTTGAACATTAACAACAATTCTGTTCTACTCACATAAATAGCTTTAAATATAGACATTTACAGCAACAGTTGAACGTTGCAATTGAATCGCAAACAACTGCTGACAAATTGAAGTATTCTGCTAATAACTGCATTAAAATTGACTTTACATCTAAATGGTATTTGTTCTGGAGTATTATTTTGATGAGTGATTCAGTTAAGTCCAACATGTTTAATTAAAGTCAGTGCAATATTTTTAGGGACTTTGAGAAATTATCAAGCGATGTGGTGTGTGACCCTTTACTGTACTCTCTCGAGGCAAAAAGGTTTCCATGGCAGCAGCGATATCTGCATAAAATGCCATTGTTAAAACATAGGACCGAGACCCCTGACAGATCTCTTGTGATGGGGAAGATGGAGGAAAGAATATTTGAGATCCAGCAGATCTGTTTCGGGGAGGATGTGCTCTGTTAAGGATTAAGTTTTAAAACAATTAGCGCAGAATCATTTTTTTGCAATATTCTGAGATCCACAGGTATGAAGTGAAGGTGTAATATTTTAATCAAGCAACCTTATTCTGTGAATAGAATATAGGCACATGGGATTTGGACATATTTTTGCCAAATATTTGTACTTGTATTTTGCTCTTAAGCATCTTTGAGAGAATAAAACTAAAATACTGATCACATGTCTATTGCTGAAAAGGTATTGTGTGGTAGTGTGTAGATTATATATCATAATACAACTTCATTAACCCTACCCATGTAGTTTTTAGGACTACTATCCAGGTATGGTGAGTTCCATACATGGATTATGGATAAATTACTGTTATGAACTTCCCTACTGTGCGACTCCGCAGAGGAAAGTGAGGAGGGAGCGCAGTGTCACACATGGCAGAGCGGAATGTCCTCAGTGAAATGTGAGTCAGCTCTCAGAGCTGTTTACAGTGCCATAGACTGACTTTCAGGTTGAATGATTAAACTGAGGCTATAGTATTCACATCACAAAAACTTAAGAGCTTCATTGGATGTGAAGGAGACTGTTTTTTTCTCTATTTTTCTTTCTCTGGGGCAGGAAATAAAAATGATAATAAAGATACAAACACATCACAAAAGTTCAACACTACAGCAGCTCCCCACAGACATAATTCTCCTCTTTGAGAGACTGAATTAAATGCATTCAATTGGCACAGGACAAAAAGGTTCAATATACAGATTTTTCCTTGGTGTTTTATTTCTGTCTGGATTTGGAATTTAATATCTAATAGGAGATATATGGAGTATATGTGAGCTGAGTGTGTCAGTCATTCATTTTATGTATGGAGTGTCTTAAATCTAGAATGGAGACATGTCTACATGCATCAAGTCTAAAGTCATGAATTGTTGTGATTCATAAATGGTCAGTATCTTTAGCATATCAAAAAATATATCATGATACCTCTAGATATTGCTTGTTTTCTCCAGATGTGAGCTTTGTCATCTCTGTGCTTGAGTGGAGAGAAGCGTCCATCTCTCGCTCATAGAGTATATGAAGAGAAAAGCAGAACTGGGGCTGCAGCTGGGCAGCCCCCACTGCATTATATTAGGAGGCCCAGACAGTAACACAGAAACAAAAGCAAACCTGTCCCTTTCGTAGTTTATGACTTCTGGCAGTGCAGGATCTCACAGCTAATTAAGAGCGCAACAAGCCCAGGGATACTGATGGCACAGCCTGAAATGCAATTGCAAACATATTTCATTCAGATCCTGCCACTGTAGAAGTCAGAGATATTCAGTGGACTTTTTTGTTTTCTTTCTGCAGAGGTACTCCCCCCTTCCTCCTCCTGAAGTCATGATGTGAAAAACTGAGATATCTTCCACCACATCTCCCCACTCATTGTCCCTCTGTCAGTCCCTGTAACAGTGCGCTTCAGTGGCAAGTGTGTTTGCACAGACAGAACAAGAAAGGATGGGAGCACAGAGTGGACTTCCAGCTTCCTGATGTCCTGAAGTAACAGTGGCATTAAGCAGGAAGTCAATGGGGATACATGAGATGCCTATTTACCTTTAAAATAAAGGTCTGCTTTATGCTCCTCTTTAGAGCCAATCCTATCAATATAAAGCCACTCCTGGTTTTGCAGGGTAGCCTACAATCCATCTATGTATCCTGGGGAGTTGGAAATGATGTGCAACACCTAAAGGAGCCGCACAGGGGACCCCATCATTACCCTTTATGAAGGCCTTTAGCTCTTAGCAGGGGATCTCTCGGCCTGATGTGACATGACATCAGGAAGTAATTGCTACAGCGTTTGTGAAATACCAGAGTGAATGAGCCACACAGAGTATATAGCATACTTTAATCTCATCAGTATCAGTGGATGCGGCAACCATGATACGTTTCTGACAAGAATATCAAAGCATAACAGTTTTGGCTGTGAAGAGCACAATATGATTTTCCATTTTTTCAATTTTAGTGTGGTCATTGATGCTGTCACAATTCATTGTAATAAATGTGCACTAAATCTCCAGTAGACAATGAACAACTTGTAAATGCACATAGAGAGTAAATGCACATGTTATTCAGCTTTCTCAAACCTCACATTGATCATTGTTTCTGTTGATTTGTGCTGTGGATCAAAAGTGCAGTTAAACATATGTTATTTTGAACTCTTCTAATTCCAATGGATTTCAATTTGGTGGTGAGTCACTTGTGTCATGTGGCATCTCGTCAAATATTATTTTAAAGGCCAAATATATAACATCACATGTCTGCTTTCAGCCAACAGTTGTACCTTCCTCATTTATGTCCAGGAGATTTGTTGAGCATGATACAATGTTTTTCCAGGAGTGATTCTAATTTGTCCCATATGACATTTTATAGAATTTTATTTTAGCAAAATCTTTTATAAAATTAAACCAACAGGTCAGTCGTTTCCTGGATCAGTACAATAGCCCTTCTTATATGTTTGTATCATTCTGCAAGGATTCCAGTTGTCAGTTGTTTCTCCAGTCTTCAGAGCATGGGTTAAAATAATTTGTTATGGTTTAAGACTAATCTTCCCTCTTTCATTGAACACTTCTGGATATATGGTATCTGGGCCTTCTGGCTTGTTTGTCTTTAGTTTTTTTTGTATTAATACAATAACTCTGTATTTGACCATCCTTTCTCCAAATACCCTTTTGTCCCTCCTGGATATTTAATTACTTAGATGTATATTAGTATTTTTCTTCAGCTCTCAAAAATGTTATTGCATGCAGAGTGTGTTCACTATTATGAACTGAAGCATCTTCCCTTTTTAAAATCATCATCTTCTTTGGAAAGAACCTTAAAGTTAAGATATGTACATCTATGATGGCAATTATTCCTCAGTATTTTTGTTCTCAGATTTGGAAGTTTTGGACTCTAATTAGAGTACATTACATTGAGATTAAACACCCTGGTCTTAGAGGAGATGATTTTAAACCCACTAAATACAACAAAAAGTGTATTAGCTTTGTGAACACTTGCCCCCAAGTATCACAAATATCTTGAATTCTGATGGTGAAATGTGAATTGCCACTTAGCAGAGTAACAAACTACACCCAGAAATGGTAATTTTCAAAATCTCTTGAACTCTTCCGAATTTCTTTTTCCTGATACATTTTCCCAGTTAATTGAGGGATAATTAAGGCCATTAACCATTAATGTATAAAGTAGTGCTTCCTGACTTTATTATGTGTTTGTAGAACACAGCATTTATGTTGGTATCTGATGCTGGTGGTCTATAGCATATTCCTGCATTAAGGCTCTTCTCATTTCCCCCTGTAATCCAATCCAAAAATCCCCACTAGGATTTAAAGGGTCAATTCTCTCAATTTCCTGTGCTTCTTTCCTTCACATAGAAGGCTACACTCTAGCCTGTCTGTAAGATCAATGCCTTCTGATAAGTTTATACACAAGTGCAAACTCATCTCTTACTTCCAATTCCCAAAATGAGGGCATATAGGCCTGAGGCATTGCATTGGAATTTTCCCAGGGTCTAGAAAAGATTACAGATGAAGAGGATGAAGGCAGATCGGAGCCTTGCCCTGCTCCATAGTTGTAGTAGACACCATCAGCTGTGGCTAGGTATTGGCATTTACCTGAAAGCAGAAAGTTGCAGAAAGGTCCCAAGTGGCACTTGGTAATTACAAATTTGACCACAGAACGTAGGCATGTCTGGTGAAATTCACAGCTGCAGGGTGTGAATGCTGCAAAACTGCATCAATGACTGTATCGTCAAATGATTCCAAAATAACTCAAGAGCAGAGGACTTTATCTGGTCTGTGACACATCATCCTGTTTTGAAAGAAGTGTATTTCTCGCCTGAAATGTGAAGCATTGTGGGAAATGCCTGTGTTTGACAGTGAAAACTGGATTTCAGGAGGAGTTTGTGCTTTCAGCAAGAATGGCAAGAGACATTTCTGCAAGCCAAATGGATTCATGCAGCCGGGAGAGGACAAATCTGAAGTGACTGCTAGTCAGCACTTGTAGTCTGTGCAGTGAAATCTGCTATGGTGGGTCGTCACACAGAAATGCGTGCCATGGGCTGGTTGAGTATGCCAGAAAAAGTTCAGAGAATTACCCATCAGCCTTTGCGTTTCTTGGCAGTCTCTACCCAGGGCTCTGGGGCTCTGCTGGACTCAGGGTGACCCTGTTTCTGTGTCTGTGAATCGTGTACAGTAGCTGACGAGAGGATTTCCTGAGGCTAGCTCAAGGTCCTGCTTTAGATGCACCCGTTACTGCCCTGCATTAATATTAACCCTCTCTGCAAAACAAAATAGGAAACATTTCAAAACTAAAACAATTTTCGAAGTCAAAGCATGAAACATATTTTATATTGACTTGTCTCAATGACTTAACTCAACAGGGGGCAAAACCAGTCACCATCATGAGCGCAAATACACAGTATTGTCCTAAATTAAAGCATTCAATCTGATACATAGTGAAAGTTGATGGAATGGTGGACAGCAACCTTTTTTTTACTCACTTCTGACTTTGACTTATTAGAAAACTTCCCTAAATCCTCATTTAACTTCTCTATGCACTGGATGAAATCAGCCAACAAATATTCCTGGGGTTACATTTTTAGTCATGGGAAGGCCAGCCAAAGCCTTTCCCACTGACAGGAGCCTCTGGCACCATCCCTGAAAGTGGTCCACTAATTTTCTAATCAGAGTGGATTCCTGGAATGCTGCATAGAACTCAGTTTGGTATTTTAACAGGCAACCAAAAGCTGCATTCAGCTTTGCTTTCTCCATGTTTGGAACATTGTGTGTGTAGTAGCCCCAATTTGTGTAATTTCATTTTTTCTCTCCATCTGACTGTATTTTTTTCTAGAGGTCTCCATGTAAAGGGATGTTCAGCTCAACTGGGGCACAAAACCGGTCGCCCTCATAAACACACACACACACAGCATTATCCTAAATTGAGGCACTATGTCCTCTACAAGCCAAAAGTCAAAGGCATAGCCAAAAGTAACTACCTTTACTTACCACAGGATATGACACTATTAGTGGGGTCATTATGTGCAAAGTATGCCCATTACAAAATGGGAAAGCCAGTTTTCTCCTCGGGCAAAGAGGTAATGGAGCCAGTCTGTAGTTACCTGTCTGTGTCCATAACCCTCCCCTGCGCTGGGATAAGGGTTCTGCACTTCCTGCAGTCACACAGAGGTGTGTCTGCGTCACCAAGGCTATAAATAATCCTGGCTCCGCAAGGGAGAGGCTAAAAAAGACAGTCTAAAAGCTTTGGGAATATGCAGCAGACAATATATTTTCAGGCATTTGTATTAGTTTAGAAAGACCAGGGAGAAAACAACTGAGGTTTTGTCTTGAATACATAAAAACATCATAAAACATACTTGCTCCATTTTACACCTAACTTTCCAAGCTTGCTTTTCGTTTGGGTTTCTGTTTTTGGGGAGGGGGGTGACGTATTCTCTCAGATGTGGTCTCAGATAAGGAGACACTGCAATCTGTTTCAGATGACCTCATTCAGTCAGTCCCCGTCTGTGAAAGCGTATCACCAAAGTGTTCACTCCTCAGTATTTACTGTGGATCTTGCATACCAGTCCAACACCAGACTGACCAACAGTAGGCCAGAAATGTTGCACAGCTCAGTTACTCATGAGGATATTCAATCTAACACTGGACTCTGGGGCCATTCATTAAAAAGGTTTTAGAAGTGCCCTCATCCACTCTTGATCTTTAAAGAGATCATACTGTGGACATTGTGAATGCAATCAGATTCACAATTATTTGTAGCGCATGGAGGAGATCGTCTTAATGTTTATGTCTGTGCAGTGCTACCCCCCATTCTCTCTGTGTCTTGTGACAAGAAAGGTTTTTTTTTTTTTTCAGAATGCTCAAATCACATTACAGAAAAACCCATAAAGCAGATTTGCTACTGGAAGAAAGTTTCAGTTACCAGACTAAACATGTCTAAACAGGTATCTCTGTTGGTGCATAACACTGCCCAACTTTGGGGATTTGTCTCGCTAAGTAATCAATTGTTAGTTATTACTTCTGACAAATCACAGCATCAAATCCACCCTCAGAGAATTGAGAGCACCAATAAGCAGTCAGGTAAGCAGGTGATGCTCGGATCACTGTTTCATACAGCTGTCCAAGTGGCGGAGGTCATTCATTGCTCCAGTTTGACCACGCAGTATCGTGGGATGGCACTGTTTATTAGTAGACAGATGAGAGGTTTTGAAGCTGAGCTCTAGAAGATGTGGCCCTTCTGTTTCAGAACGCCCACACACTACTCTGTTTCTGTGATTTGTAGTTATGATGTTGTGTGTATCAATAACTTGAAAACCTCAGTGCTTTCTTTGCTGGATTAGTAAGGATTAAAGCAATTAGCCACTGCTGCCAGTAGAGGGGAATATTTGAAATATCATGGTTTTCCATTAGCTTCTTCATCCCATTTTCCAACTGCTCTGTTGGTTCTTGCTTATCTGAATTGGTACACATTCAGCCACCTGGTTCAAAACTGAAGTGGCGCTAATCAATCAATGGGAATTGTATTTAATAGAATAAAATCTTTCAATTTACAGTAAAATTAGCAAACTGAGACTTCCTTCTGTTTATGGAACACCTTTGACTGCTTCAGTTGTAGCTGGCTAGGTTTATCAGTGCGTGAGCTCAGAGGATAAGCCGATTTTCAGTCGAAACAGAGGCAGAACCGATCTGTTGTGCTGATCAGAGTCACCTGAGCTGCAGGCCATGGATTAATCGTTATAATCTTGATTTCGGTTTAGTTATCTTCCTTCTATTTGGCCCATGGAAATCATGTGATTCTTCTCATTAATACTCTGCTGGCCTTTATAGCTGTGACTGCTGCAGTAATACCTCTAGATTATTCTGTTACTACATGTAGTGTCCTGAGAGGTTTCACAAATATATTTGTTTTAATATTCTCTCTTTTCCCCCGATACAGGATCACTGTCATTGAATGTGGTTGTAATTGAACACGAGAAAAGACAAGGGGGGTCCTTGAACATACCCTTTGGAATGTTTGGAATCTCCCCTTAAATGTCACACAGAGAAAACCAGAACAGGTTCCAGATCCCAAATTTAGCCCCAATAAACATGCCACACAAGTGAAGACATTTGATACCTGTATTTGACACTGTCAGAATACCATTGCACTCCAGGTTTTGATGTAGTTTTATTTTTGGTGGCGGTGGGGAATGTCATGGTGGTATTGGGGGCGGGGGTTCTTAGTCTCTTCAGTATATAACAAACTTCCCTTCTGACCAAATTAGTGGGCCAATAAGGGCTTTCAAAGTTTGTTTCAAGTGTCAGTTATGTGGGATGCGCATTTTCACATCCCCACCATGCTACCTGGAATCAGATAAGATTCCCTGAGCCAAACTGAAAATGAAAACTTATTTGTACTGACAATGACAGTTTTATGTGTCCTGTGATCTATCTGTCTGTCTCTCCGGCTGTCTGTCTGTCAGTTTGTCTGTCTGCCACAAAAGGATATATAGGTATGGTCTAATTTGTGTAGCAACACTCTATACCAGGAAGCTACCTGGAGAGTAGCAGTTGGTATTAATTATGTAAGAGATGAGATTTTCAGTACAAACTGTTGTTTTTTGGTATGTGCTGGTCATAGTCTATGGACAGACACATAACTGTCTTACTTGTGACACTGTCATTGAGCTGTGGAACAAATTTCCTCTTTGAAGGACAATAAAGTGAAATCTGTAATCTGACATTTTAGATATGGCTGATTTATTGTGTTATATTGACACAGATGCTTTTTGGACATTAGAGATTTGGAGAGTTTATTGATCACTGCATTCAATTTCCTGAAAAACAACAAATTATACTTGTTTTCTCTCCATGTGATGTCAGGATATTTTAGGAACTGTAATATAGGCTTTCAAAATGGGTTAGAGTATTGACATCATTGTTTGTGTAAAGCAGAGGAGTCAGAACCTCTCAGAGTCTGGCCAAATTCCATGCACTGTGAAGGGCATGCTTGCGATATCACAAGGTCAAGTTAACTAGTGAGGTGGCTCCCTAGGAGTTACTGATTTGCCAAATGTATATATATATATATACATAGCTGCACATGGTGTCATTATATAGCTTGTGTGTAATATTTAGGGAAAGCATGTCTTTGTTGAATGGTTAACATATACCACAAAAAGTCTATAGATATTGCTGTAATGATCTGTTTAAACATAAACCGCATCACCCAATTACAGACTCCATGTTCCAGATGAGATTTCCTGTGCCTTTCGTCAGCCTTGAGGTGCACAGACTGCTCATGTGCAGAGCCCGATGCATGTGAAGGATCTGTATGAGCTGAAGGACTGCCAGCCCCTCCTCATCTCACAGCTTTTGTGAAACATAGTTTGTCCAGTGTCCCACCTGCCCCTTGAGTATCACCTTTAAGTCACAAGGAGCATAACAGAAATGTCCTTTGAAAATAATTCAGTTGTGTTCTTACAGTTTAAACAGAATTTGCATTATGGATGGTCTTTCACATTTATTTTATCAGGAATGTTTTCAATGTTTGTGTATGACATGCCTGAGCCATTTTTCTGTGACTTTGACGGTACTTGTCAAGGAATATTTTGGGAAAACTTATCAAGATAACATTATCTCTAAACCAAATGGTTATCTCATTGAAATCTTCCCTGGAAACATTTTGTCATAGATGGATAGTGCCTCAACACCTTGCCTGAAGGTCCCCAGTCTTATCTAAAAAGAGCCAGCATGGATGCAGGCTTTTGTTTTAGCCCAGCACTACAACATTGATTCAACTAATCAGCTAAACGTGGTCTTCAATCAAGACATTGATTAGTTGAATTAGGTGATTAATGCTGGGCTAGGACAAACCCCTCCCTGTACCCACACCATCCCCCTCTGTGGTAAACAGAACCAAGCCATTTAAAAAAGACCCACCCATGGCTCCACATCACCACAGAATCAATTATTTTTTTGCAGACAAAACCAATGCTATCTCCCAATAAACTGAACTGAAAGCTGCCCGGAGGTTTTTTTCTGTGCAAAACACTGGAGCCAGCTGGAGGCACACTCCTGGCTAGATAAATAGCCATCTCTTGCTGGGGTGTGGTTTTAGGGGGAGGACACAGTCTGCCCTCTAGCACCATCGGTGACCTGCTGGGGTGGGGGTGAGGGGGCACACAACAGAGAATGAAGAGCTCTCTCTCTTAATTGGTCACTTGATGGGTCTCTGTTAATGACTTCCCTTGTTTCCACTCTCCACATGTACTGGCTGTCACAGAGAAGCCAGTCTGTTCACAACGAGGTCTTCTTTCGTACGGCAGAGGGTTAAGGGGGTGTTGGGGAAGGGTGGGGGTCTTGTAGGGCCCCTTAAGCTAATCAGCATTGTCCCTGGGGAGATGGGGGGAAGGGTGGCCAGCTACCTCTTTATCTTACCATCTAACTCACCCTTCATTAATATCTGTTCCAACACAATGCAGACAGCAACGAGAGGGATGTGAGCGTATTGTGCGCTGATCTATGTGATTAGGTCAAGATTAGATTAGTTTAAGTGCCACCAGAACACTGGGTGAGATTCCCTGGTCGCTGGACAAGGTTGACACATCTCCCGCACTACGTTGTCTTTTTGTTGTATTTTAAAAAAACACAATGTCACATTCCATTATGGTCAGTGGTACCAGCCACATGTCTTATGTGATTACTGATCACCTAGATTGGATTGATTTGTTTCCTCTTGCTTGCCAATTTATGTTTTACTGGGGTGGAAATCAATCCTATATTCAGACTGGACCTGGCAACGTGATTGCGGCAGCTATGGCTTTTGTAATTAAATTGTTCTGAGCAACCTTTTGTTGAACTGCAGTTACATGTACACAGAGCCTAAAACTGACAATGTTAACATTGCATAATGACATCACATTACATGTAACATAGTGCAAGATTGCATGGCATCTTGCACTCTTATGAAAGAGTAACTTCTAGAGATTTGGTGTGACAGTGAAAGTTTTTTTTCTCTTTTTTGCGTGACTCATTCTACCTCAGGGAATACCAGGCCCTGATCAAATGAATACACCATAGGATGAGTGAACATCCTGAGGGAACTAAAATACCAGGGCAACAAGCCAGCTGTTCACCCTGACAACCAGCCCATCCTCAATTGATGGGAACAAGGTGGCGACAACATTCACGTTCATCACCTGATTAAACACTTCAGCCAATAGAATGGGCCATACTTAAGAGCAATCAAAAATGTCTGTTTGGCAATAAATGTAATAACAATGTGGAAGACTGAATACAGTATGAAAATCACATACAGTTTGTGGTTCAATGAACTCCCATAGTGGGTGGAACTATAATGAGCTGTCACTGACTTACACAGCAGAACATTCCTAATTGGTTCAAATTACTGAGTACAAATAGTAGCTCCGGCCATTTTACGGAGCCTCATTCTTGTATCCTTATATATACCATTGTTAATGTGATATTTGGTTCTCTGTCATAGTAAACACACCTCACAGACTGTTTACTCAAAAGCTTATTCACAAGTTCACTCTGTAGTGTCAGGCTAAATAGTGTTAAGGGTTACCACCTGTTTTGGATTCTCCAGGATTGTTCATAAATTGTGCTTATATCCAGGAAAATCCTCCAAACATTTTTTTATGTGTGGTAAAATCAACACAAGATATGCCCCCTGTTTCCCCCAATAATAAAGCAACCCCCAGCAGGGGTGACAACCTCAGTAGTGTTGTGAGACAGCATATGAAAGCCTGCTTCACAGAGTGACATCATCCCTCACCATTAGGACAAGAGCATGATTTGATCCCTTGTGACCTGGGTCGTTACCTTTGTGTCTTAATGACTTCTCGTGTTGAGTCCTCACCAACACAGTCCCTTCTGTGTCCTGCATTAGTTGACAGATTGACCCTGCACTTCAAATTCTATTCATTATTTAACTGGTCCTAAATCCTGATCCTAGATACCCACAGGATTTGTTTGTTTATTTGTTTTTTTTACTGTTGTACCTCAGCTCTCGATGTGACAGTTGATTTACACAGACAAGTCAATACTTAAGCTTTTTTAAACTTTTTTTTTATCTTACTTTGGCTGCAGATTGTACAATCTAGCCCTCACACTAGTGATTTGAACACAGTCTAACTTCCTAAAATCTGCATGTTCTGAATGCAGCCAATATCTCACTGCTTGTCTTCAGTCATGTGGCTCCCTCATATGTAGCAGTGTTGACAAGAGAAACCATGGCAACCTTCTCAGGTTATGTGCTTTATATAAAGTACTTCCAATAACAACATTTCAACCCTACCTATAAACAGCAATGACATGAACTTAAATACCATCTGTATGAATCAATAACACATTAGTGAAAAGTCAAACAGTTTGGTCAAAAAAGTGAAGTGACGATTTAACCGTATATGAATCAATAACACATTAGTGAAAAATCAAATACTTTGGTCAAAAATGTGAAGTGGCACTTTAATCTGCACCACCTTGCTTCCTGGACCTGAAACGGTTGTGGAATTTAAAGCAGAAAACAAGCACGACAGGACTGATAGCGAAATCCTGCGCCATTGAAAAAGCCTCTGGCTGCAGCGCAGTCAGTCAGACAGTACTGACCAGCTGCTCCAACTCCTCTCCTCTCATTAGCACCATAGGGGTCATACTGTGGACTACAGCACAGCTCTGTGAGCAAAACAAGGCCCTGAGGCTCCTTAGACAGTGGGCTCTGTGCCCATGTTTGCCCATCACAATCTAATTCCAAGCATTTATTACGTACCAGTGAGTGCCACTGTGTTGAACATCTGAGGCCTGGTGTTTGTGGTTCCTTTGGCTTTGTGTGCAGGATTACTGGTTTTGTTCCTATGGCTCTTTTTGAGAAACTAATTTCGACCTTGGGGATTAATAAATTATCCATCTGTCTGCCTGTCTTTCTCTCTCTCTCTCTCTCTCTCTCTCTCTCTCTCTCTCTCTCTCTCTCACGTGGGCTGCTGCGGTAGGATGTGGGCAGGAAGGGTGGGTCACATATCAGTGGAGGTGCAAATTAGGGAATGAGGGGTTTATGGGGGTCCAATGCAGTGGGGTAAAGATGAGATGGGTAAAATGGAGGGCATGTGAATGTGAGAGCAAAACATATACTCCATTAGGAAGCAGATTCCATCCAACTTCTTGCACTTATAAGGGTTCATCCATGACAAAGGGGTCAGAACCTGACCTATGGGGGCCCTGGAGCAAGGTCAACAGCATCTCAGACGAGTATGACCAGAGAGGGGATTTTAACTGGGGGGAGCGGGTGTCTGTGTGGAACATGTGATGCAGGAGCAAATGTGCCTTCTTAATTACTCTCAGTCATGCACACTCACCAAATGGCTGCAGGCCTTACAGTGATTTGGTAATAACCATCGATCCAGTGAAGGTCTGTACAGCTGATTCAGTGAAGGGCGGGGGGGTGCGGTGATGGTTTTGCACGCCAGAGAAGTACACAGAGATTACCCACTCTGAAACTGTCCCCTCCTGTTCCCCTTCCCCTTCCGATACGCCACTTATGATTTCTGTATCCTGCAACACAGGACGGTGCACGTTATACGTTTCCTTTAGTCCCCGTTTGCCATTGTTTTAAGAGGCAGAGCAGAGCAACGCACCAGTGTATTCAATTAAATGACAGCCAAGGGCAGTTGGCAGACCATCAATACTGTTCTTGCTCCCTGGGTGGGAGGTGTAAAGTGATTACTGACAGTCTGGAGGACCAGCCTGTAGTAACGAAAATAAATTCTCCAGTTGTAATGGCTAATTACTGCTGTCTCATTAATAATTGCATTGCTTTCGCCTTGAAGTGGCTCTCGTCAGGGTGTACGGACCGGCTTCATCAGGAACGGCACACACACACACAAACACAAATAAACACATGCATTCCCCAGACATATATACTGACATGCATACATACATGTATGCCTGCACACATTCTCTTACATACTTATCTTCAAGACAGTAACATACCTTAGCATCCTATGCAACTCTGCTATTGCAGACACAACATATACTCTCACATACACTATGGGCCTGCAGTAGTATGTTATTTCAAGGAAGTGTCTTGTAAAAACAGGTTCACAGGAAAATGCCTTTTTTAGTGTAATCTAACACTGATCTAGTCTCAGGACAGCAATTTCCTCAAAAACAGTTATGAATAGATGAATTTTTATTGTATAATGTATCAGACAAGGTATGCTCTGGATAGGGGTAAACACTTATACCTCACAAATATTTCACAGATGGCCATGAATTCTTAACAGCTATGACTGCAGCTCTGAACTCCCAGGATCCCTGAGTTCATGGAATTTGTGGGCAGAACTACAGCTTGACCTGTGGGCCTCCACTTCTGGACCTCGATCTTCACAGAGTACAGCATAAGTTGATTTGCATTTTAGGTGGAAATACCTCAAATGAAAATCAATCTTCAATATATTTTTTAATTGACAACTGGTGTAGAAACCATGTGGCAACGTAGAACGTATCTATTATGCAAGAGGCCTACCAGGAAAGTAATCAAGAATTAAAATGTCTACCAAATCGAGGAAATCATGGAATATATATTATATATAGGCATGGCTACTGAGCCAAGTGGTGAGTGGAGGGGAGAAAAAAATTCAACAAAAACTGGCCAATGGCCTTTTATTTACCCCTTCTGTGGGAAAACTACAAGAAAACAAAGAATAAATAAACAATTACAGGGTCGAACCGAAAACCAGCCACCAAAACAGGCAACACATCACCCAAAACAGTTCCCCTTCAGCCTATAAGGCTGTGCTTAAATAGAAGGCCTAATGGAAGGCAAGTGCTCACAGCGGAGTTGGGCAGAAATCACTCTCAGGTGAGCCTGCCTGTTAGTGAGGCCTCTGCTGTTGCAGCTCTGGTTAGCACTCCAGGTTGAGGGAGGGAACCAGAACACTGACAGCAGTGTGGGAGGAGCCGAGGAGTATATATATATATATTATTGTTTTCATAATTAATTTGATAAAGGCACCAGCACCCAGACAGATGAACTCACAACTGGGTTATGACATGGTTTATGACATAATAGGCCTCTAAGCCAATCAGATTGATGTTGTGCTGTGATTTAATTGTCTTATTTGTGTATGTTCTCATTGGTCATCTGTTCTCTGTCACTGAAAACCTGACTTTAAATCTGACCTCAGGCAAGGCCACATACGTCTGGAGTGTGAAAACATCATGAGAGGACTGTGACTAACATCCATACACAATGTCAGAACCAGAGGAAAAAACAACCAGCGACAAATTACTCACACAATGTTTGTGAGAAACTCCAAAGAAAAAAAACAAGAAAAGGCTTTATTTCTGTTGAGATACTTTCTTTTTTGGCAATTGTTAAATGCCCAATCGTATCATAAGTTTTACACGACCAGCAAGTATGTGCAGATGGCTGTTTCTAAATGTAACATGTGTCACTATTTTGGGCACTATTTTGCTTGGAGGCACATTCAGCAAAGACAAACACATTTTTGAGGTGCAATACTGCAGAAGAACAGAGTGGTCTTGTCATGTCAAGCGAGAGGACAACCTGGAGATAGAGGGGTTAAGATGACCACAGGGTGCGAGCAGCAGCCTGGCTCCAGTGCTAATTAAATCATCCTCCCAGTCCTAAATGGAGGGATGAAAGCAGGCAGAGGAGAGGAGGGCCAGACGAGCGGGGCTTTTAATGGCTCTGACCAGCATAGCCATTAGTGCCTGCCGTTTCACTGGCTTTTCCCACTGTGGAGCTGCTGCTAGGCCCCGATTGGTCTGATTCTTTACCAGGGCTCTTACTGGATTTACCTGCTATTAGTTCAGCAGTCTCTTCCACACCAGTTCAGTGGTCCCCCATTGCAGGTACTTGTAAGTAAAGAAAAGGGACTGAAATTGTAAGCTGTATAACTAAATTTCACCCTCTTCACCCTTCTGTGAAAAATGAGGGAAACACCACAGATCACAAAGGTTCAGAGGGTCAGACAAGCTACTGATAGCAAAAAGGCCTGGATAAGCCATGACCTCTGTTGACCTGTAGCATCATTAGTTATCCAAGGCAAATCAAACAAGCAGGAATGCTCTCAAAGCACGTTACCCCAGCGCAGCACCGTGAGCTACCAGGAAATGATGTATGTAGGAAATGTCTGTGTTCTCAGAGCCCAGCTTGACATTTAAATACCTGAGGAAAAAACTTCCAACAACAACACGCAATATTCAGATTCCTGTTTTTTTTCTTTTCTTTTTTTTATGTCCTACTTCCCACAATATCTTTGACTGCCTCCTGTCTGTGGTCCTCTGGGGTCAAACATGGCCCTCCCACTTACTTTATATAAAGTGGATCTCAGGACCATGAACTCTGTTGTGTTTATTTGTTTCATGTATTAGCTGATGATGCACAGGAGTCTACAGGGAAAATGAATAGAAAACATTGTTTGTTCCTCTGGGCTCGCAGTCTGGCCTGTTGAACCCGTGCATTTACTCAATGCTGTGAGAACTGACCTGGGACCTGCTCGATGAGTCGCCCACCAGTCCAGAAACACAGCATGGGATCACTTCCTCCATGGCTCACCTCTCAGCAAATCATTACGGAAAGGGAAAAGAAACACACTAGGAAGCAGTGCCCACTCACAGACTAAATTTAAAAGTAATAATATGGTGATGTGTCTTTTGAAGTGGTTTCATCCCAAGACCGCTGTCCACTGAGGTCATTATCTTACGAAGGGAATGCTGGGTTTCCCGCTACATTAATATGTGTTACACTGTCACAACTCTCAGAAAAAAAACAGTAATGTGACCTGAGAAATTGGCCTGTTTTTTTTATAGAGGAGATCAGATCAGTGTGTTTTTGTGTTTTTTTTTGGGGGGGGGGTTAAGGGGAATGGAATGTAAGACATCAGCAGGAGGTAATGGGGGGAGGGCTGGGGGGGCACATTTTTCTCTTGTGGCCAGTGTCACAGAGGGGGAGCTCTGCTAACACAAACCACAAACAACAAGGTAAGTCATAAGCTTAAATCTGAAAGACAGTGTGTCAGTGCAGTATAGCCTAGGCGTAAGTGAGTATGGCCGTTGGAAGGAGAGCATTTGTGTTTCAGTTTATTCACCACTTCCGGGTTCGAGTTGGAGAAAACAGCAGATAAGAGCTTTTCAGTCTCTGATTCCCCACACGTTTCCCACAGCCCAGAATTTCACAATCCACTCTCAGATGTTCTTAGGTTTCTTTGAAATGTTGGCCTATTTATTTTCTGAGATGTTAAGGAATTTCCCTAAGTTTTGTGTGAAAATATGTTGGATTGTGTGGGGGAACAGTATGGGTTTTTAGCATTTCTGCTTTGCAAAGTCCAATTAATCACTACTAATGTTTTCATTGCAAAAAAAGGAATGCTTTCATCTATCAATACATTCGGGAATTTCTTGGTATGATGGAGAAATGCTATGAGTTTCTGAGGCATGGCCGGTATGCCACAGGAAACCAGTGTACCATCAGGTCCAAATATGTGGCGCTATGTAAATCTATAAATTAATCATAAAAGTAATGTATGTTAAATTTAATTTCTGTATCTACTTTTAAAAATATTTCCTTAAAGATAAACATGTTATGGACTAATATGCTAGATCATGGTTTTTTCTGACTTTGTGCTTGATATGCTGTTTGTTACTCCAGCCATAAGGACAACATATGAACTGTAAAGTGTAAGAAGAAAACTATGCTAGAAGTGAGACGTATGATTTCATCAACCTTTGTTTGTCTTTAACAAACGCTTACATTTACAGTGAGTCCCCAGGTTCGAATTTGAGAACCACTCTGCTTGCTCACCAAACGTGACTAAAATCGTTCATGTTTTTGACATGCATATTGTTAGAAGTAAATTAAGTAAAAGGTAAAAATGGAAAGCCAGGCTTTAGAATGATAAAATGAAAGAGGCGTCTTAATATGCAAGCAGTTTATGAAAATGGACATGCTTTCAAGTTTTCCACCAAGGGTAAGTTCTATTTTTGCCACAGTTGAGTAGTAGGGGGAAGTGTGGAGAGTGAGCTGTGCTCTGGGATTTGGTCATTTATGGAAAGTGTGCCATTGCTGAAAAAATGACTGAGAAACACAGCTTTAGACAGCTGTGATTCTGAACAGGACTAGACACTGGCTAAAGAGAAAATTACACACCTCATGAAACACAGTGTCTTGACATATACCCACATCTATCACTGCAACAACACACGCAGGCTGAACTTTCATTTAGTGGCAACAATCACTGCTTAGAGCCTGCAATCTGCTACAATTGCTGTACTTATGTTTACTGCTTCTTATGCCAATGACACAAACCTGCAGCTTTTACAGGTACTTTAAGAGGTAAAACATGTGCTCACGTTGGATAAATACAGGGTTGGGATGAACTGGTCGTAACATAAATCCAGTCTGGAACTGCTGGGGAAGAGCCACAGTACACACACAACAGAATTTTCCATACTACAGCAATCCATAGAACAAACCATACTGCAATGCAATATCATAGATACAAGCAAGTGACTAATTAGACATACACATTCCTTTCACACTACATTGTCAAACGTAAAAAGATATCTTGATATATAACTTGCCTATGAAGAGATATGTGGTGTTATCTACTGATTCAGTTCAGAATTATGCACTGAAATAAAACACAATTTTGGAAAGGCCAGCACCTTCCAGACATTGTATCAATTCTATCCCATTTTTCCCTAGATTAGCTACTCTTCATAATAGTGTTCATAATACTTAATACTGCAACCTTCCAAATAAAATTCTAATAAAAATATAAAGATTATTATGGAATGTAATTTTTTACATTCCATAATAATCAAAGTTCTTGCTTTTCTTTATTTTCCAATCTTTTGCATATTACTGTGTCAAATGCATGCTGAAAAACTGTAACAAAAGCAAAAAGCTTGATGATCAATTAACCTCCTCACTTTCAGTCACCCAAAGCTAATATGCATTTAACTACACCTGAAGAACCACCACCTCCACAACTTTTTGGCTAGAATCTTCTGTTATCTTCTTTTATGTAATGAAGTACAACATTTCCTTAATTCAGAGCCACTCACTTGGTATAGAGGATTCATAGAAGTTTATGAATAGAATAGACTTATCTAAAAAAAAATCATAGTATAAGTCAATAAAAACAGAGGGGCACTTAGGACAATCTGTACTCAGAATGCAATCTCTGGGCACCCAAATAAATCCACATATTTCACAAAAGCTGACCACAAACATCTGTCTTCTGGCCTTTTTTTGCTCATCCCCTGCAGCAAGCTAAGTAATGCAAGTCTCATGCCATACTTGGGGCTGAAGTAAGACGCCTACTCATTCGTCTGCCGTGGTCTCCCACCACTTCTACTTCCTGTTTGTTGTGCGTCATTAAAACAGCTCCCCCGCTTTAGAGAAATGTCTCAGGAGTGCAAGGGGGACAGGGCTACTTTCATAGTGACACGCTCTGCTTGGCCTGAAAGTAATTATAGCCTGTGCATAGGCCCCAACTCAGGAAACACAGACAGCTGCACACCTTTATGCAATATTTAAACAGGGCATACGGAGGTCAAGTTTATCCAAGTGTACCCAAATGGCCGTACGAAAGAGAGAGTAAGGCATGAATGAAGGACCTGCAACTCACCCCCCACACACACACACACAAAAACCATAATAATAACAATAACAATATATTTTTATCCAGCCACAAAGCAAAGGCATCTGAAGTCTCTCTGGATGGTAGGATTGTTAATAATTTGATGATGACTGTGCAGCTTTACAAATAAGGGTTTGTTGTTAAGCTGAGGGTGTTTTTTCCCAGTGACTAACATAGTGTACAGGGAGAGCCTGCCTGTGGGAGCTAAATACTGAGGAAACCATGATCCTGAGTCACTGGTCAGTGCGTGTCTGACAGATCCCTGAGCTGCACTCAGACAGGGAGGGAGGGGGGACCTGGCAGACATTCCTGACCCCTGTATCACATCGCAGGGACTGGGTGCCCTGAATCAACAGCCCCATGCCGCTTTTATCTCTCCTTAAGAGTTTTCCGCTCTCAGTCAGAAGGTTCACAAACTCCTAAACTCCTGTGGAATTCACCAATAAAACCAGAGCACTTCCTTCTTTACCATGTTTGCTCGTGGGATTATGGCCCCCACAGGCTGATACGGGCAATCAAGCTTGGCGCGGTTTAATAGATTCTGCTCCAATGATTAGTCAGTGATTTTCACAGCACTTAGTTTCAAAGCCACAAGTACCCTCATTGTCTGTCAGCTAAGAGGATGTCCTTCAGGGATAGCTTCATAGCTTACATTTTCTATGTCACCCCTTTAAATAACAACTGGGTCTTTCCTGCAAGAATACAGGTTAAAATGCCTCACAAAAGAGCACTAACAGCAGTTTGCACAATGTCTGAAGTCCATTGGCTTAATTCCTGCTTAATCTGATTTAATTTGGGGCATGATTTTATGCCATGATAATAAGTAAGAGCTGGTGGTGAAGGGTCTGTAGAAAGCAGCCTGTTGTATTGTTGTTTCTGCTGGTCTGACTCTTCACACAGTCTCTCTCACAGTCCAGGCCTGTGGTGCCCCTCAGAGAGCTACAGGGTATGCTGGTTTCTGTCTCCAGAAACCAGTTTAGACAGAAGAGATCTGGGAAGATGACATAAAAGTTTAATTGATACAAGTTTAATTGTGCTAATAGGTCAATTACATCCTAACAAATAACAAAAACCAGCAAACCTCTTGGCTCTTGAAGACCAGATCTGGCTACCTTTTGGTGCTGGATGATACTAGGGGCCGTTTCTCCATCTCGCTCAAAGAACAGCGGCAGGGACTGTCTCCATCTTCATATCTTCAGGATTAGCAGGTAATGGGAGGAATGATCATCAAGGAATGGTGGTAATGGCCTACAGTGTATAAAGGCACACACACACACACACACACATAAATACACACAGGGTTATTCAAACAGCATAAAAAATACTTGCTGATAAATGAAACATCTCAAGTGATAAATGTATTCCTGTTGCAGGTAAGTTTAAGAAGTGCACTTTACAAAATGCTACATTAGGCCTCACGCCAGCCTCAAAACAACACTTATCTTTCTCATCATTAAATGTGTGCAGGAGAAAACAGGCTGCTTTGGCGCTTTGCCGATCAGAGTTTCAGTATCAAGTCTACAGTTTCAGAGCTTCGGGCAAAGGTCACAGACTGGAGAAAGTATGTGCCTCCATTTTCTAACAATGAAGAGCGAGATGATGAAGACAAAGTGCTGCTATTGTACCTCTATAAAAAGAATTCTCCCTAGGCTATTTCTGCTACAATATCTGTGAGGACACACCGATATTAAAACTCAAGCCCCATAAGGTCAGAGTGTTTGTGGATTTTGTGTGTTTTATTTTAATCAGTAGCCATTTTAGGCCTTGGAAAAATGTGTGTGACCTCTTTGGCCAACTAATGGCTTAAATTAATCATGGAAGTGCTGAAACTCACAAATACCAGCCATCCAGAACTGAAGTCAGTCAGCCCAGTTTCAGCTGGTACCAAACTATTTCAGTAGTGCTGTGTTATGGGTCATCCTCTCTATCTTTTGCCAGTCCCATTTAATGTTCAGAGCACTAAGCTGGATATCTGTTCAGTCTATCGATGACCTCAGTTATCGGTTTATCAAGCTTGTCTCTCCTTCCATATCTTCCTGTTCCTTTTTATCTCCCTATTACATTGTCCATTTCTTTAGGGGTGAGAGAAGTAATGGTGTATTGATCTTGAGGGTACATGCAAATGATGTGAGCGTTATGACACCTTTAGGACATACTACACTGTTACAGTAAGGGAATGAGTCACATTATAGTCACTGGTGTGGGTAAAAGAAAACTCTTATCAAGGGTAGCAAAAGGATTCTCCCAGATGAGGAGGAGAATGAGTGAAGGGGAGAGAGGGAGAAAGACAGAAGGAGCAGAGAGAGAAAATGAAGGAGAAGAGATAACTCACAAGGAGAAGATCCTGAGACTATAAAGCTATCACTGAGCTGTTTTACCTCTGCTACCTGGTCCCTCAGGTGATAGTTTTGATAGTGAGTAATTTGTTGAACCATTTTAACTGTGTTTCTGGAAGAAATGGGCATGACTGAAAACCTTTGCAGAAATCAATTTTGTTAGGTTAGAGATTAGAGAAATTTAATTCACATTCACATCACACGCACGTGCGCGCGCACACACACACACACACACACACAAACCAAAAACAAGCAATTCATCTCTTTTAATTTGATTTTTCATTTTTCATTCTGTCAGGAATATCGTGAAACAGACATGTTTGAGAGAAGCCCCTTTGTTATCAAGCCAAGGCCATCGCTCTTACATACCCTCTCTTTTAACAAGAGCCACTTGAATTGATTGCCATCATCCTTTTGACTGATAGTGAAATCCACATCTGTGCATGTAACTACACTACCCATTGAGATGCAAATGGTATGGGGAGGGCAATTGCAAACTGATATGTAAAGTGACACTGCGTGGTCCCTAGCTAATGAAATTGAGTTCCACCTGACTACATTAACTCTGCAGTCCACAAGCATTTACTCTTCCCGACATCATCGTTCTGTTCCACGTCATTAATTTTCAAACCAAACGTTTATTTCAGAAAGATAAATCACTTTTCCTGTCAAGAGGGTGACATCTATCACACTGGTACACACAAACATAAACACTTACTCAAACTTGTTCAGCAAAATATGTGCCTATACATGTACACAAAAATATTTGCACATGCACACACACACAATCACATATAATATTACATACACACACACACAACCACAAGTATCATTACATTCACACACTCACACAACCACTATTACATGCACACAGACACACATACACACATGCATGGTGGCACAATGATTGATACCCCTGTGATGTTTATGTGTCAAGGCCAGTTGTATTCTGTGCCTGGTGACACTCAGCACATGGGTCCATAGCCTGACCTGAGAGAAGAATAACCAATCAGAGTCTGTTTCTCTGGTAAACAAAACATAAAGGAGGGGGTGAGACACCCTCATCCTGCCGGCATAATGATGCAATCAGGAAACTCTCACCGTACCCATGACAACTTTGAGTCCCATGAATAATTCACTGGTGTGCTGAAACAGCAAGGCGCTCTGCTTTATGACAAGGCTGAGCTCCTGGTGGGAGAGCAGAGGGGGAAAGGCACGCCCGGAGATAAGAACAGCAGGCAGGGAGGCAGGGGACCCCCAGTCTCCAAGGAGGGAGTTTATAGCTGCATTAAGAGGAACCTCCAGCTGCCCTCATCTACATGATTGGTTCCTATGAACAGGAAATACTAAGCTCAGTTTTCACATTACATGGGCCAACCTCTTTAATATCTGCAATGATCTGATATTCACTCAACTCTGAAGTCCCCCCACTTCTCTCTTCATGCTCTACCCTGAGAATGGGTAGGAGGTGGGTGACTCGTCAAAACCCAACCATCCAAACAGAGATAGGTACCCTGAATGACTCACTGTGGCCTTTACAGAACCAGGGTCACACTTTTACAGAGTAGAGACTTTCATAGAGAGATGTAACACAAAGAAATGAGACATGAGGAAATTTAATGAATGGATGACAAATACAGCTCAAAACAAAACACAAAAGGCACACTGCCAGGCAGTATGAACACAAACCCCACTGGAGATCAACAGACCGGGAAGCAGTGCATGATGGGAATGAAGGTTATATTTATCTATCTGTTACTCTTCCTGGGTAAGCAGGAGAAGTGAGTGACAGGCTCTTCAATGGAACAGCCTTGTGAGTCAAGCATGCACACTGCAGCATTCCCTTCTGACTCACCTTTAGCGATTCATAACTTACAAGAGCTCAGATTGTAAGAAAGAACTGGTCAGTCATTTGTACTGGTTAACTTGGAATAGAGAGAGAGCTCATGACAATGTAAGGAAGAATAATGGCCCCACAGGCACCAGTTTGCCTGAATCAGACGCAGATTCTCTTTTCATAACAACATACTCCCATCAAAAACAGCACATCAAGGAATAATAACATGGCTTTGTTCATCAAAGAACCAGGCATTATCACTTGAGCGTTATCAGTGAGAGCTAAATGCCCTACACTTTACATCCTTATGCTTAGCAATATTATAAGATATTGCTTATAAAATACGTTTTTTTAAGAGAATAAAGTGCCTGGATATCTGCCAAACCTCTCCCCCTAATTAGAGCCCAGGTTCTGGTTCATTATGCATCTGTAGTGTTGAGAGCAGCAGATTAATTTATCATCCCCATGGGCAATAATAAGCGCACAGGGGTACAGACGTTCACACGGCCAGCGTGCATGCGCATGGTAGCGGGTGCTATGTGCATATGGGACAAGTGCAGCGATACTGTAGATCAGATGCTCTGCCCTCTCTGTAATATTTCTGGGCTTTGATCACCCTGTTATTCTATGCGCTCACTCTTGTCTTGGGGAAACCAGACAAAAGATAATGGGGACAGTAGCCTCAGGGGTGGTGGAGAGTGGGCACTTGTTCAATTTAATTAGAGGCTCCCGGGGGATGACTTCATCCTGGTGACGCCCCTTCCACGAAGAGGGTCTCATATCTCCCCCCAACTCCACCCCCCACACTGTCTCCCATCATACAGATGACAGGAAGTCTCTCAACCAAATTAGACGCCATGGCAACGCCATGGTGTTCCAATGGCAGGAATGCAATGTAATCAGCAAGGCATGCTGGGGGAAGGTATGGTTTTGACGATGACAGTTTTTCGAATGTGTCTTTGCTGGATTGATCAGCTGTCTAAATCAGGGATGACAAAGCGAGGGCCTCAGGAGATTCTCTGCTGCATACTCTACCCCACAGCCCAGCCCTGCCTATACTGATTTCTTTTTGCTGCTTTTTATGTCAGCTGGTTTGAAGGATATACTTTAAGACATACTCAATGAAGTTATTGGGGAAATGCACCTTTAAGGTTCCTCATCAGCAGCTGGCGGAGCACGACTCTTTAACTTTCTGGAGAAAAGTAAGAACCTCTCAAATCAGTTTCAAAATTTCTGCTGATACTGTCACTATATACACACTGTACATTTAAGATACCAGTGCCCGTCCAATGCGGGGTGGATTTTGAGAGCTGAGCAAAAGAAACATGGGTCTTTGAAGGGAGAATTATTTAGGATGGCATAGTTCCAACATCATCAATACACAACAAAAGTTTGCTTCAAAATGTAATTATTTTTCTTGAGCTAGTTTTTCTTATGTGGCCTCCTGAAGACCCTCTGTAAATTTCCACTACAGAGGGCACTAAAAAAATGTGAATTTTGTAAGTTTAACAGGAGAGGAACATTTACTCCATCCATAGGACACGATCCAGAGTCTCAGATCCTTAGTGTAATTAGAGCACCACTCTTCTGGAGATGCTCTCATCTGATTAACCCATATTAACCCACATCATTACCCTTACGAATGGCTGGATTACAGAAAGCAGAGCTTTAACCATTTCGGACCTCAGCCATCATAACAAGAGGGCGTTTAAAAAGCCAATAGCCTCCTGATTTATATTTTTACAGCCTTTCACTAAACCAATTTATATTCTGATCAGGTCACAGTCTCTTTTTGTTTCATGGCCTCTGTTGACTTTATCATCATAATTGTAGGTGTGAAAGGGCCGAGCTCTCATCTGGGGGTGATGAATAAGACAGTTTGGAGAGGGCTCAGAGAGGGTAATGATGATGTAATGCAATTACTGCCCAGAAGAGAGCGGAAGGGGAACCTGGGGTACGTAGTCTCCTCTGGGACGGTATCTCTCCACACAGCTTGGGAGACAGCTGGCAGACGGGTCTCATGAAGTCAGACTCACATGCAGGCATGTCATGATAGCCTGTGCTGTTGATGTTACCTCTTTGTGTGTGCACGCACGTGTTTGCACATGTATTTGTGTGGTGCAGAAGGAGGCCCTGGATTTGCTGTGCTTGCACAGCTGAGAGGAATAATGGTTTCATTGTTGACTAATAGCATCAGGCTTCATTGCAACAGAGAGGGGATGTATTTAAAAGTGAAAGAGGGAGCTACTGTTTCCACACATGGGCCCTTTTTTTGCCCACAAGACGACACAGGTCTCCTACAGAGCGCCATTGGCCATCTGTAAACACTGCGCTGGTTTCACGCTGGGCACCATCAGTTATCCGCGCATACTGCTACAACAGATGCCGGTTGCGCTAACAACAGGCTCACCTTCACGCTGCTTTCTACTCTGCCTAATTTGTAGGACAGCAAACCTAACATCAGAGCCAACTGCCCTCCCCAGCGTACACACACTACCCCAAGTATTCAGGCAGCGTTGAGCACGCCACCACAGACCAAGCAGCAGATGTGCTACAGAAATGACTGGAAGACCATAGCTCTATTTATCTGTTCGCCAACACTAAACATTTACAGTGCAGATGTGTGACAAGTTCAGAGACCAGTCAACACAACCCACCTGTTATAAAAAAAATTGCAGCTTATGTTAACAGAAACTAGTGGTAACGACATGGCAAAGAAACAACAGTCAGACATAATTCCTTGTAATAGGGCATAGCCTCAACACACATGAATTAAATAGAATGTCAACATTGTTCATACGAAACAAATGGGTTTGTGGCACTGCCTGGCAGGTATTTCTCAATCTGGCCCTTAGAAAATCTACGAGATTAAACGATTTAGATAACCTGAAAATATCTCTCATGGTATTCTTTATTTCTATTTCTAGAAATGAAAAAATGACTATTTCCCCACCTCTTGCAATTGAAGAAATTTAGATCTGGCTCAGACTGACAATGCCCATAGTTCACATTTTAATCCTCTCACATTAAAATGAACAAAGAATAGTTTATTCTAAGACAGAAAAAATAAGCACATAAGTTAACAGTAACTTCCAATACATCTCACAGGGCTATGAGTGAAGAAATGGGAAGTGCAACCCTTGAACAAATAATCTCAATTCCTCAAAAAACAAGTTTCACTCTCTGCTTTTCTTGTCCCTCGCACATGAATATTAATTAATTATAGCTTGTGAAAGCAGACAAACAGTTCAGGAGTCAGAGAGGTCACATACATTGCATTTCAGATCAAAACTATGCAATGCTCTGCAGCCTTCACTGAGTCTGAAACCTGGTAAACACACCGTTGTTCACAGTGCTACAGCACCACTTCAGGCAGCTACAGGTACAGCAAGGTCTTCTTTCAGTTGCAGTACAGATATTCTCCAGAAGATGGCAGGTAAAGATAATGCTTGCATGCTGCTTACAGTCTTCCCTTCTATTGGAGGTTTACACTTCAAATTACAGAGGCTAAAACAGTGAATGAAAATAAAACAACAAAAGACAAAGTCATTTAAAAAAACCCTTATCCCTAATCTGATTTGAACAGACCAAATAAGTAGTGTAAAAGATTACATTTCAGTAATGTACTCTACATAGAGGAGCAGAATACAGAAAAATTATTTCTCTCACTGACCACTAAATTATAGCACAGAGGACATTTCTTCAGTAGTTATTTAATCCACCATGTGCTCATTTTCTCTGCCGCCCATTTAAACACATTTTAATCTAAAGGCCTTGGTTCACATTGTAATTCTCTCCAATCTAGCACAGCCTTGCTGTAATCCTCCAATAAATTTCATTGTTCATTATATGTAGGGAGTTCACAATCACAGTGTTTTTGCAGGAATACCAGCAGCAGTGGTTTCTTAGTACCCTTCCCCCTCATCTGCAGCCTCCACACTTCACACTTTCCCAGACCAGAGCAGCAGCAAACTCTGCAGCACTTCCGCAGACATCTTAAGAGAGGTCACTTTGCCGCTTTCCTGCTTCTCTTTGGCTTTGTGCCTGTGAGATTGCTGCTTTGATGGCCCACATTGTCCACGCTAAGGTCCTTTGGATCTTGAGGTTTCTGTTCTTTCACACGTCCGTGACGTTTGGAGCCCGAAACACCCGCTTTAAGAAGAGTGTCACGGATGCCAAGTTTGGCCACATACTCGTCCACCAGCTGGTCCTGCATCCGATGCTGCGATTGGCTGGATGTTCCTCTGGCACCCTGGCTCTGCAGTCTTTGAAGCTCCTCTTCCACTGACAGACCAATGCAATTTCAGAAAATTAATTACAATGAAAATGGAGAATTCTCATTTTAGGTTTATATGTTTTTAAAAACATATAGGGCACTGCCTCTGTTCCCTTGGTGCTTCAGTAAATATGCAACTGTATAATGGACTGTGTGCATTATACAGACACACAATGTGAGCTGTGTAGGTCACATCTGCAAAATGCCTAAATGTGAATGTAGACGACAAACCACGGATTCAAAATACCCAAGGTTAGTTTCTATGCAATGGCAATTTGGAAACTGCCCACGAAAGAGGTACCATTTTACATCTCAACTGGGTAGTCTAACAGGTCCACGTTGTTCTATGGCAATAAATCACAAACATACATCGGTGATCCCCATCTATCTTTGACCATCGAAAACGCCTAAGGTGACTTTCCAAAGTGTTATAATATTGGGTGAACTATGCAGCACAACGCTAGTGTCCTAAGTGAGTGCATTAGACAACGTTATCTTCAGAACCCTTATATCTTACCGCAATTAACATGATTCTCAGTGTTGGAATGTGTGGACGTACTGCAGTACTAACCTGCCAAACAACGAGACTGAACGCGTGCAAGGGACTTCCTCGTCTGATTGCACTGCTGGATTAATCTCTTCTCCTCTTCCAACAAAGAAGATTCTTTCTGCCTCATTTCCTTCATGTCGTAATCCTCGGACACACGGGAGCTGTGGATTAATTTAGTCACAAGTGATAAAACGTTTCAGCTTCTTACATGAATTACATGTGTGGTAGAGGATATAATTTTTTGGGCAACGCTGCAGTAAAAGCGGTGGTCTTGATACCTACCTGGAAAGCGCTGCCTCCTGTTCCTCCACCTGTCGGGAGAGTACAACAGCCCGTTCTCTCTCCACGTCCAGCTCTTTCAAAACTCTTCCATGTTTCGCCGCCTGTGTCACTAGAGGCATCAATCGATCCCTGTCTGATAACCTGATAGAATATGATCATGAAGCAACACCTCAGGCCTTTTTCCATTTGGCAGTCATATGTTATAATTAAAAATGTATCCAATGTTAGGGTCAATGCTGCTATATGTTGATATTTTTACAACTCACAAGATTACAAGTAACGTGCAACACACACAAGGTTACACTTCCTCTTATATAGTGTATGCATTATTACACACAGCATCAAAGAGGCACCAGGGCCAGTGTCGGTGGCTAGGTAGGATAACGTTAAGTTAGTAAGAGCCATCGTACCACCGTTCGATGTCCTGGTCAATGCTCTTCCGCTGTTCCTGACAAGTCTGCAGTTGCACTTTGGTGTCAGAGATTACATCTCTCATCTGGTTCATCAACCTCTAAATGTGAACATAAAAACTATTATCATTTAAAAAGACATCTGACAGACCTACATTTAACTTGCTAACCACTCGTGTATTATTAGGAAACGAGCTCGGAATTCGCTAAGCTAGCAGACTTAGCTTTCAAGATAGTGGCAATAAAACTAACATTTTTGGGAGATAGAGCTAAAAATGTCTAGCGTGCTTACATTTACTGGCTAGCTATTATAGTGGCCCAACTAATTTAGGAATGAACGCTTAGTGCAATCTTCCGTCATATCCTACCGTCTGTTCTTTGGAGCTCATATCTGAAATGTCCTCATCAGGAAGTAAAGATAGCTTCTTTATTTTCTCCATTGTATCTAATACTTTAAATGCAAATGTAGTTTCTGATCCCTAATCTGTATAGTTGTTTACCGAGGCACTACCTAGCTAGATTTCAAATTCAAATTTTCGCGGTACTTTTCCAGCGACCTCTTTGTGCCGGGGTAGCTAAGCACCGCCCATTGTCAAAAAACCGCACAGAGAAGCAAGCATCGTAACTAATGCAACAAACAGGTAACATTCTGTTTGGAGAACATGCATTTTTAAGTGGAATGATTAAAATACCATTTTCGCACAATATTTTACAATAGGGTTTTGCTATATAGCTTACTTAAAGGACTACTTCACATTGCCTTCTCAGAGCCCGGATAGCTCAGTCGGTAGAGCATCAGACTTTTAATCTGAGGGTCCAGGGTTCAAGTCCCTGTTCGGGCGGTAGTTCTTTTTCATCACATTTATGTATACCTGATATTGAAATGAAGATTTAAAGAAGGATATTAATTAAATTAACACACAGTTAATTTAATTAATGTAACATGCGGTGCACTCATGGTCACAGCAAACGAATTGCAATTTCCCTTTCCATCACAGGCGCTTTTAAATACTACGTGTTGCATCATGTTACATCCCTGCCAAAGTTTTAAAGAAAATGCCACCTGGAAAAAAATATCCAGCGATCGTTTTTATGTACAGGATTGAATGTGCAAAATTTGCGCGAAATGCTGCTTATTTTGTCTATCATCTATGCGCATTTATGTAAATATTGTTGTACATCTGCCAAACTGGAGCAGAATTAAGTTTCTTATTGTAAAGTCTGCGGTAAAACCCCTTCATTAGATGAGAAGTATCAGCAATGGTTTAGTTTAAAGCTCTGTTTAAAAGTTGAGGCGTAGCTGAGCCAGTAGCACCCCACAATCAGGTAGTCAGAGTAGGTAATAAAGACATGGAACACTCTTGATTACGATCTATAAAATGCAGCGCTGTCACCCTGCACTGCAAATCAAGCTGCGGAAAGATGCAGACTAAGACAAGAAACATACCAGTTTCTAGTGCAGTGTATTGTTATGTCTACATTTAACGTTAACCAGAATCCTCACAACGATACAAAAAACCCCATCATAATGCGGTTTCTCATCAAACCAGTTATAAAATGTTCCTTCGCATCACTTCTACTATTGTATAGACAATTTTTATATGATTTTGATCATTTAATAATGACGAGTTTTATGTAATTCCCACATGTTAAACCATATTACAGAGATGCTGGTCTTAATTTTGTTATGAAAAACTGTTTATACAAGCAACATGCAATCTAAGATTATAATGATCTTCATAAAACCCCAATACCAAATTCTGAAGTATTAGTCATCTTTATTTGCTGCTACTATATAGATTACATAAGCCTAAAATATTTAAGCTTTTAATTAAATTAATATAAATGAAAAAATATACTACCATAACCTAGGAAATGGTGATGTAAATGTGAGCAAATGTGCTTTGCCTGCGGTTGCACATGACCACAACAGGCCAACTTTGGCTCACTGCTAGCAGCCTGTTTACAGAGATAGTGCTATCCAACACATCAGCAGAGATCAAGTCAATCATTATGACTGCTGTGTCAGGTCACCTCACCCTGTCCTTAATCAAAGCCTGTCCTCATCACAAAAATACATGCAAATGGCCTGTTGCATAAAATGCTGACAGGTACTTTATCCAAATTACCGGGTGCAGCGTGAGCTTGAGCCAGCTGTCACATGCTGCGGTTTTACTGATGGATTGTATTCAGATCACCATGACGTCAGGAAGTGGTTGGTGACAACACTTGGATGGTTAGTGGGAGTGTTTCACCTGGAATGGGCATACTGCATTGAAGGGGTCAGGGAAGTATAAAGGTCTGAGACCAGGACAGCCGACAGCAGAAGATTCTGCAGCACACCTGGCTGGCTCTCCACCATGGACCACCTTGTGACATTGTTCTTGCTGGGTATAACAGCTCACACCTGGGCACTTCCAGTGCAGGTAAACTCTTAGCAGCATCACAGTGACCTGGGCAAAAATATAATATTTATTGCATGCGCACAGACCATGCACATGTATTTTTGAGTTTGTATGTAAGTTGTACATGTGTATGTCTGTATGCTGTATGCCTAAATGATTTGGAGTAACGACAGTATTTTAAAAATACATTTGAAATATACATTTTTATGTTTGTATTTCACATCATGTGTGTTTCATGTCTCTTTGTCAATATCATTTAAACTTGCATGTCATCTACAAGATGATGCCTCCTTTATTTTAAATTCAATAAGGGTTAAGCAAAAATAAGCAAAATGTATTTTGCTGTGAAACAAAATTCAAATACATGTATCAATAAATTGTAATTAAAATTGTAGAGGCATAGGTTGCAGGTAGTACAACAGATAAACCATGGTGTAAACCATACAATAAAGTGAGCAAACCACATTGCATGTGAAATACATTCCTACTTATTCCTGCCTAATGTAATGAATTTTTATATTGTATTATGAGCTGCTAGAATCCCTACCTTTACTGACACAATTTGTTTCATCCATAGAATGTGTCCTCAGCACATGAAGAAAGACTCCGATTTAAAAGACAGTATTCAGGTAAAATTTTAAGAATATTGGATTTACATGTCAGACTGTAAAACTACTTATATAAGGACATTTCAACAGTCAAATTATAATTTTGACATTAGTGTCAGCAAAAAAAAAACACTCTAATTATTAGTATGCTGTTGAATGAATTACTGTAAAGTTCATTGCAATTAAACATGGATGTCTCCTTTTTTGCAGAAGAGTACTGGGGAAGGATGCTTGAGGAAATGAATGCAATGGATAAAATCCTGAAAACCAATAGGAGTAAGTACGACAGCCTTTCTTTGTCATGGATACCAGAAAAAAATCTTGTATCTCTTTTTTTAGAGATGCAAACATTTTTTTTTTTTTAGAGTTTGGTACATTCGTAACGAAATGTAACTGCCGTTCTCATTTTCTGTTAAGTTTTGTTTTGGGAGATACAAGATTTTTTTTAATGCTGACATCATGAAAATAAAGCAGTAAATGTTGTAAAGCGGAAGATAACCGCCTCTTTCCATCTGACAGTGATGGGAGGTCTGTCTGGGATAACCCTGAGAGAAGGAGACATTGCAGGCTCCAGTGTCCGCAGTGCTATAACCTGCACAACTGGGAACAACTGCCTCTGGCCAAAATCTGTGGATGGCAATGTGTATGTGCCCTACATAATCTCTCCAGAGTATGGTGAGTGCATGTGCACTGTCTGCATGTAAACCATATCATTTCTTTTGCCGATAATTAAAACAATAATTGACATCTAAAATGACAGGGCAGTGACATAATGTTAAGGGAACTGCACTTGTACCTCAAAGGTTTCAAATTCAGTTCCCTAATGAGGACACCCTTAATCCCTTGGACAAAGAACCTAGCATGTCTTGGTAAATATCCAGCTCCATAAAAGGATTCCTTGTTTACAAAAATTAAGCTGTACTTGTACTTGCTCTCGATGACATTTGCTAAATGCCTAGATTCAATATAGGTGGCATTAATGTACTGAAGGTTCAGTTTCGCTAACCCCATAATATAAAATACATAATGCACAAACTTAACTAAATATCAGTTGAAATTATTTCATAGATGTTGCATATTTGTGGACTAAAGTATGTTTATTTTGGGACAGTATTGTCTTCTTCTTTTGGATAATAAGAGTGGTTTAACTGTGATTGTAGATAATATGGACAGAATGACCATTGAGACTGGCATGCAGGACATCTCTACTGGAACATGTGTGAAGTTTGTGCCCCGCAGCCATGAGGCAAATTACCTGGACATCCAGCCCAAACTTGGGTGAGCAAGAACACAATACAGTCTAACAGTGGCCTAATCTTGGGAAAAAAAAATACATTAGGATGTTGACATACCAATCAATGGCTGTTTGTTTTCAGTCAAAGATTTGTTCACCTGCACATGAAAGAACCAATGTCAAAATCACAAATGGAAGAATGTTGTCTTGTGTCTGATGCACCTTTGCTGTCTTCCCAAAGCTGCTGGTCCTACCTGGGTGTGGTTGGGGGAGCCCAGCCCCTCTCGTTGCAGACTCCTGGATGCATGTGGGCAGGAGTGGCCTCCCATGAACTGATGCATGCCCTGGGATTCGTGCATGAGCAGTCTCGCTCTGACAGGGACCGTTACGTCACCATAATATGGGACAACATCCTGCAAGGTCAGTGGTGCAATAGGAAAGCACTTTTCTCCTTGCAAACCAATTTGAATACCTTGTTCTTTGACTAAGTGAAGCAGTGAAATCAAACATAAAGCTGAAGTCATAGTAAAGGCAAACAGCCCTACATCCATACCAAGGTAGTTACGTGTGGTTAGCGGTTACTCACATCACCACACCTCATTCACTTTTTAAGAACAGGAATGTTTGATGATGGGAGCATTTCATTCAGCCCTTCTAGACTAGTCATTTACCTGCAGTCTAGAAGGTACTCATCACCTTGGCGAGCCCGGAATTCAACACCTCAGGGAATTCCATCACATGACCTGGCAAGCAGTTCCATGCAATTACAACTCTGAATGCTTAAAAAAAACTTCCTGATATCAGTGTGGTAATCAAGATCTCTCTACAGGCCAAATCCACAACTTTAAGAAATACGAGACCAATAACCTGAACACCGCATATGACTACAACTCTATCATGCACTATGGGAGGTAAGTGGGGTGATGTAGAATGAGCACAGTATCAGAGTAACAAAGTCCCACTGCATGAAAAACAGCTTTTAATTCTGACACAGGTATGCCTTCTCTGAGGACGGTGACCCAACCATCATCCCTAAACCAGATCCATTCATTCCCATTGGCCAGCGAGATGGACCCAGTCCCACTGACATTCAGAAAATAAATGCCCTATACAACTGCAGTAAGAATGTAAAAAGTTAAATTTTTCTCATTTTCTCCTTTTGCATAAACACAGCTTATGAAATAATCATCATATCTGTGGCTCTTTCCTCCACTAGGTGGCACGGTATAAGAGTGGATCTGGAAAAAGACGTCCCTGGCGATTCCCTAGATTTTAGCTTGAGATGAACCCATGACCCTGTAGGAAAATGTTACCTTCCTCCAATATGTTTTGTTCAAATACTGTGGTATATTTTGCAACTCAAAGGCTGTTGTGTTTGATGGTACTATGATTGTTTTGGTTTACAGAAATGCTGATAAAAACAAATAAAAAAATGTAACAAATCAGTATTTTCTGCTGTGGTTCAATATGACAAATGATCAATCCAGCACAATTGATTAAATATGGCTATGTACACACAAAATATCATAATATCTATAATTTATGGATCTGATGATACCATACAAGTCAAAATTACAACAAATATGACCTTCATAAAAAACATTTTTAATAGTTGTTTTAAAATGTTTATATTACATATGTACATGGTGGTCCTGAGTTCCTGCAGTATCATTTTAGGATGAAGTATTTTCATGGTCTGATGTTCTGCTGTTGAGCCTAAAATTAAAAGAAACAACCATGTTAAAAAAAACAGCAAATCTATGGGGCAAAGCAGAGCAAAAACTGCATCTTCCACAAGAAGAGGGGCATAGTTTCACCCCGCTCAGTGAAAGGACTTGGGTCAGATTTTGACACCTTTGTCAAAGAAACAAGAGTCTTCGTTCACTTTGGGACACACCAGACTTAAACACCACTCAGGGTTTGGAGATAAACTGCAGAATTCACAGTCAGTTTCTAAAGTGACATTTAAAAGATTTTTTTTCTAATTCCTGGCTTTTTCTTTACTCTTTGTCAGTGCAACTTGCAGTCATCAGGTTTAATTACTGTCTCAGCTGGTGCTCTTGCAAGAACAAAGGGGAACAGGACACTCATTCACTGAACACCAGACAGCTAAAATGCAGCTAGATTCCACTGTCATCTTATCAAATGTGTCATATAAAACCCTGCCCTCCCTTCTAACAGGGTTTACATGATTCTTCACTTTGCTGCTGTACAGATAATTGAAGGAGTAAAGGTCCACAGTCCAATTGCAAACATTCTAATGTCCATTTAGAGGTGTTTAGAAACTTAAAGAAATATTTTAAGAATAATACATTTTTTAAAGTATAATTTATTTGCCTTTTATACCCAGTTGTCTTAAAATATACTGTATATAAAACACCCCATGATTTTGGTTTCATGTTTCCAGTGAGTAATTGCAATCATAATATTAAGCAAAATCACAATTAACATTCTCATCATAATCCTGCTGCTCTAACACTGTTCTACAGGTGTGCTCGCCTTTGGCCTCACCTGGCTGAGCTCCAATCAGCCATCACTTGTGGGCTGGGAAGGAAGCCATGCAGGCCTTCAGGAGAACATGAAGTGTACAGGACCTGGGAAGCAGAAGTAACATTTATAAATATAACTCACATGAAAAAAGTGATTCAGTTTAGCCAAAATGGTTACTTCACCTCCAAACAGCATCAAAACAGTAAGACCAACATGCTTGAAACTACAAAAAGTTCCATCACTTAACTACATATCCAGTGGCCACTTTTTAGGTGGTACTGTTTGTGTAAGTGAATCAGGTTACCTGCTGTGCAGTCTGAAGGGGAGCCTGATGGCTAGAACATGGGCTGTGACCTTGCCCTTTCGGGTGCGGTCGGGCATCACGGGTGAGAATAGAGTTAGGGGTGAGAGTTCTGAAGGCTCTTTGCCACTTCCTGACTAGAAATGAAAGGCTGTGGAAGGGGAGAAACATGGGAAGAGTCACTCACAATTCAGGCGGATAATCAGTGATGTTCATAATGGCAAGCAGAGTTGTCAGTTCACTCACAATAGTCAAAGACTCATAGTCATGGTCCTGGAGAGCCACAGGGCGTTCTGCTATTCATTGATACTCAAAATTAAATTGTTCAATAAAAGCAGCTGATTATACAGTCAACCCACCTCACCTGTTTTAGTGACTCTACACTGTTTCCAGGTTTTAAGGTGAAAGCAAAACCCAGCATACGATGCAGTCCTCCAGGTCAAATACTGATTAGCTAATAAATCAAAGGGATAACTGGAGGACAATCGGACTCACCGTGAGATGGCAATGACCGCATGGACAGCAGACCTAAAGCGGGTAATTGGGCTTGACTGAGGGGGCGGAGCCTGAAGAGCCACAGGTGAGCGGGGTGTCCCCATGCTGGCTATGAGTGTCAGAGCCATCTGCTCACAGTCCATGAACCTGCCCAGCAGCAAGAGCAGGTATTTCTTCTGGTAAACCAGCGCCTTCCTAAAGCTCTCGGCACGCAGGTACTTCCGATACAGACGCAGCATCTGGTAAATTAGGAAAGCGAAATTACAGACCTTCAGGGGGGCAGCGTACTTCAATGGTAGTAATGTGTTTGGCATGTCAGGCTTGGAATTGTGGGTAATTATGGTAATGTGTTTTTAATTACATAACAAAGCTATAGCACTAATATGAAGCTGGCATGCCAGGGGAGTGTAGGGCCTGCCCACCTTGCTGTTAGAGCTGCTGGTGATGGGTTGGTTCTTGACCCCAGCTGTGACCTGTGAGAACTCTGCCTGTTCACTGTGCAATGCGGCCTGAAGGGCAGCATGCTCATGCTGCCAGGCAAGCTTCTCTGACTCTGGGGACTTCACCTGACACACACACACAAACAAATGAACAAACAACACACACACACACACACACACACACACACACACACACACACACACACACACACACACACACACACACACACACACACACACACACACACACACACACACACACACATATAGCAGTGTCATACTTTGTTTTTCAAATTTTAAAGCTGGACATTTTTCATTCCCCTGCATTAAATATTATTCCTCTCCCATTTTAAACCCTGATACTATGGGTCATGGGTATGAGTCAAGCAAATAATTCTTTAAGAATTCAAGGTATCATTTATCCTGAGTGAATGCAGTTCTATTCGAGACCTAAAGGAAAACGACTGTGTTCCTCTCGTGTATAACTCACCGGCCTCTGGTTGGAGCTGCTATAGCGATTCTCTCTTTCTGCTTGCTGCTGCCTCTCTGCTTTCCTCCTCTGCCTCTCCTTCTCAGAGCGCAGCTCCTCTCTCAGTGTGTGCAGCTGTGCCTGTAGCTGGCTGGCCCTGTGCTGCTCGGCCTCCAGGCTGAGGCCTGCCTCTTGCCTCAGGGTCTGCAAACCATCTTTAGCAGCTGTGAGCTGTGCTACAGCCTCCTGTTCTCTGCGCTCTGCCTTGTGTCTCCTCTGTGTCTCCTCCTCCAGCTGCCGCTTGGTCTGAATGGCCTGCTGGTGCAGGCGATCCATGGCGATCGCCAGCTCCTCGGCCTGCCTCCGCTCCTGCTCCAGCTGGCCCCGCAGCTCCTCAATGAATTTCCTGTCTTGGGAGGCCGTCTCTTCATGTCGTCGGGCCTCCTCCTGGAGCTTACGGGTGTGGACACTTCTCTCCTGGGTCAGGGAAGTGGTGAGCCGGGTCCGGCTCTCCCTCTCGTCCACCAGCTGTTGGAGTGCCTCACTGGCCTGGCTTCTCTCCTGGGTGATTAGAGCCTGGAAGCAGGAATGCTCGCTCTGCAGCTGATCTTTCAGACTGCTGCTCACCATGCGTTCCTGCTCCAAGGCCTCTCTCAGTTGGCTGATCTGAGCAGCGTGCTCTTCCAGGGAAAGATGCAGCACCTGCAATGTGAGAGAGCAAAATGAAGCAAAATGGACACATGTGACATGCTACAGAAAAGTCAATCATCATAAAGCCCACCTACAGTGGATGGGTTGAACACAAGCACCTCTGAAACATACAGTATTTTCAGTTACGCTTTGTGGTCCTAATAGTGGGCAATTAGCTTTGCAGAAGCATGAAAACGATAAAATGAACGAACACAGACTGTAAAACACATAAAAACAAATAATTTCCATAAAGCACATCATAAAATCTTGCTACTTTGTACTGCCCCCTTGATAGCAGGATTTGGAATTCCAAATTCTGCTTTGAAAAGGACTCAAATTAGAGATCAGTGGGAGATGTAGGCACCTGCAGTGCCTGCTCCTGCTCTTCATGGCTGCGTTTGCTGCGCAGCCGCTCTTGGTCCAGCTCCCCCTGCAGCCGCTGTGAACATGACTGCTCCCGCAGTATGGCCTCCTGACACTCAGCCTCCACGCTCTCCAGCTTCGTTCTGCATAGAAAACCAGATGCTCAGTCATGTGTTTCAGATGGATGCAGAAAATATCTCACATCACTGTGCCATCTTTGGAACACGTGTGTATGCAGAGGAGTTCAGAGACAATTAATTAATTCATTCATTGAAAAAATGAATTAATCCAACATTAATATGAACACTACTATAACCATAATGCCATTGAATGTCAATGAGCCATAAAGACCCAGGGTTCATCGGAGGTGGTGCCATAGAGCAGCGTGATGGAGTAGACCGTACCTGAGGCTGCAGGTCTCACTGTGCAGGTCCAGCTGGAGCTCACTGGCGGTGTGGAGCTGGACACTACTCAGCTCCGTCTTGGAGCCTCGTGGCTGCCTCACCGAGAGCGGGGACTCCAGTAGCTCCGCTGTGTATATGTTTAGGGACGATCAGACACAGTCGCTGTCCATGTCGCCCATACAATCCACACAGCCTCATAGTACTGCTTAACATTCTCAGACAGACATTCTGCACATCTCCCTCACTGATGAACTGTTTAGTAAATAAACAGAAGACTGCAGAGGCAGGACTCCCTGGGCGCTTCACAGATGAATAAGTGAGACACCTAATGCAGGACTGTTTATAGTACCAGTTTCTGTTATGATTCAGCACAGTTTAATGAAGCATTAACCTTAAAACCAGACCTACATTTAACACAAAAAAGCAAAAAACACTGTTGAAACTAACTTAAGGCAAAGGAAATTAAACCCAGCACTCAGGGGGTTTGACCTGTATGACCTCACTATGAACTTTGACCTCATGCTCACCATGTCTGCACAGTTTGCTCTCCTGTGAGGCACTGAGGGAGACCTGCAGCTGCTGCAACTGCTCATGGCTCCTCAGGGTGGAGGCTGACAGCAGGGAGTGCAGGTTCTGCACCTCCTCCCGCAGGCCGAGGCGATCAGCAGAGAGGAGCTGCTCCAGGGAGCTTCGCTGCTGTTCCTCCTGCACAGTGAAAGATGTGCAATTAACCAGTTCAGAGGCTGCTGTCCCTCACAACGAAAAGGGTTTGCTTACATTGGAGACCAAGTCTTTTTATGATATAGCACATACTCTCCATAGCTCAGCCTGCACTGATACACAGATGCTTACCTGCTGCTTGAGCAGTTTCTGCAGCTGCTCCATGAATGGGGCGAGGTGCTGTGGTCCCGGGGTGGTCATTACTGACTGTAGCTCTGAACGCAGCTCAGCCCATTCGCTGTGGAACACACTGCGCACTGCTTGCTGCAGCTCTCTGTGCAAATCTGCCTCCCCACTGCCCAGCTGTACAAACACAATCAGCAATTCAGCTCCAGACAGTTTCTTTCCACTTTATTCCTCTGACATTACCAAATGGTTATTCAGTTGTCAGTTATAAAAAAGTTTTCCATAAAAGGTCAATTTTTAGCACTGCCTCCTACATCACAAAAATACACACATCTACTTAGGTCATAAAATGCACAACCCCATTATGGCAGGACTAATCAGAAACTGAAACAAGGGAAATGTAATATAGATACTGTAATATCTTAAATAATTTAAAGAAAGCCAGTTCATAATATAAAGCAGGCAGTGGAAATGTTAATCTGCCATGGGAGTGGAAGGAAGGGGGCCAAACCTTGGGCTCCCTGTCAGCCATCTTGCACAGCAGCTCTCTGAGGGAGAGGACGGTTTGCTGCAGAGCCCGCCTCTCTGCCTGCCAGGTGAGGGGTGGAGCCTCAGGTTGACCACTGTGGGTAGCCATGGTGACAGGGCCAGGGCGCACAGACAGGGACAGGACCCTGTGGCCCTCCTGGAACACCCTCTTCAGCAAGCCCTGGGACACATAGGATTTACATATTGGGGTTCTATTTTGCAATCAAAGTTCATGACTAATCACAACAACAAAAACTGTATTATATTAAATAATTAGTACTCTTGTTATTTAATAACCCAGATTTATGTGATACCTTTGGCAAGACAAAGATCAATTTATAGCAGTTTGCTATGCAACTTTTGTTGTTATGATCCTACATAGTTGTAATACACACCACTGGTAATATGTTTAACTGTGGACTTCAAGCATGGACCATTAAAGAAGATCCCCTACTGTCCTCATGGTTTCATGGGAAGGCTGTAAAAGGTATTGCTCCAGGACTCCAGCTCTCACAGAAGTTACCTCTACAATCATTCAATACTCTCAGGACTGGCCTAGCATCAATGAGCCATAAGCTAATAGAAAGTTTCACTCCTGGCGTTTATTTAGAAATGGATAAGAGAAGAAAATCCTGAAACCTCTAGCTCAGGTGAGAGGAGCTCGTCACTCTGGCCCACACTTTCTGTGGCACTGTCTGCGCTGTCTGTCACATCCATGTCACGACTGTGCAGGTACTCCACAAAACTGGCATTAAGGCACTCCGCTGAGCCCAGCTCTACTGTCAAGGTGGCATCCTGCTGTGAGATCACACCTACAAGGGGAAACATACAGACATCCTTACCCTGTGATTAAAGGATGTAATCTATTTCCACAGTAATGTTATGAACCACAAACTGATCATCCAGTGCTTTCAAAATAAGGCCACTTAAACTGACAAGATGATACTAAAAAAAAAAAAACTGAACCAATATATATGGACTTACTACTGCCATCTCCATCAGTGTCCCACTCTTCAAACCCAGTCAAGTATAGTTCGTCAAGAGCCTCCACCTACAAACAATTATCACTTTTACAAAGAGCATTTCAGAACATGAGGCTGCAAGTCATCTTGGAGTGCAAATGATCATAGCTCCTGTCTCAGAACAGTCTTTCCTTACCTGCCTGGGAAGAATACTTAAGGAATCAACCTTTGGCTTAGACTTTCACTGTGATCATTTGATTGACAATAAAATATTGAGTGCATTTATTTCTCATCATCTAGCAGATTCTCTTTTCCAGAGCAACTTTCAATACCAAGACAAGTGCATAGACTGAGGCTAAAATGCAAAAATAACCTATGGAAAAACGTACATTCCCAGGGAGCAGAGACATGTAGTATTCAACAAAGAACCTGCTGGCTGAAATCTCAAGGAAATTAACACCTCAATTCTGTAGCCCACCAAAACATCTATGCCACAAGAGCATAGGCACTAAGGCTCTAGCTGCTCCACACACTCACCTCTTCAGTATTGAGGGACTCCAGAGCTGAGATGTCCTCAGAGGCTGTGACAGAGCCTGGGGAGGGGGTGATGAGGATTTCTGGGAGCTGGGAGATGTCGTGGGCCAGTGGGGAGGCCTTCATGGGCAGACTGCTGAGGTCAGAGAGCTGGGAGGAGTGAAGCATGAGCGGTGGATCCTCACTGCCCTCCAGCATGCGCAGCAGCTCAGGTGAGTGCGAGGAGGCCTCGTGCCTCAGGCCAGACAGGAAGGACTCTTTCCTGGCCGGTGTCCCACGTTCTATGGCTTCCTGTGAGCTGCAGTGCTCCTGCAGCCTCTCTAGCTCCCTCTGCTGGCCTTTCAGGCTCTGGCTGTAGATCTCCTGGTCAGTATGTGCTAGGTCCTTCATCCGAGAAAATGGGATGAAAGCACAGATTCCTCTGATAAT
Organism: Albula goreensis; assembly: GCA_022829145.1. Classification (NCBI taxonomy): domain Eukaryota; kingdom Metazoa; phylum Chordata; class Actinopteri; order Albuliformes; family Albulidae; genus Albula; species Albula goreensis. Next base: position 11,630,189 of record CM040745.1, on the reverse strand, counting down.
CAAACAGGGAACCTGCCACTGTTAACCCAAAGCTGTATACTAAAAGCAGTTTCCAATAAATCTAGACTCCAACAAAATCAAAGGATAATATGTTGCATTTTCACAAAAAGACTACACACAAAAAATAACATTTTCCATTGTTCTACACTCACAGAACCTATAAACCTAGGAAAAAGCACATTCCAGTGCTGAGTGCCTACTTGTTGAATTTTTTTGCATGCACACCAGACTACAGGGTAGGTTTTAACAGTTGGAAAATGAGCCCCTGTAGCAGTTCATTACTGAAAAACAACAAGAAAGAAACATCACCTGGCCTTCATCTACCAGCTTCCTGGCTCTACAAGTGCTGGAGCTCAGCCTCTCCTGCACAGCAACAAGCTCCGCCTTCAGTGCATCATGCTGCTCCTTCAGGGTATTATAATCAAAGTCAGTCTGAGTTAGCTGCTCCTTGTTCTGCCTCAGAGCTCCTCCTGCCCGGTCCAGCACCTCCTTGGCAAAAGTCTGATGGAAACAAAAGACATGGTCATCCACCTCCTCCTCATCATCATCATCAACACCATCAACCATCCACAACCCATTCCTCAAAAGATAACATCTCACTCAAAAGAGACTTCTACATAGATATTTCATAATTCCTTTTCAAATGTGAGCTTTCAAGAGCTTCCATGTAAAAATGTTTCAACAAGATTCAATAACCTCCAGTTAAAACACAGGCTGCCACTCTGAAGCGTTCCATGCTGGGTCGATATTATTTCTTAAAATCAAAACTGCAGTTTTAAAAATTGCATAGATATTTAAACATTAAAAACACATATTCTTTCTCCATGGACACACAAGCTTTCAGTGGGATACGTGAGTAGACTTAAGTACTCTTAAGTCTGAAGCTACCAGCTCCCCAGCTATCCAGTAGCTATTTCTCCATATAAAACAGCAGCTGCAAAGCTGGGTGTGCTGTGGCACTACAGCCAGGCACTTAGTTTAATTATGTAATTTAAAACCCAGCCTAACTGTAAAGATATGCATTTCATTCACAAGATGATGCTTTTTGCTAATTAGACAAAAAAATCAAAGGTAAGGTAATCTAAACAATCTAAAAACAACACTATGCAAATAGAGGAATGTACTTTTTCCACACTGCATGTAACTTCCATACCCAGAGAAAGATTTGCTGGCAAGTATCCACACCTGCTGCATGCCTGCAGTTATATGTCACAGAGCAGCCTCTTGACTCTGGCAGGCAATTTCTTGCAGCCGACACAGGCCCTACTGTTATGTTACAGCATGAAGTTAACCCTAAGTAAAACTGCGCTGAGTTTATTATACCACTGGGTGGTGCTGTGGTACCCTGAAACAGCTATTGCCAGTCAACAACTCACCAGCATCTCCTTCTGGGCCTCTGCCTGCTTCTTCACCTTCTCCTCCAGCTGAGAGTTCAGATGCTGGATATGGGCGCTGTATGATGTCACTTTCTCTTTCAGCCTCTCTACTTCCTCCTGGAGCTGGCCCTTCTGCTGCCTCAGATCCTCCCTCTGGGCCTCCAGCTTGTGGATCTGGACCTGGTCCTGATGAACCTGGGCCTGCAGAGCTTTCAGTGGTGTCCTCAGCATCCCTGCTGGGGCCTGCCCCTCCAGCTCCATCTCTGAGGCCTGAGGGCCTGGGCTGTGTGCTTCTGCCTGCCTCTCTTCCAGAAGTGGGGTGAGGCTTGGCCTTCCCTGATCCTCCGGAAGGCTCAGGAGTCCTGTCAGCAGCTCTACCTCGCCTTCCTGCAGGGACAGCCTGGCCCCCAATGCCCATCGCTCCTCGTCCAGGTCCGGTGCCTGGCTGCAATTTCAATTATTTATTTAATGCTTTATTTAACCAGCACTGTGTTTCCCGAAACCTTCACAGCACCAACATCATCTTGGAACCACTGAACATTAACAGTCCTCCAATAATCTTAGTGGTATCAGAATTTGGGGAAATGCAGCCAAAGTAATTATATTTAGAACATCTTTTACAGCAACAACCTTATTCAAGAGCCTCATCGAATACAAGTGTATGCATAAAAGTACAAGCACTTCAAAGACTCAGCAAACATACACAACACACAAAACATACCCATGAGAACAGCTGGTCTCTCCTTGAGTGTCCTTCCAGGCAGGGTCCAGATCAGACTGGGTCTGAGGCCCCTGGAGGAGGGCATGTGGGATTTTCGGGACGTGGGGGGTCAGCTCATGGCACAGGCTGGTCTCATGGCCATGGAGGGGGGTGCGGAGGTGGTGGGGCAGGGGGCTGGGGCTGGACTCTGGGGAGGTGCTGACCTCATGGCGCGTAGGGCCCATTTGCTCCAGCTCCTCCTGCAGCTTGTGAATGACCTCATGCAGCCGCTCCACCTCCACCTCCCCATCCTGCCGCAGGCGGTCCCGGTCACTGAGGAGGTGCTCCACCTGGAAGTGCAGCTCCTCCACTTGGGAGTTCAATTCTTCCACCCGGGACCGTAACACCTCCACCTCTGCTTGCTCCTCTTCCACAGCCTAAATTGGAAGAGAGAGGGAAGACCAGCTGAGTCCCATTAAAATTATTATACACAAACCAATCTCACAATGCTTAAATTGTTGGGTATGCCATATCCATACACCATTGTGTGCCAGGCCTTTACCTCTCTACTATAAGCCAGCTGATGCATCCCTTGAGAATTTGATCAATGATGGAGCTGGCTATCCTGAGATGAGACTTTCTGGAGGACTGAGACTATGTCTACACAAACTCCTCTGAGACCCTGAAAGCAACTTTAGAAAGCAGCTTTGGTTTGCCTCAGAATACAACCATCCAAACCAAAACATGGAAGCTGGCCTGGTGAGATAGGCTCACCATGTTTTTGGAGATGTCTGCTTCCTGCTGTAGCCGGAGGATCTCCTGGTTCTTCTGCTCCAGCTGCTGGGTCAACGAGACCAGCAGCACAGAGGTGGAGTCCTTCTCTCTATCTGTTTCTGGAAGCAGGCTCACCAGCCACATATTCTCCTGAGGACAGAGGCATGTAGGTCACCTTATTTTCCATACAGAAAAGCATTCAGTTTCCAACATGCCCAAAGGTGCACCAGGCTGCGATTTAGGCAAGGGCACTTGGGATTTTAAACCAGCAGCAATTTCAGCTGCCTGATTAAAATGTAATCAAAATGAGACAACGTTGTCCACGTGAACTTTTGTTCCCCTCTTTAATACGTGATTAACAAAACAGAGAAGGGTTCAGAACAAGGGCAGTTTACCTTCAGAGAAATGTTGTCGTTTTGAAACTGGGAGTTCTGATTGGGTGGTTTCAGCTGCAGGGGCTCCTCTAGTTTAGCATTCTGATCGTTTGGCGCCTCCTCCACCTGCACCACCTGCACCTGCTCCAACCTCCCTGTCTGCAACTCCGCCTGGGAAAGCAGAGGAATCACTGCACTTTCAAAAGGCAAGTGATACCTGCACATCGGATATTGGCTTGTTGCAGGTCATTAGGGAACATTACATTTTTGGCATTTACTTACACTAACCTTTTTACACACTACACTTGAATATTTAAAAAATCAATTTCAGTGAACCTTGCTCAAATGTAAAAGCTCAGCTCTGTAGCCATTAAACTATACTGTCACCCCACAAGAACATAATAATAGTGTGCTGGTAAAATTTTCTGAAGCCATTATGAAGCTGTAACACATTTGAGGCATATACATGTGCCCAAGCAAGGCTTCATGGCATTATAGACACAAATAAAACTTCCTGTTTCCTGCAGCTGGGTGCTGACCTGCTCTTCCCTGTTGACCAGACCCTGCTCTGCAGCTTCCAGCTGCTCTCTCAGGATGTGGGGCGCTCCTCCTTCAGGGGTCCAGTGACAGGGCTCGTCCCGCTTACACTGCAGAGCGGAGACCAGCAAGCAGTTGGGGCACAGCTGCTGCTGGAAGTCTTCATTGTTCTGGAGGGAAATAAATGAGGAAGAGAACAATGAAGTCAGCCTGTGGACCTGACTAAATTGGAGAGTGTAAAGTGGGTGTTACACAATCTGTTTCTTAGGTGGTTTTCCCTCGTGCACTGGGTATCTGAAGCCTGGATCTGACTTCCATTGAATGTTTTTTTCAATGGCAAAAGTGGCATATGGCGATTTGTTGAAGTGCATCCATCAATCCCACAGCATGAGTACATTTACTCTCATCTGAATTTTCTACTTCACATTCCTTGTCCACATTTGTAAACACCTGACTGCCATGGCAAACACCTAACTGGATGTGATTTTAAACAATGTTCCTTTCATTTGGCTGGGTCAAGGGTGTGTTTTTTCCAGATTAATGGGTGAAAGTGGTTTTCAGACTCTAAATGATTCTGGGGCCAGTAGCATTTGGCTTTATTGCTTAACATTCTTCTCCACCTATATTGCTAAATATAGTTTATAGCATATATATATAGTATATAAATATAGCTGCCAATGAATGAAAAAAGGTTCTTCATATATGAGCCAATGACATATCCCTCTGACATAATCTAGATGAGACATTGAGAGTATGACAATGTTTAGATCCTCATTAATTAGAAAGACTCATATTCCTGAATTTGTATTTTAAGGTAGGAGATGGCATAGGGTTAAATATAAATGTCATATCCTGGCATGGTGATGGTCTTGTCTACCTGCACTAGATCTTGCTGGGCCATCCTGGCTGTCTGCAGCTCCTGTTCCAGCAGGTTCTGAGCCTTCTCCAGCTCACTGATCCGTCCGGCCATCTTGTGGATCTGCTCGTTCTGCTCAGCTATGTTGCCCCGATACTCTTCTTTGGTCTGAAGCAGTGTGTTGTAGTCCGCCAACTTCTCCTTTAAGGCAGCCTGCAGATTTTCCACCTGTTGATAGGAGGAACATGTCAGGGCCAAGCTCACCCTGGGAATGAGATGAAGGCCTCACCCACAGCCAGGATTCTGGCCTAGGCTTGTACCCATAAAGCTTGGTCCTATACCAGCAATCCTGCAGTCACTTCATATAAATATGGGGAAACGTTGCACTTGTCCATATCCTAACCTTATCCAGCATGTGCTAAAATTCTGCTGTGAGACATTTCATATGGTGTAGGCCATGGTTTAATTTTACATCCAGTCACTCATTCCTATATACCTCCCACATCTATACTGTATCATATTATAATTGATCGCTGAAGATAACTACTGCATATCATCTTTCTCTAAAATTGTGACAATTAAATGACCCTCTACCCTCATTTCCATGACCTTCCCAAACAAACCAAGCAAGTTGTTACCAGGCCATGGAGCAATTGATCAATTAGGGGACTGACAGCATATTCACAAATCAGAAGGATGCTGAAAGCAGCTAACAATCTACATTTACAGCCTATCCATTTTTGCCACTAAAACTATGCAGTTGAGCAATTCCATAGGGCTGCAAAAAGCATAAGGATTTGGCGAAAAAAAAGGAAGGAAGGACAAAGGAAAACATGCTACTACTCCATGCTAGTGGTACAGAGTTCAAGTTAAGGACAATAAAACACAAGAGTGCAGGAAAAAAATTCCAATGCATCTGACAGGAGATAAAATTAGATTACAATACATAGCATGCAAAGAAGCGTCTAAGGAACTGATGCAAAGCCAAGCGTCCATACCTGGAGAAACAAGTCCTCAACCTGTAATATTTGGTTTAAAAAGAAATAAAGAAAAAACAACACTGAGAAGGTCACAGAACTTTTAAAATAAACTATAATCATTTCACAATGAAAGTTTTAATCTTCAGTGAGTCACATCAATTGGCATTCTGTCAGCTGTCCATTCATCAATTGCACCAAACTCTTAAGTGATAACACACAGAGAGCTCTGAAAAGATGTCAATAGATGTTTAAAACCTCAGTTACACCTGCTCTTTCCACCTGAGGACCAAAATTGTTCTGCTGAGCATTAAATGAATGCCTTTAGAAACTTTTGTGCTCAGGGCATTCCTCTATACGGCACACAGATTGGTCCTTATGCCAGGGTTGTGTTGTAACTCCGGTCTGATAACACACATATTTATTAATTTATTTGTGTTAAACAGGAAAATCCAACGGGGTCCTGGTATTTAAAACTTTAGGCATTTAAAAGATTACAGCAATGAAATATGCAACAAAATCCAGGTGACAAGAAAAATGTCCATGCCTCCTTCACATAAAGAGGGGCACTACTCCATCTGGTTAAAGCATGCTTTGCAGATGTGTCTGGGAGTGAGGACACTACCTTGTCTCCCCTGCAGCCTCCTCCACTGTGTGGCCTTTGAGGAGCCCTCAGCTGAGCCTCCAGCTTCTGGATCTCCAACTGAAACTCTTCCCTCTCCTGCTCTCGCTCCACTGCCTGCTCCTGCGCAACCAAAAGAAGCGGGGTTGGCCCTCATTGCCGTGACATCACTTTTATCTAAAAAGGCAGTCCAGCTCCTTTTCCAGGGCTGCTGCTTCAGATATGTTTCTTTCTTTCTTGACAGTAATATCAGTGTTATTTTAACTATGGAAAAGTTTTTAAAAGTGGCGTTCGCTTTTTTCAAACCTACATCCTTGAGCAAGTTACATTGTTCATTCTGGGCCAGCACACGCAGGTGTCAAATGTATGGGTCTGCCGGCATGCCTGAGGCCCTTAAAGTGTTGCTAATGGCTTCGAGGAGTGACAGAGGAATGTTTCTAGAAATTAAGTTTGATTCCATGCTGGGCACTGCTGCTGTACAATTGAGAACTGCACTTCAGTTGAAGTGCTTTCAGAAAACATTCAAATCTTTAAATAATATGTGAAACATTAGTTGCAATGGACAGGACTAATAATAAAATACCATTCTCACTGGTGTAATAGGTTATTCATTTCAATATCATAAATGTAAACAGCCTCGCATTGACTCACATCAATGAACTGGCGATGGTGCTTGAGCTGCCTCTCCAGGGCCTGGATCTGCAGCTGGAGGTCCTCCACCTGGGCCCTCTGCTGTCGCTCAAGCTCCAGCCGGCAGGCCTCCTGCTCCTCCATCTCTGCCTCCATTATCTTGAGGTGGGAGGCCAACCTGCTCCTGTCCCTCTCTGCCTGTTGCTGAGTGTCCACCTTCTCCCGCATGAGCTGCTGGGCCTCCTCCAGCAGGGCTGTAGGGGGAGAGCAGGGTGAAGCACACTCACTTCACTCATCAGCACACCATTCAAATCATAGCAGACACCTCACACAGCCCTGGGGCCGCTCCCACCATCTGGGCCTACGACTGACGTAATGCTTAATTTGACTTTGAACAGAGCTTTACAGCCACACACAACGTCTGAACCTGTTGCACCACCGGGGCATACTTCTCCTGTTACACCTGGGTGTAGTTCCTATGTCTAGTACACAGCAGGTAGTCGCTGTACTCTGAGATTGTGTTCCATTTTACCTGGCTATAGATTTTACAGAGGTTACATTCAAGCAGTGTAATAAAGTAATCTTCTGATATACTAATTTGGTTGATTATTTAAACCACTTGATTCCACAGAGTGTATGCATGTGCACTCTTGTATCTGTTAGGTAACAAGCTAACTCCTAATCTATAAACATAGTATTTAGTCTCAACACGCCTTGTCCAGCAACACTTGTTGTTACATGTTTATTCCCACAAACATGAAATCCTTATGCCAGACAGATTATGATGAGTCTCATTTTCAGTTGATTAAATCCTGGTAAAATAAAAAACACCCTAGACACCCTCGTCAATTTCCACTGGACTAAGCATACCTATATTATTGATTTTCCATCCAGACAGGGCAAGCACCACCACTCTCAGAACTTAGCAAAGGCAGAAGATTACGTTTAACTTAAAGGAACATTGGGATTAGAAAACACAGTGACGCTATAACCAGCCTCCACTTCAATGCCTCAGTGCTTACCACTGTTTGCACCCTCACCATAACCACAAACCTGCAATGCTCCCTAAAAAAGGAAAACACAATGCAGAGCATCAAAGTAACAGCAGGTGACCCCAGAGTACTACATTACCAGGGTTTAATTCCCCTCTCCAACAGCTCATACAGTACAGGGTCAGTTTGAGCATTTCGTTGTACTGGCATTGGTTGTATACAGGATTCATGTGTTGCTCACCTAACTAAACTTGTCACACACCACGCTAATCCCCCACATCCTCACCCTTCCCAGTGTCCCCCAGGGGCCCAGCTAGGGTCTCTCTCTGGCGGAGGAGCAAGGCCCGCTCCTCACAGAGCCTCTCCATCTCAGCCTGAAGTCCCTCCAGCTCCTGCACCAGCCCCTGCACCTGAGTCTCCTTCTGCTGCAGCACCTCCTCCAGGGCTGCCTTCTCCACAGCACAGCATTCCATTAGCCCTGATTAATACACACACACACACACACACACACACACACACACACATTATACGCTTACACATTGTGCATACACGCACACATAACATATAAAAACATACATACACATAATACATAAACACATATTACACACATCCATATTAAGTACACACACACAGACACACATCTGTAACACACGTGCATGCACACAAATGAGCGCCCTCACACACACACACGTATAAATACATACGCACACAAAAAAATGCACGTGTTCAGTTCTACCAACCAAGAAAAGCCCTCATGTTTAACTGAACAAGAGCTACAAAAGACAGGCAAAAGAGTCAACTATAATACCTTGGCCAGAATGCTATGTCCTAATAAACAATCAGTAATTAACTCATCTGAAATTAACAGAGCTCTGATAGCTATATTTTGTATTGTTGTAAATCACAAAAAAAAAGATTTTATTTGGAAAATTCCAAGTCAGATATTGGGGATGGGGCTACTTATCTGAGTGACAGTTCAAGCAGCCAATCTGAAGCCGCACTCACCCTCAGCCTTGTGCAGGTCCTGCCTCTCTGGGGACTGATGCTGCTGCAGGTTAGCCTGATCTGAGTGCAAGCTGCTCTGCCTGAGCTGCTCCTCCAAGTGTGCCTGGAAGCCATGGGTGCAATAGAGAGAGAGCGAGAGAGCGAAGGACACAGGGGATCAGGAAAGAAATGCACAGAAAAGAGCATAACAGAGCAGCAGCACTGACCACTGAGGGGGGTATTATCTAACATGTCCCCACACTTCGTTTCCAAGCCAAAAATGGCTATTGTTAATGCAGTGAGCTTTATTGATTGTGGTATTGAATATCTAATGCATGATGCTGTCAGTTCTCTGGATTCGACTCTGTGTCCTACCGGGCTGCAGGATTGGGGTAGCAGCTCCAGCAGCCTGTCCACAGCAGAGGCCAAACGGGCAGAGGGGCCCAGGATCTCTTCCTTGACCTCTGGCTCCAGCCCTGGCCTGGAGAATGTGCTCTCCGAAAGCCTTGGAGAGAGTTCTAGACCCTCATCCATTAGAAACGATGGCAGACTGCAGTCTGGAACCATGTCTTTCGACTTATTCTCCTCTTCCCCTAGGGAAGAGGAACAAATCTGAACTGAAAATCATTCAGTTAGCCAGCGTCACCATTACATTTCTTTAGTTGCTGTTAGTCTTCAGGGTACAACTTTGAATAGGAATGTGAGTTATGTAAGTAACTCCTGTAGCTCAGGTCACTGGGGACCTGTATCAATGAACAAAGCATAGATTTTGGGGCTATACAAAGTGGACCTGCCTTTCTCCTGAGTGTCCCTGCTCAGGCTTTGAGCTCTCTTGGAGCGCGGCTTATCCCTGTGGTTCACATTGGGCTCTGTGTAGATTCCTGCTCGTCGTTGGATCTCATCCTCTGTGGCCACGGTCCTCCTCACCACCACCTGCAGCACTTTCTGCAGCTGCCGGTGAGCCTCCAGCAGGTCTCTCCTGTGGTTATGCATTCATCCCATTCATCCTTGTTATGCAGGATTTCTCTCATATGAAGCTGCAACACTTGCTACAGTCCCTGTTGCTTCCTCTCAAGGGGACAAAACTACAACTATAATGGTGCTTAAAGCATTCTAATACATTATGGAATTTTTAATTTTTTAAAATTCTCCACTTTGTTCTCATAGAGGCCATGCTGTTGCTGATTTAGACAGATAGCAAAATAATTATTTCAAACCTTAGCAAACCATTGACTATTTAAACCACTGCAGATGTGCATCTGTGTGCTTCTTGTATTTGAGAAATAAGTTGTTAGATTACTTAATCCCTAATAAGAAGTTAACAGGTTTTTGTGTAATTTGCTATGATACAGCTGTTAAAACTCTTGTCTTTCCATACAAGCTGTGCTGACTCTAGTCTTCTCTTCTACCCCTCACCTCTCCTCTGCCATTGTTCTCAGGTCAGCCCTCAGCTTGGACAGCAGATTTCCCCAGTCATGAGTTGGAGCTTCTTCAGTGTCCATGTCTGCAGGTTTCTCCTCCAGCTCCTGCTTTCGGTCAGGCACCTCGGTGATCAGCTGCGGAGGAGACAGGAGAGAGGCCAGAGACAGGAAGCCGGTCATCATCACGCAGACTAATTTCTGTAATTCTGGTCAACTACGAATGCCATGAAGATCGACAAACTCAATGTCCACTCCCAAAGGCATCTGCTAATCAGAGCGGAGTTTGTGGACATACTTTCCCCATTAGACACTGAAGAAGTGCGGCCTATCGGCAATGGATGCTAACAGCACACCGCACCTTATGGAGACATACCTATACATTTATTTCCAAAGCCTTTCTAACTGAGTGGGAAGAGAAACAAACACATCTTGGTAGGTTACATTACGCATTTCCACCTCAACAGAAAAATGAGAGCCGCTACAAAATGTCTGAAAACAATGTATCCTCCTCACACAGCCAAACAGTATGGGAGTTGGCAGCTGACAGCACTGGTGCTTACACTGCTTACGCTGTCTGGCATCTCCCATCAAATGCCTGCTGTGAGGTACAACTCCATCACCACGGCAACAAGATATGAAGCAGAGCTTGCACAGGAGGCTCCAAAACAAAAACCTCTTCTTTCCACTATCCCCACTTTAGTAGTCAATCCTCAGCTCCTCAGCCCAATTACGAACAAAAGCCACAACAAGCCCCCCCCCCGTAGCCAATCTCTACAGCTGTTGACATTTGGAAAGGTGCAATCTGTAACTGATTCCTCATTTAAGTTGTTTCCAGAGAACTTATGCAGCTTAAGCAGGCCTCGGTATTAGCTATATTGTCTCAAGCACAATGTAAAATTGTTATTAGAGGATGCCTGAGCAGGAAGTAGGCAATGCGGCATTCTGGAGTTTCTCACCTGAAGCTCTATTTTCAATGAGCACATACTTATTGGCCTTTGCTTGCTTACATCCATCTTAGCTTTTGAATTTTTGACTCACCTGCTGAGCCTTGTCCTGTTCAGAGCTCGAAGAAAAGGACTTATCCAAGCGGGCCAGGGCCAATTCTCTCCTCAGCTCCTCAGTGATGAAAACCAAATGGGTTTGGTGCTCTGCTCTCAGCCGTTTCAACTCGGCAGAGTGGGCCCTTTCATTTTTGTGCTGGGCCTTGTCAAACGAGTCCCTCAGCTCCTGTAGCTCATGGTCCCGCTCATCTCGAATGGATTGGATCTCAGCCAGGTAGGTGGACTCCAGGGTGTCCATGTTGGAAAGCATTCGGGCCTCCAGCTCATCGCTCTCTGCTCTGTGCCGGGCCTCAGTCTCTGCTTTCATGGCCTCTACCTTTGCCCGGCTTCTCTCCTGCAGCTCCACCCTCAGGGAGTCCAGCTCCACCCTGTGCCTCTCCTTCAGCCGTACCTCCAAATTTTGATGGTCCTCCATCAGAAGCTCCAGTTTATGCACATTTTCCACTAGCAAGGCCTTTTGGGATGCCAGTGTTCCCTGGTTCTTCTTTGTCAGCTCACAGAGAGCAGCCTCGTGTTTCTGACTCAGCTTCTCTTCCAGTTCCTTCTTTTCCTCCTGGAACCTGTAACACATAAACCCAAACCCAAATATTGTCACTTAATTAACGAAGAACATTCACAGAATCTGAGATAAAGATGAGCTTAGACAAGGACATTTTCGCAGAAAAATCCATCAACTGCTATTCAATTTTCTCTCCATTTTTAGAGGAGCTAATAATGTCCAGATAAATGTAAGGAGTTTTGGACTACCTTTTTCAGCGACTAATTTTCTTGTTTTACCCCCCAAAATACACTAGATTGAAACCAGTTTTCCTGGTTTTAAAAAGTGTCACTTGAGAAAGAATACAATAACCAGGGTAGCAATGCAGTGAAAGGATTAAAGAACTGGGTTTTTAATTCAGGTTGCAAGTTCAATTCCCAGAGAAATACAACTGTTGAGTAATATAATTACCCTGAATTGCTTAAGTAAGTATCCAGCAGAGAAAATGGAAATGTAAGCTGTGAAGGTATCTCTGCCGAATGTAGAGTAAGTATACCAATTCAGTGATATATTGACTGTGTCCCACCTGCTCTGTGCCTCCCGCAGCTTGGTTTCTGCTTGTTCCAGGAGCACTGTATTGAGCTCTTTCACCTCCAGCGCCATGGTGTGTTTGGCCAGGTGGAGCTCACACTCATACTGTGCCTGGACCTTCTGACGGACTGCTTGGATCCGGGGGTCCTGCTCATTCTCCAGGCTGTCCTGGAGGGTGCGGAGTCGGCCCCGCTCCTCCTCTAGCTGGCTCTGCAGTCCCCTGACCTGCTGTCCCAGCATCTCACGCTCCTCCGCAGCCACGCGCTCCATCTCCTCCCTCAGGGCGGACAGCTGCCCCTCTGCCTGGATTAGAATTTTTTCCCTTATTTTTCCAAGCTCCTCTTCCTTATCTTGGGAAAATTCCCGACCAACCCTCTCTCGCTCCTGTGCCTGGACCTTCAGGGTTGTCATACGCAGCTTCTCCACAAAGTCCTGCTTCAGCTTCAAAAAACAATAATAATACAACATATTTCAAGCATGTGAGAATTCTGGTGCAAATTACTGGTAATGCACCACCTAAAAGGGTAATATACATTGTTTGTGACAATGAGTCCAACGTGAATGTAATCTATCATTAATATCCCCAATATTAACATTGCTATTGATATCACTGTGCCTCAATCTGAAACATCACTCTCAGCTCACCTTCTCCTCAGCGTTTTGGATGAGCTCCCTGTACTGCTCCTCAACCTGCTTCAGCTGTTCTTTGTGGCCCTTCACCAGTGCAGCCATCTGGGCCTCTAGGTCCTGGATACGGCCCTTCTCTGAGCGGACCTGGGCCATCCGGTCCTGGTGCTCCTGGGCCAGAGCCCGACCCCTCTCTTCCACCTCCTGCTCCACCTGCCGCGCTGCATCCTGGGCACTCTGCAGTCGCAGCTTGGTGATCTCTGTCAGAAGGGGAGGACAGTGAAGCCCACAACAGAGAAAACGAATAGCATATGCTAAAAAATTCTGTGTTTTATAGTGCAGAGCCATGTTATGCTACATGGAAATCCCTATTTTGTCCTGTCAATTGGTTATACATCTACTGAAGATATAGAAAGTCTCTACCAATGTCTCATCAGTCTAGGACTCAACATGGAGTCCCTTTTTATTTCCCCAAGCTTTATTACAAATGGCAGTTTATGCATTGTATTCCTTATGTACCCGAGAGTATGAACATATATTAGGCTTAATGTATTTAGATGTGAGATCTGGTGCTCTACTGTTGTGCAGGCTGTAGGCTCAAGGGAAGATCTGAAAAATAGCTTTGAGTATTGCTTCAGAAGGCATGACAGGTAACTTTACCCTAGGGGCGGATCGCTTCACTTCTAATTCTGAGTTACTATGATGGAGGAGCGTATTTTAGAATAAGTTCTCGATAGAGTGCAATTAGGGATAAAGTAAATGAAAGACTGAAATATTCGGCCTTTTCGCAGGGCACTAACAGTAACCTTTGATGTGGTTGTCAGAGAGTCTGGCCCGCTGTTGCTCCAGCTCCAGGGAGTGTCTGGTCTTCAGGTCCTGGATCTGGGAGAAGTAGTGATCAGTGAGGTCAGTCTTCACCTGGAGCAGCTCCTCACGGTATGTCAGGGTCAAGCTGGTCCTCAGGTGGTCCAGCTCCTGCTTGTGCTTCTCCTCCAACTGCAGCCGCAAAGAGTCCAATTCCTTCTGACAGATATAAATAGGGAGAGAGAAAGGGAGATAAAAGAAAGAGTGAGAGACAGAAAGAGAGAGATAAAGAATAACAGACAATGGAGGCAAAGAAAAGTAGCAAATTCCTACTAGGATTACATAATGTGAAGCACTTTTTTCTAGAATACTGAATAAAATGAGTCGGTTCTGATCATTGAACTGACATTTTCTGCTGATTTCCAAACTAAACTTTGGACTAAATTTTTTGTGTGGTTGGGATGTACCTTGTGGTTTTCAAGTTTTGCATTTATATCGGCAAGCAGGTCATTCCTTTCCTCGTCTATCTTCTCCCAGAGGAAGCTGCAGAGAGCAAAGCATTGAAGCACCATTCCAATTTCAGAAGTCACTCAAAAGCCATCAGCATCTAATATGAAAACCATCAAACAAATATATCAAGAGTGTGTTGCAGGGGCCCAATATTGATTTTTAATTTCAGTTAGAGATCACCAAAATACGTCGAATACCTTGCTTTGAAGGTATAATTCAAGAATGTGATTCTTGGACCCTAAATTTCACAAACAGAAGCAAAGGCCTTGGCAATGACATAAGCACACACACAGAGTTTTCATAGTCTTTGGTCTCAGGAAAGACTGTTTTGCAATAAGGCCAAACATTAGTAGCCACAGGCACACACAGGGTCTGAAAATCTGTATTTCCTGTATTGTTTCAGGAAAAATAGCATCCCTGCTAAACTGCCTCTGAAAAACCTGCAGGGAACTACAGCCCCCTGGAACCTGAGTTTGATTTGCTGTGTTTGACCAGATAATGTAAATGAGATGAGCAGACCTGCTATCTCCCGCCTGGCTTTCCTCGGCCCCTTCCACCAGCCTGCACTGCAACAGAGCAACCTCTTCGCGGTAGCTCTCCTCTGCAGCACGCAGACGCTGCTCGAAGTAGGTGCGCAGGCTATCCAGCTCTGCCTCGTTGTGCTCCTGGATGTCCCGCCGCTGCCGGGAGAAGTCCTCCTTCAGCTGCTCCACCTCTTCAGCCTGGGACGAGCGAGTCAGCAGCTGCTCTCTCAGGTCTGGGGTCATCAGAGGACCAGTGCCAGGACAGTACAAATCAAAGATCAGAGCCTTCACTACTTAATTCAGTGGTCAATTCAAGAATTCTTGATCATTTAACATAAGACCAGCTCTGACCTTCCTTGATAACAAAAAACCGCCAGAAAAAAAAGACTGATTCTCCTTAACCAAACCTTACCCTCCAGCTCCTGTCGGCTGACCCTCATGCACTCGAGCTGGGTCCACAGATGGCTCACTTCCTGCTCTGAGCTTGACTTCAGAGTCATATGATCTGCCTGGAGCCTCTCCACCTGACACACATGCGCGCACGCACACACACACAGACAAAATCAGGAGACAAAAAGACATTGATTAAGACAACCGATAACAGAACAAGCAGTCGATTGTGCTTATAAACAAATCAACCAAAAAATGACAGAACAACAAAACAGTGTTTCATTCCTTGAAGTTCCTCAAGGCTCTGTGCAGCATCTTAGTTAACAGGGTGTTGTGATGACCCTTAAATCTCACTTGCTGCTGAAGCTGGTGCTCCCTCTCTGTGCTGGCACTGCAAAGCTCCTCCAGGTGTCGGACATGAGCCTCCTGTGCTTGCAGCACCCCCTTGTGGCTAGTCACAAGATCCTCAGCTACTCCTAAGGGTCACAATCATCAACTCTCAACAAACATCTGATGGTGGAGATTATTCCTACTTGAGAAATTAGCTGTAATCTCATAAGGTTTACAGTATTCCTGGTTGAGAATTACCTCTGTGATGCTCTTGAACAAACAATAGAAAAAAAGTTTGCCAGATGACCACAGCTCCACTCAGCTTTAGCTGATGGTGCTGTGGTAGGTTGTTAGTGAGAGCAGATTTAATTTTTCTATTGCTATGCTATGTTGACAGTGAGACTGTACGAATATGACTCACGGGTAGCTGCATCACGTTCTGAGCGCGCCCGGCTCAGCTCGCCCTCCAGCCTGTGGATCTCCTGGTTCCTCCTGGCCTGCAGCTCCTCCAGCTGTGCCCTGACTGCAGACAGGGTCTGCTGGGTCTCTGTCAGGGCGCTCTGGAGCTTAGCCTGAATCCGCTCTGTCTCCTGTTGCCACTCAGCTCTCAGGGCCTGCAGAAATACATGTACCAGACATGGTTATGGTCCACCCCAGCCCTTAGCTGCACCACATTATTTCTTTTCGACATAACTTTTTAGGGGTACAAGGTTTTTCTTTTACAACACTGCCATTCATACATGCAGAACCCTTTTGGGCAGAGTAGATAAAACAGAATTTTTATGAGCATCTTTTATTAAATGTTTATATCTCATCTCGTTTATTATGTCTTGTTTAAGTGAGAATTCTGTAAAGCATTCTGTAATTTTTGCTGATAAGAGGCCAGTCAGGTTTAAGGCCTTATTATTAGTATTATTCTTATTACTAGTACAGAGCAACATCGTCCCTGGACAGTTAAATAAAGTTGTACACTGATTTACAATACAAGGTGCAAATACCTCTATATGACAAGAGTGCTGTTCCTCCATTTGTGTCTTCTCTTTCAACATTCGCTTCAATTCGTCTGCAAACATTGCAACATTCAGTGGAACGTTACTCTTCATCACCATGGAAACCCAACTAGCTCTAGACCCAACTTAAATTTTGGTCTATTGGAACTCTTGGATAGCAAAGGCAGTTCTCCTTTTTATTTTTCTTGAACCACTGACAAATACTGGTCTACAGATGTAATCAAATAATAGTTTCTACAACAGGCACTTAATGAAACTTCAAATTTAATTTCAAACACAATTCATACATAGAGTATTCCACAAGGGGTGTGCTTAGATCTGGTAAATGTTGAATCAGAAAAACGTAAAAACAAAATCTGTATAAAAGAGCTCCATAATCACAGTAAACAACATGAAAATCGTTCCACATCTCAGGATAGGTCACCGTGTGAGAGTTGTAGGGCCTGTTGGACTACATTCTCTCGAGGCTGAATTTGAGCAGTGTTGAATTGCTTGACGAAATGTGATACAATTCAAAGGTTTAGGCATGATCTCCATTGGAATTACTGCAGATACTCACAGAACAGAGCCACTCACCCTTCTCTTGCTGATGCTGGTGTTCGACCCGCTGGGTCTGCTCCCGGTTCTGTTCTCTGATGCTCTCTAGCTCAGCTTGGTGTTTTGCCTGCAGCGTGGCGCTGTCCTGGGACCACTCAGCCCTCAGGCGGTCCTGCAGCTCACTGAGTGCCACCTCTTTGTCTCTCTGCAGGGTGCTCTGGGATAGCTCCAGCTCTGCTGAGTGCTGGTTGGTCAGGCTCAGGCGGAGAGCCTCCAGCTCCAAGGCTTGCTGTGTCTGAGACCAGGGGGAGAGGAGGAGAGATCCACAAAGAAATGACTGTGTGCCAAGTGCACTTGTCAAGAACTCCAGATTCTCACTTACTGATTGTGTTAGCTTTCCTGGACTGGACTCCTGAAGTCTGATTGCTGCCTGCAGATTAATAGTTGATTTCCTGGGTCGGTTTATCATTTTCAGCACGCATCCCTACATCTCATTTTTGAAGTAGTCGTCCGTGGTAGTAACTGACCAATGGTCATTTTGGTGTGGGCAAGTATGTAATATTGAATTTCTAAGGCATAGACAGTATTGAATTTAATGCAAATACTCTATTTTGTGTTTTGCATCAGAATTAGTAAAAGATCATTGGACTATTTAGCAAAATGCATCCCTGGAGCATGGGCAGAGGTATTCCAAATTGACTCATTAGCCATGGGCCTGATAGGTGAGGCTACCAGAGCACCAACCAGAATGTATGACATTTATTATTCTGTTATGCCTTACTGTCACTGCTACATGCATTCAAGATAATCATTACTAAACAACAACAGCACTTTTATTCAAAGAATATGAATAAACCATCTCTTGGAGCAAACATTAGAAGCTACCATTTCGTTCCTTTGAGGCTTCCCTTATACTCAGTTCACTTGCATGCCCTGGCTTGCTGTAATCCTCCTGACCTGTGCCTGAATGAGCTCTGCTTGATGGGCAGCCTCCATGCTCTCCTTCAGCTCTGCGGTTAGCTGGCTCAGGGCCTCTGTCTGCCCAACAGTCAGAGCTGCCATCTCTCGCTGGTGCTCCCGCTCATGGACCTTAGGTTTGGGAAAAAAAAAAAAAAAATATATATATATATATATATATATATATGAAAAAAGAGTGCTGCAAACAAGAATGATGTGGGGGGGGGGGGGGGTCTTTGGAATGTCAGTGAATTCAAATACCTGTTTGATCAGGGCAATCTGTTTCCTCTGTTCCTCCTCCAGTGCTGCCTTCAGTTCTGACAGTTTTAGCTGCATATCTTCAGTCAGGTCATTCACCTTGGAAACAGACCCAACAGACTCACTAGGATCATTCTTTGAAATGAGCAATCTCTCACATAAGGTCTATAAACTATATGCTGGTTTCAAATTGGTAAATGAGTACCATTACAAATTAAATGTGCTTACAGAATTATGCTGTCATTTATATTATCTATCATAAACTATAAACCAAGCTACTTTACTCACTTCTCCCCGATGCTTCTCCTGTAGTCTTTGCATCTCTTCCTGGTGAACTGTCGTAAGCTGGGCTGCTTCCTCCTCCATAGTGTGCAATTTCTCTGCCTCCCTCTGCACAAGGGTCTCTATAGCCACTGCATGTGCCCTATCCTGGTCTCTCAGAGAATCTCTGATTCTTGCCAGCTCAGTCTCCAAGGAGCTTTCCTTCTCCTGGTGATCTGCTTCAAGCCTCTCTTTTTCTGCCACCAGCCTCTTCACATCCAAGTCCTTAGCCTTCACCTGGTTCTGGAACTCCACCTGCACAGACTCTAAAGTGTTCTCTGCATTCGTAGCTCTAATCTCAAGCTCTATCAAGCAGTCCTTCAGAGCAGCCTTTTCCTTTGCCCCTTCACTCAAGACTTGCTCTGCATTCACTAGATTTTTCTGACAGCCAGACAGTCTGGATTCCAGGTCTGTTTTTTCTTTGCCAATCCTCAGCAAGATCTCCTCTCTTTCTGACAGCTCTGTCTGAAGGCGCTGGAGCTCCTTGAGAGAGCAGTCAAGGTCCATTGTTTTCTGACCCAGGAGTTCTGTTGTGGTAAGGTTCTTAGCTTGCTGAGAGTCCAGCATGTCTTGCAAGCGATCTCTCTGCTCCTGCAGAACGGACAGCTGGCGGCCAAAGAGGGCCTGGACGTCCTTGCTAACAGAGTCTCCAGCTGATTTCTGCTCCTGCACATCTCTGACCAGCTGTTCCTGCTCCTTCAGTTTCACAAGAAGCAATTTCTTCTCTTCCTTCAGCTCTATTATCAAGTTGTTGCTCTCATCCCTCGACCTGCCCTCCTTTTCCTGCAAGAAGCCAAGCTTGTCCTTCAGGTTCTCACTTTCTTTGGTTTTACAGCTGATGACCTTCTCACAGTGTTGCCTAAGCTCTCGCTCTGCCTCTAGTTCCTGCCGTACAAACTCCAGAGACTCTGTTGCCGTGCTCCACTTCTCCAGGGCCTCTCTCACCTCCACCGCTGAACAGCAGATTTTGTCCTGTAGGTCCCTCAGTTGCTCCTCTCTCTCCTCCAGCTGGGTGGTCAGATCCCGGCATTGCTGTATCAGCAGGGCCTTCCCCAAGTCAATTTCCTCTGAGCTCTCATCCAGGTTGTATGAGTCACAGCTCAGGCACACTGATCTGTCAATTTCACCATCAAGCTGGAACCTGTAATTCTCTGCCTGTACCAGCAGGCTTTGGACCTCCACACTCTCCTCTACCCAGGAACTGTCCTGGAGGTCTGCTGAGGCAAGGTATTTTTCTATCAGGTGGTTCTGACTGCTGGGAGAGTTTAAATCCAGGTCCAAGTCTTCCCCATACTCTCTGACCTCTTCCTGGTCCATGTTCTTTCTGTGGGCCTTGGTCATGTTGAGGTTTTCCCCTGGGCTTTTATGGTAACTCTGGGAAAAGTTGTCTCCATGGTCCTGCCAAGTCTCCAGTTGCTGCTGGAAGTGTAGAGCCTGCTCTCTGTGCTCCTCTGTTAAACGCAACAGCACTGCCTCATGGTCTTTTGCCATCTGTACCAGGTATTTCTCTTTCTCCTTTTCCACTGTCTGAAGCTGCAGCTCATAGTTGAATATATCTGCCTCATACTTTTCCCTCAAGTGTTTCCTTGTCTCCTCCTCATCATTCAATCGGATCTGGAGCTCTTGGACCAGGCTTGTGAGCCGAACTGTCTCAACATACAACTCTTCCTTCTCTGCCTTGACTTGCAGAAATTCATGGGAGTGTGCTTCGGCCCTGCTCAGATCTGCTCTGACACAAGCCAGCTGGTCCTCCAACTCCTTTCGCTCCATCTCAGAGTCCTGGAAGAGCCGTTCAAAGTGTGAGGTACGGTCTCGTTCTCGCTTGCTAAACCCTTGTTCAGCCTCCAGCTCCACCCTCAACCTCTGCAGCAGAGTGTTGGAGTCGTACCCAAGATTTTCTGCATCTACCCCTGCAAATACATCATTTTGTGGTTCTGCCAGCTCCTGGTCCTTATTTGAAAGGGCATTCTCTGGATGAGTTAAGGAAGCCTCCTTGATGCCTTGCTTCTCCTCTAGCTTGGTGTCCTTCAACAGGTACTTTTGATCTTGCATGACCTACATGACATACAAACATTGTAAACAAGAATGGCAGATTTTTTTGTCATTATTTCAAAACCAAAATATGCACCACAATATTAAAAGAGATATGTTATGGGAATGTTAGCACAGTGTTTTCATATACCTACGAAAGCAGCTCTGAGAGAGATTTTACAGCTCAATTATCATGGGATTAAAGTGCCACCTACAGGATTTGTATTACACTGACATCAAGCCTGCACCAGCATAATGACACTGCTACACATACACAATAATAAATGCATTATGAACAAGCTCATTTTTTTAACCTCATTCCCACAGTAACAATCTAAGTTGTGGGAATTATATGTTATTTTTTTAAATACAAAAATGCTCATAAGTGTCAATAAAGTGATACGTTTTGTTGTGTACTACATATTGGACACTCCTATGAAAAGGCTACTTAGAACCTTCTTCATTCTTCAAAACCTAAAAATGAAGCTTATTTTTACAATGTTGCATGACACTGATCTCAGACTTTCAATTGCTTTGAAGGCAGTTTATGATGAATCTGCATCTGAAAGTACATGACCTCAATGCTGAGCATTTCAACTGTGTGCGAAATTGATTAATGTTACCTTTTTAGTGTAGGTTAGTGTGAACTTTTATTTATGATTACACATGTACTTGCTGAAAAAGAGCGTCCTTCAAGACTCACAGCAGTTAAGTGATAAAACACAGCCCGACCGTCTTGTAAGATGAAGGCAAGACTCACAGCAGTTAATTGACAAAACACAGCCCACCCTACCTGTAAGATGACTTAGAAATTATTTTTTCCGACTTTCAAAAAAATCATTCAGAAGTTAACAATTACATTAGCAACAAACATCAATTGAAAAATTGTAACGTTTCGTAAACTGACTTGCTATGTTAGTCAATACGATTGGTTGTCAAAACTAGTATTCCAGAAACATGTTAAATCGGTATGCATGTATCTATAAACCAACTTTCATTGCTCCGGGAAGAAAGGCTTTCTTTACAGAATAGGTAAAGTTATTATGTAACGTTAATTTGGGTACAAACCTTGACCATTCCATCCTCTATCTCCCCACGTATCTCGTCCATCGTCGTAATACAGCTATAAACATAACAACTGACATCTACTATAAAGAAGTTTGTTGACTACTCCGGTAAATTCCCACATTTATGTAGTTGGATACAGTACCTTGCTGTTTCCAACTGTCAGTAACTTTTTCAAAATGGCCGCCCAGCACTACACTCCGCCTATAGAGAATCCGTCCCTTTGACAAAACCAATCAATGTGCTTGTGGCCCCGACGTACACGATGACGTTGTCCAAATGTTTACTTAGTTGCGCCAGAAAATATGATTTTATGTGCGATTGAAAATAAGCTTAAATAAATTCGCAATCACACATAAAAATTTGAGAAGATCTCTTTTCTGGCTAAGATAATTTTAGAAGGAATTTGACATTTCCTAACACATTGTCCAATATAGTTGGTGTAAGGAATGCGAATTTTGGCGCCTCGTCGGGTACTTCAAATTTCCAAAATGAAATAAATACAGAGACTAACAAAGGATAACAATTCAGCGTCGAATTATTGTAGTTTATATTCCCCTTTGCATTAAGAAAACACTTTAATTGGACTGACTGGTAGGAATTTCACAAATGGGTTTATTTTCTTTGAATTCCGGTTGAATTCATTTGAATTTGTTATAAATGTTCGCAAGTAAACATTTACCCACCATAAATCATCTTACACTGAATGAGATGAGTTTGGGAATATTGAACGTGTTGCCTGTAGCATGCAGTCCCGTGGGACATTGTGCAGTGAGTTGAACGGTTTGTTTAAGGGTTATGGCAGCGCTGTGGTTGTAAAGTGTTCCTGCTGATCGTTCCTCTTTAAATGCACTGTCCCCGAAATTATGTTACCTTTTGTCTGTTATTTCCAATGTTTCTACTATATTTTCTGTTTTTCTATCATTTTATTAAGGTGTAGTGTCACGTGGCCGACAACGTCTACGACCACCTATGCTGTTGTACAAAGGGAAGTTGGTGATGACGTAACATCCCGAATGCTGTATCTTGTGGCGCACGACTTCGGTATTTCATACAAGCTTGTCTCTTTAATCCTTTAACAGACCTGGCCTTGACGAACGGACCGGTGCCCATTTTCTCCTGGTGGTCTGGGATGTATGAATGGATAGTTGACAGCATATCCTCGTTTTTCGGACCTCATACTGAGCAAAGGTTTACGGGCTGGCCTAGGAAAGGCAACGCGCCGTTGCCAACAGCGGAGACTCTTGACGGACAGTTGCAGGAGAACCACACCAGACCCGCTAAACGGAACTACCAGAGGTCGGTGTGTTCGGCCAGTTCGCATATGAAGCGTCCTGTTCAACCAGCTAACGTTAGCCCTTAATCACCAACGGTTAGCTATAAATTAGACAAATTAATTAGGCGAGACAAATAGGTGGATGTGAAGATAGATTAATGAAGACAAATATAGCATAATGTATTTTTAATTTAATGACATGTATACTTTAAAATGTTTTCTCCTTAAATCAAGATTTTCTACGAGCTAGTTAATGTCAGCAGCTGTAAAACTAGCCAGCTAGCGATACGATATTTGTTTGTGTCGTATTGGGTAACGTTATCTTTCCTGTCAGCTGTGGACGCTACATTTAACGTGGTATCGTTGGCTAAGTTGTTTTTATTTGTTTGCTTTTTGTAGTGTTCACTCATCCGATTGTAGAGCTGACCATTTGGACATCAAAAGACCCAAAAGAGGTAACTAAGTTAACGTTAGAGTACAAGAATGCTCATAACGGCCATAGGTCGGTCCCCCCTACCAAGTCACATACTTGCCCTGAATTGCCCCTTCGCTAACGTTACGCAACATCCTGTCCTAATGAGCAAAACCATCTGTTTTGAAACATTTATGAATTTGATTAAGAGAAATATAAGAACTCCACTCCGTAATCTTAGCATTATTTTGCATTGAGGACTTAATATTGCGTCGATTCGTTTAGTTGGGGTGTGAAACCCCCTTTCGGAACCTGACATGCACCCAGTGCTGTAATTAAACATTGGTGGTGGTCTGTAGACGAGTGGAAACCTAAGCAGAGTCGTGGATATATTTGCTCAATCGTATTTCCTTGTCCAGATGTAGTGGTCAGCGTGGTCAAAAAAACCGTGGCTGGAGTTGCCGGACTGCTTCGTTTGCGGAACCGATTTTTGGACGTTCGTTCTGAGAGCAGAAAAGCACCTGAGGCTCCTAATGAGGTTTGTAGGTTAAAATCACTAAAGATATGTTTTATTAATCACTGCAGTGCAAGTAAGTAATAGTAATATAAAGTTGTTGTTTTTTTTTATATTGATAGTTTATTGTAAATTGTAAGCTACTGCAATCCATGCTCAAATAAAGACTATTGATTGTACATTGTAAGAATGTCAGTCTGGTCATTTGTTGTGCTAATGCTTCAGACTGAAACGTCATGTACTGTTTGAACAATGGGCTTGAAAAGGTAAGTATGTGTTAATGTTGAGAAAATATGAATTTTTTTTTGTCATATTGTTCTACCTTAGGTCAGTCCTGTGGAAGTGGGAGTCGATGAGATCAGCAACAACAGTTATAACTCATGGATCAGTAATATGGATGTGAATAGGGGTAAGGATTGTTTCCCCATTTTGGAATAAGACTTTCATGTAACCGAGAACGTTATTTTATAGCAGATCATTTCACAGTATGATATTTCAATGAAACAACCTTGTTGCTGCAATGTAATTTTGTTGTCAAGCCTGATTCTGATTTGGGGGCTGGAATGACTTTGTCTTGCTGTATGAGGGTGATCATTTGTTCAAGAGGATGTAATTAATATAGTCATATTCTGTTTTATGAAATTATTAAAAGCATGTATGTGACTCTGCTGTAGTAAACATAGTTTGAGGAAGTTTGATATTGGTTCTACAGAGAAACCCCTGGATAGAACTTTGCTACATTTTCATCAACACTCTCAGCCTTCATCCAGGAAACCTAAGTAAGTCTGGTTTCACTAATCGTTTACCAGTTTTCTTAATCTACAAAATGAGCTTGACCTGTTTGCAATGAAACTAAACAGTGGTGTTTCCTGTACCCTCACAGTGGGGCGGTACTGTATCCGGGCAATGCAGAGAAGACCACAGCCAGGCATCAGCGGAGGTCACTTCAGCTGCTGCCCTCCAGATCTGCACTGGGTGACAAAACGACATTCGAAACAGGACCCCATGTGATCCCCCCACCAAGCCAGAGCCACAAACCGCAACTGACTGTGGAGGAGGTAGAAAGGGAAGCATTAAGGGGGGTTTTATGTACAGTAAGAGAAGGCTTACTGTGCAAGGACAGTCGATGCTGTTTGCTCTGTAATGGAATATGGTCTTCTAATTTTTCTGCAAGGCTCTGAAAGAAAGTGACCGGGAACAGTACAGACTCTTAGTGGAGATGGTGTCAGAGAAGTACACAAATAACAAGCCCCTGCCATGTGGACGTGTGAAACCATTTGTGTGAGTATGATAGCACAGACTGGAGCTACTTTCCAGTCGCGTTACAATGCTGCCAGCTCAGAATACCTGCTGTGATTTGCTACACATTCACGGCCTCTTTTACTGGCATTCTCTGCCATCGCATTTAAGCAATCTGCCATCTCTGGGACTGTCTCAGAATGATATTCCTTGCTGCTGAGCCAATAGAATACTAACTTCAGGGCCTGTACAAGTGCTAATCTACAATCAGGTTTGTGTTTCAGTATGTAATGGTAAGGGTTTAGGAATGGACAAGTGAAAGCTAATTGTGGATCACTTCAGACTCCGATGCTTTGTGAAAATGGGCCTTGAGTTACAAACCATCATTCTATAGAGGAGACCTTGGTCTGGGAGTGTACCAAGACTGAGCTGCATTTGCATGTGTATTACGGTATACAGATGTGCTGCCATGCCTGGCTGGATCTGGAGATCCTTGTCCATGTAACAATAGAATTATGGTTCCTGTCAGATAGAGGTGCCCTTCAGAGTTACTGAAGGTTGATTGTCATCATAGGTAAATGTACCTCCTAAAAACTGCTATGAACATTGGGTCCATTTCTTCATTGGCATCAATATCATTTTCCTCATTCATAGTATGTGGTGAGTTTATCAATCGCTACATAACTAGAGACACTGTAGTTGTGATCCTAGAATGGTATGAAATGACAATCAAAATTTAGCTTTTTTCCCCCAGAAAGATAATTTGCTTTTTCCATTTTTTTTTAAATTTTAGAACATCTCTTCCACTGGACATGCACAAATCAACCATCTTCAGCAAGAACTATAATGCAACCAGCTCCAAGCCTGGGCCAGTGAGAGATACGGCTATCATGGCACTGTTCTTTTGACTGGTTCTATCTACCCACCAGTCCTAATCTCTTCTGTATATGCTGAAAACCATTTCACTTATTAGTTCATCATCTGATATTTGCTTGTCTTTTGTGTTTTTCTTCTTTTGGTCTTATTGTTCATTTGTGTAAATTGTATACTTTCTGTACACTGTATTTTCTCATTTAATTTGTTGATTATGGAATCATTTTCTGTTTTTTTTTGTGTGCAAGAGATTTGTAGCAGATGATCATTTTTTGCAGCCAACCTTAATTTTCTTTGATAATTCATTTTACGTGGTACTGTACTAAATGAAAGGTCATGAGAGATGGAACTTTAGGTAGAACTGCACCATCTGTTAATAACTGAGATTCACATTATTGAAAATGAAAATGAATTTCTCTACTTGGTTAAATTTGTTTCATCTGTAGCTAATCCTGCTGTAACAGTGTGGAGAGATGTTTCTTCGGCAAGGCCAACTACAGACAGGTAATTTTATTTTAGCATTGGGAAGAATTTGTTGCCTTTAGTATTTTGGCCTGTTTATTTATTTTGAAAATATTTTTCCTTTAATTACCCTCTGTACTTCCAGATGGTTCAGTGCCTGCCTTAGTAAGTCCAGAGGTTTAGAAAATGGGAAAGTGGATGGCAAGCCTGCTCTGAAAGATAAGGTAAGCACCTAAAAGCTCTCATAATAAGCCTGTCCCACACGATATTATCATTTAACATGAGTTATTTCAGGTACTTTTTTATTTTTTTTTTTGTTTCCTTGAATAATTTCAGTATCGGTGCATTACATTTTTGTTTGTAGACAGAAGATGCGTTGGTCAGAAGCAGAGAGTGGCTGCCAAGCTCTACATCGTTGAATGTGACTGCACAGGCACAGAAACCTGCAGCATTGGTGAGCACCTGCAACCATCTCCCAATTGTACTAGCAACAAGTCGCAGCTCAGTTTACTGGGTTTCTAAATTTTACACAGGACAGGGAAGACGATGTGTAATGAAGTTGTTTTGATATTGAACATGTGTCAAGGGGAATGGTTGGAATCTGGTTGGTTAATCTTTCAAGATACTTGGGTCATAGAATGGGGGCCAGTGGCATTTCACTCTGAGAAGGCAATCGTTAGTAAATGATTATATAAGTCATAAAGTGGATCATTCTCTTTGCCATCACAACCATTGACTGCTTTTTCTTCGCTGTTAGAAGCAGCCCCCTGACCTGGACCTGTCTTCTGAAATTGCCACCCGTTTGAATCTGGTGGACCGTGAGCCAGTGGTCCCCTCCCAGGTCACAGCGCAGCCTAAGAAATCTGTCGCCGAAAGTAGATGTGGGCAAGAATTCCCTGTACTGACAAAGGTGAGTCTCAGAGCTCAGGATCCACTCCTCTATTTGCTTTCCTACATGTGACATTCTGCTTTACCACTTGTGTAAAATCTTTTGTTGTGGTGTTGTTTCTTTGAGTGAAATGCTGTTTCCATCCTTCAGTTTTT
This sequence comes from Albula goreensis, assembly GCA_022829145.1. Classification (NCBI taxonomy): domain Eukaryota; kingdom Metazoa; phylum Chordata; class Actinopteri; order Albuliformes; family Albulidae; genus Albula; species Albula goreensis. Next base: position 11,602,632 of record CM040745.1, on the reverse strand, counting down.
TCTTGGTGCCAAATTTTGAAAACTGAACAGCAATATGTTGTAATCTAGCTAACTCAAGGTAAAATTCTCCCAAGTATATGCTACTGCTGTGCCCTTCTCTTATAAGAACGGTGCCTCTAGTCAGTAGTTTATAAGAGTAGTGAAACCACAGAAACAACAAATCATGCCTGTATGTCTTCACAAAGTGTGGAAACTTGAATAGCTTTCCTCCTTGGAAGCAAGAATTGTAGTAACCCGAAGAGACAGGAGAACTAAGACCTGTTTGTGTTTCTGAAAAGAAAAAGTAAATAAATTAAGTAATTGTGACTGATTCAGACTTAGTTAACAAATTTTAGTAATATGTATTTCCCAGGTTGAAATATTGCTGAAGCAGAGTGAAAACACACCCTTTTACACTGCATCTTGGTAAACAAACTGTTAACTCTGACTACTCCATCTGGGTTGACTACATTTATCACTAAACATTTGCTTCTAAAAACATGATCATTTTGATCTTCTCCTTGCACTTACTGTGGAGAGTAATGCTATGTTGGAGGATTATGTGAATATAATTACTTTTGGCTGTGACGCACAGCAATGTAACATCTCTGCTCTGCACTTAAACTTTTTAGAGTTTGGTTTTGCAAACCACCCTGGATGAGACCCATCTGCTAATTGGCTAATTGTAAATGAAAATGAAATTGTGTCCTGTTCACAGGAGATGCTGCAGGAGGTGAGTCTGGCTCTGGGTCAAAAGGATCCAAACCTGGTCCTGAGCAGTGCCTTCAAGCTAAGGATTACCCAAAGAGACCTAGCCACACTGAGTGACGGCAGTTGGCTAAACGACGAGGTATCGGCCCTATCCTGCTTGCTTCTGCACTTCCTTTGAAATTCCTGAACCGTAAAAATGTACACTTACAAGTTAGAACTGGGGTTCTATCAGTATTTGCCTCACAATTAAATGCATGTGTTCATTTACATCTTCACTGACACAGTTTGGCAAGTTCAGCAAAACTCTTAAAATTTGTATTCAATTGTGAGTAAAAGTCAAGGATGAATGCTGACTGAATCTTGGCCTAGACCTTCAGAGCACACTTTCAAAATAGACATGACTGCATGAAAGAAAACAATATCAAAATAAGTGAAAAGGACCCAGATTCATTCAATAATTCAGTGCTGTCTGTTTTCAACACTTCTTTTCCAGGTAATCAATTTCTACCTGAACCTAGTGATGTCTCGCAGTGAGCAAGATGGGAGTCGGAAGGTATACAGCTTTAGCACCTTTTTCTTCCCCAAACTCCGTGGAGGGGGTCATGCAGTCGTGCGGCGGTGGACCAAGGCTGTGGACATCTTCCTGTATGACATAATTCTAGTTCCACTGCATCTTGGAGTCCACTGGTCTCTTGCAGTGAGTGTTTTTTCCCTTCAGTTTGATATAAAATTAAGTGATATTCCAATAACTGCTGAAACCTAAGCAACTGTCTTGTCAGAATATTTAAACTTGCAAAGTTTCACTCACACTAGTGACTTAATGTTGTACAGTTGGACTTCCAATCATGTGATAAACCCAGTACTGCTGGTTTCAGCTTTTTTTTTTGTAGTGAGCATTGGAAATGGCACAACAGGAATAAAAAGGAACAACTACTCTCATAGAATGTTTCACATGAAGTATGATCATCCTGGAAATGGTTTTGACCATAGTATGTGAGACATGCTCATTTTGTCTTTAATCCCAAGGTTATTGACTTGAAAGCAAAGACTGTGAAATATTATGACTCTATGGGCCAAAGACATGATGACATCTGCAGCCTCTTACTGTAAGTGAGAGATGATCAGACTCAGAATTAACTGTAATGTAATGCTAGAATGAGGAACTAATGACTCCGTAGGATATTTTTTTCTTACTGTGTTGCATGTCTCATGCCTAGGGTTTATTTAAAAGATGAATACAAGATCAAAAAGAGCAAAGAACTGGAGGTCTCCAAGTGGGTGGTATCCAGCTTAAAGTCTAGTGTAAGTGCAGATCTGTTTATACTTTTGAAATAATGTTACATTTCACTGACTCAGCATGACGCTCGGTATCTTGACAGCATCATATCAGTAAGTTTCTTCATCCATGTCTGTAGGAGATTCCTCAGCAAAACAATGGCAGTGACTGTGGTGTCTTCACCTGTAAATATGCCGATTACATTGCTCGTGGGCTGCCTCTCACTTTCACACAGGTAAATGTTTACTCATCTTTACACTGTATTTGCAGTGTAGCTGGGTTTTTTTTTTAATTTTTTTAATTTTTTTTTTTTTTTTTTTGCAGTATTGCCTTCAAAATGTAAGGCACATGAAATCACACTGCTGGCTTGATGGGCATGAGCAGAAATTCCTCCTTGTCCTGCTGTCAATCATCAGACCTTGAAAAGTAGCGCAGTCTCTGAGTCTGAGAATTTACATTTTTGTGAAAACATGGGGGGGGGGAGAAAATATTAAAACGTAAAACCTTTTAACACGTGGTGTGACATGTTCTTGCATATTTTACAGATTTGTGATTTGTTTGTAAATTTACTGAGGAAATGAGGTAGCTTTACCTTTCCAGCTCATTCAAAGAACTGCTACATCACCACTTTGTTTGTTTGTCCAGGAGTATTACAGAAAGCCAGAAAGTAAAAATTGTTTGCAGGGACCATTTAAACAGTGTTGTCCCCTGGCAGGTCTTGCATTCTATGGCAATGAATTGAAGACTCGCATCTATTCTACACTTAAAACTCAAATGGCAGAAGGAATTGCCTGCGATCATTGCAACCGCACATTTGCAGCTCATCTTTGTTTTCCACCAAGTATTTGATTGAGGTATTTTAAGGATCCACATATTTCAAGATATTCCCTCTTTGATACCTGGTCATTAGTAAGTTCAGATATATTAGGTCCTGTGCAGCAAGATTGGGCAGTGTCTCAGTCTGTAATACATATGTGACTGTGGTATAGAATATCTGGCAAAGGACCATACCTGTGGACAAAGGCAAACCAGAAGAAAACTAGCAAACAGGTGCACACAATGTTGTGTTCAGTGGTGGATCACGTTGCTGTTTATATCTGCATGAGAGTACACAGCAGGTGTCGATGTAGGTATGTAAAAGTAGTATGTAACCCATGTGTTTTGTAAGGTCACCATTTGAGAAGTGGTAGCATGATGGTTTAAGCAGTAGTACTGTTTAGAAGTAGATCATCATTGGAGGTGATTAACACTACTGCACAATAATACAGAGACGGTATCCTCTGGTATTGGTAAATTAACTGTGTTGGACATCTTGACTGTCATTGTGTGGCTGTCTTTTGAGTTTAATTTTATCTTTCCTTTTCCCTTAGTTGAACATGCCATACTTTCGGAAGAAAATGATCTGGGAGATTCTGAACCAGCGGCTGCTGTAGGAGGCCTTGTTACCTTGGACAGGTACCTTCCCTGGCAGTATTCAGTCCAGGCAGCAATGATGGTGTGACCAAAGCACAGAACCACCAAGTCCAAGTTTTCTCTGTATTTTCAACTTTACAGCCTCTCCTGTTGTTTTTTGTGTTTTGTCAACACATGGAAAGTGATAAGCTATTATTAATTTATTTAAAAATAGATTTGTGAAAGCTGCTTTGCTACAGTTATGCTTTATTGCTCATAGTGTAAAGCACTCAGTCTTTAAGTGTTCAGAGAGGCTAATGTGACTGGCAGAGGTATACATAGATATTGGCTTTGGCTTTTGTGCACTACATTCTTAAGGTTTAGTATGGGAAAGGTTTTCAGTGTACAAATGGAATGTACCACAAAACCAGTCAGAAGATAATTGCATTTCTTTATATGTTAAAATTGAGTAAATTGATTGAATGAACAAAGCAATAAAAACATCTGGCATTGTGGCACTTGAACCTTGTCCTCAAACCCTTGACACAGAAAATTTTAGTTTCACTTTGTTTTTGATGTATTTTTTTGTGTGCCTCTGCTGAGACATGGACCTATGTGCCTTATCTGTACAGACTATGAACATGTTTAAGATGTATAATAGATAGTCATTTATTATTTATGTCATAATCAAGTATTATAGCAACACCATTTGGTTGCTTCTAAGGCATGTTGAATATTTTCAGATTACCCATATTCCTTTCTCTGTCTGCAGTACCTGCTTAGAGATTGTAACTAGTGAGGAATTCTCTTTTTAAAAAAATTGCAACTTTTAATTGTACTTGAGTAGGTGTGTTTTCAGGCTTCTTGTCAACTGGATGTTGATGTTGCAAGGGTTTCAGTAACAAGCATTCCAGTGTTAAGAAAAGCTCAACAGGGTACAGTGACAACAGTTAGATGCAATAGAGGTGGCTTTCTCTGCTATGTATTTAGCATTCTGAAATAGTTTTTGGGCCAACTTTTTTTTTTTTTTTTTAAACCCAGTAGTCTTAAATATGAAATTATTTATTTGAACAAATATGTATATCATCTTTGGTACCTGTAAAATATATTGACTTCTGTTATGATTTCTTATTTGTTTTGAGAGCAGAATATACTGAATGTATTCTATGGTGATGCACAATACAAATCCTGGACTCAGACTGAGTGTTTTCCTTTCTCTAGACATCCAGTGTCTATCTATATTAATGCTGAAATTCCCTTTTTGTCATATTTTTGCAAGGAATAAAGGAAAGAAAAATATGTGTTATTACTGTTCGTTTCTTTATTATGAATGATTACATTTGATTAAAAATAACTAATTACTAAAATGTCTCATCATAATGATTCAAGGCATGAGTTTGATGCACAAAAAAATTTGTTTTGATGAGTGTTTTGGTGGCTTAGTTAATCTTTTAATCTTACCTTGGAAATGCTGACCTCCCAAATGTTCACATAGAATGACCGTAAACTTTAAATGAGTATGTGATTTTAAAGAATCAACAATTTGATTTGAATTGGACCTACCTGAATTGTAGACCATAAAATATTGTCATGCAGATAGTTTGTTGTAGGACTGTAGGTATTTTATTGGACAAGGGAGCATATATTTATTAAATGACCCTGTTTTCTCACATGTAATGCTCTAAATATAATGTGATTTCTATCAAGAATGCTCATACCCTTGAAACAGTCCTTGAAATCACTTTTATTGGGTAATTTTCCACCTGTATCCCCAGCAATTTGCAGAAGGATTAATTGAAACGTTTGAGAAATCTTGTTAAATGTTATAAGCAGATGTTAGTAACTGTTGGTGTTTCTTGACACATTGAAAGACTTGTAGGTGAAATCACTGCTATTATTTTGTCACTCAGTTTTCTGAGTGTTGTTAATAAAACTAAAAGTAAGACCAAACAAATGTGTGAACATGGAATGTTATCACTTCATCTGTTTGGATGGGCAAAAAACATGTACATGTGTGGCAGTCTAGTGAAAGGGCAATCACATGATGTAAGTGATTGTATATATTTGGTAAAGTGGTCAAATTTCCTTAAAATTCTTACCCTAAAATTATCATTGTATTGGCTATCTTATGATGAAATGCCAATCATAGAAGTCATGTCATGATGAAACAGTAAACTTGTCATTTCATTATTGTGGTAACACAAGCTAAAGTTGCACCAGCCAGATTGATTACGCTCACCCAAGAAAGCAGTGTTTACAAATCCAGTTTTCCGGTGCTGTGGTCAGATGAGCACTACCCAGAATCATAATGAGGTCACAGCAGTGCTGGGTAAAGCCACCCACATATGGCCTCAACAACACCCCCCATTGCAAGAACCAATTCTTCATTGGACATGCAACCCAGGAGAAGAAAGAGGACTGCTGATGAATCACAGATTACCCACTGAGTTTTCCCCTACCACCACCTGACAAAGCAGCCTGTGGAGTTGTAAACTGAACCTACGTTGTGCTTCCAGAAAGCACTCCTCAAACACACTGCCTGTGGGAGGCTAGATGTGGCCAGATGAAATATGTAGTCCTTGCAACAGAGTGGTTCATGACATGCCATTACAAATATGGTTTATTGGACAGTTTTTGTATGGATTGCAAGATATCAGCATCATGCAGCTCTAAGTAATTAAAGTCTTGTATTGTCTGCATCCAACTTCCAGTTTTATCTGGAAAAAAAAAATGTGAATACAGTTTAAGTGCTATTAAAATGAACTTTAGTAGATTTAGTGTTATAGTAAACAATTCAGTCGCGTATTATGGTATCATTTTTTGACAATCCTTCAACATGTTTAAAGTTTTGAATGTATTTCCATATCCCAGATTTAATCAATGATTTTATTTGTTTCTTTTGATTTTATTTTTTGTAGAGATTATGCTAATTTACCTCAGTAAAACTAAGGAAAAATCATGTTGCTGCATATACATTCAGTTAAGCTTCTAAATATATATATCTGGGGGCATTGCTTCTCTTTCCAGAGAGTAAAAATATAGCTTATACATTAAGTCTAACTTCAAGTGAAAGCGCTTGAGCAAGTAACCAAGACAATCCATCACCTCCTCAGGTGTTGGCCTAGAAATATACCAGCAAAGTGTGTGCAGTTCTGGTTCACTGTTGCACAATTTTGCTTTTACATTGTGAAGCACCCAAAGGCAAAACCTTTTCTCATCTATTTTTTATTTCTTTCAGTAAGAAATAACTAGGAATAATACATCAATCCAGTTAAATGTTGTCTCAGTTTCACACTGCTCTTAGACACAAGGGGCCGATCCCATCTTTTCATCTCAATTGTGGTTTGTGTAAGTATATACAATGAAAATCAACAAGGAAAAATACAGAAAGTAACCCCAGTGTGTTGTTTATCAATAGAGTGGAGCTTTTGTACCATAGGTACATTTTCTAAACAGCTCTTATTTGGAAATAAAGAACAAAGTGCACAGTCTCCGACAAGAGGCAGAAGGGAAAAAAATCAAATAAAAATGGGGGTTGTCATGAGTACATTTCAGGCTGGGCATTGATTGTACACTTTTGCTTGCTTTTTGGGACATTCAAAGTCAGCAAGATTACCCTAGCAACAGCCAAACAATCTCACCAACATTGAGAAGTCACTGTGTTCTATCTTCATTATTGTTTTTGTTAATTCAAATACATAAAAACGCTTACTTGGGGCAAATTATAAATCAATAGCTCAACTATATAATTTTCATTCTGTTTTCTTGTGTTGCTGAAAATGGGTTACCAGAACATAGACATTACCTGTACCTAAATCCATTTTACGACAACTCCCAGCTACTAAATTCTGATAATACATTACTGTACATTACTGCTCTTAGACTACTCTTTAGTACTTAGAGTATAGTTGGAAAGTACCATTGCACTTGTAGGTAGTTATGGGGCAAAGCGTGCTCATTAGTGTGACCTAAATGTGATGGTCTTGATTGATAAGCATTATGCACATGGTAATCTTGATCATTGACTTTGTGCATAAAAGCTACATTCAAAAATGAATTGCTAGCTATTATGTATATGTTAATAAATCTTGCGAGGATGTCCTTGAAGGTTATATGTATATTAACTAGTGCTGAAGTATGGCTGTAGTTATGCAGCCTCCAGATCAGCAAGCTGCTCAATTAAATCTTTAAATAGCCCAGAATCCCTTGCCTGTGTATTACAGCTGTCCTGTCTAAACCTTTTCGACTACAATTTGGGCATTTCTGGAGGTCTTGATGGTGTGCAGCTTCTACAGATTAAACAGAACAAAACACACTCAATAGACCGAAGTTTTATTCACTAAAAATACCTGGTCATTACTGATAATTGGGAACAGTATGTGTGGGAATATATTAAGGCAATTAGGAGTAGTTCCATTGCTGGAGATGTAAACAATACAGAACAATACATGCCTTACATTCCCTCACATACATTTACAGAAACATATTCATTCATAACCATAACAAAACTTACACCAACATTTGTGCAAATACATGTCCTTGTCCATTAATGATTATATTGTGCTTTAACAAACTGTGATACATTTTCAGTTTAATATTGCTAAATGAATAAATGTAAATATTGTTTTGTGTGTATAAAACACAATTAGAATGCTATTCCATTTGGTTAAGTATGTTACTGGATCACTGAGATTCTACTATGCCCAGAAACATAGTACTGGTCAAGTTATCAGCAGGATATCAGACAGTATCCGTAGTTTTATCGTAGTCTCTTAACTTGGGTTGGAACCAAAATGGGTTGAGGTCATAATGGTGGCGGATCACCACAGAGGACAATGAAAGTAACTGAAAATATTGGACTCATGTCCATTATTATTCTGATTGACATGGCTTTTAGGTGGAACAACGAGCAAGTACAAGCAAGCGAATACTTTCAGAGGAGCTGCTTTTCATATCTGAATACCGGCAATATATCATAATGAACCAGTGAGTAACAGTTCACTATTTTTTTCTAAGTGTAATTAAGTTTGGGTCACAGGGACATTTTAGTCATTTTGGTATCGTGTAGTAAAAAGTTTAGGAACCTGTGTAGTTATGAGATACGATTTCATTTAAATTCTTAAGGCTAAATGTAATGTTATGATAAGCTTTCACTCCTACTCATATAATTAGGATACGTTTGGACTAAATGTTTACTTCTGCCAGGCGCAAGTATAAGTATACCTGCTCCCACGTCAATCAACAGAAGAGCGCGCCTTTCATTCATTTCATTTCGTCACTTCCGCTACAAGTACGTTACATCCTCTTGAAAGAGAAAGGAGCGAAGAGACGGCTTGTCAACTGGCAGTCTTGCTGTAATATACATTAATTTTAAATCTCAATCAAGAGGATATGAGCGACAACGAGAAGGATTTCGTAGAGCGGGTGCGTAAAATGAAGTACTATCGAAGCAGGTTTTTGGTGTTGTTAACTGTAGCCTGCTAGATGGGATTTTTTTTCCATTTGCAAACGTTTTTCCTCGCCGCCATTTCTGCCTTTGGGCAAAATAGTACTTAGATTGTAATTCTTCCTGGGTCTTCATTGGCTTGATCAGTCGTCAGTCAAGCAATCTTGACCAAGGTTTTGCCCAACCATGCCACACCAGTAGTAATTTGCTTTATGTAGGCTACAACTTGGTGGTATGGATGCGGCCTAGCTGTCGTCTCTGTAGCGCTATCACTAGCTTCACAACATGCTTGATAACTAACTTTAACGAGATAAGTTGTAACCAAACAAGTCGAGGTATAAAAAGTTGCACGCTAAAACAACCCAGATATTGTTTCACACCATTGGTGTAAGCGTAGCTGGGGAATACTATCGATAGCTATCACTCTCTACTTGAACGGTCGGTAGCTGTGTTCTCGCTTCACTCGCGAAATTAATACGTTCAGTTGAACACTTGCCAGGGCAGCAACGTATAGCCATGAGCTATCCTGTGATCATTTCGAAGCGCCTTTGGATTATTTACTTTAGGCAGTCAATTTATATAAGGCGTACGCTTTATTTTAACAGATTAGGCGTCAAGCCATATAAGATTTCACTTAAAATATCGCCAAGTTTAAACCCCCGATGTAATCAGTTAAATTGAAAATGGCGGATTAGTGACGAACCAATGTAGCTAAGCAGGGTCTGTGTAGCTGTTGAACGTGTTCATAGGTAAACCCCGGTAGCTGTGTCCCATACTATTAAGCATTTACTTCCAATAGCTATTTTTTCAACCAGAAGTTGTAATTCCAGTCCCCAGTTATGTGAGACACGTATTTTGTGTGGTATTTAATTTTGTGGCGTATAACACGTTATTTATTAGAGCTGTCTAGTCATTTTACTTTGAAGATGGTGTTTGCTGCTTGTTTGCTTCGTTTACAGGTGGTCGACCCTTTTAAGAGACCAAGCAAAGCTGCGGCGTTATAAACCTAAACAGGTTTTGCTGATACGTATTTAACGCCATAGGTAGTTGAGGAACAGGAAAGAGATACTGTGTTCAGAGGCAACACAAACTGGTAGCAGTGCAAGTTAGAATATTTCCAATAGTTCGCTTACTTTAAGAGGTGTTCACATGGAGTTGTGGAAATGTAACATCCATCTTTAAATCTTTGGCAAATGTAAATTCATCAGCATGATCAATTGCCTGGCCTACTGGAAAGGGCGAAAAATAAGAATACGTTTTGGAATGCGTGTTCATCTCACTAGTTACCGAGGTGCAACTGAGGGCTTATAGAATTATCACTTTAGATATTTCCTTCCACATGTTTGAAGACCTATTTCTATCAATCTTTTACCCCTCAATTTGGAGTGGCCAACAGTAGCTGTAACATAAGCTTATGTCATTTTGTTAATGTCCTGGGTGAAACCACATGTGTCCTGCAAAATGTCTGCAGCCAGCTGTTGCACCCACAGTCCACCAGCTAGCAAAGAATGGAGTAAGAGCAACCATGACAATGACGACTGTATGCAGTGTTCTGCAAGGAATAACCTGCTGCTGGTCAAACACCTTCAAAGGGCAACTTTAGGCAATCATGCTCCTCTCACAACCATGGAGCTCCAGGTTTATAGATGGTGCTGGATATGGTTAAGAGCCTTACTTTGATTACTTTGATGAAGTAGTGTATCTCACCAAATTTTGCAACTTATTTTCCTCCTTTGCTATTTCTGACCTATCTATGGACAGTTTTACCATATCATAAAAGTAATCCATCAACACCCTACACTCCTCTTGAAGTTCAGTGGGACATTCCCTCATTCCCAATGACGTAATTTCAGTTTGAGAGACTAGGCGCACATGTATTGCACATCTAGCTGTGTATGACAGAGTGACACTTACTATTCTAAATCAGAAGCACACATTCCAATTTAAAAATACTCCCAGTATATCTTGAGGAAATATTATATTCTGCGAGAAGCATGCTGTAGGTACTAAAGATGTATATGCATATATTTATCTTGTATGATAATAGCTACATATTTTTATGTAATGATCTGTGTATTTGAATAATGTGAGCTGTCCTTCTGCTGCATAGCTTCTCGCTTAACCCTGAACAATAGCTGGCCCACTGATGTGTGTTGGCTTATGTGTATGTAAAAGGCCTTACTTACAGACTGTTTCCTCCACATCCATAGCAAATCTGGTCAGAACATTCCAGTGTTATCTGTATTGGCTTTGTCACAGGACGTACTGTCACCATTCTACACAACAGCAGGGTGGCAGACGGTAATGTAATGATTTTAATCGTCACTATTATTCCTTATTATGTGGGACACAGCGGTGAGCCTTTCATGATGGGGTCCCAGCACCATGGTTAGCAAACCTTGCTCAATGGTATTTTTTCAAGTGTACATTTTATGCATTTTTATGCAAATGGTTTGTTCCTTCCTTTCAGTTAAAGGTAAAGGGTAATACGGTTAGATGCGTGAAATCAGAACTCCACATGATAAAGTCCCCTGGATTAAAATCTTGCAAGCTAATTGTGATGGCTAACACATCTACTGTCATGCAGGGAGGATTATATTTGTACAGAAGTTGCTTTATTTATTGCTTTTGAATTGGTCTGCTTGAGAACCTTAAGTGTCATGATGTCAGTGTCTAATTAAGCCATTGGCAGTTTACAACTTGCCAGGAAATGAAGTTGAAGTTGTATATTCCTGTTTAGAAGTACATTTGTTGTTTTACATTTACTGTTTAGATTTTTGGAATGTACATCATGGGTTAATACAAATCTGTATACTGTGGTGCACTGAAATGCAAAACTTTTAACCATATTTCAATAAATGATATTGAATGCACATGCATCATAACCCTGAGGGGCTCAATATGACCGCAGCATTTAATATCTACTTTGAAGCATAATATTTATTCCCTTTCTTCATTTTCATGTTTTAGCTCATTATTTGGGATTTCTTGTATGTTTTGCCAGCGTTTCAACTGACCTCTTTCTCCAAATCTATTGGTGTTTTTCAGGGTTGTATGGTATTATAAGTGTAACTGGGGTTTGGCTGCTATTTTATGTCTGTAGTTTTATAAATACATTCTTCATCCTTTTCTTTTTTTTTTGTTAAGGTTAAGGTTGGAAGAAGAAAAATGCGGAAGAAGTCAAATGTCAAGTTTTTAATGAGAATAATTTGAAGTGTGAAGCTGAATTAAGAATGCATGCTAATAATGAGGAGAAAAAGAAGTTCCCACATATAGTGTATTGGCAGTGTATGAAATGGGGGAAGAGGAAAGAAGTAAGAAATTTGAAACTGAAGAAAGAAGAAAAGGAATGTTTTTGAAGTTATGAAGTTAAGATCAGAAGTAATCGGGGATAAGATCACTGCGCTAAGTAATTACTAGTCTGTTTATGTCCCAGTATGATTTCTGTGTAAACGTGCATGCACTATACTGATCAAACACACCTATACAGGGTTACTTTATTTGCTTATGTTAAGATATTAAATAATGAGTGCAATCTACTCATTGATCCATATTACCCTAGCAAAATGATCTGATACTGCTATAATTTGGTACTTTTATAGACTGCATCTGTACATAGTCTGACTACTTTGGAATCAGACATTTTACAAGAAAATTCATCTTGTATAATACATATCGTGTTGATCTTCTAGAAAACACGTTTGGACCAATTTATTAGCCTACAATAATATGGGTTATGTGGTCTTCAGTGATAGTCAAGTATAATTTGAAGAGATGAGTTAAAAAAATATATATCCTGGATCCTGTCTCTGGGCTGCATTGATGTTGATCTATGGTTTGGTGTGGTTGGTCTAGGAGTCCCGCTCCGCCTCCAGGAGTGTGAGCCCACGGGGGTCGGGTAAGTCAGCAAGTCGCTCCCCAGCCCAGTCTCCTGCACCGTCCAAGGAGGGATCCCGCCACTCGCGCTCCAAGTCCCGATCCCGCTCCAGGTCCAAGTCCCGGTGAGCAGCTACTTACTCCAGCTGCTTCTGTAAAATACCCTGTTTATTAAATGTTTCTTTCAGAAAGTTCAGGTTTCTCTGTTGGCTAATGCATAAATTTGAAATTCTAAGTGCAAATGCAGTGTATTGATGGAAGTAGGTTTGAGCTTGGGGTTGAGTGATTGTTTTAGGTATACATCCTGAAGTGCACAGTTTTCTGGGGATGTGTATGTACATTATACCCAGATGTTTTATTCTTCAAGATTTGAGCTTTTATTAAAACACCTTTCCTCAGCCAGTCAAGGGTTTACCGAAAGTTTCTACATTTGGACATGAGGTCAGCTGTTTAAATGTCAGCCTGCCCTGCTGTGGCTGCCAGAAGCGATGGCACAAGGAGCATTCACTAACCCAGTTGTGGGTGGAGCTACAATGGTCCATCAATCACAGACTTGACAAATAAAAAGGCTTTGCCTTTTGCAGCAAAGGACAATGATTGCTTCAGCTCTGTCAGGTACTGATAGCATTTTTTTTTGCTTAGACCATTTGGGGTATCACAAAACCGTCTCACTCTCCCATCACCAATTGCTGTGTCGCAAGCTGTAATTTAACTGAAAGCTTGTCCCCCACTTTGGGATTTGCTGCAGAGTGGATGTCTGAGTGTCCCAACCTTGCCTTAGTGGATGCAGTTGAGTATCCTTACCTTTCCTCTGACCCTGCCCATCCCGCAGGTCTCGTTCCCATCGGAGCTCCCGCCGCCATTACTCGCGCTCCCGATCCCGCTCACACCGGCGGCGCTCCAGGAGCCGCTCCTACAGCGGGGACTACCGCCGGCGTCGTAGCCGGAGCCACAGCCACTCGCCCATGTCCAACCGCCGCCGCCACATCGGCAACAGGGTACGAGCCTTCCACCGCTTAGCCGTTAACCCTTCTAACAGTCTGGACCTCTCTTCACAAAACCTTTGTACTGTAACTAAGTCTATCTTGGAACCACTTCTGATGGCACTAAGGTAATTTTTGAGGTGTGAGTGTTGGGGGAACTGGGGCCTGTGCAATGGAGTGAAAGGCTATATCTTGACTTGTATTGTGGGAAAACGTAGGCTTGGCTACCCAACCAGTTAAGGAAACAAATAAGTAAAAAAAAATAATAAATTATTTCCTCAACAAGTAAGTCCTAGTCCTGTCTTGCGTTGTCACTTTTGGCATTTGGGGCTTCGCTCAAGGATTTTTGTCACAATTGCCCTTGATTTAAATGCACTTTGCGTTTTAAGTCGCTCTGGATAAGACACATCAGGGTCTAGCTGTTGAATTTAAAATATTTGGTTGACACTGTATTCGTGTGAACATTACGTTTTGGCACGGTGGTGTCTGTGCCATGTCTATTGCAATAGGGTCTTAAGTTTTGTGTAGAGATTATGTGGTCTGGCTGACATTTAAGTGAATTCGGAGGATTCTGTGACGTTTAAAGTCCAGCCAGTTCTTAACGTGGGCACTGGTTGTGCGAAATGTTTCTCCGTCATCCTGCTTAAAGGTTGGTCAGTAATGCACTGGGAAAGAGCTTTCATCAGCCCTTTGGCACTGCTGTGTAGTACATCACACTGAGGGAAGCCGTTCTGCTGTGTGAAACAAGATATTGTCTGTCATTCATTTATAGTGATGTAATGTGCAAATGTTTTTTTTTTTTTTTTTTTTTAATTTCATGTGGTGTGTTGGCCCAGAATGCTATATGATTTTCTTGGGTGTATCAGGATTTTAAAGTTAAAGTATGAATTTAGATGAGGGAACACTGGAATGTTCATGAGCAGTGGCTCTTAAGCCCACGTTTCTGAAAATAAGGAACAACAGCAATTGCAGAGATATTAACTATGTCCTGTCGTAATATACTTTAACACGGATTTAAAAATCAGAGTGTAAAAGTGTGGAATAATCATTCTGATAGTTGAGCTGTATCTTGAAGAAATGTGTAGTCATGGTCTTTATGTAAACTATTACAGTTCAACTGCTGTTAATTATTGGAATTTAACAAATGGGCTCACAAATGTTTACATGTGTGTCGCAATATTTAAGTTGTGACTTTCAGTTGGCAAGTATAAAAAGCATTTAAGTCCTTGCAAATAGCTCTCTTGTTACTTGATCCAGCACCTTTCACAAATTCTAAGTTACAATTGTACTGCATCTATGCTGCAATTTAATTTTAGCCAGGAAAAATGTCAATATATGGATATTTTTGTGGAGCTGTTGTGTGCAGAAGTATTCATTTTGGCAACAGAGCCTTTATGTTGTTCATTGTTTAACACTGACACTGACCCTCAGTGACTGTATCAGTGGATTGACAATCCCCTATTTGACTTAAGGGGGAACTTTCACCAATCGGTGTGCTAAGATTGAATTGAGACAAAGCGTTGACAAGAGTTGACAATCATAATTTCTAGTCAATAACTTTCAGAACCTGCATAAATAAAACTCATTATCAGTTAATCTGTGGGGAATACAATGTGACTGAATTATATGTGCTCAGATTCCACTGGCGTGCATTCCAGAATATTTGCTAGTTTCTTTATTAAAAACATGACTTGTAGCTATTTGGTGTTTTCATATGGCAGTGATAATTACAGCATTGCTTTAACTCATCCTCTGGAGGGTTTCTGTGTACAGAAATGTATGGAAGTAGAAGTTGGGGAGACTTGGTGATGCATATGCTTCCGTTTGTTGCCCTTGTAGGCGAATCCGGACCCCAACTGTTGCCTGGGTGTGTTCGGTCTCAGCTTGTACACTACGGAGAGAGATCTGAGGGAGGTGTTCTCCAAGTACGGCCCTCTGACCGATGTCAGCATCGTGTACGATCAGCAGTCCCGCCGTTCAAGGGGGTTTGCGTTTGTCTACTTTGAGAACAGAGAGGATTCCAAAGAGGTGAGTCTGTTGGGGAGAAAAATGAAGGTTCGCATTCAGTTTTCTTGGGGTTGCACAATGAAGGTGATCACAAAATGCTTTTTCTCAGGCTAAGGAACGTGCCAATGGAATGGAATTGGATGGACGGAGAATCCGAGTTGACTTCTCAATCACAAAGAGACCACACACTCCCACACCTGGAATCTATATGGGACGGCCAACGTAGTGAGTGCTTAACTTCAGTAGGGACTTGACCAATATCTGGGCCTGTATCCCTAGTAGGAACGCTGATCTCGGATCAAGTGTCCCATATACCAAATGTATATATTGAGCTAAAAGGCAAAGCTGATCTCAAATCAGCACTCCCACCAAGGTTGTTAATGAATACAGGCCTTGATTCACCTGTTTGCTGCATTTAGTATGCTTGGCAACGTTTATGGATGTAGGGTTGATGGATTTATTTTCTGCTTTTGTTGCATCACAACAGCAAAATCAACATTATTTTAGTATGGGCAAGAATACACATAATTGGCACTTGATATGTGGGTTAACCTGCTTGAAATTCTTTCTGGGAACAAGCCACCAAATAAATTCAAAGCTATCTTGGTTGTGCACACATTGATGTGTAGTGCTGGGTTCCCAATGACATCAAGGTATCCATCTTGATTAGAATCAGATTTTACTTGGCAATAGATGTGTTGGCTGTCTGCACTGGGACAGTCTCTCAAGGCATTGAACCCAGACTGTAAAGTTGGTCAATTTAGTGGTGTTCCGATAGCATTACAGATTACTGTGGAAGGTGAATGTCTTAATTTGCATCTGTCTCTCAGTGGCGGTGGTGCTGGAGGCCCCAGTGTTAGCCGTCGCTACTCACGGGATTACTATGACAGAGGATATGACCGGGGCTATGACCGGTATGACGACCGGGACTACTACAGGTCTTACAGGTAAGAAAAAAGCCATGGCTATGCATTCCTTGGCTGGATGAAAGTTGACATTTGAACCATGGCTTGAAACCATGTTTTACTGTCTTTTTTTCCCCTCTATGTTCTTAGGCATATTGTTGAATTATTACTGTGAGTGAATCATTACTTTAGGTCATTGAGCTTATTTTGAATGTGCTCTGCAAAAATGGAGAGGAATGTATGAACTAAATTTGTATTTATTGGTTGATTTGTGTATTTGTGATTGGATACCACATTTTGGTATGCTGTTGTGATACCTCAGCTTATAAATTTAATTATAAATTTTTGATAATGTGCTGAATTTTGGCTGGCCTCTTGGCTTGCCTTGCTTTAGCTCTTTCCGAGTTTCTGCTCCAATGGCTTAATGGGTGACCCGGTTTGCTTCCAGACGCAGATCCCCCTCTCCGTACTACAGTCGTGGGGCTTACAGATCCAGATCCCGTTCGCGCTCCTACTCCCCTCGTAAGTGGCGCATGGAAGCCATTCCTGAATATGCACCTGCCATCCCTACACTGTTGCTGTAACAGCAGGATTCCTGTCTTTCATTGTTAGGATATTGCATTTTCCAGTAGGTGTTTAATGGCTGTTCTTATTGGTGTTCTGTTCCTTCCACAGGACATTACTGAGGAGCTGAGCATTAGACTTCCTTCATTGAAGATGGCTGGCTTTCATGTTGGTGTCCATGGTTGGGCTGGGAAGGGGAGGGGGGAGGGAAAATGGGCAGGGGGGGACAGAGAGGTGGGAATGGTCTGTAAGGGTAAGAATGATTTTTGTTTTGTTTAGTCAAGTTCATGTAACCTGACATTAAGACCTTTTTGCCCCAGTTGTAGATGTGCTGTGTTTATCTTATCGGATACATTATGTGCTGTGTTTTTGCCCCTTTTTTATTTGTAAATGTATGCAAGTACCATTTTGGTTGACAGGCTTCTGGTTAGAGTGGTAAGACCGCAGAGCTCTAGGCCGGTACCATGTCTGATTTTAAGTCGGCAGTATTCAATAAACTGCTTCTTTACACTATGATTTTGTCAGTTTCTTCTGTGCTTTTGTAAAATGTTCTCACATTACCCAACATAGTTCCTCACATCTTCTTTGGCAAATGAAAACATTTAGCCTCTTCTTGGGATAGATTTAAAGGTAGACATTAGGCCCCTTAGAGTGGACAATAAGCTATCAGTCTCAATGGTAAGTATAAAAATATTTTGGTTGGGCCTGTGCTTATTTACTATTTACTGAACTTCGTCATTCTGTACCCTAACCCTGAATGTCTTGTTACTATGCAGTTATTCAGGGACGCTACTCTTTGAATTCCAGGTGAAGATCCATTTTGGTGATTTTTCTATGAACGAGTGACAATTGTGACAGTGACCTTTCGGCACTGCTCTCTCTTTGTGCAACTGCTGCTACAAGTGTCAAATCTGTCCACGCTTGGGAAGACTCACTCTGACTCGCTTTATCAATGGTAGTATTCAGTGACTGTAGTTTATTATAACTCAGGTTGTAGGTAGCATACAGAGGTTGTAACCTTGAACAAGGTCCATTACCTAACTGGCTTTAGCAGTCTTCCAGTTTTAATTGGATATTGTGTAAAAGTGTAAACTCTCAAAGTAAATCTGGATACGAATCAGCTAAATATGTGCAATGTAAATGTGTGAAATGAAAGTCCCTAGCTGATAGAGCCTTAGATTAGGAACATGCTGTCACCTTGACCTCTTCTTGGAGTTTATCTGAATAATCTTGACAATAAATAAATGTTTGGTTGAAGGTGATCTGAGTGTCTTCCTTTGGTACTGGATCAAACTACCTACACCTGGTAGAGATCCAGGCAGCATTCATACCTTATGAGAAGTAAACAAGGCTATAGTTGGATATGTGAAAACTCCTATCGGGTGGAGGGTGGCTGCTATTTGGATGTGGCAGTCCGGGCTCTGATAGGGGCACAGTGGTGTTAGAGGCTGCTGGAAAGAGAATCGCATTACTCTTTTTGTCCTAAGGATAAGAATGTGAGGAAAACTGGATAGACCGCTTGATGCTGTGGTAAGGTGTATGATATTGCCAGGTGAGATCCACATGCTGTGTGTGGGCAGGGGCTTAAGGACAGTGGGAGACTGCCCAGTAAGCTAACTGTATCCTGTCATCATGCCACCATCTCTTTTAGGGTGGAAGAGTTTATGTATCTGAGCAATTGTGATAATCTTGCTCTTGGGATTTCTGCATGTTTGAGTGCACCAAAGTAAAGACTGGGCTTGTAACCCTGATGTCACTGAGGAGGGTACTTGATCTGAATTTCTGCAGTTAAACATTAAACTGTCCAAATGGATTGAAAGTTAAAATGTAATTCTGCAAGTCAATTGTGTGGACAAGAGTCACTGTTAAATTTAATCTATTAAATACATTACTCAACTGAAGATCCCTTAAAACCCTGTATGTTATACTGTTTTCCAAGGAAGTTTCAATGATTACAATGTTCATGCTATAGTTTCTGCTTAACGGTCTGCTTACCTTTACCAAATATTACACTTTTTAACAGGTTTTTAAATTAACATGACTGGTGAGGGTGGTTGGGGTTTTGGTGGTGTGACAGATGTAAAGGTAATTGCAAAAGGTGCAGCAATAAAATGGGGTAACCCCAAACTGATATTTTTTTCCACATATTTTCTTATGGTGGTCTTGCACACCATCCACACCCCATTCCCCTTTTCACAGCCCTGCACATTTTGAACTCATAAATAGGTTGGAATGCTATTTATTTATTTTCCTTGCAGGAGTCAGATGTGACTTGGGTGCCATAAAAATCTTAACATTTTAGAGAAGATTGGCTTAATAACGACTGTTGGCTCTATTTCCCAAAATGATTTTTAGGGGTCGACCACGTTTTATAAAAGGACTTCAAAAATAGAAGCTTTAAATAGATGGAAACAAAACCTCAACTAAACAGGGAAGGGTAATAAATATTTGAGTGGTTTAAGTAAAAATAAACCAAGTAATATTGTTGCTGTTGCCTTTGGGTAGTCCTAAAATGTTACATTTGACCACATTTTTATTCAATGTTGTGGTTATTTACGTAAGTTACATAACTGTACGGAAGCAACAACAGAGAAGGAAAAGCAGCGAAGTCGTACATTGTCTGCAGTTGGAGAGAAATGTACATCGTGCATAATACATAGATAAAAAACACTTACCGAACAGTAATTTGAATGGATTACCTGACATTTTACTGTGGCGCTGCACGGACTGCGGTCATAGCTGTGCTCTTTAGATAGCCGGTCATGTCACATAAAATGAGGACAAATATGTTTTTTTTGTCTAGCGCAACACAGGCAATTTTGATATCCGTCTGATGCACAAATGCAGTTTGTTATTTAAAGTTACAAAATGCTTTGACATGTAAATTACATGTATCATCATATGGATTTGAGGTTTCGCCACAGTGATCTGATTTTTTTGTTTCTGACAGCAAAGTATGTCCTACTACCTACAAGGTTTGGTTTTATTAAATAATGTGAATCTTTATTATTTAATGGGATATTTGAAATCTGACCTTTATTTAGCGTGTCCAGTCAAATTAAGGCTACAGCAGAGGCGGAGTCTGTCCGCTCACCTCGACATGAGTGGTCACCCTATGTAAGCACCATGTTCCACTCGCTGCGATTGCTCCGCCAGTATGTTCGTCCGTCCCTCTACACCCGTCTGTCAGTTCTTCTGCCATGTATGGGGGCGTGTGCTTCTCACGTCGTGGAGGCCCAATTTCGGCAGCGTTTGTCTTCTAGGAGTAGAGGGTGGAAGGCTCAGTTGAACGGGGAACCCCACCTCCTTATCCCTCAATCAGCCCTCCCTTTTACGTATGACGAGGAGGCTCACTGAGAGAGGCGCATAGCAATGACTGGCAGGAAAGATCATTGCAAATGGAGTCGTCGTAGTGCCCCCCCCCCCCAACAGTGCTCACGGTGCCATAGGGCCTGCACTTAAAAACGTGTACAGAATACATATCGGCATCGCCTATTACCTGTTACATTATGTTAAATTCCGCACATTTTCTTCCTCAAATGGCCGGTGCTGCATGCATTAAGGTAGATGTAACCTGCACACCTTTGTGGAAGGAGTGGAACAATTTCGTTCCTCGAAAATAACACGGCACTGTGACAGCCACGTGTTATTCCTGTAGTTATTGACATTAATATCTGCCTCTTCAAATAAATGCAGGACTGCTGAATCAGTTGATAAAGCTTAATTATTTTTGACAGATCATTTTATTAATTGGCCAACAAATTAATATGTATTAGTTACCTTGAGTGTGTTTTGTTTGTTAAGAAGCGCGTATCCGAGGCAGAGAAAATGTATTTACATTTATTTGTCTTAGGACTTTTGGTCACTTGTATAACTATCTGTAAATGAAATTCAGATTCAATTATCGTACCAATCCAACCAGATTAAGAGGAGGTTGTTGGAGCAACATACAGTATGCACAGTGGATCTCATGGACTACGATTGGGAGACCATGTTCTCCACAAGCACCCTCCCATTAGCGCTACACTACTGCTACTATTTAAAGAGTCTGAATGAACGACCTTGCTGGCTCCCACAACCCACCTCTTGCTTCATGGGTGGGTGATCTTGGTGCCGCTTGGCACTGACATGTCAGTTCGTTCAGAGCACTGATGCTGTCGTCCACAAACACGTCCGGGCGGCAAACAATTTTTCTGATATTTTTAAAGCAGATTTTATTTAGAGGCGGTGCTTGTAGGTTCCAGAATAGCGTCGTAACGACACTTTTTTCCTACCCCAGTCAAAAGTGTTTGACCAGGAGCAGAGTTGGAGCCGGGGGTCGACTGGATAGGGGGGTGATTGCTGCTTTTTTGCAGTTTTTTCTCTTTTATTTTTATTTTATTTTTTTGCATTTTCTTCTGGATTTTTTCTCACAGTTTTATGTCCACACCAGGATTTCTTTTGGATCATGAACAAACTATACATCGGGAATCTGAGCCCCTCGGTCACCGTCGAGGACTTGAAGCAGCTCTTTGGCGAGAGGAAGCTTCCCCTGACCGACCAGGTTCTGCTCAAATCCGGCTATGCCTTCGTGGATTCCCCCGACCAAAATTGGGCCATAAAAGCGATTGAGACTTTGTCAGGTAGGTGCACCAGAAACTCAGAAGATCACTCGCTTACGCCAGATAACCGCTGCGTCTTGTGAGATGTGAAATGTCGAAGCAATTCTTGGATAAGAAAAGAAAGTAACGTTATCGGGAATCTTAACGGGATTCAGCTCGGGGTGGCGTACGCGCAATGTTGCATCAGTGCACGAGTTGAAAAAGCTAGTAACTCTCCAGCGGTCCTCAAAATTTCAGGACTATCCACTCACCAATGTGTTCCATGTTAACACAATGAAAAGTACACCCGTTGCACTGTACATAACGCTCAAAACCTGGAGATGTGAAGTGATACGGGATTTTGGAGGGTGCTGGCTAGCAATCACCCATAGAAAATATTGGGTGGTCTGATGCTCGAGTAGGCATAATTATTTTTCAGTTATTTTTTGTCTTGATTTTATTAAAAAGAATAGACAAAAGTAACCCAAAAGAATGTGTCAAAGCCACGTTCCTATGATGCCTAGGTAGGTTTTTACGAGGTGTCCTGTAAGTCGGTGATAGGGGTCCAGGGTAAAGTGCTAATAAACAGGTAGCTGGGGGGGACGAGGTGAGACTTCAGCGCCAGGCCACTTTTACACAGTCGCCCTGAAAAAAAGAAAATGAATTTTAGCTCCTCGCTCTTAGTTCAATGAAAGCCTCGTGTTTGCAACATAGAGAGGAAGACGATCCTGCAAGATAAAGAGGACCAAGAGTCTTGCCTGTGAAGCCTTAGCTACCTTAAAGATCTCACATTATCTTCTTCTAAGAGAGAGATGGGAAAAAACCTTTCTCCACAACTAAGTGGTTAGTGGGAGTGGAAAGCATGGCTGCCCGTTCCTCATTGTGAGTTTTTAAATAAAAGCTCATCAGGCGCTTGGCGCCGATTTTCTCCAATTTAAGACAGACAACAAATATAATATCGTATAAATGGCAATTTCATCTGTCAGTAAGTGCAGTGTTTTTAGAAATGCAAAGAAATCGTATTCTCATTATTTAAATGTGATTTTGAAAACCTTTCATGGCTTTCATCCGTTTCCTCCTTGAAAATTGAGTAATATAGTTAAGTTCCTTAATAACATTTTTAAAGAAAGCTGCGAATTGAAAATAGCTAAATGTCAAAGGTGCTTGGAACAGATCGACCTATCGCCTCCACAAATTGAGATTTGTAACATTTATCAGCATTTGACAGTGTTATAGCATATTTATTTTTCCCCCTCACAGGAAAAGTTGAATTACACGGGAAGGTGATTGAGGTAGACTACTCTGTTCCCAAAAAACTAAGGTAATGGTATTCTATTGTTTTATGTGTCTCTAATAACCAAATACTCCGTCAATGTTGACCACGTCACTCAAGCACTCAATGGGGAATATAAGGACACACGTTTTTGTTTGTTGTTGTTGCTGTGTATGTGTTTAAATAATAGTGTCACTGTAACAGTTTGTAAAAGACGGAAAATGAACAATTATTCTGTAACTCGGATATGATTTTTTTGTGAGATATGTTTAACAATTGATTTTATTTTAATTGAATAATAATTGATTTCAAAACAGCGAAATAGCCTCCACGAAACACTTCCTGTAATGTCACTGTAAACACTTTTTTCAAAATGTTACTTCTATAAATGTAAAATAGTTTTAAATACCACATGGTAATGCTTATTTGTAGATAAATTTTAATGTTCATTTAGTAAATTAAGAAAACGTAGCCTAGTTCTAATTTGCCTTTTAAATGTACCATTTGTTCAGGACTTGTGTAATTTTTATTATCACACTCACAAGAGAACACATTAAAATGTTTCGTGTACAGTAACTTGAGATCTGATTGCATTTCTTTTCCACTAAGATTAACATCTTTTTCTAAAACAAGCTAGGCACGATTTAATTTTGCTACTCTGTCCGTTTGTCATTTCACAGGCCTACGTCTGAAACATATTTTCTTCCACGATTAAAGACTAACTATATGAAATGAATACGATTAAACAGTTAAACCATTATTTACTTGGGACAAATGGCGGGAGATGAAAATGCAGTTTAATAAATATTAATAGACATTATAGATTAATAAACTCTGGTTTATACAAATGTGCACTTGAGAAAATGAACAAATGTTAGACAGAAATAAATTCAAACAGTGTATAGAATGACAGGTTTATAATGTTTTTGAATATCTCACTTTCTTATATCTGGCGTGGTAACGGTTGTATGGTGGTACTGCACATTCTAAAATGGGAGCTGTTTTGTTTTGTGCATTAGTTCAGGATGTAGTGCAAGAGACGTTTGAACTTCGTAAAAATGTGTATATTTAGTTTGCGTGAATGTACGTTTATTCGTAAGTGTTAGTTTCCAGCATGTGATAGGCCCATATAACAAAAGACAACCAGGGACGCCATAATGATGCCTGTTAAAGACTACATTGCGTGACCTCACGGTGAATATTCAGGGCCTGCTTTAGTACACGTGACTTCTGCTGAAGTCTACATCTGTGTCCCGCCTGCACAAAGTCGACTATTACAGTTTTAAGACCCCACCGTCACATACGTCTGTAGTGTACCTAAGCAATTTTGGAATCGACACGTTTTAAATAAAAATACGTAATGCTGCACAAAGAGTATCAGGAGCATATAGCATAACAGGCCTGTCGACACTAACGCCCTTAAAACAAGAAACAATTGTCCAAAGCATGGAACAGTACGCCCAGACTTGTATAATCATTGAAAACAGGGGTAGTGAAGACAGTAATAGTGATTCCTTTTCAATGTTAAGGTAGATTGACCACCTGATTGGCCATCTTATGTAATGTACAGATCGTGCTGTATATAAGTGTGCAGCTAAGATGGCCAGAGCTCAGATCTGGAAGAAGCATGGCAGCCGTGATAGCGGTAGGAGCCCCAGAGTATAGTTGCGGCCTGCTGCATTTGGTATTCTGAAAGCGTGTATAGGGCTCATTGGTAATTCGTGGACCATACCACCGAGCGAGGTAGCCTGCAAGATCCCAATTCCGTTCGTTTTCTATAACCTGTCATTTATGTAGCCATACAGTAGGCTGTATACACCGGCATGGAAGAGTCAAGATTAAGTTATACACCTGGAATTTCCATTATTAAGGTGTCACGCGCATGTGGAGATATACGTGGTGTTTTTTTCCGGAATTTTGGCTATTATTGTGTGCTCCTGCATAATTCAATTTTCAAATGTGCAAAATTTATAATCGAATCATTTAGTGTTGCAAAAAACGTATCTGAACGTTGATAT
Source organism: Albula goreensis (assembly GCA_022829145.1). Taxonomy (NCBI): domain Eukaryota; kingdom Metazoa; phylum Chordata; class Actinopteri; order Albuliformes; family Albulidae; genus Albula; species Albula goreensis. The sequence goes on along the minus strand of CM040745.1, from coordinate 11,577,622 downwards.
ATATTAAATCTCATTGTGAAAACCCTGTGCTTTTTATTATTTAATAAAATAAATAATAGGGAAAATCTGTACCTCATTTTCATTTTTAGGGTATGGCCTAGTGATGTAGCTGTTAGGTGCTGAGATATATACTGGCAGGAGCTATGCAGAGGAAGGCCAGTGGAGATATTTAGTAATCTATACTGTGTAATATATTGCTTTATTTATTGTAGCTCTTTGTGAAAGGCAACCGTTTAAATGAGTTGTGTGTAAAACTGATAGATACAAAGCTCTTTTGATGGCCAAGGAAAAATAAGTAAACAATTAAATACATTGACTGACACTGTGCAGTTAATGAATTTTATTAATAAATTGCATTTGTAAGAAATAATTACTTTAGGAAAGCACAATTTCTTTATCTGTGAGTTGATGCACGGAAGCAAATTTTTCTAGTTCAACTTTTAAACGTGTGAAATGATTTGGTAGGTTAATACCTGTGTGCAGCTGAGCTGTATGTTGGACACCTTAATTTCCTGATAAATCTGCCCATTTTTCTTGATTGCAGATGTGATCTCTTGTATATTTTCCGTACTGTGGCATGGTTGCTGGTGTTGTTTATGTTACTGGAATTTGCTTAAAGGGTTCTGGAGCATTTTTGCACCTTGATTTTGGGGACTGTATCTATAACAAAAAAAATCCAAATACATGAATAATTATGTCTGGTTAACCCAAGGAGATATGTAGTTTTATGTTGTTTTATGTAGTGTATGTGTGTGCGTGTGCATACGTGTGCTTCTGTTTCAGAGGCAGTGACTTAATTGTTAATGTAAATTAATTTAAAATGATGTCGTTTCACTGTTGTAATTGTGATTTGCCACTCTTTACAGGTCATTCAATCAGTGGGACATTTTGAAAACTTTTGTTTCAGAGTTTTTACATGTCAGTGTGTATATTTTCACCATATGTATTAAGTATTTGGTTTAAGCTTAAATTGCTGTGGAATTCTTAATAAAATAAGTAGTGGTTCCTAGCGAAGCAGGACGTTATGGTGTACATTCAGACACCAAAATAATACGTACAAACATGGAACTTTTTTTTTTTTACATTTTTTTATTGAAATTATATGGAAAGTTGCCCACTTATTTGTTTTATGAATTAATATCTTATCATAATTTAATATTTTTACTGAATAATGAATAATATTCTTTTAGTCTGAGTAACCTTATAGCTCATGGTTCTATCATTTTCTGCATTTGGACCCATGATTTTTAGAATTGGTTCAACAACCTGTGTTAACTCTGTAGACTCACTGCTGTTATTGTTCAATAAAGTCAGTCTGAAATAAAGGCATGTCTAATTGCAGTAAAGAAATACATTGTTTACAGTTTGTAAATTATTTAGTGTATTCACTGTGTAAAAGCTCAGCAAATAGCAATAATATGTACAGCACTGAAACATTGTCTGTTTGTACTGAAACACTTTGGGCATTTTTTAAAAAAAGTGTATTGAAAAGAAATTAAAATCAGACCATTTGAAAATAAACAAATAAATAAAGCAATATTCAGCTGAGTGTGGTAAGAGGTTACTGCTGTGTAGCAGTCATGTGTGCAATGTGTACATGACTCCTGTTCGTTTGGGATTTTAAAGGATTTCTCAGGCTAGTTTTTATCTTTAAAGCATTAATGTGCATGAAAAAAAGAAACTATCAGAAAATAAGGCATACAATAGACACACTCAAATTTATGTTTGAAAACATGATGCTGCGCAGCAGCATAACTGCTGCTGTTATTACATATAAAGCTCAGGTTAGGTTGACTAAATATTAAGTGAGATGGGGAAAAAGTATCTGTCTTCAGTATTTTAAATAGGCTAAACTGTGTTACTTGTTTATTGATTCAAGCTCATTTTAATAGGAATAGGACAATCAATATGCCCACTTGAAAGATTCTGAACAAGTGGCCTTGATAATATGATAATAAAATGTGTTCACAAGATTTAAATATCTCCCAAAATGAAAATGCTATGGTTAGAATATGACCCAAACTTCAGATTTCCACAGTGAATGAAATCTAAAGAAAATTTTGATTAAACTCTTAACTAGTAGGCTAAAAATACAGAAAAATGTTCTAAAATTCACATAGGTCAGGTTAGTGTGTCCTGTGGAAATAAAATGACATCAAGTGGGCAGTTTACTATAGCCACAAATACAGAAGACAAAATCTTACGACAAGCATACTTTTAGTTTACAACCCTGAGTTGCAAATCACACACATTGATTCAGAAGTAACTTACCATAATATTTGGCTAATTTGTGTGTTACTGTTTTGCAAAACCTATTTTGATCCTTAAAAATGGTTTGATAAAACATAAAAATTAAGGAAAGAAAAGAGAATCAAATCTGTTTTCCGAGTTTTAAGTCATGGTAACAATGGCAGTTAAATTCTCAGTTCCATACCTGTCGCAGATACTGTGCTGATAAAGTCCACACAGCATATTAGTGGGATACAGCGAGGAGTTCTTCTAGTCTGGGAGGGAATTTGGGGGGGGTCATCTTCTGCTAGAAAAAACAATGTGGGTCTGTGCTCTGGGGATCTGTGCCTCCCTCAGATACCCTGTCTCTTTCATGCCATGGTCATGTGGTGAAACATTTAAAGCAGTGAACCTCCGCATCATATGAGCCTGAATCATCCGTGGGCTGGACGCTGTTGTACTCGTCATCAAAGTTCCTGTAATGGTTAAATACAATGCAGCCGTATTAATGAGTTCTATCCCATCATACAGGGTACAGTGCTGCATGCACCCTTTAAATCACCAGTAGCTGAGACTGAGGGAAAAAAATTGGGTTGGTGGAAGGAGCATGCCCAGTGTGTCCATGTTGGTGCTGGGCGGGGTCTTGAGTCACTATATGAGCATGTAGTTCTTGTTCCCTTATGGTGCTGCCCTGTTTGTGGGGCTCTGATTCCTGATCCCTTGATTAGCAGATTTATCTCTCGACTAAAATGTTCCCATAAACTTTATTGGGTGAAGACTGCTGTGGGTGGAAGTGAAATGGCAGGTGGGTGCAGTGTCTCTGTGTAGACCATGTGTGGCTCTGTTGTGTAGAAAGCCAGAGTCCAAGGCTCTGTGACATGTTTGCTCTGTCATGCGGAGATTAGTCGATTTTCAGGAATTTGTGCCATTGCACCAGAATATGTTTGAATCATATTCGGATCAAAGATGATTATCATTGTGCTCTATAATGTAAAATATTTAAACCAATAACCAAAGGAAAGTGGTGTGGATTTCTTTTGGAAGGAAGGGGGTTGGGGCACCAGGCTCCTGGTTTTTTTATAGCAAGGTACACTATGGTGAATTCTGTAAGTGAAGATCTTGTTTGTGGAAAGAATGTTGCAGCGTTTGTCAGGACTTTTCAAAAGTTCTCAAAGGTGGCATTAGAATCTTGTTTGAAAACATTGTAATTTTGTTAGAAAAACTTCAAGTTCTTTGAAGTTAGTTATTATGATGGAAGTAAAAGATATAACTAGTGGATTTTTGTAGAGTGATTTTATTTAATATTTTGTATCTGGTTTTGCTTGTTCTCGATTGTATGTGAAAGTGTGTTTATGGAATAGTTTAAAGTGGACATATGTTTAACAATTAAAAAAAAATAACAGTTACATTAAGACAGGTGTCATACCTAACATAGGGGTCACTTGAAATTGTTTCAAATTTTTTGTTTGTTTCCCATGTTGTCATCGATAAATCATATACACTCAGTTGCATTTACTCAGTCCCTATGAAGTGATATATTTGTTTTACATTGTTGTACTTCAACAAACCTTGGAAGGTACATTTAGAAATAAGCATTATTACTGTTTATTATTTGTTGAAATAAAAAACATTATTTTCATATTAATGATTTTCATGTGACAGTACAATTAAAACAATTAAATTGTTTTAAAGTCATATGGTTGTAAATATTAGATTTTTCTTTCCGCTCTTATTGCTTGGGTGTCGTTGCAAGGAATCATTTTATTTCTTATAGAACTTTAGCATGAATGTAGTTTTGTATTCATTTGGAAGCTTCTGAAAATAGATTTCATAATCCAAACCTGAGTCTTGTTAACATGATTTTTAAATAAGCAGAGTAGTGATCATTTATTAGTCATTTCTGATTCTAGGTGAGCTTTTACACATTAGCTAAGCAACAATTAAATGAAAACAGACAATGTAATATATGAAATGAAAAATGTTTGCAAAATGTATTATTTTATATTTATACAGATTGATGTCACAGCCAAATGCAAAGCATAAAACATTGCTCTATTGTTTTTAAGGTCAATATGGCATAGCCTGCAGGTGGTCTACATCATTGTCAATAATATTGCTGATAAAAATCAAACAGTAAATCTTGGAGCTTTGAGTCATGCTTCTGTACATTGTCTATTGTGCAACCTTCATTTACATGCTTTCATATTTTTATCAGTAATGCATTAAGTGCAGCTATACATTCATCAGTATTGCACATTGCAGAATAAGTACTGTTAAATTTTGTCTCATGAATACTTGTATTTCATTCTTAATATGATTTCACTAGATACTCAGTATGTTAACTAGAGTGAAGTTGTGAGTAGAGCAGAAGTGTTTAAGTACTCATGAAAAATGGAAACAATTCTTGATTGCTCTTTGAAAAACACCCAATTTAATAACATGTGCAATAGTGGCAAACATGAGCACGTTGGTGCTGGAAAAAGTCTCTAGTTTGATCTTTACCAGTAAGTTTAGGCTGGAATCTAACCTAAATTCAAGATTTTAAAATTCATAGGATCTTAACATACATTTTTTTTAAAAAAGGTAATCAATTTAGTGTTTTAATTTGTCTTCCTTTTGCCTTAGGTATTGTTCTGAAATGTCATGTTTTTCTTTTCTTAGTTTTGTATCAATACAGGAATATTAATTTAACATGAATGTCTGTGTACAAACTTGCAAAGCTTCAGAATGGAAAGTGCTCTCGGGATGGAATAAGTGCGTGTGGTAGCGGAAGCTGATGAGTGATGAGATTAATGTAGGAGACAGTCCTTTCATAAACTTGCTGATTGATTAAAAACAAAAAAGATAATTGTGTATGCCTTTTATTGTAGTAAAGATTTGCATTTGGCGTAGAAGTCCATCATACTTCTTCCTCTGGAGTATCATTTTATGAATATTTAAGTAATTCTGTATTTATTTTAATTATTTAGTGAATGAAAAGAAGAATTTTGACAGTACCTACATGTGTTCTATGACTAATCTGTCTCTTCTGTTGCCACCGTAGTTACAGGAGAAACAATGTGAGTTAACGGCAGTCGTTCTAAATTGTATCTGTTGACTAAAGTGATACATTGGTTTAATGACTGCCTGAGACCTTTTCCCATTGGAGAGACTGCTCAAATGCTGTTCATACTCTAAGATCATTGAAAGTGAGTCATTTCTATTTGTGAAATGTTCAAATTTTCTGATGACGAATCCCGTTCTGCATTATTTTCATCTGACTAGACAGTTCACAATTAACATGAAACTGGTCTGACGGTAGTCACCTCTGGACTGGTCCCTTTTTGTCATTGTCATCTTCAGTCCCTGGAAGAACTCAGTAATCTTAATCTCTAAAGTCATCAATTTTTTGTCCTTTTGATGTTTTTTTTTTGTCCATTTGTGCTATTTTAAGAAACTACATGGGTCAGTCTTAAAAACAATTAGATAAAGGTAAAACATACTGTTTCTCATGCTATTTACATTGCCAGAGGCATTTTCATTTGTGGTATGGAACAGAAGTGAACAGAGCACCACTGACTGCCCGAGCCAGAAAAATAGAAAAAAAGCTTAACTGAGAGGCTTGATTTTCTCTTTCCCAGGTGTCCTTCTCTGAAAAATTGCAGCTTGCAAACAGGTAAAAATTGAAAAAACATGAAATGTCCATGTAAGTACCATTGTTGGATGGAATAGCTTTGTGTTCGGTGCCGGTCTGGGACCATAATGAAAAGTGAGTATGTGTTATAATTATATTGATATATTGATGGTATTAAGATATCACCCCCCCTCTCAGTGGGGCTGGAAGAAGGACCTTGTGAGTGTTCATGCTGAAACGAGATAGCCGTCACTCGATCTGCTCTTGAGCTCATTAGCAGTCCGGCTTGTGTCCTGTTCCATCCGGGCTTCTCCTAACGGGTTCCCCCAATGTTCTTCCTTTGCTGTGGTTAACAGCTCCTCCTCCATCAGTGGGACAGCCCCCCCAGGAGGAAAGCTGACTAGTACGGAGACCTGAGACGATCTGTAGAGCAGTGTACACTGAAGTGCTTGTGCTGCTTTGTCTTAACGTTGTTGCCTGTCACTGGCCATTTTCAGGTGCAGGTTGGGTGTCTTTCATCAGTTCACGCCTCTCAAGATGGCAATTTGCTTTTTCATTTGATTTATTGGTAGTTTTGACTCCAAATCCATTTTAGTTACATCTCAGGTCATCTGCATTTTGTCCCTAAATGCTGGCTTTAAGCAAGTTTTTGTGTGTCTGTGTGCCCATTTTCAGTTTGTGTAGAATCTCACTTCACATCGAAGGAACTGCAGAAACTGAATGACTCCTAAGTAATTATGCAACAACTATAGCAGTTACAGTAATGTTTTTTTTTCCACAAGCAAAATAAGATCTTAAACTCTTACAACTTCAGTGTTCTTCACTGTAACAAAATAATATGGAAAGCAGAAACTGGAACATGGAAGGCATGTGTGAATGAAAATATTCAGATTCATCTGTACACATCGCAATAAACATTGATTTCTTCAGTGCCCAATGCCATATAAAAACGTGTGTTGAGGGAGAGACCAGTGGCATCCTGAGGTGTGATACACCTGGGGATATATTGTAATTGCAAAAAAATCCCTGGTCAGTTTTAGCTATGTAGAATATAGGGTATAAAACGCATTTCTGGGCAAAGGGCATCCATATTGAATTAATATAAAACAAAGTCTGAATATCTTGAGTAATTTTGAGTATCTTGAATAGCCCTTCTGAGACACTCAGTGTAGAATGTTAAATAATAATTGTGAATAAATAGGTGTTCCAGTTTAATAGCTGTTTGAATTAAAATAGAATTTAACACTGATTTAATGATAGTAAAAGTACTTAATATGTGAAAAGTAAGTATATAGAATAAGAAGCAGAACGGAAAAAATCTCCTGTCTTATAGCTTGTTGTGAAGTCCTGTAAGAATTTTAGTTGAATCACACAATGTAAGTCTCTCATTTGCAAGATGCTTCCTTGTGAAATGGACCAACAAAAGTGTTACAAATCTTTTTCTCAGGAGTAATAGGAAAATATATAAAAAAAACAAATTCACAACCGCGAACGCAGAAAGTTGCGGCTCCATCTTGGCAGAAGGAAGTGGGGATTATCGGCTAAGTTCCTGGAGTGGGCAACGAAGCAACCAGGCTGAGTCTTGTGTTTGTCTAAGTCTTTATTGATGGCCAGGGAACAAACTGACATGTGCTAGAGATGTGTGAACAGTCATTAGCCATTAACCAAGAAACCGTGCATTTAAGGCATTAATACGGCCCTTGTGTAGATTTGCACTGAAAAATGTTATTTTGCATTCGGATTGCTAACACCACTGTCCACTAACCAGTGATTTGTTATTCAACATGCTTGTAATGCACCAAGGCTTCTTCCTAGATCTGAATACTCTCCCCTGTCTTCTGTAACCAGTTGTCCAGTCTTTTAAAGGGTTTATGGAGGCGAAAGGCTTATATCTCAGAGAATTTGAGTTATTTGTTTTGTCTGCTTGTTGGGAGCTGTACGATTCATTTTACCCTCAAGGACACCCCTCTGGATCTTAGACATTTCCCAGACCAGGCTGGACTTAGTGTCTGCAGCACCAAAGCAGCAGTTTTAAGGTTAGAGTCCTTTTCGCTCACTGAAATTCTGCTGTATTAGCTCATACCTGCTGTTTTACGTGTGTCATGCAGGTTTGTGTGTTTATTTAAAATCAGCTTGGACACCTGTAACAGTGTTCCTTCTTTGACATGATTGGGTGGGTAGAAATCAGCTTTAGGACAAATGAGGAAACTGTACCAGAAAGACATGTGGGTTTCCTGGAGTGAGGCTTTAGAGTCTTGAAGAGAAGCGTAGGGTAAGGAATACATATAGGCCAGCACAATACTTTCAGTGTAGGAAAGAGATTCAGGTGTCATATTCTCAACAAATAGTCCTTTTCTTTCTAGCTGGTGTTAAACCTGTTGTTCCTGAATATGACACCAAATGGTGTTTTATGTTACTTAGATTTAACTGCTGCTTGAGTTTTACTTAAAATGTTGTGGTGCTAATAAGTGAAGTTGCATATAACAAAGCTATCATTAAAAACTTCACTAAGTGAGAAGTATAGAATAGACATAGAATAGAATAGACTAGGCGATTGTGGGTTCAAACCCTGGATGGGTATTGCTGTTGTACCATTCAACACAGTAGTTAACCTGAATTGGCAATAGTAAATATCCACAAAAATATAATGTGCAAAAAGGTAAACCTTGTAAGCTCTTAGGATGCAGACGTAGTTTAAACATAAAAAGTGTAATTATGAATTGTTATATTATGAATTCTCTGTTGCATTGAGATACTAATTGAGTTAAAGTATTGGGAAAAAACATAAATTTAAGACATTTTAGGTACAAAAAATGTTGGATGCATACTGGACTTAGAGAAACTAATTAACATTTATCAGATTAACTGGGCATTCCAAATTGAATGGGAAAAAAATATTTATCCAAAAAAATAGAATATTAAGTAAAAAAAGGTATAAATAAAAAAGGTGGAATTCCTCTCTCCCAAGTGTACTTAACCTCTTCTGTAAAATCTATCCTTGCACACTGGTAAAAACCTTAAAAAACACAGCAGCTTTTCAAATTCAAAATTTGTTATGAACATTTTGGTTTTTCCTCAGTTAAGTCTTGTACCTACGGGCCCCCCCACCCCTCATCCTTCCATCATGGAACAGCCAGCTGCAGCTGTGAGCTCATCTCATCGTATCAGGGTTGGGGGGGTGGGGTGCGGATGCTTCATAGCATACATGTCCTTGGAAGTGTTTGCGACTCACTGACCACTTATTTTCTCTCTGGAATCCAGTGAACGTGCCGGACCCTTGTTGAGCAGCTGGTGCAGATAGACCACAAGCACATAGTCAATAAGAAGAGTCACTAACGAGTGATAAGATGGGGATTACCCTGCTGATCAGAATCCCCCCCAACCCCCTTCTAAACAGTGCTGTGGTGGGTTATGAGCTGCCCTCTGGGGCTCCCAGCCACAGTGTGCACTGGAAGTATGACTACAGCTTCTGGCTGTGAGGCGTGTAACTGAACCGAGAACAAAAGTTTTAGCTCACAGCTTTGGTTTTGTGAGCCACCTTCTATATATTGTGAAGTGGCTTTCTCCTTTCCTTTCCTTCTCTGCCATTTCATTTCACCCATATGAACTATGAAGCCATGTGTAAGAAGTTTTCGTAGTTGGATCACAATTTTTGATAACTGCGTGGGTTGTATCACCCCAGCCCCCCTGCAGATGATGACTATAGCTTATTTGAATATTGTAGCTGCACAGACCCTTGGACTATTTAAATCCTGGCTTCACAGAATGTACCATTCATGCAGTTCAATAAATGCATCGCTGGATGCTCTATTGACTGTAGGTAAACAAAGAGCTGAGAGGGGCTAAATGGCCTGTTCTCGTCACTATGCCATCGTATTGAGCAGGTGAGGTCTCTGCCATATTGCTTTCACCTGTCTGTACCCTGTAGATTAGATGAAGGAGGGGAAGATGGGACGTGAGCTGTAGTGCTTTCAGACACAGCCTAAATGTTGTAGAGCTGAGGAGGATTACGCCCTCCTGCGTTCTCACTCTGCCAAGGTTTATTTTGCCCCAAAACATTGGAATTAAGTCACTTGTTACTTTACACGCATCATCTGAAAATTTTAAAAGGCTATTTCACTGGGTTTTTATTTGCTTGAGTGGATATAATGTGAAAAATAACAGCCTTATTTGCTGCTTGCAATCAACTGCATCAAGTATTTACTTGCTACAAAACTGACAAAATTGTCTGTTGGTGACTGTAATGTATTTAATGTACGTGAGGCTCATTGAAAATATGTCCAAAGAGCAAAAAAAAATGTTTCCAATTTGGGCTTACTTCTTCAAGATTTATGGCCATTTATTTGGATCTATTTTTGCATATATGAGTCAGCTGCTGCATTCTTCAGTTTTTCTTCTAAATACTTTTGGTTTCACTAGTTTTAGTCCTTCAGAAGAGATACATCACAGGAGCTGGAGTGCTGTTTTATTGACGTTTCTGTTGCTTTTAGTTAAATATTGAGAACTTGAAGGGTTTTATGGTTTTTGGCTCACTGAAATGATCACAATTTTGCTTTTATTTTTGTGTACAGCAGGTTACATCCCTTGGGGTTTTTATAAGGCTCTTGCATGGCTGTGTTTTTTTCTCAATATTAATGACATGAAATGAGACCAATACAAAAGATTACATTATCCACTTAGCTTGTCTGTTGGGTAAGCAGTTTGAAGGGCGAGTGTGTTGTTGTTTTTTTTTTTTGCTTATGTGTATGCTCGTGTTTTTCCTTCCTTGTGTGTGCGTGTGTATGCACATGCCTGTGTCTTTTTGCTGCTGTTTTTCACTATCCTGGGCCTTAGGCAGCATGCTGGTCAGAAAGAGTGCACATTCAAAGCATTGTGTTTGCTTGGAAAGGATCTCTCAGTTTCCAGTTCTGCGGATTCCCTTCCCTCTGAGGGGAGTCACCCGTGCCTTTGAATCCCCCTTGCTTCCCATCTCCTCCCCTCCCCTTCCCTCCCCCAGACACCCAGCAGGTGGTTCTCTGCCATGCACAAGGAAGTGTTGACAGCGCCACCTGGTGGCTAAAACATCCACTGTCCACCTGTCGGTGTAACATGTGTTGACCCTCCCATCCGCTCGTTTGGGTGGGTGATGATGGCTATGAGCTGAAGGGATCATTGGGATTTTAGACAGATGTAGTCAAGGCCAAACCCCCAACCACTGTACACACACACACACACACACACACACACATGCACACAGACATGTGTGCACAAACACCTTCTTCACTCAGCTCTTTACTTTGTCACTGTGGGAATCTGTAAACAGCTGCTCCCATGGATATATGACCGAGATTAAGGTTAATGTGTTTGCACCAGTCATGCAGTTGTTATGCATAGCTTCCACTTAAAAAAAATGTGATCCTGTTGCTTTATTTATTTGAACCTTTTGCTTTGGTTAATACCGAAGAAGGGGACTGGGTTTCTGGGTGGTCTCTATAGAGAGAGCCAGTTGGAGTGACACAGTATTGCTTACTAAGGGGTAAGGCTTATACCTGCCCATCCCACTCCAGACAGGTGTGGTCACAGATCCGGGGATACAAATGCTCGTACACAGTTCCTGAGTGCTGCTCATAGCATCAGGAAACAGAAAGAAAATGGAAAATGTCATGTGTCTCTCCCAGTTTCTCAATCTGTGACCAGGTGTACAAGCTGCAGCAGCTCCAGCCAGGGACGGCTCTGGTTTCCATAGTAACCCCAGATAGCGCTCTTCAAAGGGGGGGGGGGGGCGGGCATGGGAATAAAAATGCATCCCATCCGGCAAAAGTGCAGCGCTGCTGCCAGGGTACCACACCAACGAGCGCCACTGCAAGAGTCCACTCAGAGATGCTTATTATACACAGACAAAAGAACAAAGCAATCTGATGTTCAGTTTGCAATACCGTACTTACTATTTAGAAAAATGTTTTATTTTCTCTTTCTCTTTTGCTCTCTCTCAATTGTGCTCTTCCTCTCTCGCTATCTCCCTGTACCCTGTCTCTATGCCCTGCTGAATTTGTACATCCCTAATTGGTCTGCCAATTTTTTTTTGTTCTCATTAGAGTGAAATAAATGAAGTGAATATTAGAACTCGCCCCTCCCAATAAAGGTGATTATAGAGTTGTTAACTGTGGTAATGTCACTGGTTTCAAGCCCAGTGGTGAAGATGCTCATTGCTGATGGTTGGTGGTAAATAGAAATAGCTTTGTGTGACTGTGGGCAGTTCTCACATGTCAGACTGTTCTAACTTCAGAGCGAAGGAAAGTCCCCCGATCCACTTAGTCTTACACCACTCAAGCACTGTGCATGCCAAACCAGTCAATGACAAAGAGCTAAGGTGGCAGATTGCATTTTAATCTGACATCAGGTTATTTTCCTCTGGTAATTTTCACTTAGTATTTACTAATAATGTGTGATGAAACATGGCCAAACCCGTGTTTGTTGTAATGGAGGAGTCTCTCCATTTGCTATTGCCTTGGTGTCGTGCTGCTCTGAAAGATACTCCTTGTCTTGTAAAAACAGACACACTCCCCTCTTCCACTGACCTTGACCCCTCTCTACCACACTGTTATTAGTTTTCTCCTACCACAGGAGTGCACAGTGAGGGCCCACCTGTTTCTGGATTTCAGGTCATCTTCCGCTCTTGCTTATACAGTCAGACTAGTAATTTATTTGACGGACAATTTTAATAATGTCATGGACTGAAAATTTCAGCGAAAACACTAGTGAAAAATATTTTACAGTGGCCTGATCCAATATTGGTGTGTACTCCTGTTTAAAGAAAATAAAAAGTAGAATGGTGGAAACATGGTGGGGGTGGGAGTTTAATTAGCATTCCAACAAGTCCTCACCTGTCTTCTCCCCTGATGAAATGCTCCAACCAGGAATGTTTCTGTTAGTGAGGTTCCTCCTTAATATTGCCAACTAGAGTAATTTGTACTAACAGGGAGGCAGAGAAGAACCTCCTGCACTGACTGGACACCCACAGAAAGGAGTTTATGCGCGGTAAAGAAAGTGCAAGTATTTGCGTGTGTTGCCAGTGCTTGATCAGTGTGACTGGCTGAGTGAGAGAACCAGAAACCCGATGTGTCAGAGGGAAGCTTCCACATCTCCAATAGTGATGATGAAACACATCCCAAGGGGTTTTTACTTTTAAACCTCTCTTGATATTTCCCTTTAGCTTCATGTACAGAGTGATGGGAGTTATGTTTCGGCACCGGCGTAGCCATACATTTCTGCTTCTAAACTACAGTTTCTGCTTCATCTTAGAATTAAACTGAATTTAGTTCTGTATTAGTGTATTTTTCCTTTATTTTTTAAACAGTGGGAGTTTGCTGGTTTCAAAAGCATCTGGAGAGAAATAATAAAAAACTTGATTGTGATTGGATAAAAGGTTGCATCCCCACTGTAATTTGAATGTGTGTCAGTAATGCTCTCTCTCCCTAATAAAAGGTTCCAATCCTGTGCACAGTAAGATTTAATGAACAGTAGCTAGTTTTAGAAATATCAAAATTTTGCTATGATGTATCTTTTGGCAAAATTCAGAACAGTGGATCTCAGCATCATGTGTGAAGGATCCAATTAAACCTGATGTTTGAAATTTCACTTAACAAAAGAGTGCGCTGTGTAAAATATCAGTGGGACAGTCCCATTTTAAAAATTGCTTTCCTTAAATTGGCAGCCTACTCTGTAGTCATCACCATCTGAAATTTCTCATTGTGTGCATATTCACATATAATTATTACTCTCATACCCAAAACAATTTACAAAGGTTACGTTTTTTCACATACAGGTCAGTTATACAGCTGGAAATGTACTGAAGCAAGTCATGTTAAGCAGCTTGCTCAGGGGTATAACAGCGGTGCCCAGCAAGCAACAGTTTTGAGCTCAGTTCCCTACAGTTGTACTGCAGAGCTGCTAATTAATGAAAACATAAGAATGATGAGCCATAAAGCCAAAGCTCATTAGCTTTACTTTACATAAGTGGTGGTGCGAGAGGGGGAAGGGGGGCAGGGTAGTGGATTAGTGACATGCATGCGTTTTTGTCTGTGTGTACTGAATATGGACTTGCACAGTGTAACTTCAGTACAATGTGGGTAAAGGTTCAGTTACCCTGGTCCAGAGAGCTTCCCCCCTACCCCCACGCCTTTTCCCATCCTGCGATTGTTCATTCAGAGCAGTTCTCTTCTCTTGTCTTCGACACTGTCCCTTTGTCACACTGGCAAGGCTGCCTGGACCCCCTCTATAACGTGCCTTCATTGTGAGAATAAGTCATTGACTACATTCAATGAATATCATACTGATAAATATTTTGCTTCTCCAGCAAAACTTATTGCAGGGCGGGCTCAGTAAATGCATCTGTTGAAGATGCTGGAGGGAAACACTCGGCAGCTAGCAGAGGAGCACAAACAGCGGCTGCTGTTTAGCAGAGGAGAGAACACACAACTGTTACCAGATACTTTACATTTAAAAAATCTGTGTCTTCAAATTGATGAGATATGTGAACAAACACCTGGCAATGTAATAGTTTATTTAGTTTTTTATGTGTTGTGGTAAATTTGTTTAAAATAAAATGCTTCAGGAATGTTTAAATTGTAATTAATGCTTTATATGCGACAGCTGAACAGTTACCAAGTGTTAAGTTTATACATACATTTCAGGGCAGAATTCTAAAACCTTGTAAGACATATCATGTGCATAGCATGTATGGTGTGTTGAATGCAGATGTATTCATTTTTTATTTATATCATTAGGATAAAAGAGGTGTTACAGAGAAGGAAGTATTGGTTAATCAATCATATCCTCAATATCATATTCTGCACAGATAATATTCATCTGTACTCACGTAGCAGGTGAGCCAGTAGCAGATGCAGTGATAAAAATGGCTGAATGAAGGCATTAAATGACAGTAAAAGGCAGTGCATCGTACAGGAAGATGGTCCAGTTGGTAGATGGTGCGATCAGAAGCCTCTGATGCTCTGATGACAGCAGCTGCCTTCGGCCCGGGTTTTAAGCTGTGCTGCGAAAGCACAGTAATTGGTGCAGCTCCTAAATTCTGTGCGTGACCTGTTCCAAAAATGAGCGGCTCAAAATGAAAAGACACTCTGTCTTAAGTTTACTTTTTGTAAATGGCACATCACAATCACCTTTCATTGCTGCCTTTGTTGCTCTGCTGTAGGTTTCTGACTCAGTGGGGGAGGGACATGACTATAACTTCAGAATCAATTTTGAAGTGATGGCAAGCACCTGAATTTAAGCCATGTTAAGATGACCTGTGATTTTGCAGTCATATATCCTGATTCATGCCTGCAGTGTGTGGTCCAGGAGTACATGATGAGGAAAAGAAACTACCTTGTCTGGACACAATCACACACACACACACACACACTCACACACACACACACACACACTACCTTTGTTATTTCGGAAGGCTTTGTTCCCCTGCTTTGTGCCATTCTTAGCTCTGATGTTGGGAGTAGAAGTTCAGAATGGTGTTTGACAGCGGGGCTGTCAAAATGTCGAATTTCTCTCTGTGTCCCAGCTTTATGCTTTCTGACTGAGTAAATTTCCTCCTGTACAACCTCATACAGTTCAGTTCAGTACAACAACTCTTAGTTACATTTAATCGTGGTTATCTGTTGAAATATATTAAACAGAAATGATGGTGGGACTGTTTCAATGAGTCTGAGTTGTCGACACTGACATATAATTACATGCATGTGTTTACATATGCACAGCTAGTGTAATATGTGACATGACATCACTTCCTGTGATGTTACGAGAAATGCCACAGGAGCCAGAGTTGCATTGATAGTTTTCAGTATGATGGAATATAGCAGGTACGCGTTGAGTTTTTTTTTTTTAGTATTTTACAACTGGGACTAATTTGACATAAGGGTAGTATAATTCAGCAAGACAGACAGACCGACTGATCTTTCACAAAAAGTTGTTTATCATAAAGATATATGCTTTATTTTTAAAAAATCTCACTGTTCAGTATTTTGTATGTGCACTGTCAGCAGAAAGTCTCCTTTGGGTTTTACTACTAGGGTTTTTTTTACTTTGACATTCGCAGTGAACTGAGTTTTGCTTATTTTGACTTGTGCTTGATAGAATGCATTGAGCAGAACATGCAATCGGAAGACTCAAAATATCCAGAATGATTCCTGTCATGGGCTGTGCTCTTACTCACTTAAAATAATGTACACAAGGAAACGGAAAATTAGACACTGGGAAGAAACCATCCCATGGCAGATAATCCTCAAGAATAGCCTGGTCGTTTGATGCATCCCTTTAAAGTATAATGGAGGGATTCTGCTTGTGGCAAAGACAACTGGCAAAGCACAAATTAAAGTTGTCCCTCTAAATGGTATCATGCAAGCCCTAATCTAATTCGGTAGGAAGGGAAGAGGCAAAGGGAGAGACGTGAAACGTGTCATGTCCCCACCCTGTGAAAGTCAGGCCGCTGTGAGCACATCCTCAGTCCAGGCCGATGGCCGCACTCACACAGTAAAAGTAAACACTACCAGGGGCCGTGTGATTCTCTACCACAGTCCTGAACCACACTGGAGAAATAGCCCAAACTGCATGGGCATGCACAGTCTTTAAGTCTTCCGAGTCCAGCAGAGTCTGCTGCATTATGGGTAGGGAGCCCATCCTGGCTTTCCGTGTGTGGCTCTAATCATAATTGCTCCAGTAAAAACCCAGGTGTGTTAATGGGTGTAAGTGTATGTAAAAAAAAAATGTCACCTACGGAAAACGTTTTCGTGTAGAGAATCTGATATAATTGTGTGTGTGTAAATGTGACTGCAGGGAGTGGAGTACCTCAGTGTGGATTCATGGCGTGACAGAGATGTATGAAAATGCCAGCGAAACTCAAACAAACAGCAGATGGATTAACAGACAGAAGCTCTTGGCTTGGCCTCTTTTATGTGGAACTTACTGCACAAGTGACGTGGCTGTCTCAATCCCTCCGTATTGATTGATATGGATTTCATGGCTGACAGCTGTGTAATTTATTTACTTGTTTGTTCTTCACAAGGAAAATAAATGCTAGCCATTAGCCATTATCTGAATGACAGCTGTGCTTCATGGGTTTCTCAACATCAGACGGTGGTAGAAGAAAAAAATGCATCTGGTAAGAAGAAGAGGAAGAAAAAAGCAGGGCTCAAACCACAAGTGATACAAGTGTGAAGGAGAGCAGCAGACTGAAATTTAAATAGCTGCATAGGGTGAGCACCAACGGGCACCAGCTGCGCATGTACACTTTGGCCACTGACTCATTTGTTGTTTACAGCATATATTGTGTTTTAATTTTGCATGTAACTGTTGGAAGTTCAGTCCTTGCTTCATATCAGCCATATGTGCAAGCGTATGTATGATTTTTCTGTGTTTTTGCAATTTTGAGTGTGTGTGCGTGCACGCGTGTCGAACATACTGTGAGTAATTTTGCCCAGGAGTAGCCTCAGCTGAAATGTGAAGCCCTTCCACACTTATCTATGTAGGTGCATCTGCATCAGTGTCAGTCTGTCTTTAGCACGCGTAGCCAAGCACACCCAAGCACAAGACGGTCTCAGTGATACCGTGGCATTACGGGCTGTTGCTAGGTTACCAAGTTGCTCCAGTGTGCAGTGTTTGTTTTCTGTACAGACAGAAACATGAACGTTCAGGAAGGGAGGATCTGTGCCATGGCCCCACCAGGCGGTCTGCTTCCCTGTTTCCATAGGTCTCATCCAGCCATTTCTCCGTACCGCCCACCACACCGACCACGTTCAAAAACAGTTTTTTAAGATAAAAAACAAGAACAGTTTGAGTCTAAGATTGTAAACACATGGAATAACTCAGTGGTATTTGTACTGTTGTGTGAACCTCGGGGGTCCTTCAAAATCAAATCGGTCATGGTTGAGGTAGAATCACTCACAGTGTTTGGAAAGTGATGATCTAAGGGGTGCTCATCATTATGCTTTCTATGTACAACAGGTCAAAACAAAATTAAAAATTAAAAAACCTTGCAGATCTGGACCCATCGGTGCTACTGACAAGCAGGCTGACATACAAGAAGGTGGTGCTGCACTGAAAAATGGAACAGATTCCCTCTGTGAACATTATTATTCTTACTAATAACTCCAGTCAGCTCCGTCTGAGGAGAATACTGGGATTTTACAGAAGGCAGCTTCTCCAATCAGCTTGTTCCAGCTTCAGACTGGCATGGCATCCCCTCCTTTTTTTTTTTTTAATTTCCATTGATGTTAGCTCTCCTCACAGTTGACCAAAATTACACTGCTGTAGTAAACAAAGCATGCTGTTGCTAGGATACTGCCACTGGCTGACTGTGATTGGTGCCAAGCCCAGTTCTATCAGGCCGAGGTTATTGTCCTGGAATGTGCCATAAGTGGCCGCCAAGATTCAAATCTGCACGTCAGCAAGAGGGGGGACAAATGAAAATGTTCCGGCACGCCTCCTCTCCATGTCTCCTCTAGCTTTGCTTTCGGTCACACCTCCTCTCCATGTCTCCTCTAGCTTTACCACCTCCTCTCTGTTGTGTCTTGCTGGCCTCTCAGCATTTTCTTCGTCTGAATGCTGTGGCGGCTCAAAGGCCGGCTTTTTGCCCGGCATGTGGACTGCGCTTCGCTCTGCTCTCACAACATGTTCTCCTTTCTCAGTGAGCAGAGGCCAAACGTGGGGGGGTGTGGGGACGTGGTGGCGTGCGGGTTGAATGACAGGAGAAATGACAGGCGCGGAGAGCGAATGTGTAGGCTGATCCCACTGCAGACAGTGAGGGCAAAGTTTCGCCACCGTGCATCCCACTCTTGAGAGTTCCCGCAATGCGCTGGTTCTCCTGGTAGCGCCCTGACGCAGTAGCGGCTCGGCCGTCACTGGAGGGGGAGTGGTTCATGCAGCGTGGGGAGAATGCGGAGAGACAGCTTGGAGCACTGAGCAGGCTCTGGGACGAGCGCTCTTGATGACGATGCCGCCACCACAGCCTCTGGGGGTGGGAAAGGGAGGAGAGCACAGGCCGTGTGCTCGGCTGGGAGCACTGAGGGGGTGCTGTGCCACGCTCAGGGTTCACCCAGGTGTCAGTGAGCGGAGAGCGGAATGGGGTGGCAGCGTAGCACAGCGAGCGAATCGCTGCACAGCCAATCACAGTGAATCACGGCGCTGGCTTAGAGCTTGGTGGTTGCAGTTTTAGTTCACAGGAGGGGGCCACCTGAGAAAGGCACCAACCTGATTAGCTTTAGTAAATATCCATCCAAGTGTATAATTGAATTGTATGTTTAATGGATTGTATGTTAATTACGTTAAAAAATGCAAGCTATGTACATCTGAAGTCTTTCATCTGAAGTTTGGATGAGAGAATCCGTCAAATGCCCAGTCGTGCTTGTGTTACATGTAACTCTGCTGTGGGGAAGAGTTGTGGGGATGTGGTGGTGGTGGGGGAGGGCGGGAATAGAGCTGGCACCCGCAGGAGGGGGGAGTCCAGCACACCCCCCGAACCTGCCACACTGCGCTCGGTCCCCCCAGCGGAGCAGCAGCAGCAGCGTGGGGCTAAAGGGGAAGCCTGGTGGCGTTTTGTGGGAGGGGAAGCCAGTGTGCCTGCGCTGAAATGCCAGGACATTGCCAAGCACCACCGATGCCAGGCAACCAAGCCAACTGAGCCTCAAAATGTGCTGTTATGTTTTTTCTCTTCTCGCTGAGTCTCTCTGTTTCGCTCTCTCTCTCCCTCTCACTCTTTTTCTCTCTCGCACACCCTCCCTATCTATCTCTCTCTGTATGTCTGGCAACTCCCTGTACTGTCTAAACCTGCCTCACTTCCTGACATCATATAGTGTAATGCATGTCTATATTTGTAACAATCTTCGGCTGATTAGAGTTTTTTTTTGTGTGTCTCAGTGCTTTGGCAGTGAACGCTGTTGAATTTCTGCCCGGTGGTGTCACTCTGTGTGTTAAAGGGAAAGATTTGCTGCTGGGATCAGGATCGTCTGGGTTAAGTGGTAGCAGAAGGCTCCAGTGACCAGCCTGTGACATGGATTGAGGATCGCTGTGTTTTTTTTTTTTTTTGACTGCCACACAGATTATTCAGTGCTGTTTTCATGTGCTAGTTTGCGGCGAAGATGTTAGGCCGAGTGAAAATGTCATAGGCTTGTTAATAGTTGATTTCCTGTGTCAACAGCATGTGCCATCATGCCAATCATGTACAGGAATTCATTTACATCAATGCTAAGCAATTACTCTTTTTTAACTGTCTTCACCATCCTCAAATTCAAAATGCTGTCTTTTTATTTTGGCTCTTTGGAGGACCCATACTAATTAATTCCATAGAAGCCAAAACAGGCCGAAACAATTATGGGATGCATTGGCTGTCATATGAGCCATGTATGAATGTCATCACTCAACGAATTTACAGGGCACATGTGTGGGGATGCAGCAGAACGGCTGCATAAATAAATAAATACATTTGACTCAATGTCAAGGTTTTAACCATTGATTCATGGGGATTCAGCCTGGGCTCTCTAATGAGGGCAAGAGGAACTGTGTCCTGTCAGCACTCCCATTTATTAGAGTGCGAAACGATGCCACGAGTAGAACCCTCGCCACATTTTCACAGTTTACAAGTCGCTTGATTATCGTTGCTGTTGTCATGGTTACTGCCATTTAAGTAGATACAGTTGTAGCGTTTGAAATGTACGATGATCGTGGGTACACTGAGGGGTGTGGAGATATTTTTCAGCTCCCGCGCAGAGCCAGTGCTTTCGGAGAGGGGTGTGCCAAGAGCGGCAGAGGGAGAGAAGTGGTAACTGCTCGCAGGTCAATTTGTGCTTGTTGGTCAGATCCATTAAAAGGACAAGGCTCTGGAACAGCTGCTTAATAAGATTACTGCATTGTTCCTTGATGTCCTGAAAATCTACTACATGACTGCTTTCAGTTGGCACAGGGACACAATTTCATGATGTACATTCGAAAATACACATTTAATGCATCTCTTTTATTTTGTAATGAAGTTCCAACATTGTGTATGCCAAGGGCCCGTGGACCTGCAGTATTGAGGATTGTGGACTCATTTGAGTGCTGGTCCTACCGCATCTTTGGTAATTCAATTTCAGACTGTGATAATGCAGGATGCTGTTGTTCCTTGTACTGCTTTTGCTTGCTCCTTTTTCCTTTTTCCATTATTTTGGTTGGTTTACAGCACACAGACTTTGAAAAATATCCCTGTCCCTCAACATAATTTGTCTTGCCTGCTGTATGGAGATTAGTGAGAGAGACTGCTGTCATGTTCCTGTCATTAAAAATGCCAGCTGCAGAAGATATCCATTCTTTTGTGAGGTTTTTGACAGTGTACATATATGTGCACATTACTGAATAACTATAAATTTATCCTAATGAAGGGGAAAAAAAATTTGAAGTGAGAGGCAATATTGCCAAAAACATCGAAGATATCTGTTTGGAGGGCAGTCCAGACCAAATGTGTTCACAAATTGAACACTTTCCTGTTGACTGTTGTCTGAGTTTATGGTTTCTAAGATCTCAAGCTATATCAAAGGAGGACTGTCTTAGACCAATGTGAAATGCTTGTGTGTGTGTGTTTGTGAAAGAGAGAGAGAGCATGTGTGAAACTGTATAAGGTTGTGAGAGTATGTAATAGCTGTAAGTGAACATGTAACTGTGTCTGTGTATGGGTTGTCTGTGATCGGTTTGTAAGGCATCCCCACATTTACCCGTTGGAGAAGCTTAAGGGGAGGGGAGTCCCCCCCTTGTTGTAGTAATGAAGTAATGAACCCCAGCCTTCTCTAATTTCTCAGTGTGCCCAGAAACATATGCAAGTCTGCACCAGCCATGCAGCTACACATTCATTGCTACCCACAGAGAGCGAGCACAGCGATAGACCCTGGATATAGAGAGGATGTGTGTTTCTCTCTTCTTTTCGGATAGAAATGTCATGTGCGAGTGTTGTTCAGCTTTGGTCAGTGATAATATATACGTTCTGTTACTTTAGCCACAGAGTGTATGTACTGTGAATGAGGAGGGTTGAGTATTTCCTCTTAAAGCAGAATGCAAAAAATAAAAAAGGAGTGGCCACTTAGTGAGAATCATTGACAATACATTGAGTTTGTATTTTCAAACCTGTGCTTAATTTAAAGCACAGTGCAGAATTTGATTTAAAGAATATGCAAAAATTAAAATGTGGTGTGTTCACTGATGATCAGAGAAATTGTCACCGTGCTCAATCCCACAGATTGGTACCCTCGCAATAGACTTTTCAGCAGACTTTTGGTGTCTTGAATTGATCAAAGAGATATGTTTTTGAATAAAGACCTTTTTTTAATTAGCATTTTCTCTGATGAAAGTGTGACTTGAATCAGTGTCTGAAGGAGGTGGGCGGGGTCTTCAGGCTCACTTGTGTTGGCAAGCATAAGTAATACCATAAAACATAACGCAATAATTTCACATTATGGTTTTTGATTGCAGTATTTTATTCTTTATTTTGGCACACATGATGTGCCCCTTGGACATGATGTTTTTCAAACACTTGAAAATAAAAGTATGTGATATTAAATACACCTTTCTGTGTTAGTGTATGCAGACACACCCAATATTTGATCTGTACTAGCACCTTCAAATACTGACTTACTCCTGGTAATGATGAAGATGATGATAATTATTATTATTATTATGACAGGGTCTTCTGTTCTTTTTCGACCAGTCTGGTCCTGGTTGGAGGGACAGGTGTCACACATAAAGACAGAATATAGACATTGAAACCCTGGACATTTAGCTTTAGTATGATTCAGAGTGTTCTGATGAAGTTCCTGTTGTGACCACAAGGGGTGCTGTTCCCTAACCCACCAACACACTCTCTCTCTCTCTCTGTGTTTTTCTCGCTCTCACACACCACACACCCTCCTGTTCTTATACCTTCCCGGGAGGACCTGCAGCAGCCCCGGGCAGGATTTAAGTGATTAGACCAGAGATTAAACTCTGATGGACATAATGGCACTTCAGCCACTTGTGAGTGACGTGAGCAGATGATCTGGGGTTTCTGGGTGGGGCTCTCCAGTGTAATTAATCTTCTCAGTGAGATTAGCTTTCTGGGTCCTCCTTCTGCACCGTAGAACCGTGAGCCTCTCCGTGGTTACCGTGAGGGCTCTTTGCCCCGGGAGTGTCACGAGCTGGCAGAGTCCTCCAGGACTGACCGGTCTGTTCTGCTACGTTGTCCTGGAGATGGGAGCTAAATCCCAGCTGTGGGGGAATCCCACAGGCGAGCTTTATCTTCACTTTGAGAGTCCAAATTCTGTCAGGTTTCACACTTGTTTTTTACGCGTTGGGAAGGGGAAAACTCCTGCTCACTATGTGAATGGGAAAAAGGTGTCCAATTTTTAGGCTGTAGATCAGGGGTACACACATCTCTTTGTGGGCTTCAGTGTCTGCAGGTATTTTGTCATTTCTTTAAATCAGCAGCCAGTATGGGTCTTGTAAAGCCCTGTCTTCCCAAGCTGTGTGACCACAGCCAATCAATCAGCACTTAAACACGCCAAAACCCAGCACTCACCAGCCCTGCATGACTTAAGTCAGGCACCTCTAAGTTTTTCTAAATTTTTTCTTCTCTTTGCCTGATGTCTCCACTTTTTAATGCACCTGTAGTAAACTTTATTTAAATGCGTGAAGGCCTCACCTTCTTGAGCTTCATTTTAATGGTTCAAGCTCATGGTTCAACAATCATGTTCATTTAAAAACTACACATGTATTGTCAATTCCACACCAGCTCAGTGTGACAATGCTTATGTGGCTGCCATGGTTTCATTGCAGCTTTTCTTCGTTAGTCATTTTTTGCATTGGGAAAATTATAATAAATATACCTTTCTGAATTTTTTTTACAAACTGAGAAGAAACATATCTCAAATTCTCCTGTCTATTTGTGACTTCTGTACATGTTTGTGTCTGCTATGTGAGTTTTAGAGAGAGAAAGAATAAGAGAGAGAGTTTGCAGAAGAGCTCCCCTTACACTGTGCTTGATGAGGCTTTACTCAGGTCTACCTGAGGGACCTCTGCCCCTCCACCCAGCCCAGCCTCCTGCTCCTAATCTCCATCGCGGCAGATTAACAGATGAGATTTCAGGAACGTCAGCACAGTGACCATGTAACCATGAGTTGAAGCTAGCACATCGGATTCACTCCCAGGCCTCCTATCTGCGAAAGCCACTCTGTATGCCAGAGACAAGGCTGTGCTGCTGTAACTGATGGCTCTTATTGTGAGAGGCCACACTGGGTAGCTGTTCTAGAAGACACCTCCATCTCTGTGAAAACATCTTGGTGGCAGTCTGTCGACCGTCCACTCTGGTTGACTTGAGGAGACAAGATTTCTTGTGTAATCTGGAGTGTTCTGGAGCTGTGAGAAGACTTGAGCTTGTTGCATCAGGACAGGTATCATGTGAGCTCTGTGTGTTCTCCAACATGTCTTAAGCTAAATGAGGATACCAGTTAAGAGTTTTTATCTACTGTGCAGTAGAAAGAAATGTGTAGGATTTCAAACCACTATTTGGACAGTTTATGTTCTTCTATCCAGGCTGTATGTCCTCTCTGTAGACACAACACTGCAAAACGTGCATGCTGTAAAGAGAAAATACTGTAAAAAATGACTTTGTTTGTTGTATATGTTTCTGTATATGGTTTTCACAGAAATTATACCATATGCGTATGAAATTGGCCACAAAGTCAGAGAATATAACGCTTTTTGAAATCGTCTTTTCCATCTTATTGTTTATATAGGTATAGATCCCGTTTAATTAGGATGTGTGCCTTTTGGTGTGTGTATCCCCGCACCTCTTACAGGTGTCCAGCTGCACGTTTCTCTTTGTCTTTTGTTTGCTCTGCACCTCTGAATGGCTGTTTCCCAGCGTAATTCTGATTGGCTCTGGCAAGCAATGAGGGAAAGGCAGTGTGCAGCAGTTGTGCATAGCGTGAGCTGCACGTTGTTAGACACGGCTGCAGCTGTCAGTGCAGTATTGTTCACAGTGGGTGTGTAAGATCAGTGCGCTGTCACTCTGGTACATGATCTATCGCTGGCAGATCAAGACACTGGCACCTATTGTCTGTCTTCTGATCTGTGTGACGTTTAAATACCGGGCGATAATTTGCTCATTAAACAACGTTTTCCTAACCGGCCCCGCGGACATGTGCAAAGCGCAAGTCCCGCTGACTCTCGCACCCAGAGGCGACGGAATGTTGACTGCTGGGGTCTTTGCATTTATGCGCGCTAAATTCCTCCCTCGTAATTTCATGTGTCTCGAAGCAGCAGCGGATATGACTGTTTGTTTATGGCTTTCCTATTGTTACATTTGACAGTGGCTGTTTGTTCACGCAAATATCATCTCTTTGCTCGCGGCTGCGTTAGCGACTCCTCAGTCCCATGGCAGCGATACGCGGAGTGATTTATTCCAGTCATTCTTACACGGAAGCCCTTCCCTATGGAGTAAGGAACTGTTTAAGTTGAAATATGTATAATTTAGGAACTCCTTTCTTCAAAATGGTTCTGTTTTGTTCATATGGCTGGCATAGGTTATACACTCATCATGCGCACATTACAGAAGATGTCAGTGTCTTGACAGCGTCATGCACAATCAAGTGTTTGATTTCCCCGTTTTTATGATACACAATCAGCTGAAATGTATGCCCATCACGTATGATACCATAATACTACTATATTTATTTGTGGGTGTATATGTATGTTTTGATAGATCTGCAGTTAAGCAGATCTTCAGGTGCTTTGGCCTTGCTGGTTTAGTTGGTTTCTATTAGTAAAATTTCCCAGAGTTTATATTTTGTACTCACATTCATTGAAGTAATTATTTGACCAGAAGCCACTAAACTTCACTGCTAAAGTGAGATGGCCCGGATGTAATTAATCTCATAAGATTAAACCACTGATCTCCTGAAGGAGGTAGGTTAATGTAAGACGGGTGTGTGTGTGTGTGTGTGTGTGTGTGTGTGTGTGTGTGTGTGTGTGTGTGTGTGTGTGTGTGTGTGTGTGTGTGTGTGTGTGTGTTTGTGCATACACATTTATAGGATTTCACTCCTCTGTGGTTTTACATTGTAGGGGTTTATTTGTACAGTGGAGCATGTATATATATACCTGTACTTTTTTGTTGTTTATGTCTCCTGAGTATATTCTTTTTTTTTTGAGAGCCTTTGGCAAAGGAAAGATATTAAGCACACATGCCAATAAACACATGCTGGTTTTGCTTATAGATTCATAGGTGCATGGCTTACCTCTTGAATAATGTTTTGTTGGTTAAAAAAGGCCATTGAACATTCTGTATTCACATTAGGAATTCAAAAGTGTGTTTCATGTAGAAGGTTTTGTAGGTTTCTTAAGTCGTGCAGAGTGTTGGATATTTACTAGGTTACTACAGAAAACTTAATGGCAGTGAAGGAACTGAAATAGGTCAGATGGTTCGATAGTTTATCTATTCGGCTGCATGGTCACCTTATAGTCACCTTGTATATGGATCCACCTAGCTATTTCTTGGAAAAATATTAGCTGTGCGTTTCAGGCATGGAAGACAGCAGAGTGATGATCACAGCAGCTTGCATGTTTTGGTAGTTACTTTGCAGACACTTCGGGTCGATCCACTGGACGTCCCCATGCAATCCTTTTAACCTACTGCCTTGGATCATGTTTGTGGAGGATGAGTGCAAGGTGCTGGGTCATTGCATGAGACCATAGGCCCTGAAGCCTGTGCTGGTGATGCTCTCTGCAGAGGGCTCCAGGCTTGAGGAGTGTGTGTGATTGTTGTCTTGGTTTTTTTCACCCGCTTGTCTTCTACGCCCATGTCTAGTCTCTTTGGACTCAGGTCAGATAGCTGACTGGCCCTAGTGCCATGGCTTATTAGGGTACTCCTACAAGATGGATGCAGCTCGGAGAACACAATGACAATGTGTTTGCAACTGCACACATTGTAAAAATGCTAGGATTAAGGTGTACCAAGTGGTGTATCCACTTAACTGATGCAGTTGCTCTTGGTGCAGTGATGACATTTGTGATCAATCCTCGTCAAATCTTGACAAGGTGTATTCCAACTTTGGCTTTGAGACCTGGGCTATGGAGTGACACCACATCACCCTGAGATGGAGGATTGAAGGCTCCCACCCCGTTGTAGCCCAGTAATCATTTCTATTACAGTTCTGGTGCTTCAGTAATCTACCTGCACCAGTTGAGCACTTCCTCACCCTAGTTACCTCAACTGGCATTCTGAGTAAAAGGAGCGACAGTCATCTGCATAGGGTTGAAGTGGACAAAATGCATGGCTTTGGCACAAAGAGCAGATGGGTCTTAATGCATTGCTGAATGTCAAGGGTGTTAACGGAGTGCGGTAGGAGTGTCTTTTTGCACGTAGGATTCTCTGTGAACAATGTGAGTGGCACTCCTGTCCAAGAGATTTCAGAATGCTTATGCGCTTAAGGGCTTTAGAGACGAAGCTGGAAATGGGGTTAATTCAGATTACGGCTGCTACTGCATCCTGAACTGGACCACCAGTACATTTCACTGTCCCCAAACAGATCTGCTTTCACTAGCACCAAAAGCATCTCCTCCCACTCTCCCAAACTTAACCCCTCCTACTATCCCACGCTGGACAGCCTCGGGCTCAAAGCGTATCCCCTGCTACTGGCACACTGCCTGTTCTGAGGGTGTCCCTGGAACCTCTCCTCCAGTTGCCAGGAGCTGCTTGATGCAAAGTGGAAGAGAGTTGGACTCCCAACAGCATGGCATGCCGTATGTTTTCTAAGACAAACCAATCTGGTTACTAGACACATAATCAAGCTATACCTTCTTATCTTCAGAAGAAGTTTGTGCTTCATTGATCAGTCAGCTGAATAGTTTCATTGATTAACCAATGGAATAACTGAATGCTTTTCACAAAGTAGTACATGAGTGTTGCATTCTTTCCAGATGACTGGTGGGATAAGAATATGGTATACTTCGTAGTTAAGATATTTTACGTATATTTGAAAAACATTTTTGAAGTAATTTGATGTGTAGAAGACAATGTGAGTTATGATGGGATTCTGTCAGCAACATCTGAACACAGAATGTGATATTACCTAAAAATACATGGTGTTTTCATCACATTGTATCTCCATCTTTGAGTCTGATACATGACTATAAAGCTTGCATTAGTTACATACTGTCAAATGTTCCACTGCTGGCTGAATGCTATATTTTATTGATGTGACTCACACTTTTCTAATCTAATGTACTGGAACAGTAGAACAGTGTTCCTCATTGCCTGAGAATCTGTCCTTTTGAAGATACAAATACATTTCTCAGGCTGTGCAGCTCTAGTGGACCTGTATCCTTTTTTGGTGGAAAGCTTCAATGGCTTACAGTTTTAATTTTTTTTTAGATTAAGAAGGTTACATTCTAGTACTTTCAATTGGATTAGGATTTAAAGGATTTTCCTGTCACTGACCCCATATTCTTTAACACCATGGTGATGGGGGAATTTGCTGTGAATGTGTGCATTCTGATGATGTGTGATGCTGCCTTTTGCACATGATATTATGTCTGTCAATGGCTTTCCTTGACTCAGCTGTAGTTTTGTGAAGGTTTTCTGCTGCCAGTGTTTTGCCTACAGCGCGGACCATCTGCTGTCATGCGTTTCCTTCTCAAACCAGCACAGTCTCAACCAGAGAGGTGTTTTTAAGTCATCATTAAGGCACATTCATAAAACCATTTAAAATGCACCACCTGTTATTTTACCAACAGAATATTCAGAGGTTGACAAAATGTCATGTTTATTTTAAAAGTGATGGAGCTCTGCTTGACTTTCTGCCAGGAAAAAAAAGCAGGTGATACATTTTCTATTCTAATGATTTATGGATAAGCCACATTGTTGTGCTATCATTCTTCAACTGCTCAGTCTGTTTGTTTCAAGTTACAATTGAACAAAGCTGCAATAATTCCCCATAGAGGCATTTTGATTGTAAAATAACAGGATGACGGGTTGGAGCAATTAGTTTTACCTCATGGTGTTTATTTATGAAGGGGGATTATCAATACTGCTGGTGTAAGTAAAAGTGAGTTGCACAAAATGATATTTTTGGGGTCTTACACAGTGGGTGAAGTGTGATTTGTAACGTTTTTATTTAAATGTAATGCCAATTGTAACACTGCAGGTTCATTTTCTGGGGCATCGTACTTACCTGGCATTACACTGTGGGTCTGCATATATCCGGTCAGTATTTGTGGTCAATCAGAATGGTAAAGTGCAGCTGATTGGGGGAAGGGGGTTTGGTACTGGGGACTGCAGCTGAATTGTTTGGGCAGATCTGGTGAAGGAATGACTGCTAGGAGGGCTGGATGCAGTGGGGTCACTCTCGTTCATTAGGCTGTGAGTTTTGGACCTGCGTGTGTAAGTGGCAGATTGGTCTTCAGCGTGAGTCTCACACCTGATTTGTATGTGTGAGACTTGAGGTCTCTGGAAATATGTTTCTGAATAATGTATTTCATACTTTCAATATGCATCGATAATGACATGGTAAATAGGACAAATTGGTCGTAAGTGCTTAATTTGAATGTCGGTGTACCACATTTGTTAAGAAGAGATATACTTCTATTTAAATAAATATTTGTATGTTAATTCACCTGAAAAATATAAAGATAACATGTAAGTAAGGCATTAATTTAAATGATTACTATATAATTTAATACCACAAAAATGAAGTTGGTCATTCAGTAAGCACTTGTTTAATTTCTGCTATTTTCTCAATTAAATGCTAGTTTAACATAATTGATAGGTAGAAATATTTTACTGAAATGCTTTCTAATAGTATATATTATAGATTTATGTGGCAGAGCTGGGCTTATTGAGCTGCTTCTGACAGTGTGTTGCAACTGAAAATCCTTAAAATGAGAAGAATGGGGTAAACAACATTTTACAGCTTATTCCACTGATAATAAACAAAAGATTGTGGAAGATGGAATGTGTATGAGCTGATGTGAAGACAACACTCTGAAATATTGAGTGGCCGGTTACACTGTGGTGTGTGAGTGTATGTGCTGCATCTTGTATCAAAACCATAAAAATAAAATTCAGTCCAGTTTGCTTCTGTGTTATGCACTCGTACCGTCTGTTCTCAATAATGCCAAACCCATACTTAATGTTTGAGCTGTTTCTTGAAGTCACTGTTACAGTTGGTGGGCATATTTGCACATATTATTACAGAACTTAATTGGGTCACAAGAACAGAAACAATCACCAAGTTTTAGAATAAACAGTTGTGTTCTTTATGCCACTGTCTCTCATGCAAGGAGCACTGGGCTTCAAGCATATATGCTCTGCCAGACACTGTCTTACTGTACAGGCTACATTGCTTTATAAGAAACAACTAGTATGGGCAGTATGATGGCTCACTCACTTGTCTAATTCTGACATATTGCAGCTGAAATGTCCCACTCTGTAGTTTGTCAATGATGTTTCACAGTGGGCCAAGTCTGGAAAATTGGCATTTCAGTCAAATTTAGTACTTTGGATGGAAAATTGCATTTTCTCTCTCCTTCCTGCATTGACATCCCATGTGGCATGATGTGTGTTCTTGAATATTTTATAGAAGTGAAACAGCTATCCTGTCTAATGGTACTGAGCAAGTGAGGGGGCGTTACTTTTCGAAGTAACTCTGTGAGTCGTCACCCCTCTCTGCTTACATTATCCGGAGTCACGTTAGTGCTGAATTCATTTCCAGACTGCTAGCCCTCAGCTTGATTGCATTCTTTGGAAAGAAAAGGGTGATAGTTTTTGATTTCCACTTCAGGAATCCTGAAGCACCATTCGAGCAGGTTGTGATCCCTCATATTAGGTCTTTGACAGAGCGGAATTAATGGGGTTTCTCTCTGTAGTATGGCCAGGTTTATCACCAGTCACTTTGCTTTCACTGCCAGGTATGCTACCTGAAAGGATATAGATAAAAGCCTGCCTGTAGAGGCTGCAAAGGCTCTGGTCATACTATTGCTTCTGCCTTTATTTCCCAGGATTTTGTTCTGTGGAGTATAGTCTCTTCGCTGTCTGAATGCACTGTTACACCAGATATTTTTAAACGATCAGAGTTCCAGAGAGGGGGCCCTTTCATGGTCAGGAGTCAGGAAAGGAGATTTCCATAGATGTGTCACTGTGCATTTATAAAGGATGGCAAGGGTGAAGGCTGAAAATCCAGAAGGCCATAATTCATGTAGTAATTTGCCCTTTTAATGGCAATGTTGTTGCTAAGGTCGCATCATGCCCTGCTTGTGCATATATTAGCACTGGTGGGACAGACTGTTTTGGCCTGCATTGATCCAGAATCCAGGCAGATTCTGTTGGAGGGAACCCCTACAGAAATGTAATGTAAAGTAATATATTGAAATGTGCAAACATATGGGAAAATGTAATGATACACATTTTACACAACAATGTTACAATTGCAGTTATTTGTGTGTTTGTCTATATATAGTGACTTGTTGCAGCATCTTTTACTCTTTTCATAGTGGCTTTTATTTTAGTATATTTCATTTCCAGAAGAGAAGGCACTATGTCCCATCTACAGTTCCTGGAAAAGACGTGTGTTTGGGTGTGGTTCCTTAAATTTCCTGAGGTTGAAGTCTTCCCCTGATAGTCATTTCGGCTCCTCAAAGAGATTCTAATTGGAGACAAAAAAGACAAGGTGCAGCTGAAGATAAACAACAGTAGCGGGTGCATAAAATGGAGCCAAAATTAAAGTAATGCAGGTATGGCTACTCAT
Organism: Albula goreensis; assembly: GCA_022829145.1. NCBI lineage: Eukaryota > Metazoa > Chordata > Actinopteri > Albuliformes > Albulidae > Albula > Albula goreensis. The sequence goes on along the minus strand of CM040745.1, from coordinate 11,545,999 downwards.
AAGCTCACTCCTTCCAGGGCACCCCACTGTGTTGCCTTCATCAGGTGTGTGTTAAAACTACTGCACCTCCCAGGATCCCTGCCTGTCTCAGAAACACATCTCCCAAACGTGCTAGTGGTATGGAGCTGATGAAATCACGGCCCTTTGCCTTTGACGTGTTCAGTGTTGGATTATTCTCTCTGTTCTTATTGGAAATATTGGAGAAGTAGGCCGCAGCGCCAGCTGTACTTCCATGGGCAGAAAACGAGAAAGGCTTTAGTGTTTTTTTTGTCAGACATGGAAGGGATATGTGTGGTATTGGTCGGTGGTGTTGGTTTTGTGTGTGATCTTAATGCGTCGCTGTCTGCTCCAACTCGCCCTGAGCTCCTCAGGCACCATAAAGTAAGAATTATACCTTTGTTTTTCACTTAATAGGTGACTGCTAATAAAACTTGAATCATTTAAAGGCTTTGTCTACAACCACCTCCCCCCTGCCTTGTAGTGTTCATCCGTTGTTAGTCCTCAGTTGAGGAAGGCACAGATTCCTGTCAGAGAGAGGTGTTTGTGTTGTACCAGGTTATTAGGTGAGATGTGTATTTGACTCTTCTTCTGAACTGCTGCTCTTTCATTACGAAGGTGGTAAGGGTGGGAGCTTAGTTTACTGTTTACTACCCCCCCCTACCCCCCACACCATCACTGTGCTTGATTACCTCCTTAGCTGCTCTCCTCATATAGAAACAACTTCCCTCTCGGCTTTTTATCTCTGCTTTAGCCGGCATGTGTGGCATCCGTACTCCAAGCCACTCGCTGCCTACCCCCCAATGGTTCATGTCATGGGGGAATATTTGTCCCAAGTTTTGACAGTGACGGTCAGATGTTTGCCGTTATGTGCGTGAAGGACTCCTGGCGCATGCTGAATGCCCCTCTTTCTTACCGCTTCGCCAAAATGGTCAGCGAGATTGTTAAACCTTCACTGCCAGGTCTGCATGCATGTGCGCATTAGTATGCAAGTGTGTGCGCAGAAATAGTTTACTGCCCTGTGAGCTGCAGCTGGGTGCAGTAAATATTAGCTTTCCAAATGAACACGGCCACCCTTGGTTATTGAAAGCACAAATCAAGAAGGATTCTTTTTTTCATTTGGCACTCGATTCAGCCTAGCAGAAGACAGTCTGGTTGCATTCAACAAACATTAGGTAATCGGTGCATTCGTTCTTTAATGAGGATTTATTTGTGTGGAGGGTGTGGGCAGCTTATTGTCGCTCCTAACGAATATGATGAAGACTTAAAAAATGATATGTCCGAAAAAAAAAAGAAAAGGCTTTGGTTGACCTATATTGATGATTGTAGACTAGAATAATAAAGCTTGCGAAATGACAGATATTTCTGTTTTCGGCTTTCTAGTGAAAACATGTCAACATCTTGTTCAAATTCATCCTTGCTGAATGCACAAAAGCTGGAATTAGGTCTTTGTGTTGAATCCATCAGGATGTGCTGCGTATTTTTAAAAGTAAAAGACGATGCTTGGGTTGACCTTCAGAGCTGATTAGATGCCAGGAAGATGAAGCATTAGAAAGAGGAGGGGAGGGGGAATGCCAGTCACGGGCTGGGCCTCACCACAACAGGCCAATCCAGGATCAGTGTTGCCCTTTAGCGAATAATGGGTTGAGCTTGGATATGGTGAGGATAAACCTGATCTTAGATCAGCGTTCCTTACTCATTAACCAGGTCCACAACTTCACTGTTGCAGTGTCTTAAGGTTTTTGTGTGGTTTCCTTTGCAAGTAGCAGACAGTGCATGACTTTAAGACAGTGTATGATACAGAGTGAATTATTGAGCTATGCAATCACCCCAACAACAACCATCCTCCCTGCAGGGAGGAAGCAGTCGCACATGTGACTCCTCTGATTTACACAGGCTCCTTGCCTTCACTATTTCACCCTGCGGATGTGGCACTAATCGCATGATGCCTATTACATTGGGGGATCACAGTCAACACATGCTCAGCTCATAACCCTGCAGGGAGGGTCACTTGAGAGACTGGTGAGTTTAATCGAATTATCCACTATTTCACCCCTGCTTGGCTGAGCCAGTTGTTGCCCTGCCAGCGTGCACCTCCATCCATAGCCAGTGACAGTCCAGCTGGGATCATCAAGAGAGATTTTACATTAAAATGTATTTAGGCTCAGAGACAAAGTATTAATTAAACCTTTAATCACAACAGTGAACTTGAACCTGTGAGAATATAAGAGTTAGTTCCTGTCTGGTACTAACAAGTGTCCTCTTTTATGCTGCGGTCTGCTGGGGAGGCAAGCTAGCAAAAAAGGCCAGCTCAGCGCTTGGCGGGAGGTTGGACTCACTGGGGACAGTGGTGGAGAAATGCAGATGGAGTAAGGTGCAGGAACGGTTCAGGAGATCCTTTGTGCCCACTGCCATCAGGGTGTACAACACCTTAGCCATTCACCAATAACTAGGACCAGGAGCCAATAGCCAATGGCTCTCTCTCTCTGTCTCTTCCTCTCTCTCTCTCTCCTTCCATACCCACTGCCCTCACCCACTGGACTCTGTGCAATAATACTTATAGGACTACTTTGCTATTAAGCAATTGTCTTTTTAACCCTGTGAATACTGCATTATTTATGTTATACTGTAGTGTCTCTCATCTACATTGTGTGAGCTTCTGGATACCTGAATTTCCTCATGGGGATGAATAAAGTATCTATCTGTCTGTCTATCTGTCTGTCTGTCTGTCTGTCTGTCAGACAGGGATGGCCTTTGTTGTTCAGAAATTTAGTGCTGAGCATTTGTGCAGAAAAGTTTAATTTAAAAGTACTTTATGGTCTGCAGATGTACTGTCCAAGGTGAAAACAAGTGTGTCTGCATTTTTGTTGCTTTTGATGTCATGCTACAATTTGTCTCAGCGAGGTCCTATTTGTATGTATAATTGTACCACTCATTGAAATTTTAAGTTGCTGTGCCACTGTGCAACATCCTTGGGAATGGAGACCAGAGAAAGCAGCAGTAAGGCAACAGAGAGGGAAAGGAGACAAAGGAAACAAAGTAGGCTTTCATCCTGTGACAGAAATTTGCATTCAGTTTTTATAATTTTGATTTTCCTATGAATTGAGAGTCAATTCAGTCTTTCTCCTGCGAAAGGCTTGGCTGAATAAACTTGAGCTAGAAGGCCTCGGCTGCTCTGGTAAATTTACTTTAAGTGCCAGAAGGCGGAGATGGCCTGGACTGGTCTCCAGCAGCCTGCCCCTTTTGGCATTCCTGCACCTGTGCATCTGTTGGCTCAGGACTACAGGATGAGGAACCAGGTGATGAAGGCGTGTCAGTTCATCAGTTCATGGCACTGTTGATGTAGCAACCCACTCTTGGTCCTTGAGGACTATAGAGAAAGAGTTGGCAATCCCCTTTGTTAGACCATAGTTGATATTTGTACTACTCTCTCCCCATCCCTTTGCTTTGGGTTGGTTGTGCCTGAGGCAAGCTGAAGGCACATCATGCATGGATGTACCTATGCCAGCGGCATGTTGGCCATCCCCAGACAGAAGGCGCACCCCAAACCCAGACAAAAGAACAGAAGCCAATCCTGATTTGTTGTGTCCCCTGATGCTAACATTTTTCACCCTCATCTTTGCCTGTGTATAACAAAGCCATGTCATAGCTAGAAAACATCTGGAATAATGCACACTGATAGCTGGGTAGGGCATATCCTTTTTCACATGCGATGGATAGATCACACCTAGCCACCACAAACTAATCGCTTTGTTTGGAATTTGTGTGTTATATGGCAATCGGGGGAAAACCTTCTTTGTTGTGTGTCCCCATCCCTATGAAATCAACACCAGCGACAGTATGTCTGTTGTGGTCTCTCTATAGCAGGAATGAGAAATGCTACAGGCATAAAGATGGCCTCCTGCTGATGAGCAAAGCCTTTACAAGCTCTGAAATATGGTGTGCAAATACCACTCATTTATTAACAAATAAACATGGGATGTGATGCATCCACTTGTGAAGCAGATCTGGGGTTTGCTCTGTTAGAGCACTGGCAGAGACTTCGCTGAGGCTGAGCCATGGTGCACTGGTGCCCACCTCATGCCATGCTGTTGAGGGAGGCTGGGCGAGTGTGAAGAGAACTGACCCAAGGCTGGATGGGTTAATGCTGCTTAATGCTGGTTTCTTAACTAATCGAATTAATTACATTAATTAGCTGTGCATGGGGTAACAGTTGGGCATCTTGAACAGGGGAGTGCAGGTTAAGAAGTGTGTGGAAGTCTGAGGTAATTCTCAGAGAGCAGTGTGGATGTGTTCAGAACTGCCGAAGTATACTTTATGGATATGTAGCCCTAGTATGATCCTGGTGATGTCCGAGGCAGGGTTGTACTGACTACTGGCATATGACGGGGGGTTTAACAGCTGGTGGCAGTAAAGAAACTGGAAGAGCAATTGGTCTTTGTTCCTCCTTGGTTCTCGTAATGTTTCTAACTTCTGCAGCTCCTCACTAGAAGTGGAAGGAAAAATAATAAAGCAGGAGAGAAACAACTTTTTTTGTTTTCCACAACACAATTAAAGAAAGGTCGTTCACTTCATTCTCTTGCAGCTGTCAGCTTGGTCATGGCAGACTGACAGGAAGTGGCAACCCCTGTGCTCTTTTACACCCTGCCTGCAGCACAATGAAACAGCAGGAGAGAGGGCAGTGCCTCAAAGTACTGGGAGACTACCACTTGTGTGTATGTGTGTATATGTAAGTGTATGTATGTGTTTGTGTGACTGTGTGTTTGTTTTTATGCCTGTAATTGGCATAGTATGTGTGTATATGTCTGAGAATGTGTGCATGTGTACGTGTGTGTGTGTATGTGTGTGTGTGTGTGTGTGTTGTGTGTGTGTGTGTGTGTGAGTGTGTGTGTGTGTGAGTATGAGTGTGTGTGTGTGTGTGAATGCGTGTGTGAGTGTGTATGTGTGTGTGTGAGTATGAGTGTGTGTGTGTGTGTGTGTGTGTGTGTGTGTGTGTGTGTGTGTGTGTGTGTGTGTTTGTTTGTGTGTGTGTAGCTGCTGCTCCAGTGGCTCTGCAGTCCTTCCAGGAACTGTCGCGGTTTCTCCCTGCCCCATGCTGTACTTCCAGATCCGGATCTGGTTAATTGTCCTGCTCTACTCTCTTCTCTTTCATCTCCTTCATGTTTATGATGCTCAAATGCATCACCGGTCACAACAACTGAACTAGAACGCAGACCCCTTCCCCCTGGTGCCACTTCACAGCACGCTCCGCCTCTCTGCTTTTAAAATGTCTTGACCCCGATGGAGGCGGGCGCGCTCACGTTAATGGAGCTGTCAGGAGCCTGCAGTCGAGCGGTTTGTGTGGCTTCGGCCTGGAGCGCGCTCAGTGAAGGGGAGAGCGGCAGTTGGATAGTGCTGGACCGAGGCCCAGTGAGTACTGAAAGAGAGTGGTTTGTCTGAACGAGTCCTCTTCTCTGTGACTAACACCCCTCAGCACAATCTTCAACGCCCCCCACCACCCCCCAGTGTGTTTATCACAGGTACTCCTGCAAACTTTTCAGCAGGTTCTCCATATTTTGAACAGGATTTTAAAAAACTCACAAACTGCTCTCCAAACGTGACAAAATCATCTTTAGACCTGTTACTTCCCAGGCTCAATGTGCTGCACTGTAAATCACATTTGTAAGGAACACGGTTTTTTTTTTTTTTTTACCAGTCAATCAGCTCATGTCACTATCCTGGATCCGTCAGCACCGATCTGTGATCCGCAGTCATTTGGAAATGTTGAAAATGTGAAAAAGTCTTAAATGTGTCAGAGTGTTGATGGTTTATGTCAGTCTGGTTGGGGGGAGCTCATTATGTGTGATGACTGCTCTGTGACCAAGTGTGTGTTGGGGATGATGCAGGTCTCCATAGGAAAATGTTTTCCGACGCTGTGTGGTGATAAGTGTACTGTGAATCGCAGTGAAAAAACATTACTGTCCTCTGGTTCAGCTTGTAACTCCTCCTTTTCTCTCCCCCTCCCCTCCCTGTCTGTCAGCAGGAGTCGGAAGATTCAGATTCGGAACATTCCTCCGCACCTGCAGTGGGAGGTGAGTTTTTACTGACTCTCCTGTCCCTAACTTCCTCTTTTCTTCTGCTGTTGCTCGCTCCTCTTTCTGTCTTGCTCTGTCATTCTCTCTCCCTGTCGCTCACTCTGTTCTCTCTCTCTCTCCCTCTCTCTGTGTCATTTTCAGTGTTTTCTCACTCTTCCTCTCTCCATGGGTTGTGTTGTGAAGTGATGTTCAGGAGAGTCACTCTGTGAGTCGATTCACCCCTGATGCTGCACATGCTGCAGAGTGTCCCTATGAGATAGAGCAGTTTGTATGATTCACTGTAACATATCTTCTTGTATAGCCTTGATATGAATGATCTGTGTGTGTGTGTGTGTGTGTGTGTGAGATGGGGGCGGGTATTCTCAGACATATGACTATCACAGTTAGGATTCATTGTGCTCACATATGATTTCAGATCAGGCTTCCCTGATCATATCCTAGCCTTGTCCATTATGATCATAGATTGGTCAAAGATCAGCACGCCCACTCTCAGCTTAATGAACGCACGCCCAGTTCAGGGCTCGGGGAGCAATGAACTTGTAAGCCGTCTGTTGTTTGGATACTTTTCATGTGAGTCCGCATGACTGTGAGCGGCTGCTCTCGTAGCCTTGTCAGACAGTTGTCATGGTGTTTATCTTTGGTTTGGTGTGTGTGGGTGTGTATATGTCTGACTCACTGATACCTCTCTCTACACCCTGGACCTAAGCCCGAGCCTCACCTGGCCCAGGTGGTCTGTTTCCAGGCCGCCCGAGAGTGTGGTGGGAGGCAGCAGCCCCCCAGCTCAGCGATCAGCGGGGCGGGTTTTAATCCTGGAATGAGTGGAGCTGTTTAGTGGCTGCCTGTGGACTGAGCCCCTGCACTGAGTCCCAGAATCCCTGGGCTGTGTGCTCCCTCTCTCCCTCTCTCTCACTCTGTCTCTCTCCCTGTCTCTCTTCCCCAATCTCTCACTCACTCATACTCACTTTCTTTCTCTTTTGTTCTCTCCCTTTCTCTTGCTCTCTCTCTCCACCTGTCTTCCCCCTCTCTCACTCACTCAGTCATAATCTTTCTTTCTCTCTCCCTCTCTCTCTCTCTCTCTCTCTCTCTCTCTCTCTCTCACTGTCTTTCTTTCTATTTCACTTTCTTTCTTGCTCCTTCTCCTTTCTGACTCTCTAGATTTCTCAAGTTCGAATTCAAACACACTGTGTTTGTGTCCCTAATGCAGCGTGCAGAGCTACACTAAAGCAGGATTCTCTGTACGGTCCTTTCCCAGGTTTCCCTCACTCATATTTGCAGTCACACTCTCATTTCCTCTATTCCTCCCTCCTGCTTTCCCTCACTTCCTCTCCTCTGCTGTTTGCTGTTAACTCCCTCCTTTTTCTCCATCCCCTGTCCTTCTCTGTTTATTCAATTTAATCTTAAATTTAATTTGATAACGCTTAATTGCCATGCCTGTTTATAACAATATTGCCAAAGCAATTAACAATGAAACAAGACATAGAACTCAAATTATGAAACACCAACAGAGTGCAATAAAATACATAATAAATAAAAATAAAAAAGAATAAAACAAACAAATAAGGCTGAAAAGGCAAACATAGCCAAGTTCGATTCTATTCTTTCTGTCTTTTTGCGCTCTCTCTTGTTCTCTGTCCTCTCTCCTCTCTCTCCTACTCTTGTTCTGTCCTCTCTGTCTCCCTTTCCCCCTCTCTCTCGCTGCACTGACCCACTTCATCAGGTTTCTTTATTTATTCATCTCTCCCTCTCTTGGGACGTGCTCGGCCTCATGCTGTGGGTTATTTTTCGGGGGAAGGGGGTATGGTGGTTGGGGTATAGGTCCGTTACTGAACTGCTCAGAATGAGCAGAGCTGAAGGGAGTGCGTGGCCTCTGCTGTCAGAAAGATGGCCGCCACCCTCCCAGCCTCCAGTGAGAGGTGCCAGCTGGTGACCCCACACAAAACACAGCTATCAAATCCCCGAAGTGCTCCTAGGTAGCTGAGCAGCCTGTGCTGTCCTTCAGATGGTTTGGTAGTGAGACCAAATCCAGTATGCTCTTGTTTCATATTGACATCAAAGCAGGTGTTGAGAATAGTTACAAAATCTGACAGTGGTTGAGGGTGATGAGTATTTAAGTCCTCTTTGTTTTTGTGTGAGTGTTTGTATGTGTGCATGTGTATATGTTTTTGTCTGTATTTCCATGTGTGTGCCTGCATATGTGTGTGTGTGTGTGTTTTGGGGGTATGTGTGTGTGCTGACCTATTCTTCTCCTCCGTCACAGGTTTTGGACGGCCTTTTAGCACAGTACGGCACCGTAGAAAACGTGGAACAAGGTAATAAACATCTCTGTGTGTCTTCAATTAACTGAAAATGCACATGCTTCAATTTGTAATAGCATTTGGGTCCCTATACTGTATGTGTGGTCCTAAAGATGTCCTGCTTGTCCTAATTACTTAAATGTATATGTAAGCCACAGTCACACTGATTTCAGTAGTAGGTTTATCAATTGATATGTTGACAAGATATCCTCTTTGCCGCAGCATATTAGAGAAAATAAAAGCATTGGTTGTCTTGAGAGACTTGATCTGACAGATTAAAAGTCTGTAAATGAATAGGGAATATTCATGCTGTGTAACATGAATATCTGATCTGTGTCTGACATCATGTGGCATTAAGAGGGTAAATCAACCCTCACGAGGCATTTGAATCACCTAATTAAAAGCAATTAACAGCTTGTTGTACATCAGGAGTCACTCCTACGGCTGAAATGAAACCCAGCATACACAGAGGTCCCACAGGACCAGGGGAGGGAACCCCTGCTGTGCAGTTCCAATTGGGCTATGTGCCCACTGTATGAGGAAGAGAAGAATATCTGTCACCCTGCACAGAGAGAGGAGCTAGGCCTTAATGGCGAGTGACCATTGCACTGAATTATTTTTCCTCTTTCAATTATCCAGTGCTTCTGTTACTGTACTGGCAGATTTGATGCTGTACTGTTGTTGCTGTTTGTATTTTTCGGATTTGGGGGGCAGGGTGGAGGAATAGGAGATAGGGTATAAGTTCTAAGCCTGTTAAAAGCAGTGCATTCCGGTAGAACCGCTTACAGTATTTAACTTGTGGATGGCGGCTCTGAGATGATTGTGTCCATTGGTTTCCATTTGTGTTGTGAAACGGGATATACAATAGCCCGTTTCACAACACAGTACCAATGTGGGTACTTCCACATCCCTGACGTGGCTAAGCTTGAACTCTCCTCGGGCTAGTGTGGTGAGAATGACTTCAGATCTGGCCATCTGGCCTTTGAGAGTAGTATTGATGGTAAATAACACTTGGGGGGGGCGCATATTCAGTGGGTGGGGGGGTGGGTAGTGGAGGATCACATTCTTCCCTGTTGTCTGGAAAATGTCCCCCGCACCCTCAAAAACTCTGATCCGCCACTTAGTGTAACCAAGAAAGACTAAGCATGTGGCCGGTGAGTCACAGTTAGACAAGCGGACGGTAAACCGTCACAGCTGCTCCCTGAGGTGCCTGCCTGGAGTCGGGCCATCGATGCTGTCTGCGTAAAAGGACACCGCGCTCTGCTTTTGCTCTCCCCCTTCTTCTCCTGCAGTTACAGTTACTTCCTGTTCCTAATTGTCTGAGCTGGTGACATGGGACAGTCACAAGCCTCCCCGAAATCAGGCTGATTCACAACCCCTAATACCCCCCCCCCCCGCCTGCCGACCTACCCTGGCTTTCTGAGCTGCCTGTGAGACAGTGGTTCAAGTGCCAGGCTCACCACACAAGCCTCTAACACAGCTTTGCACCAGCATCACACACAGGTGTCTCCATAGCCCTTTTGCACCTTTACACCTTTTGCAGTGTGTAGTATAGTATACTATAGTATAGTATCGTAAGATAAACCTTTATTTTTCTTCAAGATGAAAATTTGATTTCCTTTTTAGTCAACCTATTCATGCTATTTCACAATCCTGTAATACATAAATATTACTCATTTGTTTATTTGTATTACTAAACTTAACCACAGAGATACTCATTGTTATCATGTGGACTGAAGGTATTTAAGTGTCCCTAAAAATATAATAAAGCTAGACAATCTGACATAGAATTCCACGGAACCACTGTAACCAGGCCTGTAACCAGGCTTTTCCAAAGAAGCATGCATCTCTCTGTGGAATACTCCATGGTCACATTTTTACTGGCGACCATGTGCAGAGCTCATATGCCCAGAGGGGGGCGCCCTCCTCCCACCTCCAATCTCTCAGCTGTCTCCATCGCCTCCTTGACCTAATTAAATATTCCAGGAGCTGACCAGGGGGGCATGGGTGCTTATCCCAGGTGTGTCACTGCTCATGTAGCCTTGAGCAAGCTTAGCCTGAACATCCAGCTGTAACCATTGATAACATGTGAATATGATAAGGGTGCCCGCTGAGGGAATAATGAATGTAATATAAAGCAATCTCTCTGGTGCTCAGACAATGTGTGACTCACTAGCAGAACTCAAGGCCGCGCACTTCCTTCAGACAGTCCGTCTGCTGGGGTGCGGGAATAGCTCAAAGTTCAAAGGGAAAATGTCTGATTCATGTATTTAAAACTCCTTGCTGCTGGACTACTGTAAATGAGAATGTAGTGGGTGTCTGCGATGGTGGAGTCACTGGGCAGAAAAGGACCAGTATGTTGGTATTATTTGATGGGGAATGTGTTAGGGGATATCTGGAGCGTACATGTTGCAAAATGTCTGCCATTAATGGAGCTGGAGGTGGTCAGGAGTGGGAACATTTCGTCTGATATCTGAAAATCCTTGTGCTACTGTATGTGGACATAGGAAATGATTATGAATAAGGCACATCCATAAACATCTTGCATTCCTGAAACAAAATTTTTATATTAGCCAGGTTGTTGTGTGTAACAGTGTAATATTGGCCAGGTTATTGTGCTTTGTACAAAACAAAAAAATTGCTTCAGAGTTGGTCTTTATTATTATTTTTATTTTTCCTTTTTTTTCCGCCCAAATTTAACAATGTAATCAGCCCCACTCCCCTGCAGGATGGAGTGGCTGTGCTGGGTTTTCTCTGGTTTATCATAGGCAGTATGTAATGTAGGAAGAAAACAAAGTCAGCACAGGTTCAGGTCACAAAGCTGCAGGCACTCAACCGGCCATCGGGGGTCACTAGAGAGGGACTAGCCTGATGTGTCTTTCTAGCGTACACCCTATTTTCCCCCCAGTGATGCGGAGCCAGTTGCTTCCTCCACAGTGTGGTCCCCTGGCAATAGACAGTAGTCCAGCGTGGGTGGGACCGAAACTCCAGTTAGCAAGATGCACAGCCGCACTACAAATGTGCCTTCATTTCCATGTGATGCCTGAATGTGCTCTTCAGTTAAGCATACATTTTTTATTGCCTTACAGAATGATGCTTTTTATTCAGTTGTGTTGCAGAGGGTGTCTGCGTCTGTCAGGCTTTACTGCAGATCAGAGCAGCTGTTGAATGAATACATGTAAACGTAATTCACTGTGTCTCTCTCTGCAGTCAACACTGACACAGAAACGGCAGTGGTGAACGTCACATACGCAACCAAGGAGGAGGCTAAAGCGTAAGTGCTAGTGACACTCTTTTTCTCTGTGTATAAAATGTACACCAGCTTGTGCGTATGTGTACTGTGTTATGTTGTCAAACAGAAATTGAGTGTGGCTTGAGCGTTCTCAGTTTGATCAGTCTTTCTTTGTCCATTACACCACTTTGAGGGAAACATACAAACTGACATTATTTTAAGTGCTGTTAAACTAAAGTCAACACAGCTCTGAGCTGTGAGCTCCCACACTGTTCCCACAGCTGTGATGTAATAGTAGATTGGATTATCGTCTAAAATCTCTGGTGTGCTATTAGTTAGGTGGTATTATACAATCTCTGCACAGTATGATGTCATTACTAATTGCGGTGACTGTGATCATGTCATGGTTGATCACAGTGCCATCACCTGCTGTGTTTTAAGCCTGTGAAACACTCTCCTACTGTGTTTCCAGGGTAATGGTGAAGCTGATGTACCATTGAGATCTGCCACTGTGAGATCAAGGCTAATTGCTGAAACTGAAGTCATGTGACTATGGATAACATGATAGGTGGCACATCCTACTGTGTGTGAACTTGTGATCCTATTCCACCTCTGCGTCTTATGCCAGGGCGATGGAAAAGATAATGGGAGAGACACTGATCTACCATAACACAACCCGTCTGCACAATGATGTCATGGCTAATCGTAATGACGATCACAGTGGTACATATCATGGTACAACAGCACAAGATGAACATATTCTCTGATTCCTCCCCCTCATTTGCCTCCTGCCAGGAGAATCAAGAAGCTAGCAGAACACTGTGATATAGCGTCACATGATATTTGCACACAACAATGTCATTGCTTAATTCAGTGACCAAGATCGGTTCTGTAACACCTCCCCCTGTCCCCCACATGTACCCAGGGCGATTGAGAAGTTGACGGGACACCAGTTTGAAGACTACTCCTTCAGGGTGTCGTACATCCTGGACGTGGACGCGGCCCCACCCCCCCAGACCCCACGGGCGCGGCGAGTGGGGCGGCCGCAGCGGGACCAGGACCCCTCTCAGCCTGGGCCCTCGGGGGGCCTCACTGGGTCCCGTCACCAGCAACAGGACTTTCCCCTCCGCATACTCGTCCCCACCCAGTTTGTGGGAGCCATCATCGGCAAAGAGGGGCTCACTATCAAAAATGTCACCAAACAGACCCAGTCCAAGTTAGTAACGGTCTTCTTCCACACTATCACACAATACAACAGAATCCAATTCAATACTTTTTTGTCACTTTTACAAAAGTTCCTTTGAATTTGTCTCAGTTAAGCTGGGCATCACAGATGTTCAGGATGCAGTCCTTGAGGGCTACAGTGTCTGCTAGTTTTCAGTGTTTCGGCACTTTATCTATTAAGTCACTGATTAGACAACTGAAAGAGAACACAATCCAAGGTGAAAAGTAGCTGCTGCTTGAAAGGAAACCACAAAAATCCAGACAACATAGCCATCCCGGACTGCAACCCGACACCCCTGGCCTGGATCTCCTACCCCTGAAACCTACCCCGATCCTTAAAGAGTCTCTGTCGATTACATAATAGATGCACTCCTCACTACAGCTCCCCATGGGTAAGACTAATATGAGAGATACTCCTCCCTTGTTTGGTTCAGCAAGGGAGCTGCTGTGGCACTAAATGCACCACTTGTTGAAAGTTAGCGACAATGTGCTGGTTATCCACACGCAAATGTGAGTGCACCTTCAGCCACAAACCAGGTGTGCTGTGGCTGCATCTTTTGTCTTGCTGTCCAAAAAGAGTCCAGGCGGCATTTGGTATGAACAGTGTTCTGGTACTGACCCCAATTACCAGGCAGGAGTAGTTTTGTTGCCGTGATGTCGCAGCAACGCAGGCGCTCCCCCAGAAATCAGTGGGGAAGAAATAGATGCAGAAGAGGCTGGATTTGTTTGCTAAACAACATCAGGCCATGGTAGCCTTTTAGCTAGCCTGCTAACAAGTGTGGATTAAATGGATTCATTGCTAAGATTGTTATTTTCGCTCCTGTGTTGTTTTCATGATTATAGAAACTATGGTCTTTATTGTAAGAAACAAAGGAATCTTTGTGCGTCTGCACATGGTTTTCATTTTTCATTTCATTTATTAGCCTTTACCAGGAATTTGTCTTGCACACAAGTTGCAGAGCTCTTATAAAATACATACAAAAATAGTTACATACATAAATTGGACATACAACATGCAACAATATACCAATCATGCAACATACACAATATACTAAACATGTATACCATTAACGGGACCATCAGACAAAAATTGTGAGTGCACAATCCCTAGCATAGGACACTGTGCATTTCTGTAGTTAGAGGGCTATGAGAATCCCACAGTGCCTTGTTCAGCAGCTTGATACTCCTTGGGATGAATGATTTCAGTGCTCTGTTGGTTCCAAGTTTGGGCATTGAGAAGCATCAACCAGAAGGCTGTATTGTGAACTCGCTGTGAAGGATGTGGGTGGAGTCATAAGCAATGTGTTGTGCCATATTTAAGGTAAATCTGTCACTGAGTGCAGAGATGCATAAGAATTTGGATGGTGCGGGTCAGACCACTCACAGCCCTGCTATCGCTTTGTTAAACATTTAATGAAAACATAGTTTTGCATAGCCCTTACTGGCCTTGAGGTGCGGCCGGCCTGGCCCGAGGCCCAAGGTGTAAAATAGATATAAGAGGAGCCTCAGCCCATGAGAGGTGAAGAATGTACTAATGCTGAACCAGTATAGCTCATAAATGCGTGGGTGGATACAAGTTTGGCGCAAGGGAAAAGCATAAGAAATATATATTTAGAGTCTGTTCCTGTGGTGAACAAACGCTCACTGAGCCTTCTCATCCTGCAGCTGATTCTATCCTTAGGCAATCGAGCCCTGCGAACAGCGACAGCGGATGAAACAAAGTGCGCTCCGGCCCTCTTAAAGCTTCCTCTTAAGCAAAGGAAGCATGTCCCTCCGACCGCGGAGAGAGGACAGTGACCCGGGGCCCGGCTTCAGACCTGACTGCTGCCCTGTAATACAAAAACATGGATGCAGTGCTTTGGAGGAGTTTTCACAGAGTCACGCTCTCTGTCCCTCTCCCTGCTGCCGAATCGAGAGACCCGGCAGACCAGAAATGGCAGTTACTTTATTTCCAAAACGATCATAATACTTGTGCAATTCCTTGTTTGTGCGGATATCTTGAGACGCATTTTACAACATGTAGGCTAGGCTAGTTATAGCATTCGTGTTTGTGTGGGTCAAGTACGCAAATAGTCAGCAAACAGTGAGCTACTCACAGTTTTGTCCCCCCCACTTTAAGAATGCTTGACACGCCCCTGCTTACAGCTGATGGTGCTGCCGCATCATGTGACTGCGTGGCATGTTTTAGAGCATAGATCATGTGGCAGCAGTAGGCTTCAGTGGTTGGCAGAGCTACTTGTCAGTCTAGTACAGGGACTTGTAGTAAGTGCAGGTATGGTTGGTGGTGCCTCCTTTATGGAAATGCAGCATTTTATGGAAGTAAAATTCAATGTGATTGTTCATTAAATTTTATTTCCACATCCATATTCCTCATGGCGTGAATGTGTTTTGGTCCAATAAATACCAGTATCCTGCAGTGAAATATGCAGAGTTCTGTGCCTCTCCATCAGCACAGTGGAACTTCTACTCGTCTTAAAACTGAGAAAGTTTTCCCTGAATTGCACATGCCATTGTCTGATGCTGAAACTCAGTGCTTGTCTGTCTGTCTCTTGAAGGGTGGACATACATCGGAAGGAGAATGCGGGTGCAGCAGAGAAGCCTGTCACCATCCACTCCACCCCGGAGGGCTGCTCCTCTGCCTGCCGTATGATCCTGGACATCATGCAGAAGGAGGCCAATGAGACCAAGGTGTAAGTCTGAAACCTCCTGGGCCTTGGAGCCCAGCACCTAACTGTAGCACAGAGTAATATTTTAGAGAGAGAGAGCACATAGTTGGATTTTTTCTTTCTACCCAACACCAATGGGACACTCTCACACCCACCAGGCATTGAAAGAACAGGATCAGCTGAGGTGCAGTGTCCAGTGGAACTGTTTAAGGGGTTACTTTGGTGCTTAAGGACAGGAGCAGGAGATTGCTTGTAGGATACTGATGCCAGCTATCGTCTGGTTGCCAGCTTACTCCTCACCAGATATTTTTGCCAGACCTAAGATTTAAAGTGGCAGCCGTCCAGATGTGGGCTTTTCTCTCTGACCTGGAGGCTACCTGCCACTTCATGTAGCCAATTTACATGCCCATCTGACTCTGTGCAAACTCAGCACCCCCCCCCCCCCACACACAGCAGAACCACAGACCTCAACTCCCAGTGTACTGTCTAATATAAAAACTGACAGTGTCCATGAGAACATCAATTTCATGTCAACTTATTTGCCTTAATTATTTATTAAGCCCAATCATTTGCGTGATTGGCATTTTAAGTCAGTTTACTGATAATCTCATGAATGTCAACTGAGTACTGTTCTTGTGCCCCTGTGTTAAATATTTTATAGCGGGCTAATCTTTGACTGAAATGGTGTTGGTTTATGATTAAATAATAAAATGCATAGAGTGTGAAATCCAATAACAGATACAGCCCTGCAGGAAATCCTCAAAACCTCACATATTCTGCTCTAAACTTTTACATTTCCACACCAACACCTCACATATTCTGCTCAAAACTTTTACATTTCCACACCAAAACCTCACACATTCTGCTCCAAATCTTCACATTTCCACACCAAAAACCTCCACAAAACATTAAATTCTTCCATGCCTTTCACATCCATAATGACAGACCACAGTTAACATCCACACATTAAAGCAGGGCTCACTGCTAATCAGAGACAGGCTGATATGGGTTCAGGTGTTTGTTTTGGCTCTGCATTGAAACATCTCAATAAAGACATTGATTCGTTGTAGTAGGTGTTTTTATTGCTGGACTGGACCAAAAGTCTGATTCCACACCAGCCTTTCTCAGATTAAACCTTTACTCTCTCATAAAACCCTCTGCATTCTCCCTCTGCCCACTTTAGCATTCCCATGCTAAAGTTCTCACACCTGTGTTTTGTTGTCTTCTGGACTAATGAGATTCCACTTTGCTTCCTCTTGTTTTCCCCCTGCAGAGCTGAGGAAATCCCTCTGAAAATCCTGGCTCACAACAGTCTGGTGGGAAGGCTGATTGGGAAGGAGGGCCGGAACCTGAAAAAGATAGAACAAGATACAGGGACCAAAATCACCATCTCCTCGTGAGTGTCTAGGCAGAGCACCACTTACATTGTTCCCATAGCTTTTATGAGCCTCACAGGTGCCCACATTCAGAGCAGATCATGTAGCATATCCTTTCTTTCAACAAAGCTGGGTTTTTACTGAAGAAATTCAGAACGTTGATCAAAAGTGAAAGATACTGATGGGATTGGAACCTGCAGCGTTCTGGTTGTGGACCTGGTGTTCTAGCCAATCTGCTCTATTACTCTGTGCACAGGAGTTTCAGATCCACTGGGCTGTAGTGTATAAAAGTGGAAACTGCAATGGTTCATGGATTCAGCTGAGCTTAATGTAATAGGGTAATGCCTTCATGATGTTAACACGAGGAGTTCTTATCAATTATGAGCGTAGCTGCAGCATTAAACCTTGTAATGGATTATGGTGGAAGGTTGAGGTTAATTTGGACAGTAATGGACCTTATGGAAAACAGCTTTATGAAGCCAAGTTCATAACACCCCAAGGCTAAATGCTGCCCGACCTGAATAAATCACTCTAATATCCCGAATAGCTATGACTGTGAGTGAGGCTGTCTCCCCTCTCATCTCACTGTGTCTGCTGGCCCCAAGCTCATTAGCTCAGAAACAGGAGTCAGAGAATCACCACTCAGTCTAATATTCACAAGGTTGAGGTGCTGATTACAGTGCCTTGGGTCCTGTTTGCGTTTTTAGAAACCTGTTGACTTGACCTTCCAATGGTCAGTGTTCCTTCCCAATGGAATCAGAGCCAGTTGCATCCTACCACTGGTGGCAGCCAATCACTGGTGGCTAAGACTCCTACTTGTGATGTGTCGGTTGTAAGGCATGTTTAACAATTTTAAATCCTGCAAAATGAACAATATTGCTTCACCTCCATGGTGTGAGGCAAGTTTTGAGGCCAGCAGTTGAAAGAGAATGTGGGAGAGACACGTTGTGTTAAGGATTTTTTTAGCTCCCTCTTTTAACCCTTACCTCTCCATGTGTCTGCTCACTGCCCAAACAGTTTACAGGACTTAACCATTTACAACCCTGAGCGGACCATCACTGTTAAGGGCAGCGTGGAGGCCTGCTGCAAGGCGGAGGAGGACATCATGAGGAAGCTGAGGGAAGCCTACGAGAATGACCTAGCTGCTGTAAATGTGAGAAAAGCGCTATTTTCTATCAGATTCAGCTATCACCATCATCATTGTCAATAATCAATTCATAAATAATCTTTGTGAATGACTCCAGTCCTGATTCAGGAGGTTTAGTGAATGAGAGAAGCCATCAGGTGAAAGATAATGTGGGAGAGACAGAGGGGGAGCAGGACTGTCAACCATTCATAAATTAATGGACAGTCCAGAGTCACAGTACAATTCTGACACAATCAAAAACATCTGTGTCTGTAAAAAAATTGAGAATACAGAATTAAAGCATGCGTGAAAATATTGATTCTAAACTCAGACTTGTCAGTGAAAACCAAAATTCAAAACCCTGTTGGGGAGATAATCAGTGGTCCTCTGTGCATAAGAAACAGGACAATATTGCTTACTTAAGTTTGCAATTTCATAGATTTTTTTGTAATTGACAAGCTAGTCCAATTTCAGTGAGGATTGCCCGTCATCTTATTTCTATAATGAGCTGTGTTTTGTTTGATATGGTTATTTTGCATTTGTGCTTTACATCAAGCCATTTAAATTATAGGGATTAGACAGGATTGCATTTACATGGCTTTGGTTATAATAACAACACAAAGAGACTGAACCAAAATAATGTTGTTGTGGAATCATTTCGCACAAAATGCACCAATGTAATGCTGTCATGTTAGCCCTTTGTGTTCATAAAAGCCATTTCCCCTTCATCATTGCTCTCTCAAGCCCCTATTGACCGTGTTTGATGGCGTGTCAGTGTTGTGGTCGGTGAGTGTCTCCTGGAGACAGGCTCCGGTGCGGTCGGGGGTTGGCGGGTCAGTGTTATCTCCGCATGCTGGCGGGTTTTACGAAACAAGGAGGAGCCTGCGTGCTCCGATCCGCGGCCCCGAGGCCTACGTGCCGCAAAGGATGAAGTGCCTGACTCATTACTGAGTCACTCACTTACCGTTAAGGCAGATGGAAACCTCACAACATGTCCCGGCACTCATTTGATATTGTCTCTGCTTCCATCGGCTCCCCTTTCTCATGACATCACTCACATGCCCCCCACTGCCCCCCCCCCCCATCCTGACCAACTAAACAGGATGTGAAAGGAGGGGGAATAATTACTTGGCTCTCCTCTTCTGCTTGTCCAAAGATGGGTTATCTAAAAGATATTTTTAACGCAGATGAAAAGGCATGAATATCAGAGTGTGAATTCTAGTACCTTTTTAAAGGAATTATAACAGAATTGTACTATAATATAATTTATCTGTTTGTACCTCTTTATTAGGACATTTTAAAGGCCATTTAATTTCTCTTGTTATTTTCCAGTCTAAAGTGCAAGTATACGTTCCCAGTACAAACCTGATCAAGGAGGATGGGTCCATCTAGTGGAAGGCTGAGGATATTACAAGGCCATTGTGCTGGTTGTGGATGAAAGGAAGCAGGTGGCCCCTCTTCGCTGTCCTGATGGTAGTGACAGACATGTACACCTGGCTGACAGTTGATTCTCTCTTTCCTCACAGCAACAAGCCAACCTTATCCCAGGGCTCAACCTGAATGCTCTGGGTATCTTTTCCACGGGCCTGTCAGTCCTGCCTCCTGCAGCAGCTGGACCACGCGGAGCAGCCTCCACACCTCCAGCCGGCTATGGTGCCTATCTGGTTAGTAAACACTGCCCTCTTCTGGCCGTGTTGTATACCTACAGCCAAAATAATTTATGTGGAACAATACAGATTGACAATACAGATAAAAAACAACCCCTTAGTAACAAATTACCTGTTCTTCAGGAGAAAATGTTTAATGTGGGTCAATATTGCACCCAAAAGATTTTGTTCACAATTTTTAACCCAAATGATTATTCAACTTTTTAGTAGAGAGAAACACAGGGCAATGTGTTTCCATGATTTAGTAGTTCGCATTGAGCCAGGGCCATGAAAAGCTTGTGGAAATGGTAGGTGGGTGGGGGGGGGATATGAAATTGGCAAAGGAAGACTTTTTTAGGACTGCTGAGAAACAACTGAATTCCCCTGTCCTGATGGAGGCATGACTCGCTGAGACCTCTCCCCCCTGCAGGGGATGTAGACCTGAGTCACAGAGTGTAAATTAGTAAACTGCTTGTGCGTGTGTGTTTGTGTACGTGTGTATGTGATACACTCCTCAGTATGATCGGATATTTTAAAACATGTCAGCTTTAAAAATCACTGTGGTTAATGGCCTGACTAATATCTTTCCGTCCTTACAGAGTCACTCTTCACATCTGGGCCGGCTGTACGGAGTCCCCCCTGCCAGCACCATACCCCACCAGCATACAGTACGTCCCGACCCGTTTCCAGCTGTTCTATGCTCCTCACACTACTCTCTGTCCTAATTTAGAGAAAGGAGAGTTGGCGGTAAATATGTTTGAGGAATACATTCAATAATGGATATGAAACATAAACAAAAATCTATTCATTTGATTGAAGGAGTTACAAATATGAGTGTCTTTTTTATATTTTATAGTATTTAGCATATATCATGTATAAATATCTGTGATCTTAACTTCATAGTGTTGAGTTCAGTGTGTTGCCTTTGGGTCCACAGTGGTGAATATGTCTAGCACAAAGGCATCTGTTGATGATATAAGCTAATTGGCTATTTTTCCCAATAAGGATTTCAACTGAGTGGACGAGTACTTTTCTTAGGATGAGATAAGATAAGTCATTTATTGCCTGATATTGTTGGACAGACATTTTAGTTTTTTTGTTTTGTACATCAGGTTTTTTTTACATCAGGTTTTAGACCACTGAAAACTCTGAAGGATACATGGGTGGGCAGCGGATGTGCTCCTAGAAGCTTCAGTACATTATAAACCTTTTACCATTGAGCCATTACAGACGCCATCATCGACAGAAACCTGTAATGGGGGTCTGTCGTAAGGGTCCGGAACAGAGGCTGTCTGTACCTTTCTCATCCCACGCATTGTTTTTAAGGTCCTTTTATTTCACTTAAAGGAAGAATACCCAAGGAAGAGGACATCCTTGAACATGTCTGCGTTATGACAGTTACCTTGACAGTGGTTACCTGTTATAATTGTTACCCACAAGCACGAGCACATGAACTTATGGGAGACAGGAGTCACTTAACTGAGGACAATAGCAAGAAGAACTTGGGCAGTTGTGGATGGTGTAAATGTTGATATAATTATACATGTAATGTTAATTGGTGAATTTTACAACTGTTATCTTGAGTCTAGAGGGCTGAGTCCATATTATTTCTGTTGTGTAGTGAACCATATTGGAGAAACTCCAACTCTGGTCTGCAGAACAGCAGCCTATTCATGTATCTCCAGCTAGTGACCTCAGGTCAATGACCTGTTTCCTGCTTGCTCCTACACTCCCACTGGAGTAGGCTATTATTATAATAGGTAGTATTGGTAATTGTCAGGTCAGATGCATGGGTAAAATGTTCAAGGACATCCTGTTTAGCCAATGAAAAATAGGCAATTGAAGCAGTGTGTAATGTAAGGGGTTTGTTTACCTGTGGAAAAAGCTAAACTATGCAAAGAGACTTGCCAAGGTTCAGTATGAACCAGCTAGCTCTTCTAAGCATCCATTTTCTCTTGTATCACTTGGCTGTACAGCGGGCCATTCTGTACAGCGGGCCACTCTGACGTATTATAGTCTCAGCAGATGCCCCAATCCATACTTACAACGCAAAAGGGCAAGTTAAGTGCATCCACAAATTAAGAGCAACAGCTACACGCCTGGCTAACTCCTGGACCACTGTGTGCTGGTACAGCATTACTGGAGTCCAATGTACTTAACTGTGCCATGCTGTAACCAGGACATAAGTCATAAATACTTTATACCATAAAATACAATATTTCCCTCTGGATCTTTGGCTATGTATGTTTTTCTGCTCTCGTTGTACCCCGTCGTAGACTTGGGAACGGGGCAGCTTATATAAAGTGAATGCGTTTGCTTGATTCTATTGGATGGCCCAATAAAAAAATAATTAAATCACTCATTATGGTGTCATTATCCAGCTGTTAGTGACACGTAAGCAGGCTAGAATACAAGACTGGAACATGAGTTCCACCAGCCTAAGGGTGGATGGGATGGGAAGCTGTGTATGTGTTTGAGTGTGTGAATGCCATGTTCTGAACATATGTGTGTCCTCCCAGCAGGCTCCAGAACAGGAAGTGGTCTACCTCTTTATTCCAACTCAGGCCGTTGGTGCGCTCATTGGAAAGAAAGGCCAGCACATCAAGCAGCTGGCCCGCTTCGCTGGGGCCTCCATCAAGGTAGAACGTCCTCATCACACTCCTCTGGTCGCTGCCCTTTTCCTGGGCCTTTTTTAACTGGTTGGGTCACCTCATTTGCAGAGACAACCTGGGGAGTGACTGTTGCTAGGGATTGTGTAGCCAATCCAGTGTAAGGGATGATTAACTGACTAGGTGTAGAGAGACAGTCTTTTTAGCCAGGGCTCTTGGATTAACACCTCTACGCTTTTGAAGAGTGCAGCAGGGTTTCTTAACAACAACGGTGAGCCAAGACCTTCTTTTCATGTCTCATCCGAGTAGGCATGCGCAGTAAGCATTTGCATTAATCCACGTCAGATCAGTGTGGTTTGAGACCTCCGGTCGGTGTGTGTCTCTCCAGATCGCCCCAGCAGAAAGCCCTGACGTGTCTGAGAGGATGGTGATAATCACAGGTCCCCCCGAAGCGCAGTTTAAGGTAAAGCCCTGAAGTCCTCATTCCCCTCCCCCCAATCCAAACACACTGATATTCTTATCTGTGATTCATGGCCCTGCAGTGTGTGTGACTGAAGAAAGGCTCTGTGGCTGTAGGAGTGTGTGCCTGACCACCTCTGCCCTCATGGTCTCATTCATATGTTTATTCCCCGCCAGGCCCAAGGCAGGATATTTGGGAAGCTGAAAGAGGAGAACTTTTTTACTGCAAAGGAGGAAGTGAAGCTAGAGACACACATCAAAGTCCCCTCCACTGCGGCCGGACGGGTCATCGGCAAGGGTGGAAAAACAGTATGTATCAACTGAGTGTGATGGTCGATTACTTTGATAATGTAAATTATTTATGTTATAACGTGTCATGACCATAAAGCAGTTTCAGTGTGAAATTGGAATAGACGATAACATTTTTTGGAGAATTTTATGGCATACATACAAATATGGAGTCAGTCCCCAATATGCACAGAACATAATATTTCTGCATCAGTTTTGGACTACATGTATATTTTGCTCCATTTTTATATATATTATGTAGGAGAAAATCACAGGTAATCAAATAGCACAACAAAACAGAATAATAAGAGAGACAGAAAGTAAAAAAGGGACATATTTACTATATTTTTTAGATGGCTCTGAGATATGGTTGCAACACCAGTTGAATGTGTTTAAATACTGCCCCCTGCAGGTCAATGAGCTGCAGAACCTCACCAGTGCAGAGGTCATTGTGCCGAGGGACCAAACTCCAGATGAGAATGATGAGGTCTTCGTTAAAATTATCGGGCATTTCTTTGCCAGCCAGGTACGTGACACAGGGAGTCAGTACTGTTGGATATTACATGCTCTTTCTCTTCTAATGAATTAAAATCAGTGGTTAATGTTTGAACGCGAGTTTACAGAACATGTGCTACACAATTTATTCAATTGTGCATAAAGCATATTTTGTGCAAAACCTTGTATTCTAGCTGATTTTGCAAATATGTCATGCTCTAACATAATACTGTACTCTTTTTTCTCTATTAGAAAGAAGAGAAGCAGCTTTCTAGCAACGTCATCTTTATGTCTCTTCCAAAATGATCACTTAACAAAAAAAAACACGTTTTCAAAACTTATTGCAACACACATAGTTCCAGTAGGTCCATGTTCTGTTGTTTCTCCGCTGAAGCCTCCACTATGGGCATGACAAGTGTGTGCCAGAAATGACTGGCCTGGTTGTCTGTTTTTTACCCTTTGTTGTTTGTCTTGTTCCCTTTAAGGATGATTACACATGGATACACACTGTGGATACAACACTCATCTGTAAACATTGAAGGCGAACTGTTGTATATCCACCAACAATGCATTTTATTTAAATATCATAAATGCAGTCTTCCTGTAATTAAACTCCACAATTCCAGTAAAAATGTTCAGACTGATAAGGTTTATGACAAATCTAGATGTAAATACATGATTGAGCATTTCAAATCTTCTCCCCTCCATGTGCTCTCAAATGAGCTGATTAAAATCTTAATTCTGCCTTCACAGTGGTAAGGCAGCGCATTGTTCTTCCTGTAACTGAATGCTTACTGTAATGTCCTGTCCGTTTCCTTTCTCATTCTTGGTTTTTGCCTACAGACTGCACAACGAAAGATCAGGGAGATCATTCAGCAGGTGAAACAGCAGGAACAAAAGCACCAGCAGGGAGCTCTTTCGCCGCACCACTCCAAGTGACCAGCAGGGCGGCACCAATGAGCATCAGCCGATGAATGTAGCCCTTCCAACCAGAGAGAAAGAAAGAAAGAAAGAGAGAGAGAGTGAGAGAGGCAGAGGGGATGGAGGAGGCAGACCGGCAGCATGGGGAACAAAACCAAAGAACTTTACTTGGGGAATGTGTGAGCCAAAGGCTAGGAACTGTTCTGAGCGCTGCCAATGCAGAAGAAACTGGAGAGCGCTGGAAAAAAAAGTCCAACTAGAAATGACATTTTAAAAATGAAAAGAGGAAGACAGAAAACCGAAAGAGGAATTTCCAATTAAACAGAGCATTCTGTAGTCCTGTGTAATGCTATCCCTTTAGTTGGACTAACATAGGCCTGATGGGGAATCAGATTAACAGTGGTATCAAATGTGGTGGGATTTTTTTGGCAGTGGAGATGGGGTAGGGGTAGGGGATTGAAAAGCAAAGGCTTTGACATTCAGATTGTAAGTTTCGATATCCTTAGCAGTATTAATATATATCATATATTAGAAATAATAATATATATAAAACAAGGGTAATGGAGGGTGGTTTTTCTCATTCAGTAGATGAATAAGGCTGTTTAGACTTGAACTGAGGTGTTGCATCTTGGGCAATGGCAGAAGACACAGCCAAATCTTTGAACACATCTTTCATGCGTTTGCATTTGAAGTCGAATGTTTTCAGAAATCAAACACGAAAAAAGCGATAAAAACTCGGAAATATTGGTGGATTGTTCTGAATCTTTGTTACTTAACCTAGCCCGTGTTTGTGTGCCAACATCAAGGGGAGCATCCCTATCAAACGTTTTCTTTCCTACACTTTTTTTATCTGTTGCCCTGTGTTGCTTCTGCTTTCATTCTGAATCACAAAATTCCTAACAGGCTTTTGAAACTTTGTTTTACTTTTAACTGTTCAATATTCGGCAACAGAATGGGCATTGTGATGACTTCCACCTCAATCACAAGGATAAAGAGAGAAATATGTACATCAAAGAATGTTAGAAGTAACTTGTCCTATTTAGACATATACACATATGTGTACTGTAAGATCATGCAGTTTGGAAAACGTATCCAAAGTGGCAGCCTAAATTAGGGAGAGGTCTTTTTACAAAACAACAAAACAATGTCAGCAAAATTGATGTAAAACTTAAATCTTAACATGGTGCACCTTTTGTTGTCAAGGAACACTCAAGAGCCATAGGTTAACTGTAACGGAATGTGCACCACATTTTTGCCTTATGCTGAGCCTTGAAGTGACATTAACTGTGACCTTAGGGCCTGGTTGGCTCTATGTTAATGAAGTGGGACAGTGACACACTCTCTGAGCGGTGGCGCGCACAACTACACACACACACACGCACACACACACACACACACATGCACACATACATTCACACACACTTGACTGCCTTCGGCTTTAAACCTCTCCTTCAGGGAGCTTACAAAAAATGGCTTGACAGCTGTGAATGTACAATACTCAATCTCTTCAGAAAACATTTCCCTGTCAAACTTCAGCGGTTCAGTCGGTCAGTCTGGATCTGTTTGTTTCTCTTTTTAGCAGTTGGGAGCACAGGTATGGATGTCATTGGTTTTTGTGCTTTATTTTGGTTGCCATAGACGCTCACAGCCGTAACAGTCACCTGTCAGAGATGTCCATCAGCCATCACTTCTGCTGTATTTTTCAAGCTTCTCTAAGTCAGCGCCAATGCACACAGTTTCCACTGTGTGTGTGTGTGTGTGTGTTTGAGTGTGTATCTGTGTGTATGTGCTGTGTGTGTGAGTGTGTGTGTGTATACACACATACATATACATATATAAAGAAGAAAGACATATTTATGCATCTATTTTTTCCTATTTTATCATGAAAATATAGTGACAAGAAAAAAGAAGATCCTTTTTTAAAGAAAAAAGCAAAGTTGCTTTGTTTGGTGGCAGACTGCCATGTTACATGGAAGGGAGGTGTTTTACTTTCAAAAGGTAAACGTTATTAGTGATATTATATGAATAACAGGTGAAGGTTTTCACTGAATTGGGAGCAGAATAGGCAGAGGACGGCATTACGCTGGCGGATGTAAGGGGTGTGCGTGTCGGTATTGTGATCTACCTACCTCAGGCGTCAGGGTACCTCAGCTCATTCTTTCATTTCCCTTCGTACACATTTTCTATGCCTTGTAAAACCGATAGTTTTGATCATCATTTTATTTTTTTAAATAAAAAAGGAGGAACAAGAAAAAAAGTCTAAACTTTTAAAGTCCAACTTCTGGTACTTTTTTAGGAGAATGGGTCTATAAGTATTTGAAACTGTACTATAGTTATCGGGCTCCCTTTTGACTGGACCCCTTTTAACATTTTAATATTTTGATTATTATTATAGTTTTGAAAATTCCTTGTATAACAGAAAAAGGAGACTGGGATTGAATGGGTACATACCTGCTTGAGGTGGTTCAGCATGAAGATACTGTGTACTGATTTCATGACAAAAATTACATTCAAAAATATCATGCAAAAGATGCTACAACATTAGTATGACCACAATGATAGTTTTCTTTATTGAAGCTGCTCTGTAAAAATGATTTTAAAAAATATATATATACATATATATCGTCAGCATTGTCAAAAAAATCACATCTCCAAAAAAAAACATCAGGAAAAGAGAAAAAACTTTTATTAATACATCAATTCATATTTGAATTTTTGAAATAAACATTGTGTTTTAATAAACTTTCAGAAACTTTCAAAGTCTTGAAATATTGACATTAAACAAACAATGATACAACCTTTCTATTCGTATATTAAAGACAAATGGAAATATGAGTTTTTTAAGATGCTGACGCTATGCAGTTTTTTGGTAGAAAAAGAAAAAAATAGGATGAACATATGATTACCGGTCTCTTTCAGAAATGAAATGATCTTTAAATGGGAAGGGGACTAAGGCTACAGAAGTGTGCAGACAGGCTCTTGTTTGTTATGTATAGTGTAGAATCCGATACTGTTTGTAGGCTAGTCTGTGGTCTGTCACTCTGTGGTTTGAAAAAAAAAACTGTTTAAGTGTAGCTAAACATGTACAGTGGAGTCTCAAATGCATCAGTTTTACTCTGTACTCACCAACCTACACCTGCATCCTGTGAGACAGTGTAACTCATGGATGTATCTGCCTTCTGTAAGATTTTTCTTTACTATACAAGTTTAAAACCAGACCTCTGTCCTTCAGTGGTTTTATCATCAACCTCATGCACCATTCCTACAGAGTTTCAGCATTTCAGTTACCTCTCAGAATCCAAGGCCAATTCGCTTTGAGAATGAATTAACCAATTTAACATGAAGCAAAAAGTTTAGGAAGGTCTGTAGGTCTTTATGTTTGTCTTTAGATTGTTGAGTCTGATCTGTAGATATTTATGGCAACAGAAGAATTGGCAGTGTTGAGATTTGCTGTCGGCTGTGGCTAGCTATTCTGTTTCCATCCTCCTTTATTTGAACTTAAATTGTGATGGTACGTGATCAAAGGGTCTAACTCTTTGGTCTAGCAATTTTTAAATTGCGTTTTGCTGTCCTTTGAGGACTTTATGGGCTATGCAAGCTCAAAATTCACTGTTTTTGTCCCTACAGGCAAAATAGCAAGTAAGCAAATGCACTTTTGTAACAATTGTTTCAAAACAACGTATAACACACAGTGCACCATCACTAATGTCACTCACCACAAGACATTCACCAGACAACCCTCTCAGATGGGTGAAATGGGGAGGGTGAAGGAGTCAGACGTAGAGTCAGACGTAGCCCTCACCGTGGAAACGCCAGACACAAGCCAGCTTATCAGCCTTCAGAGCAGGTGTGTCGGGCTCTGGTCCTAGAGGGCTGCAGTGTCTGCTGGTGTTTGTAGAGTTTCATAGCTTACGTTGTTTCTTTTAAGCAATCAACTGACTGAAGAGCACACATCTTGTTTCCATGGTCTTAGGTAGCTTCTAATTGTATGGAAAAAAAACCCTGCAGAGTCCTTAGCCCTCCTGGACTTGAGTTTGACACTCATTCTTTACAGCGACACTAAGCTCAATCGCTGGCACATTTGACTGTTTAAGAATAATGACATTTATTTAGCTTTCTGATGACCCATTTTGCTGAAGGAGCTGTGGAAATATCCATACCCCCTTACACATATATTTGCATTGAGCTTAGTTCCATTTTCATTGATCTTATTAGACATTCAAAGAGGTTTCCTTCCAGAACAGTAACATTTAGCATTATATTAGTGACAGGTTTGAGGAGCCATGCGGTAGAGGAAAAAAGGCAGTCCTTTCTTAAAACCATCGGCAAGCCATGCAGTATAGAAGAGATGTATTTGATCTGCAAATATGCAATGGATTTCTGCCCACCAAGGCAGGGTGGCCTACTTTCTCTCTCTCTCTCTGTTTCATCAGGGCTCTCAAGGACTTGGAGAAAAGACTGTGCTGTTTTAACAGGGAGCAGCTAGTTAAAGGCTTGCAGTTCTTTAAAGTGGTGTCTTAGATGAAGATGTTGGAATTTTTTACTGTCGGAGTTAAGTGGTCAGTTCAGTCTCATTCCAACGAAGTTAGAGCTGTATAGCTTGGCTTTGATCAGAACTGTTTCTTTAGAGGCGCTGTCTGTTTTAGTGGAAGGACTATGGATGTTAGTGCTAAAGGCGTTTGGGTTGACTTTTAGTGATGGTTTTTGATGGCTTTTTCTCCCACAAGAATTTACTGATTTTGTAGCTTTGTACAGTTTATGACTTTATGAATTTGCCAGTGCAAAAAAAAAAAAAAAAAAAAAAAAAAAAACACAAAATTAATAAAAAATTCCACAAGCATTTCAAGAAACACCTAACTTTGGTATACTGTAAGGTGAATTAATTTTTCCTTTCTGGTAAATGATTACTTTTATCTTCTTCAGCAGTCTGATATAATGTTTTATCGTGGAGGAGTAGTTGGGAATCTCTATCTTTTGAACATATTTTGATTGCACACAGAGCTGTCATATCGTTCTCAGAGCTTCTATCACAGCGTTTGGTATACAGATATATGTAAACATCTCACCTTTCCACTTGCTCGCCAGACCCCTGCTTGTTCACTTATGCTTTGAGCTTCAGCAGGTGTCAGGCACAGAGGCTGGGGAGGGAAAGACATTTCTGAAACAAAGTTGGATTTAGTCTTTTTGAGCATTTGAGCCGTAAACCAGCCGCAATTGGCTGTGTTTACAGGGAAGCTGTGGCGCCTTCGCTGCACTTAGCCTTCTCCTGCCCCTGACATGGAGTGTCTCATGCAGACAAACTGTAGATTCCTTCTGTAGGGTCTGTTCCAAACCCCTCTGTCTCACACAGCAGGGTAGGGAAATCTTGGCCTTGACGTCGGGGGCAGGGAGGGGCCCAGCAAAAATGATGCGAATGATGAGCCAGGGACTACAAAAATTCCAGCCTTTTTCATGTTTTAATGAATAATGGAAACTGTGTCTCCGTATGGATAGCTGTTCATAATAAATGCTGTGGCGTGAAGCAGGACGCTAATCTATTCCATAACCCCAGTCCATTTCTATTAATACTAACACTACATATGTGTAATTGTATGGAGTACCAAATTGAGAATCGGTGGGTACCATATATACGTTTTTAGAATGACTCAGCTGTTGGTTTAAATCACAATCTCTTGGTTTAGCTTAGACACTCTAACACAATGTTTGTTTCTCAATTGTGATACTGGGGACCTGCAATGTGTGCTAGATTTTTCTCCAGCTCAGATCTCAATTAATTGGGTTTGATTGAGCTGTTAATTATGTACTGATCTTGATTTGATGTTAGTTATGTTTGCACTGTTTTTTTTTCTCTGACAGATATACATAGGTTGTTAGAATTATGTTTGTTCTAACAGCTGGTACACAAATATGCCATTTCTGTGCGCTATGTCAATTTGAGTCTCTTGAATGAATTAGTATTACAAGCAGGCATTCTTCTTCATTAAGACTAATTAGTTGTTCAGTGGTGTGGAATAATTGAACAGACTATTATGCATTGCTGAGACAGCTGCACCAAATTTGTCTTTGGGGTAGATATTCACAAAAATTTGAGCAAACAGCTTTATCTCCTTTTGAGCGCAAACACATCTAATAAGCACATTTCTATAACAAAAGAATTTGTGGAAGGCTGCATAAATATTGAGTTGTTGAACAAAGAATAAAGATCAGAAAGCATTTATTTATTTTTTGTGCGTCTGAATAAAATAAAGATGTTTGAGCATACTGGGTAGCTTTCTTTTGTTATCAAAACAATGATTAGTGTTCTGTTAAAAGCTCTGTCGGCCCTAATTAAGTGAGAACTCAGTGGATGCCAGAAGTAGCATTTGTGGGTGGGTACCCCAGGTGTAAAACCCTGCTCTAACCTCAAAGAACACTGAACCGGTTTCTCTTGTTGTGCTATTGGATGAAGTAGTTGCATGGCAACTGTCTTAGGTTGTAAAAGATGTTCTTGCATTTCACAAAGTTTTTTGGTCCTAGTTTAGATTAATCCAGTCCTCCACAGAATTTCACCACTGGAGTTTCTTTTGTTCTTTTCGGCATTCTGGGTCAGCCTCCCAGTTCACTGGTTTGCCACGGATATGTGCCACCTTGTACGAAAGTGCAGAGGGTGGCCGTTGCGCTGGAGCGAGGGGATCCTAACCTCTCTGGTCACAGATGCTATGCTGTTGTTTTGAATTGTGGGTGAACTGTGCTGCTGACCATCCTGGATATGAGCAATAAAGAAAGTCTTCAAACGATGGTGAATTTGTCTTGTCATATTTGTCAGTGTTGTACTCCCCATTTTACTTTGCTTTGTATGTAAGGTATGAGATTTTTCCCCTGAATTTTTCAGTGTTTACATTTGTAACATTGCTTAAAATTATTTTTACAACCATATAAGGTGTGTTCTTGTGTGTTAAAATGCAGGAAGTGGTACTATATATGCAGTAAAGTCAGTCACCCTTTCTAGTGCCAACCAGGTAAATAAAAATCATTTCTAGATAACCACAGATTTAAATGACTACTGTCACTATGACTGTTAAGGCTATTTTGTATTTAGGCAACATGATCTGGAATCAGTTGCATTTTCAATATCATTCGAAGGGATGTTTTGATCTGGGTTTGTCAACCGAGCTATTGTTGGCAAGCATCTGCAGTCCAAATGGTATGCACTGCCAGACATCACTGGAGGAAGATACATTTCCCAAGAACAAGAACAGACTAAAAAAATCAGTGTGTAGGTATTTCATTTTTATTATTTATGTATGTCATATCATATATATAAATAAAAACATTGCAATACTTATAAACAAACTCATTAAGACATGGCTTTGTGCACGTCTGCCAGGTAAATAGTGCTGAGTAAATACGGTATGAGCCACAGAAAAACAGATCAAAGGTGAACTCCTGACAAAGCTGAGAGATTTAAGACAAATGCACTCATACCGAACCATAAATGATCAAACACAATTACATTCCACACACTGCAGAAAGAGAACAACAAAGAGAACAAACAAAGGAATACCCTTTCATTTTAGGGACAATATCAGTCCTAGCCAGATGCAGCATGGAACAAGTTTGGATTAAAGGGCATATATGATTGTTTTCTAAATGTTTTATTATGTGATTATCACTACTAGGACTTACCAAGCAGTTCTGAGATAGCACAACCACCAGACACTTTGGCTGGGTGCACCAAACACCTTCAAATGTGTGATATAAGGACCTCTGCCATGGTGAGTGCTTTGTATGTTCCAATGTACACTAACCCTGGGTTTCATTTTCACCTACCTTTCATTCCAGAATTAATCACAATTATAAAATATGTTTAAACTTCAGAAAGAAGAATTCCACTGACTTTTTTTTAATTACTCTGCAAAAGCGCTTGGATGGCCCACGTTCACACAGATGTTAAAAGGCATTCACCAAGACTAGCTGACTGACAAGCACTTGCTATGTCATACCCAAGTGCTTCAACGGGCTTAAATTTCAAAATGTTTCTTTTTTCAACAGAAAGTCAAACTGAACTATAGCAGTAAGTGACACTATGGTAATTTATTTCAGCAGTCAGACATGAAAGTTCCTAGTTTTGTGGTTGTCTCAATCCTCCTTTAATTAATGAATTACCCACAAGGCCATATTGTTTAGGTCAGTATGAAACACACCCAACAACTGTGCATGGCAAAGCCTTCCCTCAACTGGCTGATGTCATCTGTACCAATACAACAACTTCATATAAAAGGGAACATTGTACACAGCCATATCACTGTTTGGCAAAACACACACTTCACATTGTCTAAGCTGTTATATATTTGTTTCCACAATTAAAACATTTTCCCAGGACCTGCCATAAGGAAGCACCTAAATATGTATGTACACATGAATGTAAAAAAAATATATTTTCACATCCTTGATTTATCTACTCACATTTTAAATATGTGTATTGGATATAGTATAGCTGTGCCAAAGGACATTCATTAATTCTGTGATCTTTAATACACGGGTCTCCTAAAAATGCCACCCTTTTTAGTTGCAGTCAAAACATAGTGTAATAGTGACCATTTTGACAGCAGATTGTACATTACACTACTGTCATATGGCAATATATATTATATATATATATAATAATCACAATAATACTTTTATTAATAATACAGCTTTTCAAGATATTGCTCAACCACACGAGGACATCAATTAGCAAAAAATAATCTTCCCTCCTATTTTTTGAGCATGAGAAAACTACACATTCCCACAGTACTGAGCATACACTTGCAAACCAGAGTGTAATAAAACAAAAAAAACATTCACAGCCTCTCCCACACACTGCAGATGGTTCATGCATACGACACACGCAATACAGAAGCTGGAGCCGACATGCGGTTTTTCAGAAACGCTAGAGATTATGGCATAATATATTGTCAAGGCCTAAGCACTGTGCTATTGGGTTAGCCATTACCAAATCTGCATGCCATTGGTGGATACTGATATAATTCAAAGCTGAGGTGCAATAAACACTGGACTGGACTTCCTACTCTGCAGCCAACAGCAACTAATCCCTGATCTGCTCTGATGAACAACAAAAAAAATCTCCCATGTTTTCAAAGTAGATCACAGTAAAAACGAACACTGGACTGTGGCCAAGCAAACCACAGATGAGATGCGCACAATGCTGAGGTAGTGATCTGGTAAAGGTGGGCGTCCACTGGGACATTTAATAAGGCACTTTAGGAACACAAACTTTGGCGTCTCCCAGTATCCCATAAACCCTTGGTGTTGGTGTGGCAGAGATCCTATAAAGCAGCCCCTGAGACACACCACTCAAAGGCAGGGTATGACTCAGGTGTTGTGTACTTTATGGGCACTGCAGACCCTGGGACAATCTGTGCAGAAGCAGATTAAACAGGACGGCTGGGTCAGGGCACTCTGTCCTTTCATGTGTGGTATGTACATAGAAACGTTTTATAGATTGCCTCCTCATCAAGCTCTGTGTATTGTGAAAAAGCCTGATGGTGACAGTGAATTTTGCACATTTTTGTAAAGCTTAAATTTCTTTTTAAAAACACATTCTGCTGTTTAAATAACAGAATTTTAAGCATAGATATAAAAAAAACACACACAGACACAAAGGATTGAAAAATAAAAGTTGGGTGTGTGTGCGTGCGTGTGTGTGTGTGTGTGTGTGTGTGTGTGTGTGTGTGTGTGTGTGTGTGTGTATATATATATATATATATATATATATATATATACATACACATATACACACACACACACATATATAACTGAAAATAAATCTATGGTTCTCACAAATCTACAGTTACACACAAAAACACAACAGCAGACACTTGGAGGCGCACACACACACGCACATGCACACAATGAAACACACAGATTTGTTCTTCAGCTTGCTGATGATTCCTGTGCAGGCTGTCATGAACAGGAGTCACTTGCTGAATGCAGACTGACAGGCGCAAAATGGAGACAGCTCTGAGAATTCCTGCCTTCCTCAGCTTTCACTCCACCTGCCATGCTGTCTTCCAGTGGTGCCGCTCTTTGGGTGAAGAGGCTGCTGGGAGCCTGAGAGTTCATTAAGCTCAAAATACAGTAGAAGTAGTAGACAGCGACACAAACAATCCCATTTCCAGCACAAAAAGTATACAGAACACAAAAACACCCAGTCAACTGTCCCTCACTTGAGACAAAGTCATAAATGACCTTTCCTAAATAAAATAAATTATAAAAACAATTAAAAAGCAGAAATAAAATGACACTTGTCCTAAGACATCACATCATATTTTCAAGTCTGAGACCCAGCTGAAAAGCCAGTTTTTTTCTCCTCTTTTTTCCAAGAGCCGGTGCTTTTTCAAAGACAAAATTTAAAGCAAAATAAAAAATTTTCCCTATCAAAGAGGAAATCAGGGAGGTTGGCATGGTGTTTGAGAAGGCGCAGTGTGGCGGTGGACGGTGTGGCGTGGCGTGGGGTAACGTGGGCGGGTCCTGTGTTCCCTGGTCATCTGGTCTTCTTGTCCAGGCTGTGTCCGTTCTGTGCCAGGCCGTCCAGTTTGAGGTGGGCATTGCTGTAGCGGCGGATCAGGGCTCCGGGCAGCAGGGCGGCACAGGCGATGGCCAGCAGCTGCAGCAGCGTGCCCCAGGAGAAGATGTCGTCCAGGGAGCTTATCTCAGACAGGATGGAGCCCGTCCGCACGCAGATGAAGTTGTAAGGGATCAGGCCTGAGGGTGTGATTAAAATGTGGATTCAGTCACAGACTGAAAACTGCCCAGTTTAAACTGCATCTTACTTCAACAAATCATGAACTCTGAGTATCTATGTGCAGAAGTGATGAAAAAGAATACAGTTGTATTGGGTGTCCATTAATCAAAGAAAATACGTCACTTTGAATAAGTCCTGTCTAATGCCTACACCAGAGGACCTCCATTCAGAACCTGGAGAGCTGCTGCCAATGCTGGGTTTTGTTTTCATCTGAAATTGTAAAACAAGCTCAGATACAAACAATCAGGAGACATTCGTTTTTTTTCCAATCATCACTTTTAAGTGGTCATTAAGTGCTGGGTAATACCAAAAACCAGCGGCCATCCAGGACCAGAATGGAAAACCACTGGCCTGCACACAAATCATATTTGACGGAGAACAAAGCAGCAATGAGACAAGCCAACAACGACAAGTGGGCTTTTGAAATTGTGAAGGGGAAAAAAAGGCTATTTAAAAAGCAGTAGTGAACCTATAAAATCTCAGGTGTGGGACACTCACCGATGAAGATGGAGAGGAAGAACAGGGTTATGGGAATGTTGAGGATGGGGGCTGTGACATTCAGAAACCAGTTAGGAGTCATGGGAAAGAACCTCAGGAAGAGCAGGAAGAAAAACAGACTGCTTCTGTTCTCCTCCACCTGGAGGAAGAGGGAGGGAGAGAGGGTCAATGAGACGCACAAATTAAAAAAGTAAATAACACACAAATAGAACTAAAATATAGACAGACCAAGTGAAGCTTTAACATTTTAAGAAAAGAGGCTGAATGCTTCACTTGAGGTCAAGGGTTGTTTAGAAGAACAACACAATCTGATGAAACAATTATCACTAAATTGGAAATGAAGAGGCGAACAGATTTTTTAGGTCTACACTGTTGCAAATAAATGACTGGTCTCACAAAGAGGGGGGTTACTTAGAAAATGACATTACTGATAAGGATTTGATTTGAAGGAACGCCTCCATGTTGCTTGAGCACTAGAGTGTTACAAGATTGACTGTTTAGAATTATTTACTAATATTCTTGAAAATACCTTAAAAACTGTGGTCACACAACATATCATGACAATTTATTCTTACATTATAAATTTTAATGGCAGATGTAATGGTAAAGAAGTACATGAGCTTAAGCCCTCCATCTAGTGGATAATATCAAATACTGCAGCACTCAGACCAAAGGCAGTAACTGCAGCAGAGCAGATATAATGTTGCATCAAAACTACTTGGTGGGGGGTGAGGGGGTGGGTGTATACTCAGGGATGTGTGAACACCCTCCCTGTGCCTCTGGGTCACATACCTTTCCCTGCAGCATGGACACCTTGTCTGGAAAGAGGCGGATGATGTAGCTCTTGCCAAACACTTCAGATAGCAGGTAGCAGAAGGTGGAGCCCACGGTGGTGAGCACACAGGCCAGCAGCAATCCCAACCAGGGGCCGAACAACGCCCCCGCAAGCATGTTCTGTGTAACAGCAGACACCATAGACTTTCTCAAGAACTGCTGATCAGTCACCAAGAAAGCAACAAACACACATGCACAAACATACACAGACACCCATGCATTCATTCTCGTTCAGACAAAAAGACACACACACACACACACACACACACACACACACACACACACACACACACACACACACACACACACACACACACACACACACACACACACACACAACACACAACACACAACACACAACACACACACTTTGAAACCACCAAAGGCATGAACACTACTCTACTCGGGTAGAGAGCCCACATTGTAAAGCATGAGGAGCCAACAAACATGGGGACTTGTGGGACTTAAGCCTGATTAAATGAGGATGCACTCACTTCCACTCTGTCCCCACCTTCCTACTTCTGTAAATATCAGACTTCAATAGACTTGTGCTTGTGCTTATTTCTTCAGTGTATGAAGGAACACACACAGTCAGGAGCTACACTCTTAGCTCTTAGCAGCATGGCTATGAATTCTACACATGGAACCACACTACAGTGTGAGATTTAGGCTTGACTCACCAGTGGGTGCTACGAGATCATTTAACTTTATCTGTCATTGGGTTTGACAACCAGTACATATGATCATTTATAATTTTGCTCTTATTTTTTCTCTTCTTCAGATTGCTGAACCTACAAGGAACAAAAAGCCCTTGCCAACTCCTTCCTGTGGACAGCTGGTAAGTGCATACTCACATAAAATTGAACAGAAGAGCTGAGGGACTTGCCAAGGTACGGAACAATGCGAAATCAAGGCCTCGCCATTAAGCCAAAGAGCTTTTTAAAGAAAGCAACCTTCTTAAACCATGTGGAACAAAGTAATATCACATGTGTCTATATGGGTCTGTTCTGTGGTTTGCCTTTCCACGCCCCTCTGTCTCACTGAGTGGGCAGTGTGTGGTCTGCTAAACACTCCAGTGCAGCCTAGTGTAGCATGCCTGTCTCCAATAGTGCTCTTCAGTAGTGCCAGAGCGAGACCAGGACAGCCTCAGACACTTCGAAGGTGAGAGGTCTCTCTCTCTCTCTCTCCATTCTGTCCCCCTCCATCAGATTTGATCCCCCCATCCCCAAGCCTCCACATTCGGGATATCAGGATATTGCTTCCTGTAGCCTAATTGACCTTTGACCCTGTCCACTTTCCTAAGCTGCCTAGCAGAGACAGCACCGCAGCACTGGAGCTCAGTGCTTGACATGCTGAAGCTCCTGATGAACACTGGGGTGAGAACAGGCTCTGTGGATTTGCAGTAATCCCTTCATTCTAAATACGGTTTATGGCAAATTTTGTTGTCGTCTCTAAAATATTCAGAGGCTACTGTCAATTCCTGCTCACCACATAAGAAGTGATTTAAAAAAAAGACTGAATGCCCTATAGGTACTGCCCCAACAGCACACAGTTAGAATTGAAGAGGAGTGGTGGGAACAACAGAAAAGATGGGGAATCCAGGAATAATGATATAAGATAGCAGAAGGATGCACAGTATGCAGGTAAAGGAACTGAGATTGTAACTTAGGCTCCAGGTTTGATTCCCAGGTGGGGCACTGCCATTGTAGTCATGAGCCACATACCTAACTGGAATTGCTTCAGTCAATATCTAGATGTATTTTTCCATTACGCAAAGAATGGCAAAGTAACCCTAGGTACATCACTCAGGATAAGAGTGTCTGATGAATGGCCACATGTAAAATATACATGTAGAGGAACAAGTCTATCCAAGCACTTGTGACTTGCACACTCACCAGGAAGGAGGAGCCGGGGATAGCGAAGGACTGCTTGTAGATGTAGGCGCTGCAGAAGAGCAGCAGCACGTACCCCGTGTGCTCCCTCTTATAGAACTGCAGCAGGTCCGCCAGCTCACGCAGCTCCTCCAGGTCCGATGGAAACCTCAGGCTGCAGGGAAACACGGCACGCTTTAGGACTCTTCAAAAGACCAACACATACATCTACAGCTGCTGAATAAGCGCTCAAAGCAGCTGATGGCCTACTCTAAGTTGAGAATAAAAGGTCTTTAAACAAAGACTTCAGATTCAAACAATGAGTGTGGTCTTGGTAATTAATGTGCTGCAGAGTACTGAAGGAGCTGAATATTTTACCTAATCTCTCAGAGCTACTGGCAAAGCAAATGTGATTGCCTTTCATTTTAAACAGGAACAGGCTTTAAAACATACTTTGTCTTACAAAGGTTAACTCTGAATGATGACGAGGCTTAAAACGTGAGTGCACTAGAATCCAATCATTGGCAAGATAGGCAATCTCTCATGACGAGAGAATCTGATACTGGATGCAATTATCTTTTTCTTGTGTATTTCAGGGCCTTTAAAGATAAGGGACTCTCTGAGACAGAAAGATGTTAATTCACCTATGAAATATGAAAGACAAAAGAATTTCTGTTTTTACTGGTTATCCTTTATGAATCTGGATTCTGGGCCATTTAAGATAATTGTATAGAAAATGCATAACAAAATTCACCATACAAACTGAAATAACAGCGATGATGAAATACAGATTTTTGTTTGTTTGTATGCAGTGAGCAA
This sequence comes from Albula goreensis, assembly GCA_022829145.1. Lineage (NCBI taxonomy): Eukaryota > Metazoa > Chordata > Actinopteri > Albuliformes > Albulidae > Albula > Albula goreensis. The sequence continues at coordinate 11,506,784 of CM040745.1, read as the reverse complement.
CATAAACAAAAGTGGAGATGAGGCTCACTGTAGTGGGGCTGGTGGAATGTGATCAGCCCAGAATCAGGTGGGATATTACCAATTATGCTGTAGATACAGGAAGTACAGTGAAGTGGCTCTACTATTACAAAGTGACCACGCTCTCCTGAAACCGAAGCTGCCTATTAGACAGTGTTTACACTGCAGATAGGTCACATTCTTCTTTCCCATTGGTCTATGTCAAGTTAAGCCACTCCCACTTGAGCCTCTAGTAGGGGTGACTAAACTGAGAAGGGAAACTTCTCTTGGACTACCCTAGGACAGACATGCTTTAAACTCTCCCTCCCCTCTTTCAGCACTGCTCTTAAAGTTGGGACAACCACGCTCAGTGGCTATGGAACCTTGGAACCAGTCGGCTACATCCCTCTACTTGGTTGCCATGGAGAAATGCATTTGAATCTGCGAGGTGCTGCTTGTGCAGACCGAATCAGTCACAGCATTAGTATTTGCATTCGTGAGTGTGAGATGCATTTTCATTTTCATAGCAGATCAGAAATGAAATGGTGACAACAAAAATGCTCCTGAATATGACAAGCCACCAAAAATGCTCCTGGGGCCTTTGGAACCAGTTCAAGGAGCTGCTGGAGATGTCAATCAGTCGAGGCCTTTTCTGTCAGTCAAGAAAGTGTTCTGACATTTAACTCATAGCTATGTAATAAGGTAGAAAAAAAAAGTAATTAGTTGTGGATGTAGGCTATTTGATTTAAAGGATACAATAAGTCAATGGAGGCCAACACACAGCTAACACATGCTGATGTTATCTCACAGGGGTTTCACGTTTGCATGATGTGAGCATTATACAGTCACCAGAGCATACTGCGGTATTTCAGCTTTCAAAGGTAACAAATTACCAGCCCATAAACATGACAGAAAATTGTTGTTTTCCAACATCCTTGCTGATCTAAATCGCCTCTGTCTTTCAAGGCGCATATTGATGCTGTCAGGCGTTCTATCTTCAGCTATGTAGCCTAGTTGTTATTCCTGTCCACCCACTTACATAACGACACCTCTTTCTATGGGTGTTGCTGAGCAAGAATAAATGACTGTGGAGCCATGGAGTCAGAGGAACTACAGTATCCCTGCAGCTATAGTGTCTTTATCACTCACATTGTTGTTTTATTGTCAAAAGAAACACAGTTGGTGTAAATCACAGACATAATTTGAGCTCAACAAATTAAACAAATTAAAGCTCAAATGGCATATTTTCCCAAAAGATTAAACACTATTTATTTTAGATTAAAACTGTATACTGGGTCTGTATCTGAATCGTTGTAATATGAGTAACATGACAAGAATCTGGAAACTCAATGTGTTCAGTTTTGTTGTGTCCCCTGGGTTGAATTCCCTTTGTTAAATTCACTTCCCATATTGCTGACTGAGTGGACCATAAAGTACATGCACAGAAAGAAGGCTGTAAGGCTGAAGAAAGCCCTGTGCACTGCCTCCTCAGGCAGGTACAGCAATGTGGTGTGGAAACAACAGCACTTACACTGTCAGGGATGTTGGATGTTCCGTTTAGGGATACCAACTGCCCTGTCCTGGTACAGCAGTTGTAAAAGATTATTTGAAACTTGGCCCATTACCCATAGATTGCAGTCTCAATTCTCACATGAGCCCATGGGGTAGATACTCAGCCCACATTCGTTTCAGTAAATATCCAGCGATGTAAATTTAAATATGCAAAAAGAGGCTGTTTAATTCGCTTTGGATAAGGTCACCTGCAGAACAAAAGAATTATCTATCTTTAAGGTCAGTATATAAAGATATCTCCTCCAAACTTTGATTAACCAAAGATAATTACTCCAATGTCTTGTCAGACTACAACTGCTTCTTTTTTTTAGTCTTATTGTATGATACATTGCTGGCCTAAAACTAGAGCTCTGAACTAAAACCTGGGTTGAACTACTATTCTTTCAGCCCCACTGAGTGACTGTCTCCTACAGACAAGAGAGGAAGAAGCCATACAAAAGGGACTCCTCCAACTGGATGATGTGTCCTTGCTTCATTATACAGCTGCAGTCAATGCGGTCAGAGGAACATGAAGTTAACATTTCAACAGTTCATGTCTCTTGCAAAACTTCAGACACCGCAACAGAGGAATATGACATGATTTTTGACTGGCTTAGCCACTATTCTTCCCAGGTGAGGCTGAGCTAGGTTAACTGTTGCCCTGTGGTTATTACATCTAGCCAAAGCCTGTTATGCCATGATTGAGGAGCCCACAGCTGCAATCCAAACAGGCACCAGAAGGCCCCAAATCTACTGTTTTGGTGAAAAATCTGAACACTCAAACAATCATGAAGAATCAAGCAAAAGCATATATTGCGATAGATATATCGTGGATTGTGCTTGCTACAGGAAGGTCATGCTGACTCTTGAGAGAGCAAGGGGAACAAGTAAGGGAGAAAAAAAGAAAGAAGTTCAGTCACCGCTTCAGGGATCAGAAATACGCATCATCTGCAATCGAGTGACATTAACATCTAATCCCTTCAAGGACGCAGCAAAAGGAGGCACTCATCATGGGACAGAGAGCAAAGGGAACCCAATACTTTGTGTGCTTGGACTCAGGCAAGTCTCTGACTGGCTTATGCTCTAAATGTGAAGTGCTGGTTGCATGAACTACTGTAAATTAACTTGCTAGCAGCAATAAGGCAGCCAGCTGCATGACTATGTTATGTGGCCACAGATAGTATTTCAGCTGGATGTAGGAGACATTAACCTTTTCAAGCAAAGTGGCAGTGTGGTATATTGGTCAGGGACCTGGATTCATATGGAAAAGGTCAAAAATTGTACTCCTGTTGAACAATTTTGCAAGGTTCTTCACCTGAATCGCTTCAGTAAAATGGTTAGTGTTTGAAACTGTATACTGCATAAGATCATCTGTTAAACATTTAAAAGGGGGCTTACTTGCTTTCACTGTATTCATCCGATTGCTACAGTTCGAAACAGAACCAGCAAGTGCAGATATCGTCTGAAAGACACATCTGCTATGCTCGCACAAGGTGTGTGACTCGTCCAGCTTGCTAGAGGTACGATAGCTGGGTACGATCTAAAGACCCCAGGGGTCTGTCGGCTCAAATTCCAGTGGTAATATTTTTGCACCTCTTAGTGAACAGGCCCATTTAACCAGTACCACTAAAGTAAATAACCACCTTGATTTAGTTGAAAAAAAAAAAATGTTTTAAATGAATTCAGAGTAAATATTTGCGAATATTGCCGTTTCTTAGAACGTCTGATGTCATTTGCTTTGATTTTCGAAATTCAAGTCAAATCTCTCCAGTGTTAGAAGGCCATCTTATAGAACAACGGTTGTTATGGAAACAGTCGTTTAATTAATCAGCCCAACAATTGTTTTGATTTAGACTGCAGATTTTACTTGGCTGATATTGTATGTTTTCTCTACATGGGGAAAACTAGCTAGCTAACACTATTCAAACTACACTGTACAAAAATTCTCGTGAGCAAATAATAGAATAGCATACACCCACGGAAAATCACAGATAATTAAACAGTGTACTAATGTTCATGTACTTCGAAGGAGTGTAAGCACGTCGATTTAACCAATGTAATTCCGTAACAGTCTGGAAAACAAGCTTTTGAAATGCAGGCTAACGGTAATACGAGGCAACATTATTTTTGGCAATAAGCGCGACTGTAAATAGTGAAAGCTGATGAACGGACAGTAGGGGAGGTCATCCGAAGCCACTGATTTGCTGCCAAAGACACACACACACACACACACACACACACAGCTGAGCGCACACCAAGGAGGAGCGAACTCTGCACTGTCAATAACAACTGCTCGGTGTTGAAACATCTGAATATAATCTCAAACATAAAAATTGTAAATGGCAAATTGAAATGTACATATTAAATTTTACTCGAAAGTGAAAATACCAAGGAGCAAAACATACCTGTTATTTGTTGAAACCAGTTGTTTGAAAACACCTAAATAGCATACCATACATACACTCGACCTCAGTTATCATTGATTATTCTGCACATAGACGTGTCGGGACTGTCTATAACACCTGCCACCGTTCAAACAAATTTCACATTGCTCAAGACAAACTGTGCTTGGGATCCCATATTATTTTATGTTATTGTCAAATGCCATGCATAGGCCAGAATGTTAACATGATGGGTATTAGATATCGCTAATGTGGCCAATTCGAGATGTAGCTGTAGCACGATGAAGCTATCTTTTGGCACTTTGCTCCCACCCTATGACATTTCAGGTTTCTTTATCATCAACAATGCCATGTTGGTAGTGCAATGTCCACTGGCCTTGAATTGTACTCAGTCTGTATTTAGACGCGCTGTTTTTCAACATGGGCATATTATTTGGCAACAACCACAGGAAACTCATAGAACAGAGGACCTCCGCCAGTTTGAATTGCAATCTGTGTTAACGTTATGATACAGTAGCTCATGCCATGAGGTTGTGAAGTTGTTGCGATCTTTATTTGAGTATATCTTTAAATTTCCCTTGAGCACATCTTAACCTACGTTGACTTGAATGAACATTAGCGACAGAAACTAGCATCAAAAAGGCCAGCAACCAAGGTTCTAAAATGATCACCTGAGAATTTTTGGAAGCCACTGTCTTGCCTATTCCACATCACCAAATGATTATGTAATTGCACGAACGTTACACTTTAACGTGGAGTAAATACATAACCGCCATAGCTGCAGCTAATTTAATTAATCAAAAGCTAGAAACCAGCTAGTTAGCTCGCTAACTTCAAACGGCAGTTGTCATTGAACAGACAGACAAGTGACAAAAACAAATCTAGCTTGCAGTAAGTATACATTTTTTTAGAGAGTACAAACCTCAGACAAAGTAAGTAGCTAAAGCTATGAAGATAGACTCCCAATGCATTGGAATTTTTAAATTTACAAAATGTTTCTCGTTAGCTGTTCAGTGTTCCTAGACGTAAATGGAGGTAAATTAATTCGCCAGCCTGCTACCTGTATTCTTCGACACTCAAGTCGCTGTCAATGTTTTCGTCGGACTTCCCCCCTTCATTTTCATGGCGAAAGTGTCGCGGTCCCGGAGGAAGGTATGAAGACAGAAGGTAGAGATACAAAGTTGCCGAACTGACAACAACAAGTAAACCTGAAATAGATCGCATGACTCCTGGCCAGAAGTACCACCGAAAACGTTTGATCCGTATAGTAATTCTGGCGATATTGTTGTCAAGCCGTCAAGCTCCCGTTGGCACTGTAACTCCACTGTCTGTGTTGATGGCGGAACTACAGAAAATGAACATTGTAATACAGCGGAACATTAATAGAGGTTGAACTGACAATGCTGCCAAACATATCACGTGTTTCCGCCTTAGCTCATAAAATTTGGGTTGGCGATACCATACCAACTGATTGGAGGCTCTGTATCGATAATGCGTACGTCATTAACGATACTTTCTTAAGCAATAGAAGCCATCAGTACACATTAACAGAAACACGATTTTCATGATTTAGGAAGTGAATGTATGATGAATGTAGGCATCCTCACCAAAACATTTGATTGTCTTGGAAGAGTGATGCTTTATTTTTTATTTCTTTTTACTGTCATTCACCGAAGGGTTTATTTTTATTTTGTCTAATGCAAAGTTTTCACAAGTACATATAAATGAACACACGTTCAGCTGTTGTTCAGGTAGAGTTTTCTCAAAAACAAATGCGAAATAGAAATCGTCACTGCTTTTCAATAATAGCACACATATTTCACTTTGCTAGCTTAATTAGTAAGTAAGATAAGTAAGTTTAATGTTTCTCATTAATATATGAAGGATGGATAAAAAATGAACTCAAATGTAGCTTTCTTTTCCTTTACATGAATATTCTCCATTACTGATCCGCCTCAGTGGTCCCCATTTCAGATTGTTGTCACAGGTAACTCAGTTTTCTCTGTTTCCTTTGTCCTCTTTTTTAATTTTAATTCTGCATGTTGGCCAGAATTTTGCATTTATTCATATATTGGAAAACATTTGGTGTCACCACAATGCTTTATTCTCATTTTGCATTCGTCAAAACTTGCTGTAGTAGCTTCATGAGGTGTGCACGAAATGAATTAAAGAGTCAATAAACGTTTGGCAACTACTGAAAAACAAAACCATAAAAATAATAGTATTGATTCTTCTGTAACTAATCAACCCACCTCTCCTCTAAATGTTGAGAACTGAATTAATTCTGACAGTCGTTGGCAATCTCATTCCTCCCCTCAGTTACCTTTTCTGTAAAAGTATAGTAGGCCTAAATTAATTCAACACTTTCACCAAAATGTAATTTAGGATTTTAGAACGTGAATTTCATATGTGGTTGCCACTGTACTCTGCAGTTTTGCAGTTTTAAACCTGTTCAGCATTTGTGAAAGACTACAAACGGAATGTATATGCGTAATTAAACAGATAATTATTGGAGGAAGTCTTTAAGCAGAGCTGCAGGTGATATTTGAGAGCCTTTGTCTCTGTCTCCACCAGGCGTCAGTAGTGCACCAGTTTTATTGCTGCACATGTTCAAATATGACCCGGTGCTCAATGAAATAGCTAACAGAATCAGGCATTTGCTTTACTGGAGCATGCTGGTGCTTTGTGGTAGTTAAATGTATGTTAGTTCTGGGAAATATGCAAGGGTTACATTTTAATTATCTTTGATAGGTCTTCCAGTAATATGCAACAGAGACATTGACGACTTGTGATTTGCTGTGGTAAACACATCCCATCATGGTTACTATGAAGTAATATTTGATATTCGATAAAATATATTTTTCCTCTGTTTGAAATGGTTTTCAAACAGAAACCTTTGAAATGGTATATAACACAAAGACGAACTGTCCTCCAAAAATAGGCTACATATTGTATTGTAAGCATGTAGGCTATTCCTCGGGGTTTTGCTTTGGTTTTGAGCTGAATGTGCTAACTGCAAGAAGTTACAGTAATACTTCAGTTACATGCTGTTTGTGGGGAGGGCATCTTGATAAGGGCACCGCGGAATAGATGCTGTAGACTACAGGGATTCACAAAAGCTGGCAGCTGAGGGGCTTGTTGGGAGTTTGCCAATCGCGAGGTGACACAGAGCCCAAAACACCAGCAAAGACAGAGGTGAAACCGCGTTACAGCCAGCGGTCGGGTTTACGAGGCAGAGCTTAAACCCGGCAGAGCTTAGGGGAGAGCCCGCACGTGAGACCCTCAGTCGCTGCGTAAGAATAAATGTTTCATATCGTTGCCAGTTGTGTTCAGGATTCCTCAGCCCTTTGATGTATTATTCAAAGAGTGAAAAGATATTGGAACATTGTTAGAATATTAATATTTTGCATCCTCCCTCCGTATACATTTAAGTTGTGATAATCGCCTGAATGGTTTTACTAAGCTTGTTCACCAAAGGGTCTTTTCAGAAATAAAAGAACAAGAGAAATATTTACACGTGACCCTTGCGTGGCAGAATGACAGGATGCTGATCCTCAGTGGCGCTTAATACCCTAATACTGTCTGTTTGTGTAATTAATCAGTGCACTGTTGCTGGCTGAGCCGGGCAGTGGATACGCTGTCAGTGTAGTCTGTTTGATAAGCACAATCAGCAATGTTGCTGAATTACTGGCCTGGCCAAAACATACGCAGTGTTGTCAATACCCTCCCTAAATCCAAATCGAGCATCTGGGTGGCAAATGTAAGACTGAAACTCTGAAGTCACCTCTTTCCTTCCTTCAACTAATCTATGTACATTGTGTGAATGGGGCAACATGGCAGAAATCTCGCTCAGTCAGTAGTCACTTAAGATCAGAAAAATGATGGGGAAAAAAAATAAAGAAGATGCTACTTTAGTGTGTCCAGGTGGGGCCTTTAACTAGAATTAGAGGGCTGCGTACCTCAGGGATACTAGGGAAAGAACAGATTTGATGGTGCGTGCTGCCCCCTATGGGTAGAGGGTTTAATGTTTTATGAACAGGAGTTGCATAAGGCAAGCACTTAGCCATGAAAAATCAGTTCAGGCAGAATCTCACTCAGCCAAATGCTTACGCAGTACTACTGAGACAGCTGCACTGGGCTCTACCCATGTTCAAACATGGTATTATTATTATTATTATTATTATTAGTTAACCTTTATTTAAGCAGGAAATAGGTCAAGAGGGGACAGCCAGAGTAAGAAACAATAACATTTATGTGAACATATAGTCAAGGGACAAGTAAAAATACAGTCACAACATCCATGACTTAAAACAATTGCACACCTCATCAAAGTCCTTGATTTTAATCTTCAAATCATGCCAGGGAAAAAACTACCTAAGCTTAGTCTAGCAGTCTGCTCTCTGTACCCAGGGATTTCGACAGGGTTTGGGTTGGAATGGGTGGAGGGGTTCTGTCACACGCCAAGGCAGTCCTCTCTTTATAAATCGTTGAATTATTGATCAATAAGGTGGCCTCTGGGAACATTTCTCTGTCGATGAGGGAATGCAAATGAGTCATACTCAACAGGGTCACTGATGACGAAGGGAGAAGAGATCAGCCTCTGACCCACTGATCTGCCATGATTGTTTCACAGTAAAAACGTCTCAGATGCTTTATAGTTCAATTGCCGCCCACTGTGAGATGTGAGGTGTCTTATTTTAGCAAGGGAACCCCCTCCAGTTGCGTAGTAAAAGTCAATGTCTTGTTGGTTCAATATTAATATAATATAGGAGAGAAGACGTCCCCTGACAGAGGACTGGAATACTAGAGTAAGGCAAAAACCACCCAGAACTACTCCATCCTTTAACACAGTTGTGTACAATGGTAACAAAGGGTGGTTAAAATTCATTGTCCTTTTTCTTTTTCATTCTTGTGGCCAAAATGTTATTCGCATATGACAGAAATGATTTTCTGTTCAGATTTCCCTCTGAGATCTGCTGTCAAAGCCATCCCAGAGGATCACTGTCAACAGCTCTGTGTGTCAGCGTTATCATGCACATCTTGAAGCATTCTGGGGTTCAGCTGGACAATTACATCTTTGTAAATGGTGTGCATGAATGCTTTTATACTGGCCTTGTACTTCTGAAGTGCTTGAATGTTACCAATGAGATAAGGACAAGATGGCTGGCACCTCTCATTTTATGTAGTCCACTCCATATTCTGTTTCTTTCATTCACATAGTGAGGTCTTGCATCATTTCTCTTATATAGTCAAATGTATGTAATGTTTGGGCAAATAAAGCAAGATAAAAGATAAAGCAAAGATGAAATGTCAAATTTCACAGATATGGAGAGCTGGGAAGATTGGGCGGCTTAGGTAAGGTAAAGAGAGGACAATACGATGAAGGTATGTGAGGAAAAGGGACAGCCTGTATTTGAGAAGAAAGTCATAAAAGAGTTAACAGTATTACTGGAGACGGGAGGGATTTGATGTGGCTCCAGAACAGCAAGCTGCTGTAATGTTGAGTTTTTTTTTTTGGTGATGAAAGCTTTCACTGGAGAGATAAGAGCTCATTAGCCGCGGCGATGAGCAGAAGGCGGAGATTTTTGACTGGATAAAGAGCTAATGCCTAGTGAGAGCCACGCTCACAGCCAGAGCAGGACTGGGGAGATTCTCACCTTGGTTGCCGTGGCGGATTTGTGTCCAGGGCTCGGGCCGCTAGGGTGCCAAAATCATCCTTTGTGTTTTTTTTTTCTTGGTCTGGTTACAGGGACACTCAGCTGGCACCAAACAGCACTGTGTGTTATTGTGAATTTCCGGCAGCATTTTGAAGCAGGCTGTTCCCTTTTCTCTCAGAAACAGGAAATAATTGGTCCCCTCAGAGGATGGGAACATCCCTGTGGGGTCGGTTCACTCTGAAATGCATTCCACCAAACATTACCAGCGGTGGTGTATGCCTGGAGAAGAGCTAGTGTCCCAGTGCAGAGACCAGAGACAGCCTTCCCCCCTCCTCCTCTTCCCCTGCAGTCATTTTTACAGTGGTGTCCCACAGTGGAATCTCCAAAGGTTTTAATGGCCTGGTCAACGGCATATTGCAGAATCAGAATTAACGAACCTTGGTTCTTGCCACTTATCTGTGACACTGGAGTAATTCGAGCCAGCTACAGTGCGCAGGAGTGCGAGCCGTGGAGGACAGGAACAGGAGTCTCTGCGGCAGGGATCCCTTCTGTCTCAGAGAAGGGATTTATGTCCTGCCGCTGTGACAGCCGCAACATCTGTCACACACATCTGTCAGGAGCAGTACCAGCCTTTCTCATCAAACAGTCAAACAGCCTCCCGCCATTTAGAGATTAGCAATGGCAGCAGTGCACACACAGAGCATGTAGCACATGCTGGAATCGGAGATGTTCTGTGTTTGTCTCAAATAGTGTAGCTAATGAACGGCTGCCTGCCTATGAAGCACGCATATGACAGTGTTATTGGAAAAGACTTAGTGACTGAGTTTTTCACACACACCACAGGAGGATGATTCATATTGGATGACATATAATGCTACAAGCAAGGATGGGAGCAAGAATGCTACAAAACGATTTATATCAGATTGTTCAATAGGAAAGTAAGGAAGAGCATTTTATTCCCAAAATTTTAACCTCTCCTTTTAACAGTTAGTTGCAGTGTTGAGAGGGAGTATGTTAAAAGAATATCCAAAGGTGCACAAAATCAGTGCTACCCTCTTATATAGTCAAACAACGTCACATATACAAACACAGGCACATGGGCACAAATGCACATACTTACACATACTGACACACACCCCAAAAACATCCACCTACATGCTCATACAAATGAAAATATACACACACACAAAGGGAAAGAGGGACACAGCTGTGTTTAAGGTCCTTGTTTAACTGCCCTGAATATCAGAGAGACACATCCAATGGCCATGCTGGCCCTTTAAACTCATCTTTGCAACCCAGTTTCCTGTCGCCAGGGCCAAGTGATTGATCTAATTCAATAATGCTGCAGTGGATCTCAGGGTTGTCCCGTGTAATCTTGTCAGGAGGGACAGAAAGTCAAATTAGGGGCTCCCTAATAAGGTTTAGAGTAACATCTATCCATATCATTTTCATCGCCCTTGTACAAGTATATGTGTGTGCACACATATGTATGTACTTGTGTGTGTGTGTGTACAGTATCCCTGTTATTCATGTTCCATCAATGTGACCCAAGTAGTCTTATTTCAGCCATACCTTGCCCTGTCGCTTACTGCAGAAGAGGAGCAAGCACAGACAACCCAAGTGAAGCAGCTGTCATCTTTATTAAGAGTTCTGTGTGTAACACTGCTGTGTTTATTCCCTGGAGAGGTGTGACAGGTTTGCCGACGTTACCATAGCTTGCCCGTCTTTTCTGCACAGCAGATTTATGTTTATTTTAGGAAACAGCTGCGGTGTGCTATGCAAAAAGTCTTCCGCTCTCGTTCTTGTGATATGAATACAACATTTAATTCATGTTGAGAAAAAAATGTATATTAAGAGCATGGTTCTCAGATGATATCTAAGTGCAGACTATGAAAGTGAAATAAAAAGGAACTACATTAAAATAACTGTATTTTATGCATGCCTGAGATGTGTGATTTTAGATTCTGAGGGAAGAAACAGTAACAGGCCATACAAAGCATGAAGAATGGCAACTAACTGGTTCCTGGTGTGAGATTAATGTGATTTTACAGAGGTATCAGCAGGTCAAGGATGATATGTGGAAATCAGTTAATTGTTTATTATCAGCTGTTATAAAGAATATTTTTACACTGGGTTGTCAATGCATTGAACGGCTTTCTATATTATGCAGCTAAGGCAGAGGCGTTCAAGTGCAGGCATGATGTACTGCTGGGCACTGCCTAGTCTGTAGGTGAGTTTTGAGCCCCACTGGGAGGAATGGACTGTTTTCATGTGTCCCATTGACGCATTTGTTTGATCTTTTTTGTGTTCACCAAATGAACATGTACAGTGAAGCGATCGTTTGGCACGGTGACTGTGCAGCTTAACTGGTATGTTGCAGGGAGAGAAAAGGTGGTGGCTGTCCGTATGTTTTGAGGAGGTGTGTTGTAGTCTGCACTATCCCAGATTGTTTTGGGTGATCTAGTGATGGGAGGGGCCTACAAGTCTTATAAGCCATTTCAGAATGGAAAAAATGATTGAAAAACTCTAAACCAGAGCACAATACAGATAGGACTCTGAATGTAAAATAGAGTGAAATGTTGCCATACTGAATAACACCACTGTTGGAATTCAAACTTCTAGATGGGGGGATGTACAGCAGAACAAACCTGTGCATTTCACATTACTCTGTGCACCACCTGAAATTGTGTCAAATTGTCATTATATATTTTAATGCTTTTGCTCCACATGTTCTTGGCATTTTTGAATATTTGCAAGTTTGCAACCCAGAGCAAAACAGGACAGACTTATGACATGACAATTCAGAGTGATCTTGTCACTCTTATTCCATACAATGATGCTGGTGGCCATGTTGTCCAACAACAGGGAATGGGCATGGAGAAAGCGGACCGTGGCCCTGTCAAACCCCGGTCAGCGATGTGACTTACAGTGCAGTCTCTTCTGTTAAAGGTTTGTGGGGAATTAGAGCATGCTCAATGGTGTGCATACTGCAGAGATTGTTGGGTGTGATTTCTATTCCACTCATCTCTATTTCCTATCATAACTGACTGTCCTCATTCAAAGAGTTTAATATTTGAAATGCTTGAATTAATAATTAAAATATTGCTGCAAATGGTGATTAAGGGGACCGAGCACTCATAGCCCCAATGAAGCCAATTAATATCCGGCAAATCTAGTGTGTCCCAATGTGAGAAGTCAAACCCACAGTCAATGTGCTGACGCTAGAGGTCATCCTTGCTTATAATCTAAGATTACAAATAAATTGTATCAATTGCATTTGAAGTTGCTGAAATTTTACTTTTGCGGTGCCACATGAGATTTGACATGATGCTTTGCCCATTGAATCTGTTATCTGATGTGATATAGTTTATGCACTATGTGCATAGACATTAGATTCATGATCATAGGTCAATGTGTTGGGGGTTTTAATTATACAGAGCAATGGTACTTTTGGATTGGTTACACACAGAGAATTAGAAAGGTGAGCCACAGAGCACAATATATGAGGAGATATGTTTGAAATCTCTTCAAAAGAACATTGTTCTGTAGTGAATTTTAAATATTTTTAATATCTGGAGTAAGGCCATTGTTTTGGTTGGGCCAGTGCTTCTGGGTTGGAGACTGGATGTAGCTTTAAACATAAATACCAAATTCTTTATGGACATTACAAAAAATTCTTGGGGAAAAAACTTGGGAAGAAGTGGTCAAACTCCTGACCGTTCCAGTTAAACCTTTTTTTAACCACATTGCCAATGCAACATTTAACATATATTTCCATCAAAGAGACATGGGGTCAGTTCACAAAAGTGCTTCATAAACCTGCCAGTGGATGTTTGAGTATAGCCCATAATAATAATAATGGAATTCACACTGCAGGATTGGGTCACACTGCACAACCATGGTGCAGATGCATCACAAACATGTACCTTTACTTCATACGGTACCTGAAGGCCTGAAGAACCTGACATATTCCATTTATGTATTCACAATGACGGATTGCATTTGTAGTGCACATTTCTTGATACACAAATTAGTCAACATTGAAGTGGGGGAAACCATAAGCATCACTGATGGGTAGTATCCACCTAAGTGATGCATTCAATCCATACAACACCAAAAACTCACCAAACATTACCTTGAGGTGAAAAGGGAGGGATCATTGACCCAATTACCTCAGTTAGATTAACGTCTCATCCAAAAAGCAGTGTCTCCTACAACACAGTGTTCCCATTATAGCATATTTTACTGTGTGTATGTGCACATTTGGCCCCTTTTTCTGATAGATATTTCAGCTCATCGTTGCAGCAATGTACTGCAGGGTACTGTCAGAGCCAGAGAGACTGCAGGGAGTGGAAAAATGCTTATGACAGACACCATTTTGAAAACTTTCTGTGAGACATTTCTGCTGACTAAACCTGGCAGCCCCATATGCATGGCCTCACACTTAAACAATAATGTAGATCTGTTCTTGTGCAACACTTTGGCTAGGTGCTTCATGGCAGCCAGAATATGAGGATTGGGTGTGTCTTATATAACAGCTTAAGAAAGTTTAATGAAGAGAATGTGATATTCAGCCCCTCTTAGCTTCCAGATTTTGCCTAGAGCCTCAATCGAGACACTATGTCAAGCCTGATCTTGAACTCCCCAAGAGGTTCTTCTTCAACTGTGAATTATTAGAAGCTTTTCCTTAAATAAAGTGTCTTAAAAAGTATTTAAAAATGCTTAATGTCACGAAGGAAACTTACCTTTAATTTGAAAATAGGCCAACTTATGCCGAAGAAAGAATGACACTTTTAATATCTTCTGTAATCCGCCAAGTTGCTACCTTTTAAGAGGCTAAAAATGTTTCCCTGTGACTCAAGAAATTAATGAGGTTTAAGGGATCGCTTATTTATCATAGGTGCTAAAGTCCACAAGAACATGCATAGGACTTACGACTAAGTCAAAATGTACAAGTTACAACCACTTCATAGTCGCAGTGACAGTGATTGGAAAGTATTTTCATTCCTGTTCCTGCCTTTGCAGCCCACTAAAGTATTTTTCTGTCAATATGCTTCTATGGTTTCCTTCCTCTCTCCTTACATTTTTGGAGCAGTTTGTTTTGTGATACAGAGAAACTATATGCATGCTTGGATTCTCAAGTCCTCAGAAGTATGGGCTCATAGCTGTGGCCAGACACCATGTTTCTCTAATGGGTACAGTGCTAAAGAGAGGTGTTTTTCAGAATGACTGCACTTGTCTTTCATTGCCTCATTTTCACATTACTCTTAATAGATCTGAGATCGCAGAGATCACTATGCAGAGAAACAGCAGAGAGTGTTTTATGCTTTAGACCAGTCCTCTCCATATGTCATTACTATTTTATGTCACTGCTACATCTGTGAACTGGCACTCTATTTTTGTCTTGTTTTGCCTGTCAGCAGTCGTCATGCAGCACCATACATAAAACTGGCTTCCTCTCTGTAGGTATCTGTATGCTGTTTTTTTGTAAGCTGATGAGGCAAAATTTAGGAACAAAATTATTATTTTTCTATGTACTATATTTTATCTCTGAAGAATATATAGCATTTATTTGATTATTTGTTCTTTCGCTGAGTGGTCTGTCTCTCTTTTAACAATCGTGAGAGGAAAAGTCTCACAATTCCCAGTTCTGCAGCCATTCGAGCGCAGAATGATTGGGCCAGTGCTCCAAACAGATACGGACAGCGTGGAGTCAGTCAAGCAGACACACCTGTACACAGGTATTTTTAGCCCAATTTAAAATTGTATAAAAAGGAAGCCAGAATAAAAATACCTCCACCTGTGCACTGACAGGATTTACAGAAGTGGTGTGATGAGATAATAGGATATTTACATACCTTTTAAAAATGAATACGAGGGGCCTTCAGGCGGCTTACAGAGTAAAAGCACATATTTGTTGGAGGGAGTGCCTTTGCTGGTGAAGGCTGAAGGTCCATGCCAGCATGGTAACAATTTGTCAAGCCTTGTAACAGACATTAAGCCAGTTGAAATCCTACATCTCCCAGGTGCCTGTCTGTGAACTGATCATACATTTCTCCAGCAACACAGGAAATACGTGAGTGGCATCACATCAGGAGCTTGTAGAAACACAAGGCCCTGTTGCCATGTGAATTGGAGGAATTGTGTGGGCTGTCACATCCATCTGGGTCTGTGAGAGAAGGTCACCTGGTGGGATACCAAGCTCATTTGGGGTGGGGTTTTAAAGAAATGAATTCATAGGATGGAGTTAAAACTACAAATAAGTTAAAATTACCAGAGGTTAAATTCTGAAGTGAGGCTTGTTGCTTCTGTGAAATATTCAACTTTTGAAATGGGTTGTATGTAAAGTTAAGTTGTATGTGTTAAGTTAATATGGATACGAGTTTCTACCAAATAATAAAATGAATGATCCACCATTGCTCCCTGTCCCTGAGCTTTCTGCACCAGAGTGATGAGGAGTGCCTGTGTTTTCCCAGCTGTAGAGTGGTCTGGGTGATTGAATCCCACACAGGAGATGGCTGCCATGACTCTGAATAAAGTACATTACCTGGATGGCTCCTCCACACAATGTGAAAGCATCACAGTCATATCTCCCCTTAACTTCACCGTAAAGTGAACCTCTTTCAAATTGCTGTATCCCCCACCCCCATGCTCTCCATGAAACTGGCTTGAGCCTTTGACAGTATCACTGAGTGCTACTTCAGCTCCACAGTGCATTTGAATGTGCTATAAGCCAGAAGCAAGGACATGTAGCATGGAGACACTTCCATGGAAATGGTGAATTTTTATGTCTGCAAACCATCCTCTATCTAATCCAACATCTTTAATATTGGATATTCTCATAAAAATAAAATGCACTGACATACTATGAAATATTTCTGTTTCCAGGTTTATCTATGGACTAGTGATTTAAGGCACGTGATGACAGTTTTGAATAGTACTTTTGCCCCCTGCAAATCCTTTGTAAATTAGGCCCCTGGTGTCCATTCCTCTCAGGATGGGGAAGGCATTGGTCACATGTTTCAAGGACATTTAATTCTGCTGGCTGTCAGAAAAGATTAGTAAGAGATCACTTCTTTTGGAAACACACACAGGATCTTCAAACCTTGCCCGTGGCTGTGCCTGAGCTGGCTGCAGTATACTGTGAAATTGGACAGGAGACACGCATCTTGCCTCATTTTCAAGATACTGTCGCCAGAGGGAACAAGAGTTGCCCTTTTAATATCATTGTACAAAACCAGCCGATTAAGTTTCACTTTAATTTTTAATGTTTAATTCAAGGCATGGTCTTGTAAAGGAAAGTAGTAAAATTCTTTATTGGCATTTAATGGTCATTCAATTTATCTTTTCTACATCTGTAATTCTATTACTAATGTACAAATTCATAAAGGCACACACAGTATTTCATGTAGTCAGTCGTCTTCTAGTGATGTCACTATATGGAACCAGAGAATGGTGAAATGACTGGAGTTAAGGTCATGACAAGTGGATTATGGGACACATTTAAAATCTGCTGGGCAGTGTGGGTCAGTGGGGAGGCCTGACACTGCAGT
Source organism: Albula goreensis (assembly GCA_022829145.1). NCBI lineage: Eukaryota > Metazoa > Chordata > Actinopteri > Albuliformes > Albulidae > Albula > Albula goreensis. Next base: position 11,489,624 of record CM040745.1, on the reverse strand, counting down.
TCTGTCTTGGAGCTGATAGGAGAGGATAATACGCTGACCTTTAAAAAATACGACCACACACAGCATAGTAAGTCACCAGGAGCGTTTTTGGAGATTGAGATTCCACTGAGAAATACATTAAGAATGGGAGTTATTGACAAGAAAGGAAAATGCAAACAGCTTGTTGACTACAGAAAAGGAAATCATGTAATAAATCAACCAATATTTTTTTAATGGAATTTATTGTATACTTATCCACAGTTTTGTTGAATAATTTTTGCTTGCATTCATTTTTGTTATGGTGGACTATTTTAAAGTTAAAAATGGCACAATATCTTACTAAGTAATGTAAATATTTATATAAACCCATTTGGATCATCAAAATAAGCAATCTGTCCTGAAATGATTTGGGATATCCATTTAAGGACATTCTAATTCTGCAATACAATTACAATATTTAGTGGTCAATCCTTTATTTGGCATGTTTTGGCTTCTTCTGTGCATGCAAAGAACTGAATTATTAGACAGCCAATCACCTGTAATGTCTTTTATCTGAGGTAGCCAGTCACATCTCTGAGTGAGCAACAGCACCACGTAAGTTCACTGGCCCTGGAGAATATCAAATGTCAGATGATTTCAACGTATTTTGTTGATGAGTAGTAAGACCTTATGAAACTGGGCCTCCGGCGGGGATGCTGCCTTCTCTTAGAAGCGGACGTGGTTGTCTGTAGACGTTCAGATCATTGCCATTATTTGAGAAGGCTGAATTTGACTTCATGACAGATACCATTCTCTTATTGTCCATAAAACCGTAATTTTTATTGACTGGCTCGTGGGATTGACAAATGGTGACTGCCCGGGATTAATATTTAGTTTTAGCAACCGATACAAAGCCTTTTATAAGGAGCAAATTGTCCAGTGCTACGATGGACTGGCGTATTATATTACAGGCAGTGGCACAGTTATGGATGTTGGCAATTTAATGAAATGACATTAAACCTGCGTGTCCTCTTGCTGGAGCAGTATCTAGAGGGGCCTTGTAAAGGGGATGTAATAAAAGGCAGACGGGATCTGTACATCTATCACCTGTCCCCTCACATCACCACCTACCCTTATTAACCTGATAGATGGCTTGACCCACAGATAAAAATGAAAATTTAATGAATAAATATCTGTTATGGTAAATCAAAGCTCCATCATTCTGGAGATCAAATGTGATGTTAGGATCCTGGGGAAACTGACTGAGAACTAATCGGAAAGGGGTGGGAGAGGCTATAAATAACAGGGTGGAAACAGGAAGGAAATGTTTTTCTTTTTTTAGTTTACAACAAGAGACGATGAATTCAGTACATTAATCCCCACCCCACAACCCCTACCCCAATGGCATATATTACCCCATCCAGGGAGAAGCTGTTAATCTCTGCAGAGATACCAGGCCAGCAGGAGCTGTGACTAGCCTTTAGACAACCTTGCTTGGTAAGCTATGTCCTCTCCCACCCATGCATCTAAGTTTTATATACTTTTGTATTTTGCTCTGTTTTGTATTTTTCATTTCTTTGCTCAGAGAGACCTGATTCACTGAGTCCATTTTGTCTTGTGTTGATTTTCTTAGCACTGCTGTGCTAGGTGACACATGAGAGTGTAGGTGTTATAGATTTTTCTCAATTTCCCCCAGATATGCAGGTCTCTTCATGGATAGGCTTGACAAGCTAACATCTGGGCTATGACGTTACCGCACTCAGCGTGTTCTTTGCTAATTAACTAATGGTCATTTACACCTTCAGACGAATGACAAATTGAGTATGTGGAACTTACACAGCAGGCAGCTATTCAGAGTGGTAAACAACCCCAGCCAATCAGATCCACCCTCAGAAGTCTGAGGTTGGGCATCTGGAGGAGTGGCTTCTTCATGGATCAGTGCACCTCACAGATATCTCCCCCGCTTAACTGGCCGAGCCCCATTGCCTGTCAGTCAGGATTGTAGCTATGCTGTGAAAGTGTAATGTTCTCTGATTAAGATAAAACTCTGATAACCCTATGTGGCTGTTATATCGAAACCACAGTTGAGCATATTACTTGTCCCTGCATTCCTACAAACAAACATCCTTAAAGTCCCCCCTACAGCCTGCTATATGCTGTTCACGTTTCAATGACAGAATAAAACTACCCACCCACAATGGAGTTTTTCACCTCCTGAGACTGGAGTCTGTCCTTGCCCATGTGTCTGGTCAGGAGCTAAGACTGTTCCACTGCATCTGCTTTTTCTCTGAACCGACCAGGGATTGGTTTGAATAATGTTCCTAGCTCTGAGGGTTGTTTTATGAATTATTTACCTCTTTTAGCGATTGTGGATTACAGTGCAATTATCATTACTTTCACTTTGTAATATCTATAGAGCTCCCTGTGGGCGCAGTATAGTCTGTATAGCTTTATGCAGATGTGTGGGCCTCCCATAAATCGTTACTGTAGGAAACTGAAGGGTGCTCACACTCTGTCACTAACTGAAGACAGATTGTGGGATGCCCTGCCCACTAACTCATTATTTTATCCATGTGTAAAAATAGAAACGAGAAAAGGACATGAATAAATGAATGAATCAAGAGAGACAGTCACTGAAATCTGTTTTTTTTTTTTTTTTTTTTTTTTTTTAAAAACTGCACTTACACTTTGAAAATTTTATTCACTTTTTATTTTGTTCTCAGATCTGTATGCTGGATGATAAATGAGCAGTGCACTTTGCTGGTGAAAATGTAAACATAAAATCTTGTATTCAAGAGATCCCAGTCAAATACTCAAATGACAAGACACTACTTTACTCCAACCTTGACCTTAGTGGGTGGAAGTGCTAAACTTCTAAAAGGCTGCAGTCTGACAGGCTGATGTGACAGCTTGGTTCTCAGAGCGGATTGAGAGCTGTTTTGTTAAGTGGGGAAAGGGTCTGCTGTCTGCAGGGGTCTGCCTGCAACTGCTGCTGTCTTCTGTGTGTATCTAGTCGAAGAGTGTTTATGTGTGCAGGAGAGCGTGTGTGTGTGTGTGTGTGTGTGTGTGCGCATGAGACCATGTGTGTTTGTATGCGTTTGAATGCTTGTGTGTGGGTTTGCATGTACATCTGTGTGTACATATGTGTGAGTCTCTGCATGTGTGCAGGTGTGTATTTGTGTATCTGTGTGAATGTGTGTGCATATTGTTAGAGTGTGCAAGTGTGTGAGTGTGTATGTATGTGTGTGTTTTTAATTGGTGATGGTGGTGGTGGTATTTGAGTGTGTGTGTGTGTGTGTGTGTGTGTGTGTGTGTGTGTGTGTGTGTGTGTGTGTGTGTGTGTGTGTGTGTGTGTGTGTGTGTGTGTTTGGGGGGGCAGCGATCTCTTTGTCTTTATTAAATGAAAAATGACCAAGGAACCAAATGAAGTGGATATATGTACCCTGAGGCAGGTCATGAGACATTCATGCCTTTGTTGTTCAGACAAAAAGGTCAATTATGATAACAATGCAAAAATCTGAACTCAGTTTTCCTTTTCTATGGCTGCTTCCAAACTCATCGTCAGTGCCTTCCACTATCATTATTGTGACAGCATGACTAAATATATACGTTATTATACATTTATCAATGTGTTTATATACATGTAAAAGACCTCTGCTGGAAAATAAAGACCAATTACAATTTGAATGTATGCTTGATAAATTATTTTTATAGCTTATTGTAGCTCCTGCAAATTGAAGGCCTAGGTGTTATTTTCCTTTGAACTTCAAACTGAACATGAAAGACAATGTTTTATGCACATTTGCAAATTATTTTGTCCGTGTAAAGTGTTTTGTTAAATCCAAGCAACAGATACCCTGCCAAGGAACTAGGACAATGCACAACATGGTGTGTAAAACTCTTTTGAGAAGTGTTGAATGTGGAGATTACAGTGTTCTTTTGAGGATGAATTCCATGCAGGAGGTCCTCTTGAAGCAAATGTCAAGTTTCAGAAAGGAAAAGTCAGAGTCCTCTCACTCCTTCCCCTAATGTCTCTCACATAGGCTGTGTGCTGGTGATTGATAAATGGAGACAAGATTAGGCTCAAGGCCCCCTGCTCTGTATCAGATTGAGGCTTTTTCACACTGAGATGGTCGACCTTCACTACACTGCCCTCCACTTTGCTTTTGGCGGCTGCATTACTTCTGCCCCAGAAACCTACAACTAGAATTCCTATGTACTTTTTTCAAGTTACAGAGCATAGTCATATTTTATTTCCTTGACATATGTCCTCTTTTTTATCAAATGTATGTCTTCAGTGACGGTGAAATCCGTACAAATAGTCTTTATTTGTGTAGGACACGTAAGATCCATGATCCAACAGTTAATACTATTTATATGTTGCAAACGTTAATGTACTCCCATGTAAAAGAACAAAAGCAACACTGTCTTAATTCATAATATTCTTGTAGTAACAGCGCCGCCCATTGGTAAATTGCTGCTGAAAATATTGGCTGTTGAGAATGGAGGGGAGGGATGTGGAATAGCAGCCACTTCAAACGTCATCGTTCCTCGTTCCCACACCCTGGCTATCAATCCCCAACCCAGACACGCGCTGTGAGTGCAGGAGGTGATGGAGCGATGGTGGCAGAACCGTGTCACTAGGTATTTATCGTTTTTATCTTAACGTGTAATTGGAAGGCGATTTATGGTTTTGGTTTGACAGGTTTTGTTAAATTTATGTAATTATAGCCTTGCTTTTAATACAATTTTAATAACAACCATTTTGACACTTTGAGGATTCAAGTGAATGTTTTGTTTTTCATAATATAATTCAACAATTCTAATAATCAAAACTACATAGAAGTAGAAAGTCTCTTCCACTTCGTCGGAATAAGAGGAATGCTTCCCGTGCTTGACTGGTGACGTAAAAAGAAAAGCTGTAGGTATTTTCCAGTTGCATATATTCGGAGGAAAATCTCATGGTATCGTAAAGCGACGACAAATGTGCATTCTAAATATAAGCCATTCCTGGCCAAGCATTTTGGAGAAGGGCTGAGCGCAGTCATGCTGATCCGCGTCGACTGTAGCAGGATGAGACTTATCTGTAGTCGGAGTAAAGTTTAAGAGGCGCGTCAAATGCAACGGGACCTCGGCAGCGTATACAACAGCACTGCAACTTCAACGGGGAGAATTAATCAAAGATATCGAATTACACCAGACTCATTGCTTAGTGACATGTGAGTTAGATGTATTTATCCGAGAAATGTTGAAATCGACGGGGATTCAAAATTTTGAAGACGCACGGTACAAGGTTTTTGCTCTGCGGTTGGACGTATCATGAACTTTTGCTTAGCTGAGACACCCACGGTCTGCTTATTTTCCAGCTGTGTGACAGCCGGATCTTTTTGGCGTACCATTATTGACTCTGCAGCATTTTCTACAGGACGCGTTTGAGGTTTGCCCGTGTAAACTCCCACATGGTACAGCATTCCTCTGACCATTCGTACTTTATTTGAGAGACTGCGAGTTTTGGATGTGCTCTTTTATCTCGGCTTGATCTCTGGAGTTATTACGATGGCCGCTTCGGGAGAACAGAAGGTTCCGAAGAGCGAGAAGTTGGATGAGGCGCAGGCGCTAGCAAAGAGCTGCGCTGGGAGACCCGACTTTCTTCCGTGCGATGGACTCTCGATCTGCGCCACACACAGTCACGGGAAGTGCTTCAAGCTACATTGGTGCTGTCACTTAGGCTGGTGTCACTGTAAGTATGACTTCTCATTCATCTTTCTGTGTGATCACGTAGCCAACGAAAGTTAACGCCATTAGGAAATATCACACGAACATTTTGTACTTCATTAGAGTGACATTCAATGATTAGTTTTGATTTGTAATGTCGGTGCGTCTCCAAATTCCAGCGAATGAGGACTATAAAAAACACAATGTTTTATCTTTGGCGCTTGTTAGTGAAACGTAACCTTTATTGCCAGTAGTAAGTGGATTTTCAGAAGGGCAAGCCCAGGCATTTTAGCTTATGATCTGGTGTACGTCAAATCACATAGATAGTGGCTGGAACTTTATGTTGGAGCATGAACATGTTCTATCAATTCATGAAAGCACACTAATAACCAGTTTACCCAATGGTAGGGTGCATACAGCTAATTTCCCAAAATTGTCTTTTATAGATGCATTGAGTTAAAACAATGTCCAGGATGTTTGTATACACATACTTTATATTGTCTATAAATGGTCATAGTTTTTTTATGACACCAGTTTGAAAAATAATTTGAATTTGTGCATCTGGCATCCCTTTACAGAAGACATTGCAGAGTTTTATTCTCTTTAAAGAAATGGCTTTTAAAACAATGCACCGCTGGAGTGCCCTTGGTCTGCTTTCTTCATTAGATTGTCCTGTGATTGAGGTCTGAGGGAAGAGCAGTGTTCCAAGGCCTCAAGAGCTCTTTTTTGTTCCTCAAGTATGAGAATTCAGTTAGATTACCAAAATGTTTAAATTTTACTGATACTGTTGTTAAAATGACCAGAATGGGCAAACTCCCTTTGGTTTGCAATACTATAGTTTTGTATTGTTTTTGGGACCCTGTAATGAGTTGCTTCCGTTATTATACGACTAACAATCTTGCTAATGTGCCTTGACCAAGGGCTAGGTGGAGTTCAAGATTTCAAGTACATCTGTACCAACAGAGGGCACACATTACATTTGTTTTATTTCAGTCATGCTTCAGCATACATTTTCAGTTTACAAACCTTTTTTTACTTTTTGTTATTTTTTATTTTCAACTTGATTAAAACATCAATCAGTGAAGTCAATAAAACCAAATGGTAACTCTGACTGCACATTAAATAGCCCCTGGTTATATCCTGTTTAGCTAAATACCCCCACCCCCTTTCCAATTACACTTCCCAAACATGAAATGCCACATTGCATGTATATGCTGGCAAACCTTGAATCCCCTGTTGTGAGTCGAACTCACCGCCTCCAAATGACTGTGTGAGTCCTTTGTACTTACCCTCAGAGAGCCCATACAGCTCTATGGGCATTCCAAAGGTAAGAACACAGGGGTTTAATGTGGCACAGTACTTCTACAGAGAACCTTCATACCCTCTAGCAACTGTGTTGATATGACTTAAACAGGGTCTGCCTGGGAGGGTTGAATCTCGATCTGGATTTCATATTAACTTCTAATATTCTGATTACTTAAGCATCTCATACATGAAGCGATAGTGCAGACATTCTAGCCGAATTTCGTATTCATGAGTAACAGCTGAATAGGGTTCTTATGTGCCCTAATGAAATACTGGGGTTCCCCAAGTTTGAGTATGACAATACCAAAAGCATGAAGGCTTTACAACAGGGGTCCTGCGCATTGCTTGGTATATCCTGGATCTACCTCTCTGTCCATCAATGAGTCATCTGTTTATTTATTGTTTTGGCCTCAGAATGCAGCACCCACAGTTTCAGTCCCACCATGATCTGAGATGGACCATTGTGAGCTCATAATGCAAATGGGCGGGGCCAGTCCCACCATAAGTGCTGCTTAACATGGTGCAATGATGCTCAGACATTTCTGCTGTAAGACAGGAGCTCTGCTAATGGACCAGAGGCTCCCAGAGCCAAATTGATGGTATGGGAAGATTGCTAACCCAGGGCGTCTCTTCCAGAGATAATGCACCGTAGGCATGAGATATGATATCACATAACAATCCATCATATCACATCAGTGTGTACAGTGATAATCTGGGTAATGAATAATGGTTATGGAGAAGCAATGTGGGCTACAACAGAGCGGGAATGCTGCCTTAGTGAATGATGTTATTCCTTCAAGTTCTAGTCAACTTATCCATTAAAGGAAGTGATGTGTTGTGTCTTACTTCACTAGAGTGGGGTGTGTCAGCTTAATTAGTATCCGCAAACTGTTGTGTAGATATGTCAGACAAGCACTTGAGGTTTAGTTTCTAGAGAAGGTCTTTCCCACTAAGAGAAATAGGAAGTGTCTTCCTATTTCCTTTGAGCAAGCATAGATTTTCAGACAAGGCCGGAGACCACAGGCATTCTTAATTTTTTACCTTCACCCACCAAAGCAAGCCAGATGCCACACTTGTCCTCATTATAAGTTGATCCAGGTCACTGTCCTGAAATGCAGATTTTGTTTTATTCCACAACAGTCTCAATGTTTCACCTTAATATGGGGATATGACAAACGCACCAAGCCAAACCCAGTGCAGTGAGTTCACATCCAGGATCACACATCAGCTATCAAACTGTCAGGTTACAAATTCCATGTATAGTTATGTATACTGCTGATGTGCAGTGTGCTGTCAATATTTCACCTGTAGTAACACCTAAGAAGGTCACACTGCAGAAAACTGAAGGTTATTGGAATCTTGGCATCATAATCTCGGGATTTGTGTGACGAATAGAATAAATTTGTGGATACTGTAGCTCCAACGTGCACAGTGAAATTATGGAATGTCACTGGGTGCTGAATACGATCACCCTGCAGTAGTTTATTGCATTGCCAAAATGTGATTAAAATGACTGAATCCTCATACCTCTCTTATTTAAAGCCAGCAATAACAGTCTTCACTTGAGATGGGTATCAGTTAATGGGCTGGGGAGGAAACCCTGTGACTGTGACCAACAGACACTGCTCGCTAACCTTATCTGCTAGTTTCCCCTGCATGTCGGAAAAGGGACTGTTTTGCATTGATTGATGGGGGTATTTCTGATTAAACAGGCAGTGCACAGAGGTCAAAGGTTGGGTCAGGCTTGTCAGGAAACAAGCACGGAGAGAAGCCCTCACTGTGCGATGTTGCCTTTTCATTTGCACTTTCACCAAGGGCTAAAGGTCCTGACCTGGAGTGTCCAACCTCAGGCCCTGCTGAGAATGAAGGAGCAGGCATCAGAAAGGGTTGAGCGAGGCTATAGTGGAGTGGGCCAGCTGGTGTCCTAGTGTACCCCCACCCCCACCCCCCGACACCATGTGGCAGTGATGTGGTAAAAGAGCTAATGGCAGCATCTTCTGTTCCCCCTGTTGAGATATTCAGCTGTGCTAGATAATTAATACCCAGCATGACATATGTGGAACAAGGTTCCAGTGTAATTATGTGGTCGTTCCTACTATTTTTTTTTAAGTATCACAGTTTGTTGATGTTAGTTATTACTGATAATAACCATGAACCCCTTCCCACAGTCAATTCATATCTTGTGCCCTTAGGAGAGATTCCAATACTTTTTCTAATCTTGTGATTTTACTGGAGCCCATTAGAGGAACTGCTTGGACACATTTTCCTCAGACATTGAAATCCATCCCATTTTTCGAAAACAGAAACACAAAACATTTTTGGCTTAGTAGCTAAATGGAGCACAGAATTACTTCATGCTTTTTGTATTTTCCCTCTGTATTAAATCTTGGACAGCTCTGACAGGGGTATGATGATAACCACGGGTAATTTGATCCACAAATCAAGTTTATTTACCCACATTTGGAAAGGCAAATTGCTACTACAGGTCTTTTTCATCACTGTAGCACCCGCTACATCAGGATTCTGGAAGGTCAAGATTAGCTGTCACATCCTCTGAATCTTGTGAAATCTGCCGATCGCTTATTTCCCCTTTTACCACAGCTTACTCTGTGCGAGAGGACACGTAGCCAGGGTGTGGGGACCATGTCTGCATCTTAAGGGAAGTCATACTCTCACACACACATATGCATATATGCAGACATACACACACACAACACACACACACACACACACACACACACACACACACACACACACACACACACACACACACACACACACACACACATATATATATATATATATATATATAGCAGAGCACATGAAGCATTGTATTGTCTTAGATTTTTCTGAGTAAGCACCTTAGGTTGAACTCTATAACTTTCAGTTTGGTGTGGGGATTTGATGTGGGGACATGTTTGCTTTAAACCGCCACCATCAGTCTCACTGCCGCTTGAAATGCGTCCATGCAGGGCTGTCACCCGGGCTTAAGGGCATCATCTGGCCCTTGTTTTTGCTCAACCACTCGCTAATTGTGTCACCTCCGCCCCAGATGAGCGCTGTCTGGGACAGGTTTGGGGCTGCCCTGCTGCTGGTGGAGTGTCTGCCTCACTACTCACTACTCTCTCCGGGGCTGATTTGGTCAGCCATTTTCCCTAAAGTGTGCCTCTTGAACGCTGAATTTTAAATTCTAGATCTGCAGTCTCCTCAATGGACTGATGGAAATCCAGATCCAAAGGTTGTTGGGAGATGAAACAGTATTCTAAAACAGTATTCTAAAAATGCTTTACCCCATGCTTTATGGTTGCAGGGTTCTTTAATTACCTCATCCTGGGGGCCAGATTATTTTTAGATATTGGTCAAAACACTGTCCAGGTACTGTTTATAAAGCAATGTATAAATCGGATACATTGAATATGTACATAAATAGAGCAGATCCCCTATTACTTATTCTGTTACCAGTGGGAGGTATGTTGGGACCTATGTACAAATGAAGATCTTGAGATGGTCACATATTTGTGATTAATCTGAATAATGTACATGTTTCCTTCCAGTTATCAAATGACCAAAGGCTTGTCCTTTGCACAGTGCCCCAGCGTTGTATGATTACCTGTACTGACATTGGTCTTTTGATGGACCAGCTGAAAGACTTAGTTTACAGTTTTAGGTTTGAGAACTGGAGTGTGAAACACCAGACAATATGGGGTGTGGCCCAGAATGAAAAACACTGATCTCTGAATCTGGCCTGCGGAACTGTTCTGATGAAAATATAGTTTACAGGAAAATAAAAATGCGTATTCCCTGTGAGTAATCTCTTGGCTTTGAATATACAAAAGGGGGTGGGGGGTGGGGTGATGAATGAATGTCTATGGAGAATATCACATTTATATCACGACTGGATTTCTGAAGCCTAAACTAACACAGGGTGGCCAATATTTACCAACTGTTTGAATTGGGAAAGTACCCATGAAAGAAGCACATAGTGCATGGTAGTGTGGTATTTACTCAGCATACACAGCTATATTTGCATCTGCTAGCATCCTACAGATACAAGAGTCTGAAGAATGAGTGCAGGCTGGAGGCTAACAACACTCAGGGAAGTACAGAAAGAGGATCAGAGGCTGGAGGCGGCCAGAGGAGTCATGTCCATCAGTAGTGTGGATTGTGTTTTATTTATGGCATGTTAGTTATTGATAGTCTATTGATCATTCATAATGCCTTTGTTATGAACTAAATTTACTTTATTATGTTGTACAGTATATGGACGCTTGTGTGGATTTTTGTGTTTTATCAAACTTTTTTCAATCTATTAAGCTTTAGTATAGGCAAAAAAACGGAAAGTGCATTAACAGATAGGCATACATTTATGACTCAATAACTAGAAAATTACAGAACAAAAATAGTATCAGTAACATAAGACTAAAAATCTGTTATACAAAAAAGAGACAACTGGTCAAGTACAATATAATTGTATGGTACTATTTCAAAATTGAGGGCTTAACTGCATTTTACACATTGAATAATATTTAAAGAACAGGAAATATGATAATAAATATGCAGGAAAAGAGTGAAATGCAGGTTATATTGCTCTGAACTGAATCTGGACACAACAGCAGCTCCTTTTAGAAGCTGCTTTATTTAAATTAATGATTTGAGAAGTCCTCCTTCACTTAATTAGAGTGAATGTGCCTGTAACATGAGAACACAGGTTCACACAATTTTTCACAAGATGCCCATTTACCTGGTGTCTTCTGATGAATCTGTATTGACTTTCTGCTTTCCATGGCAAATTAATTTCTTTAACCAATAGCACCAGCTCTTCCACTTGACACTTCCCTTCCCTGTAGATTTTTGCATGAAATTTTCTCAATGCTTTGGGGAGGTAGTGAGACAATGAAGAGTGACTGGATCCTGTATGCTTTTGGACAGTGAGAGGCGTTTGGCCTTTTGACACCGGACTGTGACTGAACGCAAGGCTGTCAGCTGTCACTCACATGATAGTGAGACACACATAAATGACCCAGATCACATCTTTTTTCATGTGCATTTTCTGTTCCAAAACCTTTTTTCTTAATAAGGATTCCCCTGTGTATGCACTTCACCATCCCTGCACACTCCTTACCCCATTCTCGGCTGAGGTCACGCATGGACACAAATCAAAATTGGCGGCCCTGTGAAAGACGTGGGTACAGAACAGCTCCTGTTAGGACCCCACACCCAACCCTTCCTCCTCTGCAGTCTGGTCAGTCAGTAGTCAGTATAGTCCCCAACCCCAACAGAGCTATGTGTTTTGTCTGGCGTGATTAACATAAAATGAGGCAGAAAAAAGAGAAGCAGTAAGCAGTGCCCTTGCCCTGATGAGAGAGACAGCCAGCTCTGCTCATTACAGCTAATTAGCAGAGCTTTAGTGTCATCATTAACAACACCTTGGCGGATGAGAGCCTTGTTGTACACCATTAGTGGACTTACCCACCTAATTGGTATATTTATTTTTTTATCCCAACTGGGCAAAACCTACCACACCAGGCAGCATAAGGACAGGCATAATAATGAATGTAGTAAGAGAGAGTAGACAGAGACAGGGTGCAGACCCCCCCCCCCCCCCAGCAGTATTCATTTATGTGAAGATAGTGTGAGGTTTTTCTCTGCCCTGTAGAAAAAAAGTACAGGAGAAATTAAGAGAGAGAATATAGATAAATGGGGCTGTTAATCCACTGGCTTGGTTACAATAGCTTCTGTCATTGGCCGGTTCATGGCCGGGTTGGCGAAAGTGATGGCTGGCCTCAGCTGCGTCAGACACCAGGTGCGATGGGGGCTGCGGAATACACTTGCCCTTGTCTGATCTTGATAAATGACTGGGGACTGCGTGTTTCTCCGGGGGTCAACTCTGTCTCCATCCACCACAGCCGAACTCCAACAAAGCATGTCATTACAGACCAGCCATTCAGCCTTTCTCCTCTGTCATGAAGTCACCATTCAGTCAGCTTTTCATGCCATACAGTAGACTGTGTACATTTGATCATGGCTCATTTAATTAGCAATTCTCTAAATAATAAATAACATACTGTGTGGCCTTTCAGGCTGAATAAGTCTTTTAATCCAATCAAAGGATGGAAATAAAATACAGTTCCCCAGAACACTTTAACATGCCAGAACTAGTGGCAAGGATCACTGCCTAACAACCATTGACAAATGGCTCACAATCTTGTGTAAAGTGTGTGGCTGAGCCTGTCATGAAGATAAGCTATAGCTCTGTGTTTGAGCCTCTTTCATTTACATGTAGCCATTTAGCAGACATTCTTACTCAGAGATATTTGCACACAATCTATTTATACAGTTGGATATTTACTAAAGCAGAGAGAAACTCACCTGAGAATTGAACTCGCAATCTTACAAATCTGGTTTCCCAACCACAGTAGTACACTGCTTCCCACTTTTACTTTTATTTTCTATTTGAGGGGGTATGATAATTAGGTAAATTGAGACAAACAGCCCTTTTCCCCCACAGAACCCGAGCTGGAGCCAAATCCGGCTGACCGGGGCAAGAATGATTGCGTTTCTATTGCATCACCCCAAGCCACAGCTGTGGTGCATAATGTTACACTGAATGGTGAATATTAGCATGACTGCCTGGAATTAGTATGCAGTTCAGGGCAAATAAACAAAAATTATCATGCAACATTACGTTATGAAATTGGGGATTCTGGGATTAAATGGCACATCCATCTCTGATAGTGGTTAGGATTTGTTTATGTTTTGTAACTTTATTATTTTTTTAAATACATGCACATTACTTACAATTTTAAAAATGGCTACATTTGGTGTCTGTGGTGTCATTATAATTGGGGTTTCATCTTAAATTAAATATCTCTCCAAGAAGTGGGACTTAAAAAGACAAATTGACTAGTATATCCACAGGCATACACAATCTGAGTCTCAGCAGTATATTGAGATATTGAGGTTTTATATTGTATACCCAATCCTTGAGCTTATAGAACAAAAAAGAAACAGGAGGAAATCAGTGCAGCTGCATATGGAAACAGGAAACAGGAAGCAGGAGACCAGAAATTCCTTATGAAATTCAAGTGCATTGTTCCTCACTCCTCAGTGGGCTCCAGAGAGCTCTGGAATGCCCATATGTTTTCCCCAAGACAGGAAGGGACATTCAAAACCCACAGTGCCCTCAATTTTAGCAGCCCTCCGCAGGAAAGAAAACCCAGGACTATTTCTTCCGTTTAAATCATGTTAATTGCTCTCCTTATCTGTATTCTCAATTAATTGAATGTGTCTTTCATGTGCATCCATGTATAACATTCGTTTTCAGTAAATGTTTTATCAAATATAATAAAGTATGTATTGCTCTTTCAAAACATGACATTTTAAATGTTCACATTTACACTGTAAACGGATGCAGAAAAAACAGCGCAGAAAAACATAAATGGACATACAACAAAAAGTGAATTGGTGTTCGTTATTTTACCTCCTCACAATGATACGCTGGCTCTCAATGGCATGCATCCATTCATGTAGTGTTATTGAAACAGCGGGCAGGTAACAAGGCTCATTAATCTTGCTGCTGTAAAGGTCTGAATGCAGCTTGGGACGACTGCTGCTCAGGACAGTGTAGGAGGGCGTTCCTGGCGCACACAATGACATTCAGTACAATTCCTCTGAGACTACTGTGGGGATTCCAGTGCAAATATTACTCCAATTAACGACTTGGCATTCTGCTGAGGCATGAGCTTACAGGGAGGCCGAGATGACTAAAAATCTCATTTGCGGTGGACTCAGCAGAGATAACTGCGCATACAAATTCAGTACTTCTGTGTACACGCTCCGCTCTCGTAAATTAGAATGTTTGCATTGTTTCAGGCAACACCCCTGACAGCACCCAAGCTGAACGCCCCCTTGCCCTTTTCACAATTTCCTATTACCTACCGGAATAACTAGAGTCAGACAAACTCACCCAACTCTCCTATAAGTGGTATGTTTAAGAAATATAGTGTAAAAGGTTGGCTAACCCATCCTATTGCGATAGATAGTTAAAGGACAAAAATTTCCAGCATATGCAATTTTCTTGGGTTTTGCATCTCATGATTAGAAATGCTGTAAGAGATTTTTGGAACATACATTTCTGTAATTAATGTATTATTCTGACTTGTTTCCGGATTGGGAACATTTCTCCATATATTAGTCCCTTAAAGTCCCTGTGCTGCCTAATGTTTCATGGAGATACCAGGACACAGGATAAGACCATATTCGGTATTCAGACACATCCAAGGATAATGTGTGAGGTGAAATTTGAATCTGGATTAAATACTTGTCAGGCTATGATGCATATTGACAAAACTATAAATAGGGTTATGCTTCAGACAAGGTCCACACATCAAGCAGAAATGCCCCTGGATATTGACTGTTGTCACTCAGTGCGGGTCATGCTAAGGTTGGCATACTGCTCCTATTGTGATGGATGCTAACTCACGTCTGCCTTGATTTTCCACAAATCTCTGCTCTAGACTTGCACAGATATCACAGACATTACAGCAAGGGACCTCCATTACTGTCATCGCCTATTTAAATGGCCTCCACTTCTTCTCTAGATGGGGCTGTCTCATTCCATATATCCTCACATTATTGAGGAAAAGTGCCATCAATTTACTTCCAGTGACATGTAGATTGAATCCCCCATGAATTTATACGATGAAAAAAAGAATCTCTTCTGCCGCGAATGACTGGGGCGCAGCGGGAATGAACTCTGCAGTGTGATTCCAGCCCGCTGCCCCTCCAAGGGCTGTGGATGAGCTCATATTAGCAATGCCAGCTCTGCACTTCAGTGTGCATTCACAATGCATGAGCCAGACTGGAGCGCATAACGGTGTCAGAGCAGGGAAGCAAGTCAGGGCTGCTGGATGGCTTGTCTTGCTAAAACACTGGACTGCAGTGTGTAACACCCTTGAATCCTGGCTGTGCTGGTAACAGCTGTGGCTTGCAGCCCTATAGGATGAGTCAAACAATCATTTGTTGCATCGTTGCCTAGAGAGGGGGAGCTTTGAGTGGCTGGGTTCATCCTAGAACCGAGAGATGCAAGAGTGACCCCTCCAAGTCAGCTCAAGTGTGAATTACACCCCTGCAGCCAGCATCTGTGTTCCTCTTACCCAATGTCTGCGCAGCTCAGCTGCAGAGTGAGAAGAAAATGGTTGCTGGTTGCGCATGGTCAATGCAAGCATTATTCATTGCTTCAATGAGGTGGCCTATGAAATATGACAGGAGGTTCCAAAAATGGAGAATAAAAAACAAAATAGAGCAGGACTGCAAGGTACATTAACCTAGACATTGAAAAAAATATATTTTACTATTTACCATTTAGTATTTTAAAGACATCATTTGAATTGTTTGCAATGGTTCATATGTGATAGAGCATGCATATGCCAATAACTTTGTTCTTCCATTCTAAAAGTGAGGAATCTCCAGCAGACTGCAATCTAGGGAACTTAAACGGTCATGGTCCTATAGCACAGTGACTGTCAGTGTTCTGTCGTGTGCACCCACTGTGTGTACTGTTTTTCATTACAGCTATTCTTTTGATCAATTACGGTTGTTGACGAGTTCTGCTATTAATTGGTACTCACGCTTACTTTAATGTGACTCAGCTTTCTCCATTTTCTCGTCATTGAGCTCCTCATTTTACACAAATGGTTTACTTTTTGTGACCAGGTTTCTGTACTCTCAGGAAAGAGGACCCAATTTGTTTCACCCAGTCCATAATTGAATCAATTAAAATGAAGTCTCTTCCAAATTGAACTACTGGTAGTATAACACACTGCAAGTAGTTAAAGAGGTTTCCGAAAATAGAAAACAGAAAACAAAATCATTAGGAGATATGCCTAATTGAAATGTAGTTTTTCATGACATGCATAGCAATTTCTGATAGAAGTAAATAGTTACTTTAATTACTTTAAGTAAATAGACCATTATTCAACATACCAGAATACAAAAATGTCTGATCAACAATTTTTAGAGGTTGTTATGATGGTTGCAATGAAAGCCAGCATACACAGTGGGTCCCTGGGACCAAATATAAGATTTTCTGCAGCACACATTCACAGTGTCAGATATGGGACTGAAGCACATCATAAAAATGTCAAATTTGGACCAAAGTGAACGAGTTCTCATTCTCAGCTGCCATCCATCTGTATACACCTCCGTTTCTACTTCCTGTCTGATGATGTTTTGGGCATGTCCATCACCCTCAGATACCTGCATCAGTAAGAATAAAGTTGATGCGTGTTCCATGGAGACTGCACAAAAGTGGGGAGGGAGAGGAAGGATAGCGGGAGGCATAAAAAATGCATTTATATTGATAAAATCAGCTGGTGCTATGCAGTGACAGAGAGTCTTTATTCATTTTAACAGGCTTATATGAACTAAACTTTTCACATGTTGTTTGTGTTTACAGTTATCCGTTATAAGAGACTATACGGGATGGAAGGTTGGGTTGGTTGTCACATGGTTTATGCAGTGACTGCTCTGTTGCTCAGTTTATTGCTCCTTTTGTATATGCGCTGTTAATTCTGTTTGTATGAAGAAGTGTTATTGAAGCAAAGTGGTGGTGCCCATTTTACCAGGTTTGTTTTGAGTGTGACTTGAGAGCAGAGTGCTGGCTGTCCTTTCATCTAGTGTGTTTTTTGTTATTACGTTGGTCCACTAGCCATGAATGGGAATAAACTAGCTGTATTCCTTTTCATTTCAAGCACTTTAGATTCATTTCTGTTTTTACAACTTCCTGGTGTCTGCTGAAATAATTATAAATAAACACATTTTTTAAAACACATTTTAAAATCAATAGCATTTTCAGTCTGTAAGTGCCTATTAAAATTGCATTTTAGTGTGATGTACTCATTTTATATACTGAACTGAGGAGAAACATTTAAATTTAAATGTCATATTGACAGAAAATTGAACAAGTTCCATCTCTTAAGGCCAGAGAACTCCCTGAAGTTTTGGCCTTCAGATAGTGTACAGACGTCTATATGCTATACTGTGGAAGAACAACCTGGCAACTGGATTGTAGTGAGTGAGCCTAAAGTGCTGCTGTTTTTTGGTGCTCTTGAGTAAAGCGCATCAACAAAATTACTCCAGCAAAACCCCACTTATGTGCCATTAAAGAATCCTCAGAATGAATTAAAAAAAATTAATATAATGATGCAAAAAGTTGAGTGCATAAAGTGTGAAATTGTCTCTGTGGGTGATTTTTTTTATGTCTTTGTTCCATGAGAATGGTTGAGGCCTTTCTCATATGTTGTGTACATTGTGTTTCTTAAGCGAGAGTCTGGAAGGTTTCACATATTTACATTTCACTGGTAATGACAGAGAGTCACTGCCATTCTGGACACAGTCATTCCAAAGTGCTCTCTCTGCCCAAGGCTGGTGCTCCCCATGTGTGTCCAGGCTTTCAGTGAGCCTGCATCACGTGTTTGCGTGACAGTAGAGAGCTCCTCAGCGTCACACTCTCAGCCCTTTTTGCTCTGCTCTCACATCTTAATAATGTTTCCCTTCTCCCTCCCATCGTCTGTCACAGCAGTGTTATTTCTGTGGGATGTCCTTAATGTATTTTTCTGTCACATATTCTAAGACACCCAGGGATCTGTCTGGTGTCTGAAATGCATTTATGTGAGTGTGTGTGTGTGTGTGAGAGTGTGTGTGTGTGTGTATGAGCATTTGTGTGTGAATTAAGTCATTCACTTTCCTGGAGCAAACAAGTGAATCCTTTTTCAATTCATTCTGAGGCAATGCAAAAAAGTTTTTTTTTTTGCTGAAACAAGCTTCCCTTTATTGAGCCACAAAAATCCTTTATTGGTCAAAATTAATTTAGCTTCTGGAATAGAAAGTGGGAAATTCCAGTATGACTGAAATAACATCAGTAGAAAAGGATAATGATAATACATCAAATACCTTTGAAGTGAAAGAGTGTGTGCGTGTGTGTGTGTGTGTGTGTGTGTGTGTGTGTGTGCGTATGTGTGTGTGTGTGTGTGTGTGTGTGTGTGTATGTGTGTGTGTGTGTGTGTGTGTGTGTGTGTGTGTGTGTGTGTGCGTATGTGTGTGTGTGTGTGTGTGTGTGTGTGTGTGTGTGTGTGTGCGTATGTGTGTGTGTGTGTGTGTGTGTGTGTGTGTGTGTGTGTGTATGTGTGTGTGTGTGTGTGTGTGTGTGTGTGTGTGTGTGTGTGTGTGTGTGTGTGTGTGTGTGTGTGTGTGTGTGTGTGTGTGTGTGTGTGTGTGTGTGTGCGTGTGTGTGTGTGCGTGTGACTGTGTTTTCCTCTGTAAGATATTTGCGGAAGGTGGATAAGAGAGTCAGTAGAAATGTAGAGCAGGCTTATCAAGATACAGAGTACAGCATCTCTCCCTAAGGGGAGTCTGAGCAGTAAAGCACACATCAGAGTTATTGCTGCTCTGCCTCTGCTGCAGACAGAACTTTCCCAACAGTGAATGGCATTTGAAAGCTGTTTATGCAATGCATCTGTGATCTCCACAGAGGAACAAGCACAACTGCCGCATGGGAAATGTTGATGAGCTCATCACATCCCCCATCATGCTCCTCTTCTCTGTATTCTGTTCACACGGCAATGCTGTAAACCACCAGCCGAGCTTCCTGTCTGTAACTCTCTGCTCTGCATGCATACTTCACAAAAAAGTTGTCCAGTATAAAGAGATTTCCTGGTATTTATATTTCTTAAATGGAAACATTTAAGATGATGTACTGTACAAGTGATAAAGTGGTATGCATATCAAAAACATTCAAACATTGTCACCTAGTGATTGTAAAAATAACCTACCTGTTCTGTCTGCCTGTACAGGTAAATATGTGTACCAGCCCATGACCAGCGTATGCCAGCTGCCCAGCACCCCGGTGCCTTCTGCCCCCTCTGACTACACCGACACCATCGACCTCTCCATCTCCCTGACGGAGCGCTTCCTTCGCATCGCTCCCAGCTTCCTGCCACCACCTTACCCGGAGTCGCCCAAGTTCTGCGTCATCTCCGACCTCTTCATCGATGACTACATCGTCAAGCGCATCAATGGCAAGATGTGCTATGTACAGCGGCCCCCGCCCCCACTGCCGGCCGCACCACCAGCCCAGCTACCCCCCCAGCACCTGTCTAGCCAGACCACGAGGGGGGTGCAGTGCAGGTACAAGGGGGCAACCCCGCCCTGGGGACAGCAAAGCTAATGGGCCCAAAATAGACCACTGCACCTCGCCCTCCAGCTCAGAGGACTCTGGGATCAACGCGCTGGGCCTGCACTATCTCGAGTCGTGTGATGAGGACTCTGAGGAGGAGGAGGAGGATGAGGAGCTTTCCTCTGATGGGGACTCCAGCCCTGGCAGCCTGTGGGACCAGGACGAGTGCTCGCTGCTCTCCCCCTCCAAGTCCACCGTGGAGATCATCGAAAAGATTGAAACGACTGTTTGATGCCATCAACACCACAACCGCCAAAACCCTGTATTGTCCTCCTGTCCTATAAGGAGGAACGACACAAGATTCTCGTTTTGTTACAGTCCTGTTGGTGTTTGGAGCAGAGCAAACAGGGACATAAAGTAACACAAAATAACATGGATATTTTTTCATCTTAAATGTTGGCAAAATGTTTTTGAAGTGCTGATGTTTGAATCCCTGACGAAGAGCGCCCTGGCTGTTTGGATAGCCCAGAGGGCTGTTTCTCTTTTAACCCCCTCTGTTCCTTCTGCCTTTGCCCCCCAGCATGGACTGTTAGACTGGGGTGTCTAGCATGGTTGTGTATCTTTAGCCGTGGTTAAGATGTTATACTGTATGAAACACAGAGAACACATACAAATGCACACTGACACACACTTACTCATGCACACATGCAGTGTTTGACCAAAAGTTTAGAGTAACAGACTTTCTTTACTACATTGTCCTTTGTGGGACTAATAGTAGCCTTATTTCACCATTGGGAACTGTCACCTACAGCATTACCCACAATGGGGTGGCATTTCATTGAAAAAAAAATCTAATAAAATGGAAATAGAAGAGAATAGGAGAGAATGGGTGAGGTCCCTATTGATCCCTATTGTCTGCTGTGTAAACAGAGGCTAAATCATGCATGTGTCTGTATCCTGGGCAGCCACTTTATGAGAAGGGCTGTTCACAGCCATGTCCCTTTCCACACATCTGGAGATGGCATTTTGGGCATTCTGTCTCTTATCTTCCTTTATGTTTTCTGTAAGCATTTCTTGGGCCCACCCACTTGCTAGCTTCACCCAAACACTGAAAGCCACTTTCAAATGGACTTGTAACTGTCTGCACAATGTAGGGGTTGTTAAAATGGTTAGTAATAAAAGACATGTTTGACAATCAAAGAAAACACTGAGGTAATCCCCCAATACATGTATTTGTATGGCATTAATGAGACTAGTAATGGGAGAATGAGGTATCATGATACTAATATGAACTGAGCTTTCATAGGCTACCAGTAACTCACTTACCTGAACCTTTAATTGTGTTGTATTGTGAAGAGCAAATCCTATTGTTTCACTGGAACAGCTCTTTTTTGGTTTCATGATACCTCATTCACCCATCACTAGCTGAGATAGCCCTGATTGTGTTGTGCTGTCACTGACATACAGAGGAAGCATTGCAATGATGAGATAGTAACAACACGCCATTTTATTTCACATATAGCGCACAATGCTATGTGATGTTTAACTGAAATGAAACCTCATTCAGACACACAGTGTGATCATTTCAGTTAAGGGAGATCTGTGTGGATCACAAAACCTGTGTTACTGCATGCTCAATGCCTAATACTGATCACAGACATACATTAAACCAGTTTTTCTCTTTTGGATCTTAGTGGGAAAGGTGGGAGAGGGGGAAGGGGCTTTCATGAACAGTGTGCATGTATGACGCCAAGAGAACAAGAAGTACCTGGGCCAGTGACTCCATGTGAATGGACACATGAGTAAATGGAGAGAGAAATGACATTCTACATTCAAATAGCAGAGAATATGCAGGATGGAGCTGACACCCACACATGCCTGCTGATGAACACTTTGTTTCCCTGGCGTTCCACACCACTATTCCGCAAACTGTTGTCACCATGGCCAATGAGACCTTGAGCACAAAGCCTTCAGCCTATGAGCACAGAATGTGGTATCACCTCTAGAGTTCTAGAGCCTGAACACACATTCTAGAATGAGGCGTTCCCATGGAACAGAGCACCAAAAGACAGTTCAGATCAAAATACCTTCAGCAGATGAGGTGACTTTAGAGTGTTTTCAGAAGACATTTTGCCCTCCTTCAGCTAGAGCTTTACAACATATGCTGGCATCTCAAGTAAATTCTTCCCAGTCTCCAAGAATCAGCATGACGAGGTCTGGTCTTCAGAGTTTGAGGGACTGAATGGATCCGCTCAGCCACTGGAAGCAGTAATTTGATGTGCTAATCATAGTTTTTGATGTGGACTCTGTAGTTTTCTCTTGATTGCAGAGGTTTTTTTTGGGGTGTTGGGTCGGGCAAACACCAGGGTTGTCTTGGATGCTCTCACAGTTTTGATCTGAACTGGGATTAAAGCCTGCAGAGGACTGAAAGGTTCCTGCACACAACCTCTCACTAGGTGTCCTTGGGCGAAGCTGTGAAAGTGGAAATGCATGTGGAAACTAAAATTCTGCACCACTGACGTAACCTTAGTTATAAACATATAGATACTGAACACATACATATATGACGTCTCAGTGTTGGTTGTACTGAAGTCTCTTTTCTTACGGCCCTATTGTTATTACTCTTATTTTCTTATAAACAAAATCCAAATATGAATGAACTTGTATGTTTTATTTGTGGGGAAACGGGCTTGTTTTGTAAGGTTCATGGCAGTTACATTACATTTACATAAGGGGCATTTGTTAGACACTCTTATCCAGAGCGACTTACAAGTAAAAGTGCAAAAGAACAGTACAAAAAAGTGAAACATGTAGTGAAACATGTCCTGGCTCAGACTTATGTGCAGATCAGGTTGCTTTTTAAAACTTGCTGTTTCACATTTGGATATAAGGGATACATTCAGCTACACGCTAATCTGATGTGCACCACTGTGTGGGAGAGACCTCATTCAGATTCTGTTGTCAGGCCTCATCAGTCTGACTGTTTCAGTCTGTGGAAACCCAGTGTTGTTGTGTCACGTACAGTATGTCACTTTCTGCCATCATGAGTGAAGCATCTCCCATTGACATCTTGCTCTGACCCAAAAACTACAGGTTATTTCAGCGGTTTCCTCTGGGCTCATGTTGTTTTCTACCGAACCATACCAATTCCCCCTTTGCAAGATGGAATAAGTATACAGGATAATATAATTGCTTTGCTAATAGAACAAAAATAATTTGCCCACTGAAAAAAATTTTTTCAAAGCAGCCATACTTGGAGCAGCCTGCCCAGTCCCCATCCCCTCCATGTCTTTATACAAACTGATAAATTGTATTAGATTTGCAAAAGCTTTGAATCCACAGTAATTTTGCATCATATAATTTGGACCAATAGGCCTATTCTCAGGGGCAAAACTGTCATAATGTGTAACATTATTCTGTACTGCATCAACTTTTTATGAAGATCCATCTAAAATGGGTAAGTCTTCAATATGCATAACTGGTTACTAAATTCTTCATGTACTTTTGGCAAACAACTGCTCCCCAAAACAACCAGATAGCAGATGGCTTAGCCTATGGTTGAATTCCCACCATGTTACAAATCAGGCATTCAAAAATCACTCTTACATTTAGGCTGTTAGCTGACAAACGTTTGCGCATCGTTTATACAGCTGGATACTGACTAGAAAAATTCAGGTGAAGTACCATGCTCAGGGGAACAACAGCAGTGTTCTAACTAGGAATTGAACCAGCAACATCTGCATTACTTGTTCAGCTCCTGTACCATTGCACGTCACTGCCATCAACTTCTGGCAGTTACATCCATATATGTGGGGGTTTTGGGGGAGGTAGTACAATGTGACATGGCTCTTCACCAGTTTCTGTTGTCATGGATGAGGAGGAAAAAAAAACACTTACACTCTTGGAAGGTATTCTGTATTTTGTGTCTGTGAACCACCATAAAAATGATGCTGACATAGCGCAGAGCACTTGTATTACATGTGAAATAACATACACCCTATTACCTATCTCAGATACATACATTTGAAATGCTGCCCATGACTGGCTAGTGTACAGTGGCAAAACTGCGGCACCAACAGATTTTCAGTGCCTCTGCCACTCCACACAACATAATGCAAGTAGTGAAATGGGGGCCAGATACCTAACAATCCCCCCCCCCCAGCTGGGCCTCATTACTCCTGCCTTGGAATTCATCCTGTGTATGATATTCACTTCAAGGGAGACCGGCAGTGCATGGGCCTCACCTACAGGGGAGAGAGAGTATTGATTTCACTCTGTTTCTTCTCCGCCCTGAAATGTTTCCATCGATCGTTGTTTGCTGGCTGGGCTGCAAGATGCTGCAACCAGGAATTAAATGCTAATCAGTCAAAAATAAAGATACAACTTTGCCACTCCTCTGTACAAATAGGAGAGAGGTGGGTTGACAGAGTGGAAGAGAAGGGAAGATGGCACTTGGAGTCTGGGGAGAGAGGGCTACTCTGAGCCGTGAACATGTTAGAAAGGAGGGCAGGTCTGTGTCTGTAAAAGGCTCCTGAGCCAGGGGTATTCTGAGCCATTTCTGACCTTGTAGACCAATGTCATAGAAAAAAGCTGTGCTGTCACCTCCAGGGGCTAATCCACTGTCTGACAACACACATGCATTAGCGCGTGCACACATATACCCATACACTTTGTGAAGAAATTCACATACATACACATGCTTACACACACACACACACACACACACACACGCACACACACTCACAGACACCTCACTTATAGACACACACACACACATCTCACCGACAAAGATATAGACAGACCCACATACAAATGCAATACTAATACAATGACACACACACAGTTTAATATTCAGTGTTTTTTTTTTAAATATAGTTTGATAAATTTCCTGTAAACAAGTGAGCTCATTTCCAACCAATCAAAGAGTAGCCACCAATCCATTTTTTTCCGAGATTAATAAGGGTCATTCATTTAATTTCAATGATATTTCATAAATGGCACACCATTACTTTCATCCTGAGCGAGCAGGGAAATCACATTAAGTTTAAAAAACAAAACGATTTTGTCACTCTTCCAGTTAATCTAAATTTTCCTTGGGCAAAACAAATCAACTTGCAAATTTTGAGCTTTTCTGGTGGGAAGCATGAAATGAATCCAGTGGGTTGGCCCTCCCTCCTTCCTCCCATAGGGCAGGTGCTCATCTGTGATACGATTAGCAGCAATGGGGAGGGGCTTTAGCAAGCCCCTCAACCAATTACCACTGAAATAATTCATTCAGTTATCGTTTAAACTGGGGATCAGAATGCAGACCAAAAGTGAGATTTTAATCAAATCAGTATAATGTTCGATACAGAATACGACCTGCATATTTAAGTCAGTGTGTAGTTCTTCTAAATATTCTGATCTTGAAATTTCTGGCATTCTTCATATAAACCAACCCTAAAATGGGGGTTGGATAGTGTCCTCAAAAGGAGATATTTTATTGTTGTTTAAAGTTGCCACACCATGTTCACTCTGAGAGGAAATAAAATAAGCTGACAAATGACAGGGCAAGAAACATCATCTTCTCATAAAATTGATGTTCAATGTGTGTGAAGAGCACATCTAAAGTCATTATATTTCCTTTCAAAAAGCTATAATATTATTCTCACTAGATATTAATGTTGCTATTGTCCCTTCATTTTCCATTTCTGGCCAATGATGTTGTATTGTGATAAGAAACCACAGCATGAAACAAAATTGCCATTTGTATGCTATGAAATTCCTTTTTTCTATTTTATGAACATATTCAGTAGTAATTTCTAATTAGTTTTAATTAGAGTTATCTAGAGTTTAGTTTCTACTGATTTTTTCATGAAAACTACAATGATCTTTACATAAAGCCTAAGGGTTTGAGAGTACATCTGTGAAAGATTGAAAGAACATGAGTTTAACAAACTCTTACAAATTTGTTTAAAACTAGACATTTTTAAAGCTTTGACTCATTTCTTGTACATATTTCTCGTATATCACAATAATGTTCTCCCATTGTGCTTAGTCTAAATTATAGAGCCATCCTGCCAGTATGTGGTACTGTATAATTTAATCATCCGATAACAGTGGTCATTGCTGTGACTATGTGAAAAAGATTTGGGTATTGAAGAACAAGAACAGTCAGAGCATTCAAAGCTAGTGTTACTGTTTTTGGCCCAATGTAGACAAAATTAATCATTCTAAACAGAAATATAGGTATCCCTACAACCACGCAGGCAAGATCGTCACTACATTGTTAATTTGACTGATGCCGTAGCCATGGCAACCTACAGAACGCTCAGACTTTTCCCACATTTTTTATCACAGACAGAATTTCACTGAGGTGGTTAAAAACATGCCCAAGGGTAGATCAGCAGCTTCCCATTCGGACATTTTCTATTGTAGCCACATTATTTTAAGGCCTCAGCAGACCAAGGAATAAATTAAGGTAAATGGCACCTTTTAATGAAACACCTTTGAGGTTAGATTAACATAACGATACCATAAATGCCACATTTACCCAAATGGCCAACGTTTCCCATTTATTTATGTAAATTTTTTGCATGCAAACGTCCCGTTTCCGTATTTCGCTCTAATTGCCCAGTTGCTAAGTGTAGTCTGCAAGCGTGTACTCTCCATCCGCGTCTCTGTTTGCTTATTCATGCCCATCCACGTGAATTCAAATGAGCGGTCCGGGAACCCGAGCTCAGGTGGACAGCAGTAAGAGGAACACTCAATGAATCAGTGGAATCAAGCAGAGATGATGAAAGGGCTCTTCGGTTCCACAGTCCCCCATTATCAGGAACACCTTGTCAAATCTCTGCAGAAGCCTTTCATTTCAAAAATGGCCATTTATTATTCCAATTATCCGGAACAGAGTCCCCTGACTGTTAGAGCTCAACCTCCCCCCGGAGGCGGGGAACCCACCAATAAACTCTTGATAAACAATCAAATGCAATCGACTGGGCTTTTGTCAGATCCTGTGGGGGGATGTGTTTTTGTGATATGCTTTACAAAACTGCCGACTGTCACCTTGGGTGCTTTTCACCACCCTCAACCAGTAAAATATTCATTGGTTCCCCCATTCCCCCCCACCCCTTTACTCTGCCTCCAGTCTTCAGCAAGAGAATTACATATTTTTTTCAAAGGCAGCTTTTGCCAGACACTGTATCCAAGCATTGCTTTCACCAGCTACCAAAACATATATCTTTAGTCATTAACACATCTCTGTACTTTTGTAGAGAATTTTTTTCTCTGTAGTCATTCAAAGCAAAATGAAACATGCATGGTGTGTGTGTTTGTGTGTGCACATGTGTGTATGCATGTATTCTGATGTGCGTGTGTGTGCCTGTGCCTGCATCTGTATCTGTTTGTATATAAGCCTGTTTGTGTACATGTGTGCATTTACATATGATGTGTATAGGATTCACAGGATATTGTCCAATCAGAGGGATGATTATGGCTTTGCATTAGGCGATGGTTCTTATGACAGTGTTGATTTGGGTGGGCCATTACATACTGGACAGTCACATCCTTTGAACGTTTAAATGCATATATTGTGTTCAGTGGTTTTCTCAGTCGGGTGCGGAATACCTGTTACATTAGTATTTGCAGTGCATTGCTTCAGTGCTTACGGTTTTCTTTGGGTAGTGGAAGTGGTTCATGCCTCAGCTCTCCTGCCACTGCCTGCTTCAATAATCAAGGGTTACATTTGTCGGCCCTGTATAAACACTATTACGCTCTTGTAATTCCATAACATTTCATGTGTGAGCATGTAAGTAACGTAAAGTAGTGTATCACACTATACATTCTGCCATTGGCCTTTACCATTTTGCCATTTGTTTTTAAGTAAGTAATTTTAAAAAAATCCTTTTGGCTATACAAAACAATCTTTTTGCGATGGGAGTGTGAATTTAGGCAAGGGTTTTATGGTCTACATTGTAGTAACATAATAGTTACCTTATAATTAATATTTAGATAATATTTTATTTATCACAAAAAAAAACATGATGTAGGACTTAATGTAATCAATATTTGAAAAAAATAAATGTAAGAAAATAATTTCTGTTGGTCACAGGCATATAAATCGCTATAAGCAATGGAATTATTAATATTCATATTTTGGTTCAATAGTTACAAAGTAAGATGTCTAAGCAAACAAAAAAAAAATGTAGAATCTATCAAGTTTTTTTCATGGGCAGGCCACCACAGTAACACCTCTGATTGAAGACAAGTCATTAATGAGAGGAAGGCTAATTCCCCACTGCCCATAGGCATCCTTCAGTCTCACAGACTATGGAGTTGTCTGGTTGTCTGTCCAGTTGTTCTCAGTCCACAGCTTTGTGTGGCTGTGTAAGCCCAAATGGGATTGGCAGTCTTTTCTGCATATCGGTACTGCTGAGGAGTCCCTTGGTTTCCTTCTGCCTCCTCCGTGACCTTTTGGCATCTGATATTTGGGCCAGCTCAAAGTCAAAGGTATGGGTTATGCTCAGGACCTTATGCCCCCAGCAACCTCTGTCTCCTGCTGTTGCTTTCCACATGTCAGGACTGATGTGGGGTCCCTTCAGGTCCCTCTTGCACACATCTTTGTAGTGCAGGAAGGGGAGGCCCACAGCCCACTTACCTGAGGCCAGCTCTCCATACAAGATGTCCTTTGGGATCCTTCCATCTTCCATACGTTGGACATGTCCCAGCCAGCAAAGTCATCGCTGCTTAAGCAGAGAAAACATGTTTGGAAGCTGGGCTGTACCAACAGGACGTAGCTCTTGGTCTTCCTGTCTTCCCAGGAGATTCCGAGTAGGTGTCTGAGACACCTCTTGTGAAAGCTGTTGAGCCTTGTCTCCTGTCGGTACGTCGGTGTCCAGGTCTCATTGCCATGCAGGAGTGCACTGACCACACAGGCTTTGTATACCTGTATCTTGGTGTTTGTTGTCGGCTTTATGTTTGTCCAAACATGCTTCGTCAGCCTTGACTATGTGGTGGCGGCTTCCCAGATTTGCTTGTCTATCTCAACATCAAGGGAGAGGTTGAAAGTGATGGTGGAGCCAAAGTACGTGAACTGGTTGACCACTTCCAGTATATAGTCACTGATGGTGATGGAAGGGGGATTGTCCATGCCTTGAGCCATCACTTCTGTCTTCTTGAGACTGATGGTGAGCCTAAAGTCCAGAAATGCACAGGAGAAGTGGTCCATAAGATGCTGGAGGTGGGCTTCTGTATGAGAGACCATGGCTGCGTTGTCAGCAAACAGCATATCCCTCAGTAGCACTGAGTGATCCTGGTTCTATCATTCCAAGGAGTCCATTTTGCACTGCGAAGCCCACACCATGTTGCCTGACTTCCCCTACCTCTCTACCTTTCCAGAAGAAGGAATAGTCCAACTCTCTGATGGAGCCGGATGACAGGAGGTAGGTTTCTTGTAGTGAAGATGTCGACCTGCAATCTTCTGAGCAGAATTGCGGGTATCATCAATTTGTTGTAAGTCCTCTGAAAGATCAATGGTCATTGTTCTGCTGTTCCAGCATCCTAGTTTGAGAGCTGGAATTTTGTCCATTATTGTTCACTTTGATTTGTGTGGTAAATGGATTGCAGTCCGCTTTTCAGGCTGTGGAGCGTGGTGGCGGTGAAAGCAGAGAGCGCAAGCCAACACTCAACTCACTGCCAGTGCACCCTAAATATGTGTGTATGCATGTGCATATGTGTGTGTATGAGAGAGAGAGAGAGAGAGAGAGAGAGACAGAGAGGGCATGTCTGTGTTTTGAATATGCTGCAGGCTCTTATGCAGTCACAGTTTTTATGTGCTCTTAATCAAATCAACAAAACAAGTCCTCTAAAGGCATATAACTGTGGAAAAAATGTTAAATGAGTCTTGTGAGAAGCTACGTTTGCCCCACTTGTCATATTCAAAATATCAAGTGAGTTTAGAAACTTCCAGGGGGAATATAGCATCAAAGCCAATGGATTGTTTTGAATTTTAAACTTTAGTCTATATTGTCTCTTTTTGATCTGCTGTAAGCAGTATGGACCTCTGTGCAGGGTTTTTGCATCAGGGGGTTTTAAATAGGGATGAACAGTGGGGTTGGCTTATAGCTTGGCGTTGTCTAGACAAGGAAAGTAATTTTTATAATGGAAAAAAACATTAGCTTGAGGTCAGATACCTTCTCCGGAAATAAGATGAATACACACACATCTATTACAAAGTTTTCCCTGTGTGCTTTCCTTACTTTTCCAAGGTATTTGTTGAGAGCGCATAAGCAGCAGGCTCTGTGATGAATTGTTTTAAAAGAGCCTTGATTGCACAGAGAAGGCTATGAAACATTTATGGAGAATGTTTCAAAGGGCAGTTTCAAAGTTGCGGTATTTATTTGAAAGGGAGCACAATCCTATTGACACATATATTTTTTATAGATTTATGAGCCGAATACTAATGATACTGCATATTTTTGGGGGTTTTTGAATAAAAATGTTTTCATACCACCAGAGAAAGGATTAGGACAGGTCTCTCAGATCCTTTTTTAAAATAAAATGTGGTCTTTTTCTCACCAAAAGGCACAAAAGGTAAAATGATAATAGTGAGGATTAGTCTCTAATGCATGCATGTGTATGTGTGTGTGTGTGTGTGTGTGTGTGCGCGCATGCACATATAAAGGAATGGCATTTGCAGAGTGTGACAAAGACAGTGAGAGAGGGAAGAAAAGAAAGAGATGGAGACAGAGACAGATGAGGAGGGACACAATCAAAGAGAGAAAAGAGAAAGAATGTACTGTGATTGTAATTTCCTTTTAAAATTACTGTAAGATGTAGGAAAGTGTCCAATTTTCAGTTTATGAATTACAGCCCAAACTAAAATTGTCAGGATTGTTTCCTTGAGTGAGGTTTTATCTGGTTTTAAAGGCACATTGTGTGTACACTGTCCTGTGAGCTTCACTGTATTTTTCACTGTGGCTTAAAAGACCCATTTTCCCCAGACGCTACCACAGAACTGATCTGTATTTGCATTTGCTATACCCTGTTTACATTGCTTACTCCTGTTTACAACCTCCTGTTTCAAACCATCTTGTGCTGCTCAGAACAGAGCCGTGGAAGTAGGCCAGGAACAGGTCCAGGCTGCTCAGGAAGATTATTATTTGAAGATTTGCCCGAAGATTAAAATTCAGAATTCCATACAGGCCTTAGATGCCATACTCATGTAGTTGTTTTCCCACTGTTTTAATTTTTGAGTCATCATATTTGAATTAGTGTTTCATCTAAATTATGGAATAATGAAATCTCATGAACTCCATAATGGGTGGTGCTACAATGAGCTGTCAATCACTGGCTGGTCTGAGCCAATCAGACAAGAAAAACGCAATGATTATTTTCAAATCAGAATGGCAATTGTATCCTATGGCAATAATGCCCATTTTTGGTATCATGACACCTCGCCGATTTTAGCATTAGTATAGATTTCTTTATTGTGGCCAAATATAAACTGCGATGTAATTCTTGATATAAGATGATTATGTCAGTCTTTGATATTTGCCTGTGCCAGTGAAATGACCCAGCTTGCTGAATTGAGAGCATGCAGGGGGGTTGAGCAATTTCTACACGTCTCTGCTCGATTCGGCTCTCAGAAAGAACAAAACAGCTTGGGCACACTCTGGGGCAGGTTCCATCAGGCATTCTTTCTCTTGAAATGTTTTACTTTGGGGTTATCTATCTGGTCTGCGATAAGACAGCTTAAAACAGAAATATAGAAAAACCTCACACCTCTGGACCATTTTCAAATCTCGTACAGCAACTCCATACAACTGCTGCAGAAACACCCCTGGTGTTTAAAAATGGGGTTTGCAAATAGAATTGTAACAGCCCCCTGGGGTATGTTTTCCTCTCATTTCTAGAGCAGGGTTGAAAATGGTTTGAAGCACCACTCTAACCTCAGACCCTCCATCACTTTGTTGATATATCTGATTTGAAGTCCCAGAAAACTGGTGGGTCTGTTGATTTGATCTGCACTGCTTTCTGTAGATTTGTGATGGTGAGATATTGGCAAGCAAGCCTAAAAATACACTGATTTGGCTAGAGGTGCATGCCCTAATGGAGGGTGGGTATAGTAGCTCTTAAAGTGACATTGCACCCAAAAATGAAAATCACATGATTGCCTACATGTTTTGTATGCTGCCCATCTGTTTTAATCAGGGCTGTACAATTCCAACATGTTTCAAACATGTACACCTTCCAGAAAAAATACATCACCTAATTAGACGGTTTCTCAGGTAATGAGAGATACTTTCATCATGTAGTTCAAGCTCTGCTTACATTTCACCATAGACTCCCACTATATCTGGCTGATGGGATCTCAAGGGTCATGCTGGAACATACATGATCAGAAGACTTAAAGTCTGGATGGATTGGCATTATTCAGAGTAGACAGTCATCGACACTTTTGGTGGAGTCCCCATTCTAACTGATGGCGTGCACCTGAGCCTGTCCTTGCTGGTGGCCCTGCCGTGCAGCACAGCATTGCATACAGCACTGCAGAGAGACAGAAGTCAGCCAGCAGGGTGGTCCAACCCTCATTGCTATCTTTGGACTAATGCTACATGCACAAGAAAAGCAGCTGCACAGGTCAGACAGCAGGCTGCAGAGTGAAGAGGGACTTTTCAAAATAGGGGGAAAAACTAAAATGAAGAGTATAATGATGCTTTAAAAAAGAAAAAAAAAAGTAATTTTATTTCCAGTGTCAATGCCTATGTCACCAGCAAGCAAGCAGTGTGCTTCTTTATCTGGGTGGCCAAAAGGCAGCTTGTCACCTGGTGCTCTTCAACTCATCCCTCAGGACCTTTTTAGCAGGTTAGCACCTTCCCATCAGCCACCAGTGCATCGCCAAACTGAACCCAGTCTCCAGGGAAGATGAATAAACATGAAGAAGGCATCTGACACCTGGAGTCAGAAAAGGTGTGAAAGCCAAGCCCCCTCACTTGTTTTTCACTGTAAGGGCCACACACACACATACGCACACAGACCGTTGCAGGCAGACTTGCATGTACATACACTCACTCACACAAACACAAATACACAAACATGTACACCTGCATATGCTCGCATGAAAGAGACCACTTTTACACGCACGCACGCACGCACGCACGCATGCACGCATGCACGCATGCACGCACACACTAAATGATAGCTTGTTGGCCCTGCACAATGAATAGAAATTATGTAGCTGGAAAAAAAGCTGGAGCAGGTGGCGAACACTCAGGGAAAGAGATGAAAAAAGTGCAGAGAGCTAATTTGTTTGTAAATAGGATTGGCTCCCTCAGAAGCGGGGAGGTGCTGGAAGACACACAGCTGTGGCTGATTGACTGGCATGTAAATGGAGCCACTGGAGTTTTGCACAGAACCCAGCAGATGCTTACCCACACTGCACTGCAGCGACTGGCCATGCATGATGCACACACATATATGAGTGCACACATGCGCACACACACACACTCACACACGGACACACACAAAAGCATGTGCACATACACATGCATGAACACACACACGCACATGTATACAGAATAATCTTAAATGATGTCTGACACACCTCAGTTGTGTCTTTTCATGTCTACAGACAAGCTGTAAGTTGATTTTATCACAAACTTTGTTTGTGACATGATTGGAATGTTTTTTATGTAACCTTCGCAGAACTTACTGGGTATAACAAACACGTTTCATGACTGCCTGGAGAATGTGTTAACTCATAACTAAATGAAAATCGAACTGGAAAATTTCCCAGCATTCTTGAGAAAAAGTTCTGTTCACTGGGTTACCAAGGTTGAAATAAAATGAAATGAAATACCCTAAAGACTAGGAAAAAACAGTCCTGTGTGAAGAGCTGCACCGAGATTCAAAGTGAATGTAAGAAGAGCAGAGGATTGTGGTTGCCGTTGTTGAGGGGAGGTGAAAGTTGTGCATGGAAGGAGAGTAGTGCTAGGGTAGCATCTGGCCCTCAGCAAATGTACTGTGTGTTTAATCCAAAGCGCAGGCCCATCTGGGCTGAAAGCACAGCTCAGGCTGATTGGAACAGGCAAGGTGTGAATCCTGGGACTGCAGCAGGGTTTCATACAGCACTATGCAAACCTACACCATGCAGCCTCCCCCCTCTCTCTCACCAGGGAGTCCCATTCTACTTTCTGGATTTTATTCCAGCTGTTTGCCACTTGAACACACGTGCGCATAAGCTCATCAGGAAAGTTGGATGTCTCATGCTCAACCTCCGCCACACTGTCTTCTTCTCTTCTCTTACAGCTTCCATCCTCTCTCTGTCTCTCTTTCCCTGAATATCACCTGTGGGCTCTGGGTGTGGAGCTGTCAGCCATTCCAGGACAGTCTCTGGGCAAAGGGTGAAGGTGATCTGCTTCTCCTAGCCTTGCAACCAAAATGGCCCACTAAGGGAGTGGAAGACAAGAGGGTCTCAAACAGGAAGAGAACACAGAGGCTGTTTAACATATCAGTGGTTAATGAGATGTTAAACAGCTCATTCATGAGACCATGAATGATATTTGTGTCATCCATAACTTTAGGTCAGAAATTTCATCAAGTGGTATGCTTTTTATTTGTGAACTTATGTAAAACCACACTGGAAGGACCACAAGTATTTCAAAGCCAGGTCGGCTGAAAAATGTTGGGCCTGGGATAGGTTGATGGGACTCAGAAGGGGGGTTGTGGAAGCAAAGGTCCAGCTAGTTAAACTGATCTCATCTGCACCTGGTTTGCTGGAGCAGGGACTCACTCCATCATGCAGGGTGGAAGGAGCAGGAGCTATTGGATAGCCCATGGGTCCCACAGGACAGACAGATGAAAGGACAGGGAGATGAAGGGAGCAGCCATGCTATCAGACTCCTCTACAAACACAGCATGCCTCAAGAGCAACACCCTTCAACCCACACCCCATCTCCCCATCTCTCCTGTCAGTAACGATAAACAATACTTTCAGTGGGGTCTATTCTGGTCAGGGTGATAACGAGGACTCTTGAAGATTTAAAATAAATGTGGAGCTTTGCTCGTGGCAAAGTTCATGAACCATCAAGTGTAAAATCCCCTGTTAACAGTGTGTGTGTGTGTGTGTGTGTGGGGGGGTCCTCATGCTGAGTTCAAAACTGTTTTACTGCAACAATTTTACAGATCAATATGCCCAACATCACTTGGTAAAAAGTAAGATTTATAAAGATTTCTTGCTCTTTACTATGGATTGGGAATGTTTTAAGAGATGTCTGAAGAGTATATGCTCTGAGGATGACTGACACCCACACAAAACACATTTCCAATCACATACATCATGTCTGTCCTCTCTGTCTCTTACTGTAGTTCAATGGTAGATGATCTCTTCTCTTTATCTCTACTCATAGCACTCTAGGAAATGTATTTTTACTTTCCAAAGCAACATGCCAGTGGACTACACGTCTCTCCTCTGAGGTACTATTGCCCTTTAACACCAGTCTATGCACTTGTTGTCACATTCTAAATCGCTCTGGATGAGAACATCTGCTAAATGCTTTTAGTGTAATATAATGTGATCCTTGAGCATCACACACCAGCCTTTCAGAGTGTTTGCCTTAAAATACAAAAGATACATATTGCACAAAAGTATGAAACCCCATTGCCGACACTCACATAGTTGGTAGTGGATTAAAAAAACAGGAAGCAATGCTGATGTGGAGAGCACATGCTGAATTCACATAATCCACTAATTAACCAACGCTTATTCTTCAATAGCAAAGCAACATGCAAATTAGACATGACTTTTCAGAATTTTTTTTAACACATCCCATTCTAACACCTCAGAACTTTAATTGCACCTTTTCCCGAAAAACACCTGATTCTGCTTCTCATTAAAGTTGTAAGGCACACTTTGAGGCAAATTAATATTTATATTTTTATGCATGAAAGAAAGTGAGATAACTTGCTTTAAAAACCATTTTAAACTTTAGTTTTAATGAATTTGAAAATAATGTTATACCTTGTAAAAATGGACATTTGGTATATACAATGATAAATATATTTCACAGTACTACAATACAATGCAATACATACAATGTAATACATTGCACTATCTAAAAATCACAATCATATATTTTCCCATATACTATATGCAAGCATTATTATTTATGTAAAAATAACCAAAACAATGTTCACAACCAATTGCAACAGCTAAATTTATGCAGTGAGCTGTAGATCCAGATCTTTTACATGAGGACTAATAGCTGCGGTTGACTAGTTTACAACAACTAAACTTGTAATTATTTAATTTATCTTACATGTATTCAATACATGTATTAAACCACAGATATATTCAATTGTTCAGGCATTCAGTCATGACAGTCCACTCAGCCAGTTATCAAATGTGTAACTCTGATCATTGAATCTGGAGACAATATCAGTTAACTTACAGTGAATGACAATTATGGTTCAAGTTTTTCTTTTTTTTTTCGTTTCCTACAAGGAGTTTTTCTATAAGCATCTGTCATTGGCTGTTAATCAAGTCCCCTGTCAGACTAATCCAGCTCTCGGCGTCTCCATGTGAATGAACACTGAATAAATTAGACCCTGTGTGGGGGGTGGGGGAGTGTGTGTGT
Organism: Albula goreensis; assembly: GCA_022829145.1. NCBI lineage: Eukaryota > Metazoa > Chordata > Actinopteri > Albuliformes > Albulidae > Albula > Albula goreensis. The sequence goes on along the minus strand of CM040745.1, from coordinate 11,452,859 downwards.
GTGTGTGTGTATGTGTGTGTGGAGGGGGGCTTCTCCAATCAAATTCAGATTGATCTTCCTGCCTCTTGCAGAAGGACCTTCGGGCTGTGTGACAGCAGCAAGCGCTGCGGCACAAATTTGCAACACTGAACAGCCTCAGTTCCTGAGGGGCTGAGTGATGGAAAGTGAGACTTGCCTGTATTCATGAAGAATCCTGAGGAAAGACTGCTGGTCCAGGATCAGTTTGGTCATTTGGCTCATAATAAATAAAGACTAGATGGGTGTAGATGGGAAAACAGATCCTTGATCAGTACTCTCATTGAGTTGCTTCATGACAGATATACACCCTTCATCCTCGAGCGTGGAAGGTTAGTGAATAAGTGAGTAGTGAATCTTGAGGTGCTCTCACCTTACTGGCTGGGGACTGCAGCTCTTGCAGCTGTGATCACTGTGCCAGGGTTGTGTCAACTCAGGCATTGATCAGGTTCTCAGATGGTCAGCCTGCAGGATCATAACATATTTGACAAATGCCTCCACTGAGAATACCTCATGTTTGAATCACCACTTTGAATCACGTGAATCACCTTGGACCTGCCGTCACAGATCTTATTTGTGAGAAAATATTGGACAAGTGCTGAAAAGTGGGTAGGTTTATTGCTCTGAATAGTAGTGCTTTCAGCAGTCTTTTGAGAGAGAGTTATAAGCCTAGCTTGCAAGGCTAGCATCACGTCAATTCTTCTCTGCAGGGAAATGTTACAAGTTAGAGGGCTTACACATAGTACACAGATGTACAGACTGTTTGTTTTATTTTGGGTCATGTGAACTTTTAATTCAAAAGGTGATGTAGGTGTGACCTCACCTGGAGGAAGACAGGAGTTGTAGAGAGGAGTTTGAGAGAGAAGAGGTTGAAGCCATCTCTCTCTCACACACATACACACAATTGCAAAACCTTATCCCTTTAGAAAGAAGACCATTATTGCCCAAAATGTTGGGTGTAAGCAGCAGTGGGTTTGTAACAGGGACACAGAGACACAGGACATGCCCTGGTCACTGGGGAAAGTTGAGAAAGTTGACAGATCACATCCAGTCCACAGTTCCACTGTGTATGGGATTTGATGGCAGCTGTGACTGATGCACTGTGTGCCCATACTGCCTTTAGCATGGCGTGGATCAGATTATGCCAGCCAGGGTACATGCGTTGGTCCATGAGCTCTGAATGAATGAAATGCCTGCCTGTTAGGGTGGAAATCACTGAATCATACACCAAGCATGAAATGACAACGTGCTGGATGATTGTGTAGCAGGGAAGGAGTTGCATGGCAACAGCCTTGGAGGGTGGATTGAGTGGGGGAAGGCAGGGGTGGGGGTGACAGAAGTGTTGGTGGTAGTTGCGTTGATCCCACAATTGATTATAATGAAATGTGACTTGTGGTTTTCTTTAGATGGCTTTTGGGTGAAAAACATTTCAAAACCTTTAAAGTGAAAGCTTGTGTGCTTCCCGCAAATCTTTCCAAAAATAAGGCAGTGTTGCATATTTTGATCTGGTTTGTCTCTCCTCATACAAGCCATCCGCCTCTCATATGCACGAATGCAGAGGAGTTGAGGATCAAGGCAGGAACTTTTCATGCAGATACTTCACAGGTCATTTCCAGATATTAGGATTCATGTTGCTGCAGTCCAAGAGTAGCTCACAGTCACACACTAACTGGCAGCAGCTACTCTGTTAGAACACACTTCAGTCATAACTATATACGACATGACAATTACTTCATATACAATTCCCCCACAGGAGCACTTCATTATGGCTGTGTTTAAGCTGTGAGACATGTGACAAGCTATATTTGCCACTGTGGTGAATCAATCTGAAAGCCTCATTCCTGGTTTTGGGTGATGGAGTGACTCAGTCTGCCCCTCCAGCTGCTTCCTGAGTTTCTAACCTGTCAGAGCCACTCTCCAGGGCTGACTGGCGCTTCCCCGCTGGCCTCAAAGGTGACAGTCTGGCCGGGCTAGCCCTCAGTGCTGCTAATCGATAGTGACGGGACAGACAGACCATCATCCAGAGCTCCTGCTTTAATAGGAAAACAGGCTTTCTCTCCTCTCCACTGTCACCTTACCTTTCCAACTTGTCCCCCTCAAAGAAATTTTCTCCTGGCCTTCTGCCCCTGCTTCCTTCACTTTCAAGGACTAACTCTCTAAACTGTGTTTTATCTTCTTCCGACTTTCTTCATTCCATTGTTCTGTCTTTGTATTTCATATGAGAGCAGTGGGGTTGAAAAATTAACATGGAGCCCAGTTGGAGGCAAGGATCAAGCTTAATGAAGAACAGGTACCACACATCAAAAAGAAGAAGGAAATGAAGAGGACAAATAAGCAGAAAATTTCAAATGCCTTTCATTATGCCCTCTCTTTCTTGTGTCCTCTTTTCAAGAAACTTGCACAGCCTATTAAAACATTCCAGTTTTCTTAATCAGCAAGAATGGAACTTTGCACTTCAAAAAGGAGGGGTGTGGGCTCAGGAGAGAGCTTCTCTTTCTAATTAAATCTGGCTTATTACTGAAACTTCTCTTTCTTATTTGCCAGCATTATGGAATGCGAACAGTATTACCTAGCTTCCTGGCACAATGGGAGAGACAGTTCACTTCAGAGTGGGGCAATCACCTCTCATGTGACAAGCCTGGCACTTCAGTTAAGGCTCAACTAGATGGCGACGAGCAGAACCACTTCCATTTTCTCCCTCTTAAAGCATTTTTTCCCTTTTGGCAATGCACTTCTGAGCAAGACCGTTACTGTAGAGACAAATGGACCAGACCAACCCGGCCTTGTTCTGATCATGTGTCAGTGATTCATTACTGGCCTGCTATGTCTCTGGGAAGGAGGAATTCGGTCATTGGGGATGTCCGTGTCTCATTGCTCTCCATTGCCCCTTGCTGGATAATTGGGCGGCCTCAGTCTCCTGGCACAACACTTCACGTGGAAGCTTCTTCCTCCAACTCAGTCAGTGGAAGCGCAACCCGAGCTCTGCAGCAACTGACAGCATGTCTGTCAGAGAAAAGCATGGGCTCACCTTTGCTCCTCTGAACTGACAGCAGGGGTTATAGAAATGAGCATTCATTGTGAATAAAACTGGCCATTTAAATGGGGGGCATGAAAAATGGCTCCCTACATCCTACCTAGGTAAAGAAAACATCTCACCCTGAGGCAGTTGGTGGGTGGGAGGCTGAGAAAAACAGAGAGGAGTGGGGGATCACAGGCTGTCTTTGGATTGTATTCCCATTTCACAGTGCTGTCCAGCCATATAATCCTTTACTGTGCTGGACCAAGCCTGATACTCAATCAGAGCAATGCATGTGGGTATTGCTAGGCAGATTATTTAGAGGGAAGAGCATTTATGTGACATGAAAACAGCATTAGCAGCTTATTAAAACAATAATATTCTATCACTTCAAAATCTGAATGTGGGTCACTTCTGCCTTTGGTGTAGCAGGGGGACTGCACTACAATGACAGTGTATTACACAGAGAACAACAATACGTGCTAAGAAAAACAAAACAGAGCGACAGAGATAGAGAACTACTGATCTGAAACAGCTCCAATCTCTGCCTCCCACAAAAACCATCTTGGGAGTGTCCCGTTCTCTGGCCCATCAGAACTGCAAATATACCCCCCCAACCCCCACTCTCCAAATCCCACACACCTGCATCCACCCACCTTCCCAGCAGGCTATTGTGGAGGCGACCCTTTTCAAGTCACAGTTTTTGCATTTCCTGTGCTGCCCCTCCAAAAAAACCCTCTCCCACCAGAGGGGGCTTTGGCTGACAGGCTGTGGCTAGTCTGAATCCCCAGTGCCTGCAAGATGAGAACCCATCAGAGCTGTGTGGAGAATGTGCACATCAAGCCATCCTGACAATAGGGGTATGGGGAGGGGGGACTCCACACATAGCCAGAGAGCCCTTTCTCTTTTTATTGTGCTCTCTATTTCTCTTTCATTCCAGCTTCAAACAGACACATACCAGCGTGCCACGTGAACACACGTGCACACAAGCTTATCACGAATGTTTTATGTTCCCTCTTTGCTATGCTGTCTTCTTCCCTTCCTTCAGAGCTTCCAAGCTCCCTCTCTCTCTCTCTTTCACCCTGTCCTTTTCTTTTTTCAAAGTCATATTAAAGTCAAACTATGTTTTATTGGCAGGACTGATGACACAGGTCATAGTGTTGCTAAAGCAATGTGATGATTCAAATACAAGAATGTTGTACAACTTTTTTCAATTCAAATAATAATCATGACATGAAAAAATGGTAATATGGATGAAAAACGCACTCTGTCATTTATACCAGCACATCGCTTCTCCGGCATGTCTGCTGTGGGCCCTCCGTAACATCTGGAAAAAAATCCAGAAAAATGCATTAGTTAAATTGTTTTAGATTTTTCAGAAGCCTGTAGTCCAGTTTATGAATATTATAAATATTTTACAGTCATATAAGCATACAGCGAAATATAATATATAATTATGGATGTGTATGAATTATGCAAGGCACTCAGGAGGACACACCCCAGAAACCAAGGAAATTCGGTGCATATCAATTTACCTCTCCTCTAATTCAGCATTAATATTTTCTGTGCAATGACATGAGTGAAGTCAAGTGACACAAGGCAGCAAGGCTCAGCATTGATCTAGCTGACTATGACTGTACATCGCTGCTCTCTCTTGTTGTCTCTCTCTCTCTCTCTCATTTTAAGGTATGTATGCACCTTGCCATCTCCTCTAAACAGAAGGGCTGATAGGCCTTATAGTGTACTCTAAAGGCTACGCAGGCAAGTCTCACAAAAATTTAATTTCAGTACAAATATTATGATATTGTCATTGAGCTGTACCTAATTCTCACTCTCTCTCTCTCTCTCTCTCTCTCTCACACACACACAGTATTAGAGCTTGAAAGCATAACAGTTTATATTGAGTCAGAATTGCCTCTAGCTGAGGAACATGTTCCTAATGAAGACAAAACTATTCAATTCCTCTTCTTTATCTCTCAAAATTTACCCAATATGCCAAAATACCAAGTGCTAATTCCCATTTCCTCTTTCCCTGTGGCAATTTCTCAGCTGACAGACCGCTGCTGGAGAAAAATCCCCAAACACACATGTTGGGACTGTATAGACAACACAATTTCTTTATTATTATATTTTCATTAATTCATTTTTTTGCTCTGTACCAATTTATGTTTTAATTAAAATCCTGGAGAATGAAGGATTTAGGTTCAGGCATATTAATTAACTCGAGTAGCCCCTGGGGGCTCTGATGCTGGAACTCTCTTGTCCCACAAACCTAATCAAATTCTCCACGCCTGCAGCCAGCAGGTCCATCCTGGCTGTGCTGACACAAATGTGCTCACATGCCACAGCTCTGCCAATGCTAATGATCGTTCATGCATCGGTCAAACATGCACCCAAATCCAAACAATTGCACCCTCTAACTGTACAGTGTTTTGTGGGCATTTTCATTTTCCACAGAGCTTTGGATTTAAAAATCAAAAGTGAATGAATGTAAAAATGAAAAATGAGGCTGCTCCTTACCTTGCATTAAACATTTAGCAGTGAGAGAAAAAAAAGGAATTGCATTATCATTTTCTATTTTGACAGCCTGAGTGATCATAATACAGCTGGAAGCTAAGGATACTAACTTGAATAATAAAAATATGCTCTGCATCACACCTAATGCGAAAGAATTGTAAACTGGCACAGAGAGCAGTACTGAGGAAGCTGCTTGGAAAATGTGAAGTAAGAAAGCTACCATAAGTAAAAAGCAAAATAATTGGATTGGTTCAAATATTGCAAATATTGACAGCTCATTGTAGTTCCATCCGCTGTCAGGTTCATAAAACCTCACACTCCCATCACAAGTTGAAATCTACCAATTTCAATGTAATTAATTTATGAAAGTCTAGTGAGTAGCAGTGACAATGTGAGACATGGCTACATGGTAAAACAATCGTTAACCATTAGAGAACACTACCAGGATGTAACATTAGCATAACTGCCCCCACACCGTTGGAAATGCTGTGAGGGATGGCTGGCTCACTGGTGAGAAATCATAAAAATATGTTAAAGCATCCTTTTTAGATGTAAATATTCAAAATTAATTGACCCTTCTTTCCATACTGCAGATGACACGGGTGATCCTCTCTCCACTGCTGGTTGATGAGGCACGCCACTTGTACATACTCAGCCAATCACAGAGAGATCCACTGGATTATTCAAAGGGCTGTTGGCATCCTTCCTCCACAGGCCTGAGACGGTGTGTAGAATTATAATGGCCAGCTGTGTTCTCGATAACATGACTCTAAAGCACGCTGAGGCTTTCAGATACAATGACTGGATGCCAGAGGAAAATGGACTGGTGCCAGCCAATTTGGTGGCTATTCAAAGGAGGCAAGAAATCATAGGAGGTCTTTGATGGTGCTTCAAAAGACCATATGAAAGTTTTCATCTGTATAATAGAGTAGAAATGAGTCTTATATAAGTAAATTACTAACTTCTTCTGTTTCACATCCTGCTGGTCTTTTTTTTTCTTCTTTGAATGCGGTGGTTTATAGAAATGTTATTTGGGTTTATGCATTTCATAAATCCTTTAGATACGAGCTGTTTTAAGAAATGGAGTTAAAGCCACAAGACAATCAGTCTAAAAGGCCAAGTATGAACGACAGAATGGGAAGATCACTGCTACCATCTGGGGTAATGGCAGACATTACGATAATTCTTCCCGTTCTCTCATATGGCAGTGAGCTCTTAGGGACGCCGTGGCCTCGCCTGGCAGAACGCGCCCTTCCTTCATGAGCACACATTCCTTCTTTTTGCATCAGGTCAGATCATTTCACTCTCCTCTCAACACCTGACTGTCTTTAGTAAAGCTGTCCACAGCATCATTGGTCTGTTGCCAAGCCAAAGTTTTGGCATGACCTGACACCATGCTGCTCTCACTCACCAAACACATGTTTCTCTTCCTCACCCTTACCTGATATAACTTTATTTTTTGACCTGGAGTAACTCATTTCGATACTTTTCGAAATAGTGGAAGTGGGTGCACATCTCTTTTTCGAGGTGCTGATTTGTGGCAATACAAATGAGAAGGAAGAGAGAAAGCCATATGCTTCAAGAAAAACTGTATTTAAAGGTTAAAGACTGTTGTTTCTCACTCAGTGCCTTTGTCAGGAGGCATATGCTGTATCTATCTGTCTGTCTGTCTGTCTGTCTGCCTGCCTGCCTGCCTGCCTGCCTGTCTGTCTGTCTGTCTGTCTGTCTATCGATGCACACACAATACAATTACATACAATACACTCATAATAAATTCAATCATTTATCAACAACCATCTAGATATACATACAGAACTGTAGTTTAGGAAAGTTTGATGAGTCAGATTTGAGCTCCGCATTTAGACTTTCCAGGGGAATGAATATAAGATCTGTGGTCGTTTGATAAATGAAGCCCATGGTCTCTGTGGAGGATTTTATTCCCATTCTTTTCTTTCATAAGACTTGAAAGAAATTGCAGGAGCTATGAAATCTTCAAAGGGAGGTGCCTTGAATGTATTTTAAAAATCCATTGCAGTGCATTGTAATTTGTTCCATTGTCTCTGTTTAAGGAGAGGGAGAGAAACCAAGAGGTTAAACAATCAATATTTATTCTGAATTTACTTCTACTCCACATCTTAATGCTTATCACATGTTCCTCACTTAGTCCAGCCCAGAAGCCAGCTCCTTGTCACTTCAGCAGAGTTAATGTATGAGTTCCTTCAATTCACTTAAATTTATTGCAGCATTTGGAAGAGCTCTGAGACAGTCTGATGCCCAGTGCTATCTCTCTTATGTGTTCCTCCCCCATGCACCTTTCAGATTTGTTATGATCGATTGCCCAAATTTCAAGCATCATCTTTCATATTTTCGGGGGGTGAGCTCCATAACTCTGATTAGATCTTACAGGAGTGATGGCTAAAAATATTCGGCAAGAGATTTGCACCCGATTAAAGGCAGTTGGGGCACTGAAACGGAGTATGATAGATGATCTGGTGGCAAGCGCGTGGTCCTTCATCGCTGAGCCAAGTTATTTTAGGAAGTGTTCTCTTGTCAAAGCAATAGACCGGTTTGGATGGAGCACCGTGGGATGGTTTAGTACAGTGTCACTTGTCAGTGTGCTACCACAGAGTAAATTTGTCACTGTCCATCTCTCTGTACATGCACTACTGTTTCAAAGCAGGATCATATACACAAAAAATGTACTCACAAGCTGGAAACTCACACTGGCCTCCCATGCTAGCGGCTGCAGGTAGTGAGGGTCTGTGGGTTGTAGTCTGTCACTTTCAACCTCCTGGGAGGGTTCATCTGGAAGAGAGAAAAAAAATATTAACAGATAACAGCGTTTTGAAAATCACAAGTTCCTGGGTGATATATTCTTTTAGTCTAACAGACACCAGTTTCCACAGCCTAAGCAGTAAGAGTTTATTTATTTTACTCTAAGAAATGTAAGAAATGGAAGAGGAGTAATGGAGCAGTTCAAATAATTAATTGGAAAAGGATGACCTCCTCATTGGATGTCTTACTTACAGGATACTAACTTCATAGCTCTGACATGAACGCCATGACTTTCTGTCAGCTATTCTGTCTCTGACATTTGTAGCATGCACCTGCAGTCATGGCTTAGTATCACTTGGTCTTGAGGGGACCAGTGCACTGCTCTCAGGCAGTAACAGATTATACTCTCTCAACAGCATTTCCGTGGAGGTCATCAAACCAAAAACTTCATCTCCTCTTTACTGGCTAACTGCCCAAATCGATATTTCTCATAACTCTCACATTAAATCTTCTTTACAAGTGTTTGTGGCCCAGCTGGTTGTGCTTTGTGTCTTGAAATTCAAGGATACGACCCCTGCTCTGCTTCTGGTTTTGAAACTATCTTTCAAAAGTGTCTGGTTTCAAAATTTTGCCTCTAAGCTGCTTTGATCAGCCTTACAGCACATTAAAAAAAACTTTGTCTGAAATAAAGGGAAATACAGAAGAAAGACAACTCCCTTCCAGCAGCCATCATTAAGGACTGCCATTACTAAATGCTTTGAAGCGTGTCACAGTGATCTGCTTGCGATGGAAGGCAGGATTATTGCACTATGCAACAGGTGATTGAGGGGCAGAGGACGTTGCTCTTGATTGAAGAAGTGATGAGAAGGGAAATTTGCTTTTCTTAGATCAAACAAAAAAATCTCTTAGCACAACATAAATATTTCACTGAAGCTGCAAAAGGCTGTATTTTTTTTTTGTAAATTTTAACCCAGATTTTTCCCCAATTTTCCGAAAATGAGCTTGTCGACTTCGCTGCAGCACCTGCTTTGTTGGCTTTTGGAGGAAAGGCTGATCATGTGACTCCTCCAATTCATGTGATGGCGGTCTTGCTTCTTATACACACAGCAGCTGTATCACTAGTTGCATGCTGCCTATGATGCTGGAGGAAGATGTAGTCAGTGTACTCTCTGTTTGTGCTTCCAGGGGCACCCTGACAAGGCTGGGCCAATCGTGCCAGCAATGGTGAGATTAGGATGTGAACTCCTGACCATGGGGCTCCCAGGTGGGAGTCTTGTCCTGTGAGCCACCTGGAAGCCGCAGAAGACCTTATTTTAAGGATTCATGTGCAGTCAGAACACTGAAGTGTTTGATCAAGGTGTGCCTAGATCACCTCAGGTATTTAAATGACACATATGCACACAGGATACTGCCTTGGAGGAAAATGGATGTTGTACAGTCAGAAATATGAAAGTGTTGAGATCACAGGCAAAGATCCAGGGCATCAGATGTCTTTTGTAATGCCTTTAGTTCATTTACACACAAAACTTTTAAAACATGATGCCAGCGTGGTACCATACAGGATGGGTTATTTGAGTGGTGTGAGTTTGTGATGCTGATAGTACCCCGTTCTTCTCCTTGCCCCAAGGTTGTGATTGCTGGACAACCCTGATGTTGCAGACTGATTAATATATGAGGGTCTAAAACAGCTTAGCAGAGCATTAATGATCATTCTTGTGCTTTATTTGTAATTGCATGTTTGCCAGGTATTCTCCTCTATCTTTGCAAACATAAAAAAGGCATAGCACAAGTATTTATTAATTGTACCATATACTTTAGCATTACATTTTTACAGTAGTAATATGTATGCTTGGGACGCTTAGGCAATATATTCAACCATTTTTTCTCATAATTGCCCCCTATGAGGTACTGTGGTTGTGCTGTTGAATGATAGTGTTTGTTTTCAGATCTGGGCCTTCATAAAGTATCTCAGAGGAGGAGTGCTGATGTGAGATCTGATCCCCTTTGTCTATATCCTAACAACATCCTTTGTGAGCAGAAGTGTAAAACAGACTGGATCAGTGCTCCGTCTCTGAGTGTACTCTCAGACCTCCTTTTTGGTGGTGAGTTGTTCCTTAAATATGAATTCCATGCTGTATTACATTCATGTGCTTGTGCAATACCCCTCATATGATTGGTGTGCTCTTGTGTTTCCCTAATATACCATAAAACCAACTGTGTCAACACCGGTGCCTAATTTTACTTCCACCAATACACATCCCTGGGTCTTGATTACACCTCCTCCATGGGTCCATCTTCACTAGCGATATGGAGGTTTTACAAAATCATTACTTGGTATAGCTGAAGGACGTTGGTGAGGAATGGGTTCTGGAAAACAGCAGTGGCTCCTTTGATGGCAAAAAAAAAAAAATGCACTGAGCATTGTGTTTTCAGAGAGCGTGCAGAAAGCAGCCGAAAGAAACAGGACAGGCTTTTAACTGAACTAAAGCACAAAAAAGCAGCAGGTCATGCACACTCAAGCCCTGTTGGCTGGCTTTGTTCCTGCCTTTTTAGCTGGAGTTTTTCCAAACCCAGCGTGCACAAATTAGACCCATGGGGAGGGGGAAACAGACCGGCTTGCGGCATGTAGCTGAAGAGCTTTCATCCACAGCCTCTGCACGCACAGCCCCACAGATTTTCCAAGGCTGTCTTTCCCCTCTGTGTCACCTCTTCCGTGGAGCTGGGCCAATCACTGCACAAACACCTGCTCAATGTCCAGCTTCACCTGAGAGGTGGGAGCACAGGTACTTGGTCTACAATCTCAGAACTATGAAACATTTTAACAAACCACCCTTAACATTGCAGAGTTAATTGAGAAGTTTCAAATTTTGGGACTGCATGTACACAGAGGAAAACAGTGCAAAAAGTGTTAGTCTACATCACAGGCTGGATGTTGACACATAATAGATGATAGACTTATTATAGTTAGAGCAGCTGCACACCCATTATTTTTGTCAATTATTTTCTTTTCTCTAAATTTCAAGCCTAAACCTGTCTCCTGGCTGCACTGAACACTGTCAGCTTGGGAGGGGGCAGAATAGCACATGCTCACTTCATAACCCAGCAGACTTCTGCGGAGCTGAGCTGGAGGACTCCTCTGCACACAGTTAGCGCATGTGATACTGTTTCAAGAAAATGAAGAATCACTCAGAAAATCACTTCATCGCCTTCACTGCTTTCCATATACATATGAAGCTATTTTTTTTTTACCACTGCATGGACATGTTTTCAACCAGGAAGTTATCATTTCTCTGCAGGTTTTGAAATTACATTGTGCACAAATATATCATGGACGATTGGCAGGTGTTAGATGTCAAGCGTTTAGTAAAAATGATACAAAACTCCCTGTTGTCTCAACCTATTTCTTTCCACAAAGGAATTAAAAATTTGTTCATCTTAAAGTGTATTCTTTGTAAGTGGATTAGGGAATTCAAAAAATATGGATTTCCTTGTTTTCAACTAGATAATTATGGCTCAGGAATATGATTTCTGAAAAGGACAACCCAGCCAAAATTGATAAAAGCAGAAGCCATTATCTGAGTATTTAATATTTAATGTGTTTGATGAGAGTGGTTATTGCTGCACTGCAAATCTCCACTTACAGTCCGCTTAGATCCACTGTCAAGCCCTGGCATGGCCCATGTACAGCATAGCCAGGGTACAGACCTGCCACCTGTACCTATCATCAGCCCTGTTAATTCAGGGCTACACAGTGCCATAAGGCTTTCACACCTGTTAGCCCTGGCTTACATTCCCTGGTGCAAACCCCCCTCCAAGTTCCACAGGGACAAACACAGACAATCACGGTTTCCACGGCGACGGACCTGTCCCCTCACCTAAGAACATCATCAACCCCCCGGCTGGATGTTCCACAGATGTAAAGCCTCAACAGGGAGTGAACTGAGCTAATTTGCTGCCTAACGAAGCTGGAGTGAGGCGGCTCACCTGGGATGCGATCCTAGCGGAACCCCCAGGCAGGTGCTCAGGGGTGGAGCTCTGAGAGGCCGCAGATACTGACCTCACTTCACTCCAGCCTCTGCTTTATCTCACATCCTCCATCTCACACACACTCACGGGAGCCGGGGCCATGTCAGTTTCATATTAAAGGTCAGCACACTGTGTGTGTGTATGTGTGCGTGTGTGTGTGTGTGTGTGTGTGTGTGTAGGTGTGTGTGTGTGTGTGCGTATAAGTGTGCTTGTTTCTTGTGTGTACTGTATATGTGTGTTTACATCATAGAAGAGTATGCACAGTATTTTTGTATATGTACAACATGTGTTCATGGTATGTGTTTATATGTATTGTATGTGTGTGTGTGTGTGTGTGTGTGTGGAAAATGACAGACATAAAGACATAAGAAAATTGATCTGTTAAGGGGTTTCCTCTGAGGTCTACTGCTCCCCCTCCCCAGCCACTGTTTTTCTCCACACATTGGAGTCTGATCTCTTCGTTTAGATTGTGTTTTTACATGATCTTCCCCATTTCCAATCATCTGTTCCTCAGACATTAATCCGCTTGAGTTTCCATCATGGAACACCAAAACACAGGCACAGACATCCTTCACATGCAGTAGTGAATGTCTCTCACTCTCAAATACTGTTTGACCTTTGACATGCAAAACTATCATGTGAAATATGGGCAGTATGGTGAAATCGTAAATCAGTACGGTTAAATTTTCTCGCTCTAGATCGATCTCATCTCATGATTTGAGATAGCGGCCATTCCAGGCCCATAATTCAGAGCGAACATGCATCTGCTCAAAAATTTGAGAAGATGCTTTTAGCACAGAAGGGCGAGGGTCAGCGAAGATCAGGGTATCCGTGGTAACATCACATACTCACCGATAGCTGTGCCAAAAACTGTTTGTGAACAATCAAGCAGACGGAGTCACATGACAAGCATACGGCTCCCTAATTAGCGGGGACAGATATGCGGTGCAATCAATCTGAAAACAAACCCCCAAAGACCCATCAGAAACACATTTTTATTTGCAATCCATCTGAGCTGTAAAATCAAACCTCCATGAGACAAAAAAAAATTTCAATTAGTCAATTATCCCCAACAGACTTACTAAAAAAGCAGGACTGCACGTTACGTCTGTCTGTGGATTAACACCCAGACAGACTGAACCCCCCGTTAGCACACCGCTCAATCGTCAGCTCCGAGCCAATTTTTCACACTTTAGTGATGTAGCAAGTATTAGCCCTTCAGTGAGAGAAATAAATGAATACATTTCATCAAAGCCGAGGATTAAAAGCCAGACTCGCTCATTGAAATGGGCAGGGGGAATATGTGTGGCGCTACAGAGAGAGAACACAGCAGGCCAGCTTCTCTCAGGGCCGTTACTGGTTTTACCACACACAGAGAGGATGGCTGCATTGGTTTATACGCAATGCTAGGTCACCGCTGCAAATGTAAGGAATGCTTCAGTATTTTTATATAATTGCATGGAAAAGGCTTGGCTCCATGGCTCAATCTCTTTTCACTGTTTTTGTGCTTTTTGAATCCTCTTTCCTTGTCCTATCTTTGGGGGCTTGGCTCCTTCACACAGATGTGCCTCTATTTTCTTCTCCCACCGCCTGCCCCCCTCCTCTCCCTCCCACCCCACCTCTGTGTCCCCCCACAAGGAAGAAAATTGTACTATCCGTCCCATGGTGTGCTGTCCAGCTCTTGGGATTTCTTCGTCTTTGCAGTCCACAGGGAGTTATTGCTGCCAGTGTCAAAGATTTAGAAATGCGCAACCTTCTTATCCCTGTTTCCGTAATCAGCGGGAGGCAAGACTCCTCTCCAACAGCAGGCCTTAGAAAGCAGGGACAGAGTCCTCATTGAGCTCCGGAGCCGGGTTCTATGGGTGACAGTGAATTGGAAGGCTTTCCTGCACAGCCACCACACACTGGCCCATTTGTGTGAGGGTGCCGACTCTCCACGTCAACAAGTCTGCGTGCTTTTCGCTGTAGGCACACGTCTGCACATCAGTCTAAGTATGTGCCAGGGTGACCTAATGATGTGTTCTCAGATGAAATCCTCACAAAAATGATTTAGTTGTTAAAAAAATTATAATAAGTCCAATAGGATCTCTTTTATCCATCAAATATCAGTCCTTCCTCTTAAATATACATATCAAGCAAATACACATAAGTGAGAATTAATCTCCCATTTGACATGTGATTGTTGTCAATCGCAATTATTTATTGTTAGGAAAAGTTGATGAACCCCACACCATACTGGTGATAACATTTATTTCATATAAAAATGCAATAATTTGTTGATTATTACACATGAACATTCCCACATTTTACCAATTTCTTTCCAAGGCAAACAAAAATTTGTTGCTGATCCACTTCTGCTGTTGTTTTTCAGAAGTCTGGTTGTTAAATCCAGAGCTATGCGCTGACTGACGGCGTGAGAGAGGATGATTGTGGAGCAGCAGCTCGATGGGGGCGAGGGGGCACTGACTCAGAGACAGAGAGAGCCGCAATCAGCTCCACCACACAGCTCTGTCAGCTTCTTTCAGGCCTGCAGTGAAAATGACAGCCCAGAATCAGGGCAATATAAGAAACCCAGTCTACACCCCGCCCTGCAAACCAAACCATACCCCACTCCTCACGAAATCTCGCTCAAACCACCCCTCTGAATAATGGATTTCTCTGTTTGAAAAGAAACATCTTAGTTTTTCTGAAGCAAACCACGCTCGGGACATTGCCATGGGCAGGGAGGGGAACACACTGACAGACAGTCATTCCAACAGGCAGGGACCGTCAGGTGGAGCATCCTGCAGCTGCCAGTGGCCTGAGGCAGGCTGCGTGTGTGAGAGGCAGAGAATGCGCTCCATGCTGTTAATAGCCCTGTCTTCACAGGATAGATCACCTCCTTAACAGTCACTGGAACAGGAACCCCACTAAACAACATCACGTTAATCACTCCGAACATTTAATTCCTCCCATACAGACATGGAATTTACTCTAAAATGTATTCTTCTTTTTCGAGAATATAATGATAAATGCAGTGTTAGAATTATTGTGTTTTTTTTAAACATTCTGAAGTATCTGAACCATGTTATTTTTTGTATACTGGCTTGAACATTAAGAAGTTTTTGCTATGTATATTCTGAATCTTAGCAGCAGATTTTATTTAAACATTTATCCTCCATAAGGACATTCTGTACTGAACAGCACTTTCACCCTTACGCGGAGTGCAACAGCATTTTACCAGTTCATGAGAGGAAAGACCAAAGGTTAAGTAAGGCTGTCTCCTGATTTGATCCAAAACTGCATACTGCTGTGTCTAATGTACAAATGCATTTAGCCCTCTCCATCAACCCCCCACACCACCATTGCCCTGTTGTTTGTAAAGAGTGCTTCAGCTGAGCAGATGAAGTGTTTGCTTCAGGATGTATCACTCAATGACATCATCAAAGCAACAAAACAACTGGCCCATAAGTGCAAACTGCAAACTCACAGTTCACAGCATGACCAGCTCCCGTAGGCCATGCCTCGGACATGCACCTTACGAGTGACCACATCCGACACCCTCCTCTCCCCCACCCCAACACTCTCCTCCATACACAAACCATCAACAGTGGAGAGACATGCTCAAACAAGGGAGAAAAGACTCCTGCCGAACAGCTCTGAAAGGCAGAACACTGAGTATTCAATTCCTGGGAAACAGTAAATTTAGAACCTTATGTAATATGCTTTTAACACAAGAGCAGAGTCAATGCATTTTTAATGCATGTTAAAAAAAAGTTAAGTATTTAATCTGTGCTATTGCTAGAGGAAGAGAAGCATAGCGGCATGAATGGAAGATTCTTAACCCCCCTTGGGGGAGCTGTAGCGTTAGCAGTGGCCAGGGATGGCCTGCAAAGGGGACCAGTTTTGTTTTTGGATGGAGGGGGAGGTCTTGAGACAAGAATGGTGACTGTGGCATTTGGAGGCCCAGTACCAGGGGAACGAGGGTGGGGAGAGGTGTGTTACCCTGGAGGGCAGACTGTGGATGCAGCCCTCTGCTGCACGTGCAGGTTTGACTTTACAGACAAAAGCAACAATAATAATGGGATTATGTTTTTGGCATCATGAATCCAAAAGCTGTGCTGTCTCCATTTCTGCTATTTCTGAGCAAATGCCTTAATGCAATGTTTTGTGACACGTAAATTGCGTTTTTTAGATAATATATATATATATAAAAAAACATAAATAGATAGCTTTCAATGCTAAATGTCTCTGTGTCAAATAATTCATTCATAACACCATGTGACTAAAACTAAAAATGAGAGCCTCTTGTAACTAAGACTAAATCTAATATAGTGTAAAAATAGACCAGACATAATGTTTTTTGATAAAAAATATATGATTTTTAGGTTTCCAAGAATGCATTTCCTCATTAGAGATACTACAACCTTGTGACCGAGATCTTCAGCAGGCAATTTAATGTTTCTGAATGTGTGAGTTTGGATGCGCAAAAACACCTTTTGTAAATACATGGATACAATTAGTGACTCTTCTCTGACTGTCAGGTTATTAATGTCTTTTTTCATTTCAGTAATTAGAGAGTTAGTTTAATTACCTTATGTTTTTCTTGAGTAACTTGACAAAATTGTCAGTGATGTCCGGTCTGAACAAGAGAAACTCTTCAATACTGCGATGTCTATATGGACTGCATCACTGTATCACACTGTGATGACTCTCAAATTTGGTGGCTCTATAATCTATTGCCACAACTTTTGGTTTTATTCCTATCACCATCATAGCTCATTGCTCATTGAATGTGGATTTCATACTATGTTTCTAAAGTACAACTGCAGGGGAAGCTGTCCTGCTATTAAACATATTTACTACTGTACAACAGTGAAATACTTGTTCTGTACCATTAGGGAAGTGAACTCACATCTAAGCCTCAGTTCAGAGACCCTCAATAGGGCCTGGCCATGCACACTGCTAAAAACAGTCTTCTGAATTTCAAACTAGGAGCTGCAAAGGAAACAGAGCTGACAAGAATGTCAAAAGAATTCCAGTGATACATCATCTAAGCATTCTATCTGGTAAGTGGATTTCTGTTTTTGACCATATATACTAGACTAATGAAAGAAAATCTAATTTATTTTTTACTATGAGTGAGACACACTTTCACCATTAATATTTGAATATTAATGAAAAGCTGGATTTGAAGTGGAAGAAATAAAAGAGATGATCTTAAAGAATAACTGCAGGATTTTCCAACTGTTAGCAGTGTCAGTCACCTTGGCAACACTTCCCTTTGGAACATTAAAAGTCAACCAATTCTACATTCGGCATTAAAAATGACATTTTCTTCAACTTCTTTCCCACACAAAGCCAGAATAACAGAAAAGAAAATTGTAATAAGTGGAACAGAATGACATTTGAGAGAAAGAGGTAACAGATAACACACAGGCATACAGATAACATTCATATGACCTCTCTGAGCAGTGATTAAGTGGCTGATTTAACATTTTGCATAAAGTAAGGAGCAAAAACTACCACAAATCATACCGCATTTATTTCAGAGCAGAAGAGAAGGCATCTCACTGACTCTGCCAATGTCACTATGAATGCAGGTTTGTATGAGTGCAAGTGTGGGTTTTTGTATGTGTGTGTGTGCACGAGTGTTTGTGTTCCCACAGCTATGTGTAGCCATCTGGAAAGCACTTCCTTTGTTCCACATGAGTCTGGCTGCTGTATCATACAGTGCAACACTACCTACCCAAAGGTACTCTCATTAAACCAGTTCTGCTCTGCACTGTTACCCTAGCCTGGCAATGGTCAGCACTTTGAATGTGAGGGAAAAACATAGTAATGCTTCACAACATGATGCATATGGATGGTTATATTTATTTACAGTGGTTTTTAACTTGAACCTTGTGTCTGAACCTTTTCCCAAAGTATAATTGCGATACAGCTTAGGATACTATCTCAGAGATTACATTTATGATTATTAAATTATTATTATTATTGTTATTTTTATTACTGTTAACAGCACAGCTCTGTAACTCACACATCTGTGAAAGCCTGTGTTACAGCAGACTTTGCCTAACTCATGCATGTCCCTTGCTATCAAAATTATTTCTACTAGTGTTCATGTCCATGTTCACTCTCGCCCCTGGAGAAGCTCAGACATTTACTAAAAAAGCACTATGTCTGTCTCCACGGCTGAATTAGTGTGACTTTGAAGTGATCCTCAAGTAACTTTTCCCCCTTTTAATGATTTTTTTCTTGAAAAACATGCAATAATTTCCCTTTTCAAAAAGCAAATAAGAAATGAATCCTTCCACCAAGGCAAGCTGTCAGTCTTCACTATGCACTGCCTGACTGCTCACCATTAACATTTCAGCTTTGGGGCGCATCGGGTCAATCCAGCAGAGCAAGACAGACGCTTTCATTAATTCATGTGCTTATTTATTCAACGTCTGATTTAAATAAACCAATTACATGCCATTTTTACAGGTGGCTGGTTTGCTTAATCAGAACTTTTTCTCCCCCTCCAACCACCTTCCTCCCACTCCCCCCACCCCATCTCTCTAAATTTAAAACTTGACTGATGGCAGGTGGAGACTCTTGCAGCGAGGCGTTAAAATCACAGTCCAGTGCCTCACGCAGTGCACCTTCCTCCTCACTTCTAAAGCAAGACCTCTCTGCTCCGGTGCTGTACCCTGATGACTCTATCTGTGTTTCATGGACATATTCACACACGAGGGCACATCAACGTATCGCAAAGCTGATTCCTGGATCCACCTCATCTAGATCAGTTTTACCTTTTACCTCATAATGGATTAAAACAAACATAGAGAAAACCTGAACCCGGATCAGCATCTCAACTCTGAAATACTTTACTTTGAATGCATGCCCTAGAGGTATATTCTCAAACTCGCAACATCAGATCTACTTTGGTCAATTTCAATCCCCTTTTCCACTGAACTGAGTCCGTCCACTCAACCTTACAGTTTAATTATATTCTAACCCTTACCACTTAGCAGTATTTATTGAGAAACGATTACAGTTCAGCTCCCTGTCCTTCTTGATTCACACAGCCATTCTGAAAGCCATGTATATGTGAAATCTTAAAGCATGCTCACACCTGACTGTGTTTTGTGTCTGTATCATCAGCAGCAATGAGCCGGAATTTCTACAGAATGTTCCAAAGAAATGTGCATGTAAACATCAAAGAATGGACGCTGATATCACAAACCATCATTTGTCAGCACCACACTGAGCAAACTTTTATTCAGGTTGTTGTTTTCAGTTGTCAACTTCAAAAAAGACATCGCAGTCAAACCACACTACAATTTAAATCACAAACACAGGCAGGTCTCCCAAAATGGAGTTCTCTTCTGCCAACTGGCTGCTGTAATTGCATTGTGTTTTTGTATGCAAAAATTGCACATCTTTGGGACAGATTCATACCACAGTTGGTGAATAAAAAGGAATACTAGAGTGATTCCTTTCCTGGTAGGATGGAAGTCACTGAGTGATAAAACCAAAGTAAGCAGCTGCACAGAAACTAAGTCTTTAGGAAAGTCTTTTGGTGACGGCAGGGTAATGTGGGAAACTCCATTGACAGTAAATTCTGTGACAATTGCCCCTTGGTGTGGAAGGCATGCAAAACTGACCCTTGTTCAGACAGACTGTCTGCAGAGAGGTGTTAGACCCCGCTGCCCTGCTCTCCATTTTAATTCATGCAGTAAATGGAGCTGCTATAAGCCCACTGTTGGCATTTTGAGTGAGTGATTTGAACAGAAGGCTTGGTGAGGGATAAATATTCAGGAAAAGGTGAGAAACAAACACCGTTTGATTTATATGTACTGTAAGTACATTATCTTGCCCCTGACGGATATAATCAATTATATACTGTCAAAACAGTTCAGGAGTGAAAAGAGCATCTGAAGCGGGTCATAGAGTGATTTCCTAACTGTCTCCTGCACAGCTTTGTGCAGCTGGTCTCCTTCCTGAGGTTACAAACATCAGTCATCAGGGACTAACGAGAGCAGAGTCCTGATGGGACGATGAGGTTTCATCAACCCCATTATGGGTGGAGCTGTCAATTGTTGACTCATTTTGACCCATCAAAAATTTTTCCTCTTAGCAGAATGCACAATCACTGGTCCAAACAAGTGAGTCGTTGATATTATGTGGAAGCTCCTCCCATTTTTGGTTCAATGAAACTTCATTCGTTCATCACTAAGGAGAAGCTATCCACTGAGGACTGTACACTCCAGGAGCAAAGCTGAAGCCACTAGACCCTTCATCTTAGATCCTCTTGCCATACACTTGTTCATTTGTTTTGTACCATCTGCTAATTCAACAACCTAATTCAACGCATATACTCTCAGGAAAAGTTAAACTTCCAAGATGTTCTGAGAGTATTAAGGGGGTCTGGATCTGGCATCAGTTATTAGCATAGCCTAAACTCTGAACCTCTGTCAATACATCCAAAGCAGATCCTGGTTGCACACTGTGCGAATGCTAAGTTTAGTGCGCTGGCAATTTGCATAACCATGATTAGTCTCTCATAAGTAATGGTTCTGATGCTAATTGCTGGCAATTACAGCACATTAAGTATCTCTCCGTGCTTTCGGAGGAGTGTGACAATGTTCAGGGGCAGCCACGTCAGAGGGTCTGCGCTTGATTTTCTTTTGTTTCTTTGTAGCTTGTCAGCTTGAATGAAAAAGCCCACCCGCCCCGAAGAGAATAGCATGAATACAAAGCACAAGCAGGCACCACATGCTTCAGCATTTCATCAGAGAACGCACATTAGGACACACCGTGACAGAGACCTGGATAATTGCAATGATAACCAAGCTAATTTTCCTGATCCATGAAGTCTAGAGTACCTAGACTTGTACATTTATAAATATGTAAAGCAACCTTTAGGTTCATTAAAAAATACTGCAGTTAGTTATGGATTTGTTCCCATTTTATGATTTCTCCCAATGTATGTTAGTAAGGAGACATTAAAGCGCTTTGCTAACAATTTTACATTTATTTATTTTTCTTTTATTCACCAGAAAGACAATCAAAATTAAATATGATTAAAGCATAAAGGAAAAGAGACAGTTATAAAAATAATCAAAGCAGGTATTAAAAGCAGCACACTTCAATGAATAGAGTAAAAAACACTGTCCCTCAAAACACTGCTGCCAAATTTTCTGCACTAAATCTCAGGGAGGGACCTTGAGTGAGCAGGAGAACACCAGTCGTAAAATACACCATGATGTTATCACACATGCATCACAAAATGAAACCTTGATAAAGTCTTTATAAATTACATATGCTACATCTGCACACGTCAGTCTCTGAACCATGGACAGGTGGCATGCTAAGACTCGGAATTAAATTACATTTAGTTTTGGAAGGAGTACTAGCATGATGTAGAGCAGAGGACATATCAATGCCCTTTTAATTTGTTTGTTGTCTGAATATGCAAAGTATTCATCTTGAAAAGTGCAAGATACTGTATGAGGTTAGTTGCTTTTCAGAAAAAGTTGTATTGAAGGTATCTTAAAATTGTTAGATTTAATTACCAAAGCAAATAAAGTTGGTATTTTACATGCTAACAGTTTGGTGAAAACAAGGCAACCACCCTGGAACATATCTGGTTTCCTAAAGTGTCTATGATAAAGAATATACAATGAGGAAATTCACAAGAATGCAAACATCTGATTTTGCACAAATTTTCCATTTGTCCCTTCTGTTTTGCATATCAAATTATGAATTTTCAAAAAAGTTCAAAAACCAATGATAAAATATCAAAAACAAAACAATGAAACCACATACTAGTTAATAAACACCATTCTTTAGTCCTTTTTTTGTTTACTGCTGTATTTTCTCGACTTGGCACCCCCATAAATACATCTCAACAAACTAGTTCACCATTTAGAATAAAAATTGTGAATAAACCTTGTGAGGAGAAACAGATTTAGAAGAAATGTAAGCATGACTTTTGCACCTCTGAACTTAAGTCAATCCAATTGCATCATTAGCTGCAGTTGTGGAGTAAACCTTATAGTCTGCCTCAGCTACTGGGATATTCTGTGTCTTTAAATCCCTGTAATCTAATTCTGAGCAATAAACAAGACCTGTACTACTGAACAGGGGGGTCCAATTTCATCTGGATGTTAGAGGAAGAGTCTCACGAAGTGGCTGTTATAGCTAATTAAATTACAGACTGTGAGCGACTTTTACCTCAGTTTGGTGACTGGAAGGGTGCTCATTCCTGGCCTTACACTGGGGGATATGCAATTCTGGTTGTGTGCCCAAAAATAGACCAAAAAAACTATCATTATGATTCCAACATTCCAATGCTGTCCTTGCAGGCTGGGTGCCAGAGGAGCCTGAATAGAAAACATTTTCAGCTTTAAAGGCTAACATGTGCACAGCTCTCAGAGCCACTATACCCACAGGTTTTTACTGAGTCATGAGCTGTGCATTGCAAGGTCCCTTAACTATGCAGACTAACTGGAAATAAAAATCTCACGGTTTGAGACCATGGAGGGGCAGGTATCAGAAACAAAGAGTTCCTCCACTCCGTGGATGCAGAGAGCAGTCAGTGATCCATAAATAAACTGACTACTATAGCTTAACCATCAAATCTTTTTAACTTTCACTTTTATTATAATGTGTGAGGTTTTTGGTACCTTGGATGAGTGAGTGCATAAGATGGATTCTGAATATATGACTCTTGTACCAGATGTATGAGACTGAAGAGAGTGTCCTGACCCTATCAGGTATCAGGTGTCAGGGCTTATCTGGTACACCATGGCCATTGGCCATCTTCTGTCACCCTGGGACTGGCCCTTGTGCCCCCTGCCAGTATCTCACCCAGGTGTTTCCAAGACAACTTGATACAACATCATCAAACCAACGAAACGCACCATGCACAACTCTGTCTCCACCAGAGGAAATCTGCTTGGAATCTATTTTCAGATTCATCATTTGCAGAGTATCTCAGTCTAATACTAAAAGACATGGTTACTTTTGCAAGGAATATTATATTATCTGTCAGAGTAATCCTGGATTACTGAAACACACGGCATTTCTCTTTTGTTTTCTGTATTAGCCTCTGTATTAATGGGTGCCTTAATCTAAAACAAAGACAACAGTGGATGAGTCACTTTTCATTAAACAGTGACACACAAGAAGAAAGAAGACAAGAGGAACAGGTCATTATGGATGGATGGGAGAAAAAGACAACAGGAGAGAAAAAGATAAAGATGGAAAGCGGAAAGCATTAAAACACCAAACAGAAGTAGTAAGTTTGCATTAAGGGTTTTGTCCCAGGCAGGAGTAGGAAAAGGTGTCCTCCTCTGCTGATAATTTCCAAGTAAGAACTGGAGCAGGAAGAGGTCTGTGAACTCAGTGTTTTTATCATCATTACACTGAGAGCTAATTAATCAGCTGAGATGAGTCAGGGCTCGCATTCCGGAAACGATGTGAATGCAATGCAAGGGCAGCCACATCAGTGGCCAAATGCTTCCTGCAAAGAGAACCAGTGCCCCGTGCATGTTGGTCCAGTGATGGCATCTAGAAGAATGATAATGACAGTGACTGGTCAGTACAGGTCATACTATTGGAAGGAGAAATTCCCCGTAACCCCGTGAAAATTCATTTAATTTAAAGAACCATTAAAATCTCATTATGACTGTAATGAAGAGAAATGTGTTGGAAGCATGTTAAGTTGGAATCTGAATCACACACACATGCAGCCACCTTCTTAAAAATGTTTTATTTTTTACTTATTTATTTGACCTTTTTTAACCTTTATAGGTCATTGAAAAGTGAATCCTATATTGCCATGACAACAAAGGGGAATCAAAGTGGGTAGGGATTTGCGAGGGATTTTGTAGCCAATCGGAGCTAAAGGATTATTAGATGGAAAGGTTGAGAGATATATTTTGTTGTGAGATAATTTTGGGAGAATTTGACCAGGACCACATAAAAAATGTCAACTTTTATTTGCTTTTGGCCGCAAGCCAGTACAGTACTCGGCACTGGATGATACCCTTCAATGTACCACTGCAGGATGTAAGAAGCCTGCCACTTGCCTTTAGGCAGATTGACGATGGGGGTGGGGGTGGGGGGGGGACTACTGAATCTCAGCTGTGAGACTGGTGCTAATCATGAGCTGCTAATTGTTGCTGCAACAAATCAGGAGAGGTGTTGGCTGTCTTTGTCATCAAAGTTGCAGTCAATCAGAACCATCCCCAGGTGAGGACTGTTTTGGGAGCATTACCCTGGCAACTCCTCCTTGGCGATGGATGATTGACGTGTTTTTGCGTGCACAGCTCCAAGGCACCACTGATTACTGTCATTAGGCCATATAGAGGCATGCTGGGAAAAATGTGCAGCGCATACATAAACAAATGCACTTCCAGTTATTTCAAAGCTCAAGACTCTCCATTTAAAAACTTTTATTTTTCTCTGTATGCTGCAAAGAAAATGTGAATATAGAGATATAGGAGCAGCACTCATGGCAGAGATATAATTGTTTTTCCTCTAAAAAGTTTTCTCCTCAGAGTTTGCAAATCAGAAGGGAGAAAAAAAATTGTAGTTGATCTGAAACACACTTTGGTCTGGCTATGTGAAAACCAGCCCATTTATATTGAAATGTGTTTTTGAATCAGATGCATTTCTGTTATGGCTGTGTAAAACAAACTTGTTTATGTTGTAATATGTCTTCTGAACCAGCAATATTTCGGTTGTGGCTGTGTAAAATCAAGAGTTTTTGTTCTAATGCATTTTTAAATGAAAGCGTGTTCTAGTAGGGGACCCACAGTGGACATTTGGTGAACCCCTTCATCAACAATTAGGAAGATTCAATTTCTGTTCTGTGGGTCAGTCGGAGAGCAAGCAGCAGGGAGATGCCCTCATGTTTCTTAAGCAGTGTTTGTGTACAAGAGTAAATTTTGCATTTCAATATGAAGGAGTCTGAGGAACTAGAAGTTTTGAACTAGGAGTGTAAGTCAGATTTATTGACTGTATTGCAACTTTTTCCCCTACAAGAAAAGGGTGCAGCAACATTTGGTATTTTTCAGTGGCCCCTGAATTAATGTTTTTAAATAAAATGTCAGCACAACCACAGTAACAGTATTATATACAAGCCACAAAGATTTGGATGAATATTTAGGTTAAAAATGCATGTTAATTACATTTGTAGCAAATAGACAGAGTATAGGGCCATATCCTGTTTTTGGTACAATGAAATAGACCTGCCAAAATGACTGCCACCTAGCTGTTTATGTAACTAGGTATTTCTATGCACCTTGACCCCCAATCTAATGCTTTGGGAAACTGGTTGGTAAATATATGAATTCTACTCCACTGTATTCCTCTTTAAAAATATGTGACAGGGAAAAATTGAATATCCCATGCCGAAACTGTATGTGTGCGCTGACAATATGACATAGTGTGTCAGAACTAGCTGAATAAGAATAGCCATTAGCTTCCGTGCACCAATACTGTGATTGCGTGGGTGTTGATGGCTCTGGTATTTCTGTGTCTCAAAGGCGGGAACCTATCCACCAGCCTCATTTGGGTGCTGTGCACTTGTGTTGAGTCGAGGCCATTTAAAATTGAGGGTTGAGTTTTCATCGGACATCTGCAGGTAAACAAATTTGTCTCAGGTCCTCGGCTGCTTCTGATCAATTTGCCCAATAGCAGTGGCAGTCATGCAGACCCAGGTTCAAATCCCAAATGGGGCACACAAATGTTGTGCTCTTGAGTGAGGTATTTCATTTAAATTGTTTTCGTAAATATAAAAAGAGACTGTATCTACAAAAATATAAGTAGTGTAAGTTGCTTTGGATGACTACATCACTGATCACATCTTGTCAGACTCCAGAGTAACACAAAGTTAATATATGCTTGAATTACTCATGCATATGTGGTCAGTTCGTAGAAGCAACCAGAGAGCTATGAGACCAGCATTCACTGGGGTCAGTTCTATCTGACCCCAGTGAGGTTGAGCCAGTTGTTGCCTTGCCAATGCAGCTCTCCCACCACATGATGGTAAAGGCATACTGGGACTCAAACATGCAGTCACAGGGCCTACAGCTGCATCACGCACATGTGCCTCTACTCCATGAACATCCCAGAGATCAGCAAGACTTCCTTTTCTAAATTATATGAACAGATGTGTGAAGGAGTGGCCCTTCCTAAAGCTTCTACCATTGTTAGTTGCACTTGGTTAAAAAATTGGCTGTGAAGCCTATAAAAGTAGCAGTTGGAGACTACAGAGAGAGAGATGGAAGGACTGTTGCTTGTATGTGTTTTTAAAATGAATTATTGATTTTACCAAGTTGATTTTACTCAGTAGTTTTTAAGCCTTTTACATTGGGTGACAGGATCAATGACATCACCACAATAGTCAAAGCTACAAAAATGCTTGTTAAAACATATCCAGTGATATTTCTGATACTTTGTTTCAATCTCTGAACCAAAGATTGGCAGTGAAACTAGGGAGGCTGAGATATTTGAGAGCTCTCTAGACTATTATTCCTCTGATGACTTGGAAGAGAATTACGGAGACTACTATGAACCCACAGCAGACAAAAGCAAGGGTCTGAAAGCAGGTCAGCACTCACTGCATCTTCCTCCAGAAAACATATCAGTCACAGACAGGGTGAATGAAGGCCGACAGACCTTCAGCATCATACATGCACTCGTACATCTTTACAGCAATGCAATTTTAAGAAGGGAACAGGCCAAAGAATGAGCATTTTTTGCTGCATTTACATTGCTAATGTCTCTAAGTAAAGCAACTGTTTTGTGATTGTGATGGAGAAAACAATTAAACATATTTTAACGGATGTTCATATACAGAACAACTTGCAAAGCTCTCTTTTATCACATCCAATTCAATGTAGACAGCTGACTACATGTACCAAAGCAATTCAGGTGAAGTACTCTGGTCGAGCAGCTTCTCACCTGGGAATTAAATCGACAATCACAGAGTTGCAAACCATGTCCTGAGAATTACACTAGGTGAATATCCTGCAACAGTGTGCTCACATCACATAGCAAAGTAGGTGTAGTCCTGATTATTAATTGGAAAAGAGACCTCCTAGAAAACTAAGCTGCTGCTGGAGGAAGTGTTAATGGGCCAGCTGGTTGTCACTATTCCTTTACGGCCCATATAGAGAAGATCATTTGAATTCCCCGGCACAGTGATAAGGTATGGGCTTACATAAAGTTATGTTCTTTAGATGACACCTTAAACCAACATCCTGGTTCACTGTGGTTATTATATTCTCCCATGGTACTTCTCAAAACAGGAGAGGTGATAGGAGTAGAGGTGTTCTGGTTTAATTTCCACATAAGTGTCTCTCTATCGATCTGAACCCCTAATCACACCATACATCTGATTAGCTACACTCCAATTCCCAACCAACGCTGATCAACACAAAGAAATTTGTTCTTGTTTGACCTATGTAAATAAATAAAAGTAAAATAAAATAACTTCAGATCCATTACCACTTTACTCTGGAAATGTAGTTTCACTAGACTTCACTAGGCCATGGGTTTTTCCAAATGAATGACTTTTTGCCCCATGATATCACTTCCCTTGTGATTTTATTTTGCTGCAGTCATTTAGTCTGTACACCTCAGTATAGCTGCAGGTTTGCCCATCTATGAATCTTCACCAATTGCATTATCGGTGTGGGTGTGAAGTCTGGAAAACAATGTCACTTTGGGGAGATGGCAGAGGCTCATTTTGCAGTTTGGGAAACTTGCTTGTAAACCATTTTCAAGGCTGAGACCAGAGAGTGAAACAGGACTCAGACTTTAAGGGCCCCTTTTCACTCCAACCACAGTCAATAACAATTACCCTAAAATGATTAAAAAGTACAACAATAAATTTCAAATGAAGGAAAGTGTTTACACCAGTGTTAATCAATCCTGGGCACAGAAAGCCACAGTGTTTGCTGGGTTTTGTTTTCACATATTTGGAAAACCAGTTCAGAACAAAGAAACCAGGTAAGGTGAGCAAACTGTGCAATTAACTGTTTAAATTGGTAATTAATTGTGAATAACAAAAACCAATATACCGTATGGCCCTCCAGGTCCAGAAATAGAGACAACTAGTCTACACTATGATGATCACTATGTACAATGAGCCACAACTGTGACAACAGCATCTGTACATTCTCAAAATGAATCAATCACTGCTCTGCAGTCTACTCCCATAACAAACACACATGTACCATTTTGATAGCGTGTATAATGATTAAATCTTCAGTTTGCACCCTAGCAAATGAAGAATATCATGTCGTTATATTTATGGTTGTCATTCTCTGCAAAAATGGGCCATGAGAGAATTAAATTTTTCCAGATGACACATTGCTGCCATTCGCCTGACATTGTACAGATATTCCAGAAAACAAAGGAAAAAGGGGATACAGGTTCTCAGTGGGAAATTCTGCACATGGCCCCTCTGGTTCTCATTAAATGGTGCTGCAGGAGCTACAGTACCTACAGGGGACGTGCTGTAACAGGTGTCCGTGGTGTGAGCTCACGCTGTCTCCTGGGACTGAAGGTGCGCATGTGGGCAGTGGTTAAGCAGCCTGCAGAGTGTTGTACCAATTGGCACAGTTTGCTAAGGACAGAAACAGACAGTGTATAATGACACGTTAAAGCGGTGTAGGTACAGTTAAACATATGGCAGTTTGGTGAATTACATGCTGCTGCTTATGGTCCAGATGCTGTATTTATCCATTTATTAATTTCATTATTTCAAGCAGAAGGTTTCCAGAGGGTCACCTTGGGACAGTGTCTCTATAGTGGGCAGCAGAAAAGTTCAGCTTGCCCTGGGCAATCAGAAACATGCTTCTGCTTTTAGTTAGAGGGGAAACTGGTGAGCTATAAACTCAGAGGAGTGAATATCAGACATCTGGTCTTTGCTCATCCTCTTCCAAATTACAAAAAAAGGAGGTGAAGGGAATAACACTGAAACAGTAATTACATTCAAGGAGAGAAAAATAAAAATTGTGAAACAAAAAAAAAACAAGATTGCCAACCTTGAATTTAAATTTGAAATGACTGTCTGAGGTGGAAGCTTCCACAGTGTGTAGAATGTATTAGAAAAGACAACATTTAATTTCATTTTGTTTTTAATTAATTTTCATTTCAATTTGCTCTTGATTACCCAGTTTTTAATGCCCAGTCACAGCTGCACTGCCAGTCCCTTCCTGTCATTCACAGACTGGCACCGGCAACCCCCTTCACAATGTGCTGCTTATTGTGGAGCACACTCACAAAGCTGGTACTGGCTGGCTTCAGACTCATGATTCCAACAGAGGATCGGCTATAGCACGATCAGTACTGACATATCTTATTTAATGAAAGCCTTCCACCCTGGGTGATGCTGTGGCAAAACAGTGCAATACCTCATGGTACTGTCAAGCCACAAGTAGTTCTGGCATGGTCAGGATTTGTTATTGAACCGTAGGGAAAATTGTGGGTATTAATTAGTTGCAGGGAAAGTTGGGGTATTAGTTTGATGTAGCACCATCAGATGGGGCCCTGGTGGTGTGGAACTGAATCCAACTGGAGTGTGTTTGTGTAAGTGTGAGTATGTTTGTGAATATTTGAATGTATTTCCTTTGTACTCTCAACAATCCAGCAGCAGGCAGATTAGATTTTCCAGTGTTAATTCTTCCTCTCTGGAAGTCACGCCTGTCAGGAGGTGCGCTGTGCTACCACACTTTCATTTCTCAGCTGTGACTGCCTGTAAATTGAGATTGGTCACAGTGGTGTCTACACAACCACCTCATTATGACCTGAGCACTGTACTCCTAAGCTCTCACACCTAACACATGCAAATACATAACATGTGAGAGGGCAGAGTCCCACCACTGTCTTTGTTTTGGGAAAAATCAGAGAAAATGCACTATTGTTAGCCATGAAAATACATACAACATTCATCTAACTGGCGAATATAGCAAAGAAAGAACATAGATAGCCAACTGAGTTAGCAAGGAGTTTTTAACAAATTTGTAACTTTAGGTTGCAATTCAGCATGTTCCATGTGTGGAATTCAGTGAATGGGAATGTTGTGGGACCAAACTGTCAAAGTATCTCAGATTTCTGCAGCTGTGCTAAAAACACATTATGCGGCTATAGCTTTAACATTTTACAGCTAGTTCTTGTGCTCTCATCTTGTACACAGAAAGCCAAACTATTCATAAATTCTTAATTCTGACATCTAATTTTCCCTGTTCAGACTGGATAGAATTCCCTAATCATGAAATTACAATGTAACTGAAAAAAGTGCAGCTTTAATTATACATTTCAGTACAGATAATGCCCTGTCTGATACAATGTCATACCATCTTCAAAAGACAAAACCACGAAACTGACAAGTAAAATGTTTGAACTTGGTTGAGGAGAACAGCTGTTCCTAGAAATGCAACCAAAGTTCTAAAAAAGCAGTTTTATTTGTCTTTCCCATTTTCTTCAGTTTCATATGATCCCTGGTTCTTAAGTAAATCCAAAAATATTATATAGGCCAGACTAAATATTGCAGTAAGACATACAGGATAACGTGATATATTGAGCTGCCCCTTTATTATGCTGTGTTTGTTTTTCAGATAGCCAGGCTGAGGGCTTAGATAGCTAAGATTTGCTATAGCTGGTAGTTTGTCTACCCTGTGAATCAAGCCGGTGAGAGCACATACACTTATACAAGAGCCCCAGACTAGCAAAGATTGAAAGTTCTTGATGACTACACTCATGGGCGAATTTAATCCACACACCTCTACTTATAGGAGCGTACACATGGGTTGTCACAACTCCATCACATGGTACAGTTCACATAAATGAATGTTCACATGATTGAATTGTTAACATTGATGAAAGTATGAGGACTGAGTTCCTTGGAACAAAAAAAAATAATTCACTTTTGGATGGCAAATATTGATGAAGCAGCTTGTGCCTTTGCTGGTCAATATTTACTTCAGAATGCTCCCCAGTTCACACACTCATACTTTCTGATTGGCTCATTGCCTACAGCTGACCAGAACTCAGCAAAACAGAATCATGGGCAACAACCCAGAGCCTCCTCCATTAATGGGCAACTGACATAGCAGACCCAGTTGATTTTCTGAAGCAACAATGTCCTTTTGCCCTGTGCCACTTCAGTGGGCAGATTGGTCAACCACTGCACAGTGCCAGTCAGGAGATACTACAGGAGATACCCTCTACCAGAGAGAAGCAGGGACACACAGGAGCTGCCCAAGGCTATAACTGTGTGCAATACCCTCATCACGGAAATGTGACTCTGTAAAGTCTAATGGATGGATGGCTGCTTAAAAGGGAAACGACACAAATCTTAAGTTGAACATGGACATACAGAAAGAATTATGCTGGTTGACCAACCACTTTGGAGTTCAGTGAAACAGTTTGAGAAGCCAGCATAGAATTTGAACACCCTAGCTGAGCAGAAACACTATCAACTGGTGTCCTTTTATACGCATCAGCCAACACTGGTTGGCCGAGAATGTACAAATTAGGCTTTCCGTTGTCTGTCAGGCCAGAGCACCCTTTTAACGCACCCATGCGGATTCCCTCTCTCCATTTCCACAGATGCAGGTGACAAGAAATGAGAAAAACAGGCCTGATTGACAGGGAAAGCAACAGCGGGCGGTCTAATTCCAGCCCCTATTTACGATTTCGTCACACCAAA
Source organism: Albula goreensis (assembly GCA_022829145.1). Taxonomy (NCBI): domain Eukaryota; kingdom Metazoa; phylum Chordata; class Actinopteri; order Albuliformes; family Albulidae; genus Albula; species Albula goreensis. Next base: position 11,420,811 of record CM040745.1, on the reverse strand, counting down.
TCTGTTTCAGCCTGGTGGTCGCTTGCCTGACCGGCGGAAATGAAGAGATAATGAAAAGCTACTGCCAGTGTGGTCCAGCAGTGCAGCCGCCCCTGGGGGCCGTCAGCCCCCACCCCACTTCATAATCCCTAACAACAGCGTGCCTTCCCACACGAAGCAGCACAGAGCAAGCTCAAAATTCCCCTGCAACGACCGGAACCAAGGCTGAGCTCGCCACCCCAGGAAAATCTATCTATTTCTGCAGGGCTGCAGTAAGTGGAGACAAGTAAGACAGAGGTGCGAGTGGTAAAACGCACCCCAGGCCTTTCATGACTGGACAGATGTAGGGGAGGTGGAATGGCAAAAAAAGACCTTTTACAATTTCTGATCCTGTCTACATATCTTGAACAGGATTTCTCTCATTTTTGACTACTGCACCTAATATGATATGCTATGTGACACCCCAGGATTACAACTAATGCAGTCTGTAAAAAAAAAAAACAAAACAAAAAAAAACAATGCCAGTTTAAACCAAATAAAAATCTGTTTTACTCACCCTGGCATCTGCATGGAACTCTGCACAGAGTTGCAGCACTGTTCCACCAGTGCTCAAGTTTAGCTATGTTATTGCCTTCATCACTGGGTCCATTTTACAGTGCAGTGATTACACTCCTCTGATACATTATTCAACTTATACAACTGCCAGCTTGGGTAATTCTGGTACAGTGCCTAACTCAAAGCAATGGCAACAGTGCCCCAGCTACATTTCAATTGGCAAACTCCTGGATCGCCCTAAGACTCTCTTATGCACTTTATCATCTTAAACACTAAATTGGACACTTCCAGTTTTTTAATTTAAGGTACAACACACATCTACAAAAGTGCATTAATTTTCTTCTGAAGCATCAGGGATAAGGACCTTAACAAAATGGCAGTGTTAATTACAAGGTGGACAGAAAAAAGGAGCTTAAATGAGAAAGCTTTGCTGATTATGCATTCAGCACTCTAATCACGACAGACGATTATGAACAGAGATGATTTTTCTTCCCTTTTTCTTCCTTTTTTCACTTTGGTATACTGCAATCAATTATAGCTGGATACTGTCAATCAAGAAGCTGGATTGTGAAGCATTGACAGAATGATAAATCAACACCATTCTAGCACCGAAGCGATATTGAGTGTCCCAAAATGAAAATGGCATTTCACTGGCAGAGTAAAGATCTCCTGAGTGCCTGTAATTTAGGAGCGCCTGATGGGTTTATTGAGCTGTCATATAGACATTTCTGTTGTTGTGCCCTAAGCCTCGAATGATCTGTTACGCAACAATGTTTTCTGTGACAGTGCTTGGGGGATTTAGAAGTGAAGACTAGAGAAAGGAATCGCTGCGAGACCAAACTCCTTAAAATGACTTTCTCAATACCTCATTCTATCATCAAAAGATATAAAAGCATATAAAAACACAAGCACAGATTTCTAGCCACTTGCTGAATCAGTAGACTGCCTTCCAATCTAGTTCAAAACCAAGGAAAGGGCACATTATGTTCTTTTGAAGTACTTATTTTCAGGAAAGAGACATTCTGAAAGTCAAAATGATGCATCTCTTTCAAAGGCCTTTGTTTCTGGAAAGCTGCTTCAAACCTTAAGAACATACTGACTGCAGAGAAGTATGAAGCAGCAGAAAACAAAGAAGATAACGGCTTTATGATTTGACTTTGCCAAAAAAAAAACAATTACTCACTTAAGGCACTTGGCAGAGACTACATTCACAGTGGTGGAGATCTCAGTAGTTTGAAGATTCTCAGTATGAGCAAGGCAGTCGTAGTGTAACAGGTCCTTCTTCACTTCAATGTGCAGGTGTGTACACCAGAATACAAAGAAGAGTTAACGTGGTTTCAGGTTGCTTTGTTCTCCGGTGTGTCATTCTGTGCAACACAGAGAAATAATGTCCTGTTGGACCAGCTAGTGGTGCAGATGCAAATACAGTCCAAGTATGGCCTCTTTGTGAGAAAAAAACCCGTCTCACTACCCTACATGACTTATTTTCAAAGTAATACTTTAGTGGAAATGTTGCACCATATGGTACTTTCACGCAAGAGATCCGATGTTTGTTCATGGCTCATCAGATCCTACACTTTAGGGCCGAAAATGAAGACCACAAATACAAGAAAAGAGTCAGATTTATTTATGAAAGGAGAGTGATTAATCCAAAAAAGAAGAGCAAAGGAAATAAAACTTAAAATTCATTTGGTAGAAACTGCATTTCGAACACATTTTACTGCCGTGACCCACTCGCTGCAAATTGACTGTAAATGTCAATGAGAACGATAAGAGGACGATAATTGGAGATCGTGGCAGAGATGCGATTATCTGTGCATTTGCTCACTCCAACCAGCAGGCGAGTGCCGGGTCTTCCCCCGCCAACAGTCACTCTGTTCAGTTTCTCTGCTGAGGGGAGATTACTGAAGGAGGGGAGGTTGTTATGACAACATAAATGGGAAGAGGCCGGAGGGTTGCAAGTGTTGGGGGAGTGGGGTGGGCTGAGTGAGTAGGTGGTGGGTGTGTTTTGAAAAAAATTACAGACTAACTTTCTTAGTAAGGGGCCAGAGCAGCCTCTCGTAATTAAAAGGAGCTCCTGGAGATAGGCTTTCATAATAGAACCTGCAGATTGAGAAACAGAGAGAAATGAGAAAAACTGGGGGGCTCTTTTTAATTCCTTATCTCCCTAAAACAAATGTTGAGGTGTCATATCCAGGCAGCTGTAATTAGGAACTGCCTCCAATCTGTCACGTGGCAGACATCATGAAAGGGGCTGAAGAACTCTGAGTCCACTGTGGGAGCACACAGAAGCCTGGGCTTTCAAATTAAGAAATTCTTAATTTTTTTGTTTCATTTGAAGTGTAAATCAGGTCTTTATAAAGTAAGGGACAAATGTTAATTGAATTAAAGCTTAGGGCAGTCTTGCTATCCACATCCACGGACTAATGTCCTATGTATTTAAACTTATTTAACGCTCTTTCTTCTATATGTATAAATGAAGGTTGCGCTTGAATGAATTCAAGCAAGTGTTGCATCTGCAGGACATCATTAGTAAGGGAGGCGATCAGGTAAAGGTTGTTAACTTACTTCTTGGTAAACTTCTTGTCAATAAAGAAAAGCATAAAGGAAAACACTCATGTCCTTATTAGTAAGAAAATTGATTTTGTTATGGGTATGTCAAGAAGCTGAACTACAGTACTTATATTGGACTTGCCATCTGTAGTGTTGCCTGATTTGGAGATGACTGCAACTTTGGAAGCATTAAGCATGCTGTAAGGAGCCACACCCCATAGATATGCTGCACTATGCAGGGGAGGGCTACTCCCAGTAACATTCACACCTCATTCACCATTAAGCCTCACCTGGAAGCCCCACCTGTGTGGACTGGCAGAGAATAATGTGCATGGCAGGGTGCACATGTGCGCTCCTGACTGTGTGTCAGTCACAGAGCAGCCGTGACAGCGAGGGCCATCTGGAGGCAGTGTTCCGTGCCATCATTAAGGGAACGGGGAGCCGAAGATTACCTGCTCGCAATTGGAGGTCTCAACGGGCACTGGAGTGGCCATTGGATCTGTGCCAGAGGGCCTTTCCCTTACTTTGAGTCTGGGAAAAGAGAGGGGGAGGAGGGAACAAGAAGGAAAAAATAGAGCTGCCAGGAATGCATTCCAGCTTTAATGGAAGCTTCCGCAATGCAATTATGTCGATCAGCAGAGGGTCAGAGGATACTAATGTTATCATAAGTATGTGTTTACTTAGCAGATTCCTTTACCATGGGCAACTTGTTTTTTGAATATGAACAATTTTATATGTAACCATACCTTGCATGCCCTCTCCTCCCCATGTAACTGCCCCTGAAACAAGATCATTCTAGGAAAGGATATTTGGGGTCTACACCCCAGCTTGGCATGAGTTGAACACTAAATTCACAGGTTATACCCCATCATGCAAAACTATGTGTCCTGCCACTCATCCCTCCAGTTTAGTTTTTACTCATCTGGTCCAAATAGCTTCCCTCTCATTGGTGCCGGTAACTTTCTGAGAGTGTGTTTTGTTTGCTGGGGGTGGCTTATCATTTCTCGCATGCTCTGCCAAGACTTGTGAATCATTACAAGTAGTAACTGACAACTGGTTTATTAGCAATCACATCTCTTGTTAGCTGGGTAGCGCTAAACAGCATCTGAGTGGGAAACTACGGGCCTGATGAATGAGGTCATCTTTTGATTACCAGATTTACACAGTGGAGACTAAATACACAAACAGCACAACTGTGTTTTGGAGTGTTCAATGACGGTGAGTAAACCTCAGGCCTTCCTTCCCGCCTCTCAAAAGAGGTTCTCCTTTAAAGTACTCACGTGCCACCGAGCTCCCAGGCAAGTGCTCTGCTCCTGAGTGAAGCTGGAGAGCAGAACAGCAGAGCACAGAAATCCATTTTCCAGTCCAGTTCACTCTGGGCTCTCCCAGGCTAAAGTGAGAGAAAACGGACGGCTGGTGAGAATCTCTGAACCCCGTGGGTTAGAGTGAATTTGCTGGTGTGCCTGTGAGCCCTTGTGTGTGGCTCTTATATCTCTGCCAGAGATGAGGCGAGGCCACAGCAGTTGGCTAACAGGCAATTTTATGGTCAGTCACACTCGTAGAGACGGCTGGTGCACCACCCACCACACTGTTATTCATTTATTACTCACATATATGGCTGCTGAGAATGGGTCAGTCTCTTTTATTGCAGTGCACAGGCTATAATGCCACCCAAATGTAAATGTATGGAGCGATTTGTGCTGCCTTAAAATCATACACAGGATAGCTATTTTCAGAGAATAGTTTTCGGGTTTTATATAATGAATAAATGAGACTACATTGTTACAGTTAAGCTCTCTGTACGCAAGTCAGATGCACTGTACAATCACCTATGCTTTCTGAGATAAAGCAGTAGTTTGCATGGCTCATGTGTTTGATACTACCAATATCGTGAGACATGTCGTCCTTCTTCACCAAGTCAGGTAAAAACTTAAAAATGCTTGGAGAACATTTTAAACATGGTTTGAAACAACACTGTCGCAACATAGATGTGTTTACTGAATATATGTTTCTATTATAGGCATAATGATGTGTCTACGCCTTACAACACATGTTAAAATGACTTGTTCATACTTGAGTTGTTGAAGACATTTACCAGCAGTACACATACACAGACAACCAATGTATTAATAAGTTGTTAAAATCTTTTTGGGTGATGCTGCATAGAAGAAACTGGCTCATCGTCAACACTCTCACTTCTGTTCTAATTTGCAAGGTATGTAATATACTACAGAAATATGAACTTCAGCCGAAGTATCCCTTTAAGAGTTCAGAGTTCACACTCTTATTTCAGGCTGTGAATCATGGCGTGTTGTGATTAAGCTGTTCTCACACCATAACTGTTGCTAATAATGAATAATAATGCACTCTTAATTGGCTTTATTATACATTTATATAGCTGTATTGCCTGTCTGTGGATATACCAGATATATGGTAAGCAATACTTTTTTTGACATTTTTTTGTTTTTGTTTAGCTAAAAAGGCATTCAGGACTGATTTTCCCTTTGGAGTGTAAAGGGTATATGCAAAATCTCTGTGGCTCTCCCTGGTGACTTTGTCATGCAGCAACCTGCAAAGACAAACACAAGTGGTAAAGGTCAGGCCCAGAGAGCAAATGAATATCTATGAATAGCAAATAAAAACTCTTCTTATCTCCTCCCTGACTGCATATCACAGATGACCTTTTGTGTGATAGGTCATTTCTTAAATTGCAGTCTGTTTGGGTTTGTTTCTGCTAAAAATCATGCATTCAATTTGATGCTAGAAACTTTTCATAAGCATTGACTAGGGATGCAATCATTTACTGGTTTCCCTGTAACTTTGGCATTAAAATGGTCTGTTATACACACTGATGGTCTGAAACAATATTTAGCTGGCTAGTGAGCTAGTTTTAGTATAATTTATATACAATATTTTTTCCAAGAAGCTGCAGTAATTTGTTTTGCAATTTCAATATGCATTATTTAGCAAACAAGCAATGCCTTTTCATTTTTCTTCATTAAATAGACATCTAGGCAATCTCTTAATTCATTTTTAATTTGATAATTAAGCTGGATAGATGGCTTTCTAACAGTCATCATCATCAGACTTGAGGCCAAATAGCTTGTAACTTAAATTATGTGTGATATAGAAAATTATTTTTAAAAGTAGCTGTAATTATCATCTCTATTGGTGGGTTACAGGAGCTCAATGTTCCAGCACTTTCCATAAAGATTTAATTTTGTTGAAATGAACCATTTCAAAGGATACAGGAGAGTTCTACTAATATGGTTTTTAGATGAAAGGACTGGACATCAATTCCATCAAAACTTGTCTTTAATTTTGTTGAAATGCATCAAAATAACCTCGTCTACTTATGCTTTTATTTCAAAACCATCACCGATACAGTTTGGTGATTTCAACACTGAAAATTAATCAAAGACAATCATTGAGAGAATCCCAGCCTTTGCAATCCTAGGCCATATCATTCACCATTTACGATAACATTTGAATATACTGACTCTCATCAGATGGCTAATGTTTAATAGTTGAGAACAGGCAATGTGGGTTAAAGACCGTGTTTGGCGTTCTGCAAGAATAAGCCTGGTCAGATATAGGACAAAGAGTAAACCTGACTCAGATAATATTGCTTTCTTCCATGGCTCAGTCTTTAACATCACATTATTTTAATTTAACAGACAATCTGATTCAGAACGACTTTCAGTGTGGGAGAACACAAGTGCATTCACCTGATTAGCTAACCACTTTTATAGAACAGCAAGTACATGAGCACCATCACCTACCAAAAGTGCAAGTCTAAGGTATAATACAACCCATAAGTACCACCAGTACATTACCAGAAACAAAGAACATAGAATGACAGACCTCAGTTAGGATACTGGTGCAGTCTGAAGAGGTGAGTCTTCAGTTTGTGTTGGAACATAGTCAATGATTCAGCTGTCCTGCCATCTGTTGGAAGTTCATTCCACCACTAGCGGACAGTACAGAAAAACATTGTGATTGTGGGGTGAGACTACACAGACCAGGGACAGTTAGTTGTTTAGTGTTAGCAGACCGGAGAGACCTGGTTGGGGTGTAGGGTTTGAAAAATGACAGGGGGTACGTTGGAGCCGGTTTATTCGCTGCACAGCAGTCTAGCCACAAGGTTTTAAACCTGATGCAAGCTGTAACAAGTAGCCAGGGAAGGGAAATGAACAGGGGTGTGAGGTGAGCACGCTTTGGAAAGTTTAAAACAAGTTGTACAGCAGCCCTCTGAATTAGCTGCAGGGGTTGTGTAGTGCAGACAAGGAGACTGGTGAGGTGATGCAGTAGTTCTGACATGAGAGAACAAGGGTGTAGACCAGGACCAGGTTTTCTGCTTAATTACACCATGTTATGTGTTATTGCATGTGAGCCATGATTACAAGAGGTTTCTGAATGGCAGCCCTACCACAAATATAAGTTTTATGAGGCTCAAAACAAACAGTTTTTGTTGATACTGGGTCATGAGGAAATAGATTTACTATGGTCATTTCTGAGCCGGCTTTTTTGTAGCTTTTTAGTAACTATCCTGTTCATGTTGATCTGTCTCTGTCAGTGAGCTTTAACTTCCACCGCTGTTCCTCTTTCCTGATGATTTCGATGCTCCTGATGTTTTTCCTTGCTCGGTATTATGCTGATAGAGTGTCTTTGACCATTAGAAATGCGCATATTTAAACGTTAATTTTATTATGCCTTCCTTTCTCACCCGGATTGAACTGTGCTGTCAGACCAAGCAGCCGCACACATGACTCCTCTGATGCAGAAGGCAGAGTTCTCACTTTTTCCACAATGCAGATGCACCACCAATCACATATAATCTATTCTGTCAAAGGGTAATGAAGTCAACATATGACCGGTTTTGGAGCCTGCAGGCGCTCAGGTGGCCAGGAAAGGCTCCGGGAGAGTGAGAAAAATTTTGAGAATTTTGACTGGTATAACACCAATTTTTCCCCAGTAAGACCTGGGACAATTACTGTCTTGTAGCTATATTATAGAACAGTTACATAATACTGTTCTATAATATAGCTACTGTGATCACTTTGGTTACAATGCCATTAAATACCACACCATACCATCCTTCATATTGAATTACCCACTACTGTACTGCCAGCCTCATAAGAAACAAGATCCAGACAACATTGCAATTCATCAGAAGTAACTAACTGTTAGTTTATTAGCAAAACATTGCCTGCAAGAATCATCTCGTATCCTAGTGCTGACATGAAAGGTTCAAGTACCATGAGGTTACCTGCCTTACAACTGAGTCAACAGGCTACCACTGGCGCCATTCTTCCCTTGGTATATGCACGGTATGACAAACCTTAAAATTACCCTGGCTGTCATGTCTCCCGACAGCAACATGCTAACAAGCTGTGCCCACTACAATGTGCTACTGTAGTGTGCTACTACACCACTGACCTGCCCAGCTGGGGGGAGGCAGATCCAGTCAGTTAAAAAAGATGTGTCACTGGTGGCACTTTATACACAGCAAGCAAAAATGGCACCAGGTACCGTGGTGCCATGTCTTATCCTTGTAGTCCCAGGAACCTGACATCATTTTGAGACCTTTCCTTACATCTGAGCCAAGGCTATTTAACATGGGTGCTCTGCATGCTGCTGAGTTCCCAGAGGGGGTGAGACATGTCAGAGTGTCCATTTGATTGGTGGATGTTAAGAGAGTTCAGTTTCTGCACTGCGCCCTAGATCACAGCAGGGATGAGTTGGTTTCCTGAAGACGAAAAAAAAAACAGAAATACATGAATAACTTCTGAGACTCAGTGCACATCCTCCTCCTCCTCCTTACACATTCGAGTGGTGATCTTTTCTGTGTTGAGGCTTAGAAAAGGGCAACGAGAAAAAGGGTTCAACGAGAATGCCCCTGAATAATTCAACTCCATTTCCGCACAAACTGCACCCAGGGGCTGACGCACCTCACAGAAGATGAGTAGACCACTGAGGGCCTACAGAGGAGGGCTCACCTGCCTTCCTCACCCACCACCCACCCACACAATTTCCAGTCACAGTATGTAAACTTAATTATAGTCTCATTATGGGGGCCAAAACACTCAATTGCACCTAAATAGTGTAAATAGTACACGCTCACACACAAAAGTAATTGGACATTCATGGTGCATAGATAAATGAATCACAACAAAAAAGGGGTGGAGGGCAGAGAACAGGAGGTGGTGTGCATCTCCAGAGCCCAGCAGGGACTCGCCACCTACCAAGGCGCTGAGTTTCATCTCCAGCAGCGACACCACGGCAACACGGCCCCCTTCTCCTCACATGGCCCAGAGGCTGCAGCCTTGCTGGGGCTCATCAAAAATGCATTACCACAGAGAGCTCGTTAGCCATCCTTTCACTGAGATTATTGGCATAATGTTTGTCTAGTGTGGTCAAACACAGTAAGGTCAGAGAATGCAAAAGCTTTCGTGTGTGAAACTTTTCATATGACACCTGTCGAATGTCAATTCCCGTATGTCTTTTGATCGTGCAAAGTAAACAAAACTTGGAAAAGCCAAAAGAAATTTGTCCATTGGAATTAAGCTGTGAGCCACTGCATATGCACCTGATATGCAAAACACAACTGACAGCTAGAGTGCCTTGAATGCTGCGCAAATCACTAGGGAGTTGGAAAAAAAATTTCCATTCCACAAAGAACAGTGCGCTCTTTTCCAAATTCCTCGAGCTTTTGTAACAATCTCAGTGAGTTTCTTGTTTGTCATGGAATCTGTAACATGTTATGTCAACAGCTGCTTCTTGTCACACTGTAGTCCACAAATTGAGCTTGTACAGGTTCATGAGTCAGAGGAAAGCACTTCATGTGCATTTTCATGCAGAGAGCTTGTGGGTGGCCAAGTACCTAGCAGGGCTTCCTGGTAAGTAAGGAAAAATGGAAATCCCTGCAATCCCTCCTTCCCTTCTTGCATGACACTATGACCAATTTAGCATTGTCTCATGGCCTGTCAAAGTTGGCATGGGAACAGACTAGTTTTGAGGCCAGAGTGTGGAGACTAATCACGGATGGTCTATCCAGCAGCTTAATGACTGCTTCTTTTGACAGTGTGTTAAGTGCAACCAAGGTATTTCCATCTGAAGCTGTACCGGAAGGTGATTTCTTATCCAGGTCAATGCACTATTGTTTGCATAGATACTACCGGATGAAAACCAACCACGCAAGTTTCAGTTTAAGAATGTGAATCCCCAAAGTAATCGAATAATAAACAAGCCCTCGTCAAATGCACAGCAACTATCGAGCTGGTCAATCATACCGAACACTGCAAGCAATCACTCTTCTTAATATAAAGAATAAAAATACTTTCTCCTGTGGTGTGTTTGAAATGCAGTTACCAATAACATTCTGGAACCATGCAGAGTCGGAAATGGAAATAACCTGTTGGAAACAGCAGCTTCGCTGACATCCTGGTGAGCGAATTCAAGAAAGAAAATTCCCTTTGCACATTAAATCAGTTGTGCTATGAGGAATATTCAATGTCTGTATGACACTGGTTTGCAAAGGCAGGCTGAGCTAAAGCCCTTCTAATATGTAGGCATACCCAATCTCTCCCACAATGGGAGAGGGGTACATTTCCCTTTGCACTTTCAGTCAAGCTGTGTAGTTTATTGTCCCCAAGTCACAATCTATCCAGGCTGCAGCTTACTGTTATCGTAGCATTCCCATCAAACTTACACATGGTGCATTCCTATATTAAAAAATAGTTATTAACATGGATTTTTTTTTTGAAGTGTGGATTGCAGGAGCTTTGTTTAATTGCATTAAAATACTGGGGTTCCCTGGATGACTGAACATAAAAGTCTCATAATTTACCTAAAGAAAACAAAGAGACTATTAAACAGGAGAGCATGTGACTGCAAAAGACATGCATTTTTGATCTGGGAGAAAATCTGATTCCTGCTGCCAGCTCTAATTATCCCCCTTAAAATTCCACTAAAAGTGGACAAGCCAATTATGGTGGATCATGTAACATAAAGCTGCGTTCTCAAATTATATTCTGCCAGGTTCACATGTTTCAAAAACTGTTACCGTCTACACTGTTACTACACTGTCTCCACAGTTTCACTCTTCTAAGGTTTGTCAAAGTGACATCCTTGTTGATCACCTAATGCGAGTATCAGAGTTAAGAACTTTGAACAATCTGCAAAATTAGCCACACGTATGCACAAAATTTTCTTCGGCACATTAGTACTCGGCAGAAAGAATAAGAAGAGCCACTTTTCTCTTTGTGCTGTAATCAATTGATGAAGCACCCTGAATTTTAATTGCAGCGGGAGATCTGAGGAAAGATAAGCTGATCCAGCGAAACTGCCCCATTGATCTGCTTTGTGGCTTGATGAGGCATAATCACTTTCTTTCAGATAGAGTGGCCCTTTGAATTGGGGCAGAGTGGTGAGGGTAGTGAGGACGGTGGATAGACTCTCAAGTGGGCACACTTCAAACAAAGTTCACCCACACAGATATGAAGGGAGAGGGGATATGTTCTTGTTTTCACATGCTGTAATGCATTTGAAGAGCTTTCTGGTACAATCTGCAAGAGGACAGGGCAAAGCAGACATGAAATTATCTAATATTATCTCTACAGCTATGACATGGACTCCAATTCAACACAAAACCCCAAGATTACAAGAGAAGAGTTCAACAACTGTACTGGCACTCGTGCCAAAGCAAGACAATGGAAAAATAACTTGTGAAATGAAAATGAAAGTCCGGCCCAACAACTTTGCTTTGACTAAAATGTTATGTTTCATGAAGTGGGGGATTTTTCCATTACCAAAAATAAAGTAACTGGTATATTTTGCACAATATATTATCGCCGACAACGTGAAACTATCAAGCCTACCTTGCGTTTATTTTTACTCTATCAGCATGAATACATGAAAACATCAATAAATGGTTATTGATGAGTTCCTGGTTCTTTTACCACAAACATTCAGTGCGCACCACCCATACCAAGGGCAACTTTCCCCCGACCTACCAGTGCTAGTTGCATACCTTCAACACACTCCTTAATCGGGATCCAGGTTGACACAGGACGTTACCCAACAGCTCCGCAACCAGGTGACAGAGAAAATGAAATATTCAGGAGGTATAGTTCTGGACTGACTGCAAAACTGGTTGCAAGATTTGCCGAGTGGTCTAGCAGTCTGACCGTATATGACGCTAATCACTTTGGGTCAAACCGCAGTGCTCAGCTCTGATCACTGAGAAAGAAAAAAAAAAAACAGAAATTTCCAACCGCATGAGTAAACACAACTGACACAAGGATACTTACCCTTGAGAAAATGAATGACAAAATAAACTTTTCCTCATGCTGACCATTGCAATTTTGTAAGCTCAACCTAATCCACCCAGATCAATGAATAGACATGAACACACAACAAATACGAAAGTTTAATTACAGGTTTTCAGCAGGCTGTACTCTTGATTGATATCTGTTCTTGTGGATGATAATGGCTCAATTTAGTCGTTGGCAAACAAACGTAGCAAATAATGCTGGTTAACGTATAATGGTTTAGCTAGCCAGCTAACTAACCTTTCGTTTTCGTCTTGCTTAACTTGCCAGGGCTCGCTCGAAAGAACACTGGCTGTATAATTACACTAGTCGGCACTACTTACTGACGTATTCTAAAACAATAAAAAAAAAAAGGCTCGTTTGTAAACGAAACTACAATACCACTAAGTAAGCTGAATCTGCCTTTCGTTGTCTCTCATAAATGTCCCTCGTATAGTTCTTGCAACAATATGAAGGCTCTATTGTATAACGTTAACTAAAATAAGTTCTATGTCGAGTTCTTCGAAATTCGTATGAATTTACATCATTTACAGCATTGCGAACGAATTTACAGCATTAGTGTAAGCAAACTATCTCTCATCCCTGTCTCGCTGGACGGCTTTTTTTGCAAGTTACTATGACAGCAGTTTGTTCTCCTTCACTCGTATAGTGACGTAATAGTGAAAAGTTCTAGAACGTCAGAGAGGTGGACCAGTACCAATCCTATATACGACGAACAATGACTCAAATGCATTACTAATTTTTGCCATTACCGATGGCAAAGAAACCCTTAAAGTACATTATTAACATAAGAGTGTAGGTATTTTGAAAGCTCTTCTCTCAAATGAGATGGACAGCTCCGCAATGTCATGAGTGAACAGAGCAGATGATGAGTGCCATGGAATTGACCATCTTCAATAAGCTGAGGATGGAGGACAAGCTCTGTGATGTGGTTATCGAGGTCAATCAGTCTGAGTTCAAAGCTCACAAGGCTATCCTGTGTGCTTGCAGCTCTTACTTCTGGTGAGTGTCATGGTGAGGCTGCAGGGGTCATTGTGGGTTTGATGTGGGAACAGAAACTATAGGCTGTACCGCAAAATTATATTTTAAAAATGGAACATTTATTGTTTTTCTTCTTTGCAAGAGAGCACACAATCCTGAGGCTGGCAGAGACACACATAACTGGGCATAGTGTCACCCAAGGAGGTCTTTATATGAGTCTTATGCTTCACAATCTGGGGTAGTGGTTCTTACTCCTGGTCCTGCCGTGCCCATAGGCTTGTTTTTTTTTTGTTATTCCGTTATTAATTGGTCAATTAAAGTAGCTAATTAGACTTTAACCACCACACCAGGTTTCATGTATCTGAACTGGTTGTGGAATTCAATGCAGAGAGAGAAACAGGTGACGCTTTGGTTTTTCAGAGCTGGGACTGAGGACTAAAGATCTAGGGAGACACTGTGCATGCATATAGCCACGGGTTCCTCCTTGTGTGATTGAGCCTGGAATCTCCACATGCCACTGAAGTTTTTGCATAGTAGTGTAATATAGTAATTGTGGGAAATGGGCTTTTGATTCACATGTTGCAGGTTCATTTCCCAGGTGGTGCCCTGCCTTTACATGAAATTTACATTAATTGTTTCAATAAAATACCCAACTGTATAAACTGGTTGAATGTAAAACTGTGGTCTGTGTAATTCCCTGAGTTACTCTAATTTAAATGTTATATTTTTTTATATAAGCTTCTGATGACTTAAATTAGCTACAAGTAAATTATGACATGTGAAACTAATTTGAAACTCAAATCCTGGAGCCACAGAAAGAAAGGAATCATGCATATTCTTTAAGGAAAATAAGGGAAATGTGAACATGTGTTTGAATGTGCTCCCTCTACAGCACACTGTTCAACAGCCTAGATCAGCAGAGGTACCAGATCACGGGCCTGTCAGCAGACATCATGAGACTTATCATCCAGTACATGTACACATGCTCTGTGCCAATCTCAGAGGACATCGCACAAAATCTCTTGCATGCAGCCAAGCTATTTTGCATTGAGGGCCTTGCTCATGTTTGCTGCGAGTTCCTGGAGGTCCATCTGTCCTCTGAGAATTGTATTGGCATATGGAGGATAGGTGAGCTCTACTCCTGTTCCAACCTGCGGTACCATGCATACCGATTCATCCTGCACCACTTTGGGGAAATTGCACGGAACTCAGACGAATTCCTGGAACTTTCGTATACTGAGCTTTGTGACATCATCAAGGAGGATGAACTTAATATCAGGCAGGAAGATGAAGTGTTTGAGTCCATTGTTCATTGGATTACGCACATACCTGATGGGCGCCAGCATTACATCTCCTTTCTACTACCAAAGGTAACTGGGAAGTATTTTATCCATCTAATCCATCTCCGTGATTACATTTAAGGTGATTTTCTTAATGTATTTGCAGATTTAACACTGTACCCTTAGCAAGTAGAATTATGTTAAATAAATGCAGCATTCAGTTGCATAAAACCTTAATTAAGTGTATTGACATAATCTTTAGGTTTAATTGTGCTCAGCTTGGTCAGGACAGTCATTTGTATTTAGTTAAAACTAGTCAATTCTGTAGTATAATGGAGAAAAAAGTATGTATTAGCTAATATGTGATTACTAATTGCTTTGCAAGGTAAAGCTATCAGGGTAAAAATAATTTATAATACAAAAAGGGCTTACTGTTGCAAAAGGAAAAATTTAAGTCCTCCAAATTTTTTTTAAACCGTTCCAACTGTGCTCATTAGTTGAAATGCATACTACATGTAAAATAATATAATTGAAGATAAGAATTTAAAGAAGCTAATTTGTCAGCGACATCCGGGGTTTGTCTGTCTGTCTATCAAGGTGCGGATGGGCTTGATGAATGCTGACTATTTCATGGACAATGTGAAGAACAATGTGCTGGTGAAGGGGAGGAATGAGTGCAACTCCATAATCCTTGAGGGCATGAGGGCTCTATTTGACTTCAACATGAACCGGTCCAACCCAAACTTCAGCAACCCACTGTCGCGCCCACGCCTGCCTTTTGCCGTCCTGCTGGCCATCGGGGGCTGGAGCGGCAGCGTCCCCACCAATGCCATTGAGTCGTACGACGTGCGCGCTGGCTGCTGGGTGAACGTGACACTGGAGGAGGAGAGCCCCCGAGCCTACCATGGAGCTGTTTACCTCAAAGGGTTCATCTACTGCCTGGGAGGATACAATAGCATGGAGTACTTCAGCAGCGTGCGCAAGTTCAATCCTGTGGCGCTGACCTGGCACGAAGTGGCGCCCATGCACTTCCGCCGATGCTACGTCAGTGTGGCTGTGCTGGACGGCTATATTTACGCTATGGGGGGCTTGGACGGCCATGTTCGCCTCAATTCGGCTGAACGATATGAGCCCGAGACTAACCAGTGGAGCCTCATTGCACACATGCATGAGCAGAGGAGCGATGCCAGTGCAACCACACTGCATGGCAAGGTGGGTCTCAGGGAAGAGCCGGGAACACAGGCTGATGATGTTACAAAAATCTGTATCAGAATAATTATCTTGGCTTTTCTTGACATTGGTACGTATCTAAGTATATGTGCCAGTATTCATTTTTCAGTGGTAATTACAAATGTTTATTATATTGCAAAATGTCAACAGTCAACCTGACAATCAGCTGCTTTGAATTGTTTAAGCTCTCATAAATATTTCAGAACTCATTTTGAGAGGAATATAGCACAAATCTTGTTCATTAAGTTGATCTTAGGCAGCAAGATGGATATCAAGCTATTCAGTATATGTAGTAGTATAGTCATTTCGCGGATGCTTTTATCCAAAGCAACTTACAGTTCATTAGGCTAACCAAGGGCCAATCCCCCCTGGGAGCAATGTGGGGTTGAGGGCCTTGCTCAAGCCTCAGTTCTTGCTGTGGCTGGACTGGGGCTTGAGCTGCCAACCTCAAGGGTCCCAGTCATGTACCTTAGCCACTAGACTACAGGCTGCCCCATATAGTTTCATAATATATTCAAAATTAAATTCAATTTATCACCAAGCCCTTGCCAGCAATGAAACGAAATTATTGCACTGGAAATGTACTTTTCCAGTTGGTCAGCATTCTTCTGTATAAAAGTTAAATGGGATGGAAATGTTGGTGATATTTACATTTAAGATGTAACCGTCATGTTTTTTTTCAATGGCTGACCATTCTTGGAAATCAGGTAAAGAATGAGCACTGCACACATCCAATATAATGTGCAAGTGCTTAGGGGAAGCAATTCTATCAGCGATAGACAGAGACAATTCAGTAATAAATCCATTTGAAACGGTCTGTTTCAAACAGGTGTACATCTGTGGGGGCTTCAATGGACAGGATTGTCTGTTCACTGCAGAGTTCTACAGCCCTAAGACTAACCAGTGGACGGAAATCACCCCGATGAGCAGTCGACGGAGTGGGCTGGGAGTCATCGCCTATGGCGAGGAGGTCTACGTGGTGAGCTCCTCCCCCTCACACGAAAGCTTGCTCGATTTGATTTGATTGGATCTGATAAGTCCTTGGCCCAAGGCACAGCATCTGTGCCTGCGATACCTGCTCTGGCTGGCTCCTCAGAAGTCAAACTTCCATAGATGAAACGTTATTTTCCTTGAGAGCTTTAGTAGAGTGAATACCTTTTGCTGGAGATGTTTTAAAAAGTTCCTGAAAGGCAGTCATCCAGCTGAAGCAGTGGTCAGGCACTGGTGTGGTGATATAGCCTTGGTGGGGTGTCCTGAGGGGAGACACACAATATAAAGGACTTTTACACATCTCTGTCTTTTATTTTAGCTTTTACGATTTTTTAGCTTTTCTGATTTTATGACTGTATGTATAGCATTTTTGTCTTTGATTTCATGGGTGTTTGGCTAGCTTTTAATGTGGATTTCAGCAGTTTTATGATCATTCTGTCTGATTTATTTATAATATTTGCTATTTTGAATTGCAATTGGGGAGTTATTCCATTTTCTATTATAATTATCAAAGGAAGATTCAGATATATGCTAGAAAAACATGGGGCGGAAAAACACAGGAAATCAGGCCCAGCAAATAGTAAATATTGTCTACTGTAAAACCTGAATAGTATGTGTACCTAAAATAGGATGGGATGTATCCAAAGTCTAAAATTAAATCAATAATTAATTTTCAGTATGCTTTAGTTTAAATAAATGCATAAATACAAACCAGTGCAAGAGGTCGAAGTATAAATTTCAACAGTAAATGGCCCTGTCCAAATACTCTGAAGTAGCATCTTCGCTCTCCTTCTATTTCTGTCACTTCCACTGATCTAAGGTGACTACTGATTGACTAGTTGTAATCTGCCTTATTGCTGTCAACTGCTCATGCCCTGTGAAGCCATTTTCTCACCCTTACTATTACTTATTACTTGACCTCTGACCCCTGTCAGGTGGGTGGCTTTGATGGGGTCTCCCGCCTCCGGAGTGCAGCCGCCTACGACCCGCTGAACAACACCTGGCGCGTGGTGCCTGAGATGATCACCGCCCGCAGCAACTTTGGTATTGAGGTTCTAGATGACCGGCTTTACGTGGTGGGCGGCTTCAACGGCACCACCACCACGGACTATGCAGAGTGCTACGACGTGAAGAAGGATGAGTGGAGTGTCGTCCACTGCATGTCGTTCTTCCGAAGTGCCCTCAGCTGCTGTGTGGTCCCCAACCTGCCGAACATCACCCGCTACTCTGCCCATCGTGGCTCTGGTGCCCGCCCAGAGCCACCAGTCCCGCAGGAGGACCCCTCCCCCTCCCATCGGTAAATCGGATTCATTCAAACAAATAAACTATGACGAACTACCACAAAATCTAATCTGTACCCTCTTATCATGTGTTAAATGCATCTATAATCGACAAAGGTTTGCATTAAAAAATATCTCTGTTGAATGCCGTCATTTTTGTTCATTTGTTATATTTATTTAGGGGAGTGAGATGCAGATTAAATTACTCATCAGGTAAAATGCTTTTTCATATGTGATACTTTCTTTTTTGTATCGATTGACCCTGCAGCTTTGAAGGCGAGCTCCTTTAAATGTGCAAGGGAATTACACGCTGTTGATGGTCAGTTGGTCTGAACTGCTGTGAAGATTTCCACCCTCTGCCCTTGTTATATAGTCTCAAGGGAATGCAGCGAAATGCAGTGGATTTCACATCTGTCACAGGCATCAGCCATGTGTCAGTACCATTTCTGTTAGTTACTGTTTGCTTGTGTGCAGCTCCATCATTCCGCTTAGAAAAGGCTGCAATTCTGTAAATGGCAACAAGTAGCACTTACAGAGGATACACATTCATGCAGGTAAGAATGGAAGCAAATATACACATACACACACATTTTGGCTAATGACAGCAATCTCCAAGTGGAGGCAATAATGGTTCTGTATACTTCTGAGTCAGTGCCCACATGTAATACTGGTGTTGCACAAAAGCTGTTTGTTGTTGCACAAGACGTTAAACATCTGTTACCGTGACAACACATTTTTATGGACTTTTTGCATGCTGTGTGAATTCCCTGGCTGAGATGGGCTGTATATTTCTAAATAAAAAGATCATAGTATATATAGATCACCAGTGTATAAAGATCATAGTGTCTGATGAGATCATTACAAATCCGTAGACCTTACATGCACGGAAGCTTTTGCTTGGTTCAGACAGTTCAGTGGATGACAGCTCATTGTAGCTTCACCCATATTTGGTGTCTTCATGCATCATTCTTCCATCACCACCATATACTAATATTGAAGAAAAAACCCAGACCATCTCACATCCTTCCTCCAAGGATTCTGGTGTAACAATGAAGAGACATTTACTGTATTTTTATATGAGGGCCTGTTCAATTAATATGTATATGTTTCTTCCTCCAAGAAATCTGGTTTTACAATGAAAAGGTATTTACCTTTTACCTTAGGAGCTAATAAATATATTGGTAAATAATTTATAATAATAACTATTTTATACTGTATGAGACTAGTTTTAAAAATGGAATAAATAAAATCTGGTTATTAGCAATCAAGATGAGGAAAAATCCCAAATTAAATCATTTAAGAGTTCCTGAGCAGGTGTTTTTTATGAATATGATTTCAAAAATGACAGTTTATTTTTAGCCTGTTTTATGAAGGTTTAAACAGGAACACTTGAAAATGTATAATGTGTAGTTGATTTTGTGCAGTTATTCATCAGACTGAAGCATTTTTCATTTGAGATCTGTCTCTGAGTCTGTGCTTGTGTCTGTGTCTGGCATGGCAGAAACTTCCAAATCTATATTTAAGAATGTACTATTGGCAAGTGAGGCCGCTTGTCCCTGATTCACTGTAAAATAAAAAAAGTCAATCTGTTTGTCTTCTTGTTCTCTTAATAATTGTCCACTATAATGATTCCCTATTTACATCAACTGACTGTAAGCATTTGTGAGCCAAATGGCCACCATACATCACCTACGAGGTTGATATTTTAGTCTAATTATTCCCCTGTTCAGTAAAACACTTTAATATTCTTGTTACTTCCTTGTTAATATTCAGGTTACTACCCAATGTCCACTGACCAACCTCTGCTAGAACTGATGAATTTCCGAGAGAGAGACTACAGTGTTTTTGTAGCAAGTGGCCTAGTCTGACAATGTATTGGTCTACCTGCTATCATAATAATTTGGCTAGGAACTAAACCGCCTTAGCCTGTTTCACAATTGCACATGTCCATTATTATTGAAGTAAGTGGTATCAAGGCAATTATTTCAATTCTCCCATAATATTATCTCCAGTGCTGTCTATACTTATCAGGCACTTTAACATAGAAGGTGGTTGGGAAAAGAAGTGCAAATTATGGAGAATTTGAGTCTCATCAAATCCCTTCTCCCGACCTTAACATGCACAGTGAAAAGCTAACAGCATTACACCTCCATCAGCGGATGCACTTCAGCAATGGAACCTGCGTTTTACATTCTCACCTCTTATAATCGAGTGTGCTGTGTAAGACATTTGTGTGAAACATTATTCACATGATTCTGAGCTCCTCATTGGCTCCCTCATGGTTATGACAGTCAGTGCAAAAGGGTGTGGTGTGTACTGTACAGCTATAAACTGAAGACAATGAATAAGACTGCCAGAGCTGTTGCCCATTACCTTTTCTTTGTGGTCGGGATGAACTCTCTGGGATACACACTGACACTAATGTTCACTCGCACATACACATATGCCAGGGCATGCCCACACTATCTCACACACCAGTCACAGCAATCGGAGCAGGTATGAAGATTAACATGAAACAAAGTGTATACGTTTCCATTCAAAATCTACATGGTGCAGTCCAGATTACTAGACAGCAGAATATGATTGCCTGTCAATGAATTCTAGTTCACTCAGTGAAAGTGTGTTAGAGACTGTAGGGCCCATGCAGAGCTCACATACAGAGGTGAATGTAAGTACTGTATGCAAGCTGCTGCTTGTTGAGCCATTGGGATGTCCTGTGACACAGTGGCCCATTACTGTGTCCCCCATGGCTCCTCTCTGGGACACCTTAATGTGAAATGCAAAATAAATGTAATCGATTGATTCGACTATCCTTTGCCTATGCACTCATCCACATTATCCATACTGTTTACAGGGATTACTATGATACAGAACGCATACCACTGCCATTACTGTGGCATGGTATGGCTTAGATGTGACCATGGTTTAAACTTCATGAAAAGTATCTGCACAGGATCTCACAGGAAGTGTTCTCTGCCTGTGCTGTCCCTGAAATGTGTGTTATATATTTGTCACTCCCTGAGGAAAGTGTGGCCACTCGCTTATCCTCCTCCCTCTCTTTCTTTTTCTCACTCACACAAGTCCCCTGTTGAGTCTTCTGCTCTTGGGTCAAGGTGGAGAGCTTTTCCCTCTGTCTCCGAAAGTGTGAGGGGAGGAGGTCACCCCTGAAGAGCAGGTTATCTCATTATTTAATTGCTGTGCAGACCTCAATTAAACCAGAGGAAGAATTCAGGTTGAAAACCATACTCCAGGGAACAACAGTCAGGCCTACTAGGCTGGCAGTTGAGTCCACATTAGACAAAGAGCATTAGTGAAATAGGCCAGTGAATTTTTATGTCAATTTGGGATTCAAAAACAATGCAAAGAACTGACAGAAAATGCCAAATTAATACTTAGACATGTAGCATGTTTTTGTCAAGAACAACTCATACAATTTACTTTATTTATTTATATTTGTGTCAGTGATAAAGTGGGACATTTATTAGGACTTTTAAAAGCATTTGAGATTAAGTATTCTGGCAAATGGCACAGCAAGAGAACACGATTCCTGGGTATTATACAAACTCAGTAGTCCAACCATTGTACTATAACTCTACCAGAAACAATACACATAAAATATATAGTGACTAAACATGTAAAGACAAATTTTTTAACATAAAACATTTGCCACATGGGACATGGAGAAAGAGCCTGTTCAGAGGCATCATGAAAGTGTAATTCCCTGTCTCTCATAGCGTGGCAGGCAATGGCTATTTAGCTAGGCCCGACTGGGGCAAGAACAGGTCACCCCATCCCGTTACAATGGTATTCTCACGATAGCCTTGACATTGCCATGCACCAGATCCATACTCCCAGATCAAGAACAATGTACATTAACACATTAAAGCAGGTCGGGAGACATTCGGTGGGGAACTCGCAAAGTTGTTGACCTAGCAAAGGCCGAAGTGGTAGTACATTCCTACAGTGGAGCTGAAAATGGACAGAGCCATTTTGAGGAAGAGGAAGAGACAGAGAGAGCAGTTTAGGAATTTCAAAGTGCCTTATTGAGAATTAAATCAACGTCATTTTGTATATCCCTGGTTCGTGGTTCACTGAATGAAGATTTTAAAATATTACAAATGATAACATTTGTTATGTTTAATCCCTTAAATTTTGACTACAATGCTGGTACTTAGCTGTCCTCAGATTTACAAGGATCTTGAGTTTGTCCTGGAAATGCTCTGGTGCTTTAGCATCTGTCTGGCATTGAAAAACAGCTGTAGAAATATGGTGTGCTCAGCAGAGAATGAAAACAAAAAGACCCTGAGAAAATGCTAGAGAAAGAGAGAGACAGAGAGACAGAAAGAGGAAGAGACAAGCAGAAAGAGAGCGATTCATTCCTACAGCTTAATTTAAAATTTAAGACTGATACAGCCAGGAAAACCCTACGATTTATTCCCAGAATCCTCCTTCACCGTCCATCAAATAGCATGTCCTCCGTTATTTCAACCCTGAGGAGAACAACTACCAGAACTCCATGGAGTGGCTGTTTCTGCTGAGGTGTGACGAAAACGGACGCACCTGGAGGAGAGTGAAGGAGAGGAGATGGCAGCTCGCTGGTCTGTGCATGACTGGCTTACAGCAAAGGCTGTCAGCCTGGAAAGAATGGGCCCAGTGAAGGTGTTTCTGGATCAGTCACTGGTCCCTCTGTGAACTGATCACTATGACCAGAGGCCAATCAGACAGGGGAAATGCAACCATATATACCATAGATGTTATTCCACTTTGGGTGTTACAGCAAAAGAGATTTTTAACAAAGAATCAATTAAGGGCCGAATTCAAACCTACGCTTAAGTGCATTTTCAACATAAGTCTCTCATTTTCGCAAATGACAAATTATGCAGAAAAAGCACTTAAGCGCAGGTCTGAATTAGGCCCTAAGTTAAGTGGTTTACGTTTTGTTTTAGTGGCCTCCCCCTTGCACAGAAAATATTTGGTGGTAAGCGGCTTTACAGATAGTAAAAAGGTTGTAACCTTGGCTACTCAAGAAAAGCACAAGCTGTAGTATTTTGGCACACTTGATAGCTAGGTAGCTCATCTCACTCAGTTATCCCTAATCTGTGTGCATGTGAATAGTAAAGTAACTTGAGACTTTACAAAATATTGATTAGATTTATGAAATAAAGCATATATTACATGCATGTTAATTTGGAGTATGTATGTTTACTAAATGTATATGTTATACATATATATGTATAACATATACACATGAGAGAGAGAGAGAGAGAGAGAGAAAGCACAGGGAGGAGGAGGAGGAAGGAAAACAGTAGGAAAAGATATTCATCCATGTACCTTCACTGAATATTCTGCACTGCAATAATCAACTGATGGATTTTCAGGAGCTGTCAGGTACTTCAGAGGGTCACTTGCATAAATGTCCCATCATGCTCAGTGTTAAATTTGGTTAAATTATTCCTTTGTTGTTTCACTATCTTTCTGACAGCAAGGAAAAAGAAGCCCTTCAATTCATGCAACAGTTGACTTCTCTTTCAGAAATCCAAGAAACAAACAGTCTTTGAAATTACTGAAAGGAGCTTCAAAGTATTCCTTTTATATCACACACACACACACATAGAGCCACATACACATGCACACACATGCATTTATATAAATGTAAGGTTCACTACAGGATTGATGGTACATAAAATAAGAGTGAGAGCTATAGGATACTGATGTAGCTTCTCCAGCCCCCTGGGTTTCATTTCACCAAGCAAAGGCACTCCTCTCCTCTATGTCCTGTGGGTGATGCCCCCCTCCTGCTCTCCAGTCCACAGATAGAACTGGAAACGTTGCATTAGTTAAATAAACATTCATCCTTGTTCACCCCAGAAACATTTTGACAGCACCATTCCCTCTCATGCACAAACCCTAAAAAAAGGTGTTGTCTGAATAATGTATCGTCTCTTTTTTAATTAGACCACACTTAGGTTCCTCCATATCTGCTTCCAGAGCTGCTTAGCAATATAAATCAGTGTTTACTGCTTGTAGTGTGTGTGTGTTTGTGTGTGTGTGTGTGTGTGTGTGTGTGTGTGTGTGTGTGTGTGTGTTTGTGTGTGTGTGTGTGTGTGTGTGTGTGTGTGCCTGTGCGTGTTTGTATCCACTTCTACATATGCACCCAGGAATTTTTGACTCCCTATCATAACATTATAAGCCAAAGTCCTACCAATGGGACTGGAACTGTTACTACATTTGGTGTAATGGAGCACAAGTCAAGATGACTCGCAGGTTTTGAGATTATTTCAGTGAGCCTGTTTGCATAGTCTGATTTGGAAGATCTGAGTCACATTTCTGTACTCTGTTTCAGTTTTTTGTGTGAATAACATTAATGTTTTAAATACAATGTGGATTCACAATTCAATAAACATTTCAAATACATATGTAATAGTTTGTGCCATGTAAGACAAGCACTGCATTTGTTAGAGTAAATCTTGAGGGCAAACACATGACTACAGCAGTGTTTACAGTGTTAGCCTACACTTTGACTGGTTGTGATGGACCATGTGATCATGGCATGGGTGAATTCTACTCCCCAGGGGGTGCTGGAGGTGGGGGTGATTCTTGTGATGGATGGATGAATGAGCTACCATGGCACCAAAAATGGGTGGAGCTATACCCTTTATTAGGATCTCAATCAAGGACTTGTTTCAATCAGTTACAAGGTTTAGTGCTTTGCAACAAAAAAACAACAGTTTCACCCATTTTTGATTTCATGACACTTCATTTTCCTATCACTGGGTGAAATCTCTGCCTGACTGAACACTCCAAATTGTGATCATCACTGATGTATATTTTATTTGTGCCTCATGCACTCAGACGTAGGCCCTCTCCCACACACAAGTTCTCATTCACTATGCTCTGTACACTCAGTCTTTCTCTCTGTCACAACCACCAACAGATTTCTGTTCCCTGTGAAATGAAGGTCATATTGAATCTGTTCCATTAAGGATAGCTGTGTTGTTTTGTTTCCTTATTGATCAAACAAGCATATTTGTTTAATGCATAAATGTCAGTTTAGCTAGAACCCTTTTTAGAAAGGGTTGTGACGCTTGTGTGATAACACATACATCAAAGATAAAAAACAGATTTGATACAAAACCCACTTTCCTCTTTTGCTTGCCACCCTAGCGTAATGAGAAATGTTTCACTTTTTAGATTGGACTGGAGAAGGACTTCCCACTTCAAATCAAAGCAGGCAATTACATAAATTAGCTTCAAATATAGTGCAATTAAAAAATTCAATGCCCTCAAGAAAGGGCAGCCCCGGAGAGTCTTGATCTGTCAGAGTGAGCCCCCCCTCCCCCACCCCCCATGTAGACCCACACACACACACACACACACACACACACACACACACATACACTGAAACAAAGAGCTCTGTATGTGGCTATCAGACATAGCACTAGATATTACCTTTCCCATCTCCCTCCTCCCTATGTCCTCACTGCTCCTGCTAAAGAAGGGAGAAGGTCCCTGTGATTAAGAGAGAATGAAAGTAAGTGTTCAGTAAGTCAGTTCAGCACAGGCAGAGGAATCCAGATTGCAATTTTCTTTGGTTTTGTTTTTTCCCCACATTCTGAGGTTGAGCCTATGGGTACTCATTTGCACTGAATAGATATGACTCATGTGATGGAAGGTTATGTGTATATTCTGAATATTTTTTTTTCTCCGGGTCAAGATGTGGGTACTCTTGAAGGTCCAATCATGCACTGTGATTGTTTGATAAAGAAGGGAACTGAGCTACTCATTGGGTAACAGTGATATTCACACACTGTATCATTTAAATGCACACAATCACTGGTCCTTTTGGTCTCTCTACATAACCAAGCTACAAATGAAAAACCAAAAAACAATTAACAGCTAAGGAGGGTTTGGCAGAGCAGTCTGAACATTCAAACAACGTAAGACAGGGGTCACAACCAACACATTTAAAGGATCAGATGTAGCAAACTCAGTGTCACCCTCAGAACATCAGGAGTGGACAGCACATTGCCCATATGCCAGTTGTTTGCTTGTTAAAATTTACAAGAAGATCTTACTTTCTTTGTGTTGTCAGCCATCTTGATGTCACCCATTGGGTGTGAGCTAGTTCCTGTGTGCAATCAGGACACTCTGGCCTCAGGCTACAGAGGAGGCTAATAAGAACAAATTTACATTCCAACTGCTCTGGGTTGCCAGGTGCTTGGAACTAATTGTGTGCAGTGTGCGAAGGAGATTACTCAAGTTATTAGTCCAATTTGGCAATGCCAGGTCTAACACAGATGGTCAGATTTCAGTAGTTATTATGCAATTTGATTTCATTTTTACAAGACAGGTTTATGTAAATAAGGGAGTTCAACAGGAGAAATAATAAAACATGAGTTACCAGTGGAAGGTATTGATTTAAGCAAGAGTCCTGGGAAAAGCTGAAGTGTTTGCAGGTAAGGAAAAGATGTCACATGGATCGATACCTCAGCACAGTTTATAAAAGCTTTGAACAGGGCCTTCCCGTGGGTAGGGTCCTGCAATCAGAGAAGGTGAGGGAGCTGCAGGCAGCGTTGCAAAGGCAGCGGCCATTATTCACCAAATCAGCCAAGAGGGGTGACACAGCAGCTGAGCCCGATTTGGCCTTAATCCCCCCGAAACTAACGCCAATTGAAAGTTCAGAACGTTCCTCACCCATGAGCACCTGAACGATTCCTTCAGCTGACCTCTCAGGATACACCCTAATTACACAGCACTCAGGTGGACGGCGTGCAGCGTCTAGCCTCTCCCCGATGGTAAGAATGCAGTATCCGGTTTGACTCTGACTTTCAGTCACAAAGGATAAATGTGTACATTTTCTGTAAAAAAGAATAATGATTACTGTCTCATTTTTTTCCAAAACAGTATTACTGTGAGAACTTTGATTCAATTATATCATTATTCCTTTAAATTTCCTTTATCTGTTGATTACCTACTCACTATCCATGTGTGAATTGCTTCAAAAAATAAGTCATAGAAAATGAATATGTGACAGTACATTTACGAAGGGTTTGAGGGTACAAACAGAACCTTCAGAGAGTATGACCAGTGCATGGTTCCCAGGAAAAGGCTGTAAGGAAAAAAAGGAAAAAGAGAGACTGGGAGAAAACTAATCTTTAAATGGACTAGGTGTTATCAGCAGCCTGGTGTGTAATTGGTTTTTGTGTTATCATTATTACATTGTCAGATAGGTGCTAATTGAAAAGCTGATTTATTAGCTCTGAGATGGTCAACAGAGAATTGCAGTATTGTTGTCATAAAATTGTGGTTCCAGATCACTTTTAAAATAATAAAAGCGAAAGGTTACCTCCCCTAAGCATACGGTGTCTCTTTTTAAAATTCTCATGAATCCTGACATAACCCTAACAGTTTGTATTGCAAGATGGAATGTTTTTGGAATGTGCAAATTAGATTTTTGTGGAAGTACCACAGTGTACTGTCTTCAGTCATGGCTATATTACTGCAAAAACCAATCAGTCAGCGACAGAATTATTGTTATCGCATTAAAGAATATGTGAAAATGACAAAATCCCATGCGACTAAACTTTAATGTTGTATTGGTAAATGGAATAAACAAGAATTTTGGCTGCTGCTGATCTTTAGAGATGCAAAAACTTTGGACTGACATATTTGCCATTGTATGCGTATATACAGAATGTGCAACTGCGGTCTATGACTACTTTCATTAGTAAATGCAGTTACAGTACTGTTTGAAATGTTACAAAAAAACCAAATCTGAGGAAAACAAAATACTCACAACAGCAACAACACAGATGTGAGATTTGTACTGAAATGTTTTCACAGCTTGCCATCTTTTCATTGGGAAACCAATCCACTCCTTTATTAAGGCCCCTGTTGACCAGACCTCAATATGCTGAACTGCAGGAGTGAGTGCTTTACTTATGCGTCGAGCCTTTCAGTCATGCTCAATTTATTCAGTAAGACCAAAATACATCACTTCCTGTAAGTTGTTGAGCAAGTACAGAATAAAAAACAATAAAGCCTGCTACAAATGTTCAAATGTAGTTATACCTTTCCAAATTTTTCATCCAAATTTTTGTTTTGGCAGGAAAAAGCTCACCTGGAGAGTTACTGTTTCTTAATTTGAGCTCACCTCTGCTGGTCTCTGTGGGACACACATAAGGTTGTGGAGGGATCAGACATTAGTCATGGTAAATGCACATATTTGTGCTAGGATCAGACTCTAGCGTCAGATATTGACGCTATCTACACACCGGCACAGCATGACTTTAATTGCTGCGATTTGCACAGTCTGTTTGATATTTGAAGATGATGGCAGGAAACAGGAAATGTGAAAGCCCTACTGACATTTTCCAGATTCACTGTCAAAACATCTGCAGAAGGTGGCATTATTTATTGGAGTGATAAGGACAGATGAACACTTTGTGACAGAATAATGTTTAAATGCTCATAAGGGCTTCTGGAGGCACTGTTATGAATAGGACCCTTCGTCACAATGTAGTGTGAAGGCGAACCTGCCGTTGAAACTGCTAAAAGAGATATAAAAAACTACTAGGATCACTGTAATTATTGCTTCTCTCGTGTCTGTTTCAACAAAATACTAAAAGAGACTGAGTGAAAAATCTCATTTTGTGTAGCCAGAAGCAAACAAAATATGGTGATTGTTTTGTATTCTCAGAAAGTGAGGAGATTAAATCAATTTGGGGTAAACGTAGTGTACACTTTGTGCGAAGCTTTTCTGCCTTTTATTCTGGTGTCCCTGGTGCAGCATGTGTGGTGATCGTGCTTCTGAAGTGTTCGTCGGGACCCCAGGGAGGTTCGTCATGCCAGAAGCCTGCACACTGTTCTGAAAGAATGAGAAAATGATTTTTTGAAATTGAAAACTGATGAAACTGCTCTGGGGGGCATAAAATTCTTGCAGTCCACGCAGACTATTCCCCCCTCAACCATCCCATGTCTGTGGGCTATTATTTTCTTTGTATCCCAGTAGATTGGTTTCATTTTATTGTCAGTCTGAGATTGTTTCATGTTTTCATTTAGCATGTTATTTTTTTCCATTCTGAATCTATATAATCAGGGCAGATGAGAAAGATAGCAGGATTGGGAAGGGGGGGTGAGGGGAATCGATATGTCATTATCCGTAAGATAGTCTGGCTGTAATCCCCACTGGCCTGCTGTTTGCTGGTTGCGTGTAGGATGCTCTGTGTTCTCTCACCCCACACTCATATAACTGGGACTGGGGCTACGGCTATGCAGCTGCCAGTACAAGGCAGAGGTCATGTGACAGGAAATAAAATGGTCTGTTCTGCTTGGGAGGCTTTTGATACTACAGTGAATCTGTGTTTTAAACAAACTTTTTGCTGGTTTTGTGAAAATGTTTTTGCTAAGTCTGGATGATGGCCATAAAATTGTCATGTAAATATGTTTTTTTCCCCTGCCTCACACCTCCTTCATGACTGGACTTAGATAACTTGCTTTATTAGATTGATGATGTAAATTGACACATCATAACAATACAAAATGGTTTCATTATGAGAGTGTGACTGAAGTCCAGAATATTATTACATTAAGCTCATACATAATCTAAAGGATTTAAAGTTTCTAAAAATCTGTCAATTTGTCTCTTTTAAGCCTCTTATTTGAAACTCAGACGGGTACAGAGGATGTACTGCACCTGTCACTCTGTGTAAGCAGGTTACTGCAGGATAACTGAAATGGTGTCTGAGGCACATGTTTTACCTTGGGGGGGGGTGGTGATGAGTCACCATCTTAGGATGCAACTTCAGTATGAATGCAACTTAATGCAGGGTAGTTATGTTTATCCATACAATGAGCGAGTGAAATCAGAGACATACTGTAGAAATACTATCTTTCTGTAAGGACCTCCATAGGAATATATACCTCCCCTTCCACTGAAATTACTCAAAGAGTTTGCATATACCTTTTCCTTTCCATCAGTGATGCAGTATTTATTGATGTATATATAAATTAGTATGCATTTCTACATTTTCAAATAAATCAAACCAACAACCTGCACTAAGAAGAAAGTTATTTTCTTCTATTTTCTTCTTCATTTGTCCTTCTGGGGTAACCCTTGAAGGTTCTTTTTAGATGTTGAAATCTTTAAGGGGTTCTTTATACACCCCTCAGTGAAAGGTTCTACAGGACAGAGACTCAATAGAGCAATATTTATATAAAAGAGGAACCTTTAAGGGTTTCCCTGGTGGGACAAACAAAGAACCCTTAAGGAACCTCTTTTTCTTACAGTGTACTTATTCACCAAGTTTCATGCTTCTGTCGTCTGTTGTCTGTAGCTACTGTTCACGATGGATCAGATGAGCATACTTGTTTTGTCTAATCTCATCTTCCTCTTATGTGTTTTTGCCTTGGTGCTCATGGTACATTGCTGTTTGGTGTCTTCTTCCATGGTTCACTTGTGTAACAGCTGCTGGAACTGAAAATAGCTGTTAACTGTTAAATAGCAGTTTTTCATTGATAGTTCCAATTTGGCCAAAGGTGAAGAACATTTGTTGGATGGAGTTAAATCTGTTTTACTCAGCTGTGTATTTATCTTTATTATGGTACAGATACTGGTGTGTAGTTTTCAGATGCACACAAGAGTGACAGAGTTGATTGCATTTATGCTTTCAAGCTGATATACATGATCCAAGCCTGTAAGCACCAACTTTTGACAATTGCAGCAGCAAACTTTATTTTCAGGCAGAATATGAGCTCAGATCATACTGTGTGCTCATAGCTGATCTTAGATGAATCAAAAAGCTTACCAGTTCATTATGGCAGGGTGCGAACAACACTTCTGATATGTTATCACCTGCATCCCTCTGCCTGTTTCACCCTGGCACTCTCTCACTGACTTTCTCCCTCTCTCTCTCCACCATCGCTCTTCATCTTCCTCACTGTCTTTCGTCTGCTTGTTAACGCAAAACACAACATTTTCACATTATCACAAAGCTTTCATATGTTCTACTTGATACTCTGCTGACAGACAGCATCCAATTATCACTGGAACGCTACGCATCAGGAGGGACTCTCGCTTGATGTGTTTGAAAAGAGACAAAGCGCTTTTTTAAGTCTTTGTATCACACTGAAGGAAAGACTTTTAAACTATACATAAAATATGGAAAGACGTATCCTTTCATTCCATTAATGTCTTAATAAACACATGCAGTTATTTTTTGGGGCTCTGAATCACTGTGGTTTTGCTGTCTTTTGTTTCTGCTTGTTGTACTGCTGTGGCTATCGTCACGCCAGCTCACTGAGTGCACCAGCAGCCCCCATGAGCCAAGATGCTCTCCAGATGCTGTCCCGCTGTTCTCTTGCAAAAGCATTGTTCATTTATGGGTCATGAGTAATCCATCACTGTCACAGCCTGGTCCACCTCCTCTAAGACGTGTCCCATGGGACAACACTAGGGGGCAGTGTGCTGATCTACTGTTGCTGCCTGATCCTAATACTGTATTATTGACGCATTCCTTAAATTTACTCATTTGTGAGATGGAATTGTCATCTCCGAATTAATCCTGATCATAGAGCATGCTTTTATCCGAGGATCAGTTGACCATCCGATACACTGTATGTAATAGTATACACGTACTGTGGTTTGCTTGGCACAAAAGCTTATCTTTCCATTCTGCAGATACACAAAAACTCTTCTGGGCAAAATATACTATACTGCACAGGATGAGAAGACAGAAGCACAGGAGTGTCTCACATGTTGCTTGTAATCTCTGTGTTATGAACACGCCCTTGTGGTTTCTGGTGACCGTGTGACATGCTTGATAGGGCATAAATGGAGTCACACGAGCGTGAGACCGAACAGTACCCAGGGACTCCACCCCCGTTCCCCCACCCCCAGGTCAGGGGCCATCGCTGTCCTGCCCGGGGCCTGTGCTAACTCGCAAATCCCTTCAGAGGACACGCTGTGGCGGGCCTTCCTCAGGATCACAGATATCCAGGTCTGGTAAATGGTACCAGGTCTCAGTGGCCCACAGTGAATCTGGGTCAAGAGCTGACTCAAGCTGTACTGCTCAATTTCCCCACATCTCATCCTCCTCCGTGCCCCCGTGGGTGAGCACACAATCTCTCAAGACTGAGGTCTCTCAGTTCATCCTTGCTCTACTGTGGAATAATTAATCTCTACAACTAATCAAAGGGCAGTGATAGCGGGCACCGACAGCCGCAAACTGCAATCCTCAGAGCCGTGAGCGGGCAGCCATGAGCTTAGCCGCCTGCCGATCTGCCCCTGTTCACCCTGGCCGCTGCTCCTGCAGCTGTTCCCATCTCCTCTGTCCCTCCCGTCCCTTTTGGCTTTGTGCTCACGTGCGTTCTGCAGCTTGGAGCTCAGACAAGCACAGTTTCTTTTGATTGGTTCCCATGCCACTGATCAGTGAACCAATAAAAAGGTTTTGCTCTGGACAAGAATAATACAAGGATAATTTCACAACAGTCAATTACATGAAATGTCAAATACCTCCATCTAAATTTTGCGGTGAGGATACCTCATTCTTCCCATATTACCCTGTAGAACTCACTAACATAAACTGCAACCCTCAAAACTCGAATGTTGACTTGAAAAACCTTATGATAAATAGTTTCTATTAATATGCTCTTTGAACAGTCTGCATGTTGCAATGAAAGACTCCATTGAATTTCTAATAATGGTTTTTAATTCATGTCCAAACATGAATGTTCACACAATGCACCAAGATGAAATTATTTTATGTTTCAGTTGAATAGCCTATTCTACCATTTGTCCAATCCATTTACCCTCAGTTTAGACAGTGCATTGTATCGTCCTGTACTGAATTCTCATGCAAAAATGAATAAGATTCTTGAGTCATCGTATAGTGCTGTAATCGCCATATTCAGTTACAAGCTATACTTAAAAGAATCATGGATTGTTCATGATTGTTATGTCAATAAAACATGTCTCAGCATGCATCCACCTGGTGCCTGTTTCCCCCAGACCCAGGGGGAGTAACCTGTGCATATGTATCAAATAGCCCTCATTTTTTTCCCCACGCTGCAGCAACAACATCAATAAAAGCAGAAAATGTTTGCTTTGCTAGCACCTAAATGTCCATGTATGAATGTAGTAAACAATACAATTTAAAATGCTCAGGAGTCAGTGTGAGTTGAACAAAAGCAGGGGTTCCTTCAAGAAGCTGCCAATAATCCTTCTTTGGTACTCAGCATCCTGCTTGTAATTTCTGAAGGTTTCCTAAGTCCAGAAACCTCAACGTGTAAAGCATCACTGCACTTACCTATACCAGGGCTCGATTCAATGTGATAATTGCCTCTGTCTCTACGGGGATTAGCAGGATGTGTAGGTAGTGGTTCACACTTGAATTCAGAGTGGCATATGATCACAGTATCCCAATGTTCTCAGTACCCCAAAGAAGCTTGTCAGCAATGGTTTGCTGAGACATTCACAAGGTGATGAGGGAGAGGAATGAGCCTATCTGGGATACATCTTATCACTGATCTTGGGGCACCTTAGCAGACCAGACGGATTAGGAGCTCAAACACTTGATCCACAGCTCATAGTGCTTGGTGACATTATCTCACACACACACACACACACACACACACACACACACACACACGCACACACACATACACACACGGGCACCCACAGGCCCCAAGCCACACAGTCTGCACCCATAAGTCCCAAAATCTCTCCCATGTCACATGACAAAACTGAGAGCGCTGGACTCAAGAGATGCTGAGAATGTGTGGGTGATGCTTGACTATCAGATAGAGACCTTCACACAAGCGGGGATCAGAAAAGCTTATGCCTTCATCCATCTGGTCATGAGTCTTTGCCCACTAAGCCCTCCTCAATACCCTGCCATGTCTCCCGGATCTGTTTCTTGTGTCACTTTGAATTCTGAATAAAGCTATTAGAAATTAGCATGAATCCAGTAATACCGATACCAAGTGATTTTAAAGGAATATTTTCTCCTCACAGTGTGGCTCCCAATTATTTTTTTTTGTGTGTTATTAAAAATTAATTTAAGAAACATGATTATACAGTGTCAACAGGTGTGTCCAGGGGCACCTGAGAAAAGGACATTGACAAAACACACACACACACACACACATACACAGACTACTGTATACACACAGACACACACACACAAAAACACAGATTCACGTTCCATACACGCTGCAAGAACAGTAAAGTGCATAGAACATGAGGTCTTATAAATATTTCCTTGATGTAGATCCTGAGATTTCCTTGCTGATTCTTTCCAGAACGTTCCCAGGGTTTGAATGCTTGCCCTGTGCATGGTGCTACTGCAGCACTGGCACAAACGGGGCAGCCGGTGCGGCTTTCTCAATCAGGCCTTTAAATGTTCATTAAGGGAAGGGGAAAGCGTGACAGTCTCAGGAAATGAGCATTTTGTGCAGCGCCGGGGCTGAATAATGCAGGAAAAGGAGCCCTTGTCTCCGCGGACGCTGCCTCGTCCCAATGTCGCTAGAAGGTCACCGGCTTCAAACCCAAATTGTTGAGCATTCAGCGGCCCTTTGAAGAGCATCAGAGGAGAGACTGATGTGGTGAGGAAATCCCTCATCTGCCACCTCCCCCACTGTGTAGAGAGGCACACCGAGCAGCGAAAAGCAGCTCTCTGCAGAATGCTTAAAACACTGACACATTCACAGTTACCCCCTCCCTTTTACCGTTGCTCCCCACTCACTCACTTGCTTACTTGTTCAGTTGATCAGTCACTAAATCAGTCTTATCTGCTGGAGTGCATAAGAATGTTTTCTACAGTGACTTTTCTCATGAAAACAACATCTGACAGAATACAGAAAGATATTGCCAAACGCTGATAATATTTATTGGATTTTAAGAGAATGAATCAGTAAACAATCCATGAGCACCCAAACATTAGCAAACATGGTATTTTATAAAAATAAACACTCATGTTCTTGTTTGTGTAACCTCTCTCTGAAAAGATATTTCTGGGAATGTTATTGTACATGGAATATACATGTCTCTTTGAGCTTCACCTACCAACTGCCTGGGGCTAACATACAATATATCTAATATTAGCCAAAATACCTAGTATCATTTTGCTATAAAAGGCTGCTAGCTTACCTCAGGGACAGCTGACTAATGGTTTGTTGTGAGTCAGTGGAAACACATGTGTACATTAAACATTTACATCTGTCTTTTGTTCTGTAGAAAAGAGCAAAAGGGAAAAGAAATTTTAATTGTTTAACCACGTTGTGCTCCTCTGCATGAAAGGTGCTATGCATAATGAATGTATAAATGAATAAATATGCTGATCAATATATAGAAATATTTTTACTTATAATATCTGAAATAAAAAAAGTTCTGTCTCTTTCAAATGAGTCTCATTCAGTCATCAAATACTTTATTCTGTCACTTGCTCTCTCTACCCTTGTCTCAGATCGAATTTGCTCTACAACGGAGACTGCAAGTGCAAAGAAATCAATGCCAGAAATTTCAAAGCAGGACAGCAAGTTGGACCCCAGAATGCTGGATCCAAATGCGATATGGGTCTGGAGTGCACTCAGAGATGCTACAGGCAGGCGTAGCTTCAGAACAGGTCAGGCGGGGATAACAAGGGGCGGAAGGCATGAGAGCTGAGGACAGTCTGACTCACCTCAAACCTCTCATGTCTTTTGCCAGAACTGCTTCCTGTTTCCTGTCTGACCCGAGGCCACTGCAGAGGACCTACACTGTCCTCAGACAGGGAGTAGTCATTGGAGACCATCCACCCAACAAGATGTCACGACTCCAGTTTGTATTGCATATTTCCACATCCATAATCACGAACATGCTGATGAAAGCTGAAATGTCCTTGGTGATTAAGGTTCTCATCCTAAAATAAATCCATAAAAAACAATGCTAACCTTTTTTTCATTTACCATGAGATGTTTCATTAGCTTGCAATGAAGTGTAATGTATTAACGGAAAAACATCAGTTCTGTCAGTAACATACAGTAATCAGTAACATAGGGTCATTACTGCAAAACAAAACATTTTGGAAAAATTTAATGAGCTGGCTACCTAAAAATATTAAACTGAAATGAATCACTTTCCTTTGACAATCAAGTTTTTAATACAAACCTCTCCTTCTATAACTCACACATGTAGGGGCTGATTTAAAAGTACAGAATTTTCAAAGGAATGAATAATGCAGAAAAAGCAATAGCGCATACTGAAAGTGGGAGATGGATGGTGTTGTTTGTTGTTGTCAACTGTTAGTGCACATCTGTACTTACAGTATATGCCTATATTTGGTGACAGGAGATCAAGAAACTGGTTTGATTGTTTCATTTTAACTAAGCTTTATAACTACAAAGGGAGAGTAGCTTAAAATGTAAACCTATCAATAAAGAAAGCTACAATTCCAGTCAATAAATGATCATTTCTTAAATATGTTTAATTTGATATGATTTATAGAGTTATGAAAGGCCTTGATTTCTACAGTCTTTATCTCTGAGGTTGTATTATATAAAGCAGCACATAGCTGTGCAGCCCAGTGAATGTGGTGCCATCTCCTCCAAAGTCAACACTTGGAGCTGCACTTCCAATAACCGTTATTTTGACTGTGGATGCCGGATCCTCGCATCGCAGTCAAAGAGAGGAGGAACATGACAAACTCGTGGAAACCTGGTGCAGCACTGCCCCCTAGGAGAGCAGAACAGGTGCAGGACCTGGTAATGACTGAAGGTAGGGACACAGCATAATATGCAGAGATGGCTGTTTAATTGTGACAGTTAAGCTGCTTTTATGACCATATATCATTTTATTATCACTGGAGTTCAGATGAGGATAACCATATAGTAGTGACAGGACGCTGGGAGATTTCAGCTTTTCTTTTGTGTTCTTGTGAGAGAAATTTACAGTTGTTTATAAGAATTGTTATTTATGAAGAAAATAGCATTGAAAAACAATTAATTTTGTGGTCACACCAAGCAAAACCTACATTCAAAATGCCTATAACATAATGTAATGTAATGTAAAAATATGCAGATGATCAGAGAAAAGTTGGGATTAAAAGAGAGTTTATCCACTGAATGGATGAAAGCAAGCTGTTTGTACGGTGTGTGTGTGTGTGTGTGTGTGTGTGTGTGTGTGTGTGCATGTATGTCTGTATGTGAGGCTGTGTGTGGCTATGTGTAAGAGATTCTTATCTCACCCTACAGTGATGTGAAAGAACAAAAGATGAGGAGAGAAGAAGAGAGGAAAAATGCTGACGATACTTTCGTGGAGCGGTGAGTTGTCGTGAGTCTGTTCCGCGGGACCAGTACAGCCTGTGAAATGGGCAGCACCTACTGAGTTCAAAGAAAAATGGCTGGCAGAAATGCATCCAGCACTGAAGAAAACACTGCCAGGTCACAGCATCATCACCTTACCTCACATGCTCAAGCAGTTCCCTGCTCATTACGGCTGGCGTATCCACAAATCAGTCAAAAAAAACTTCATAGGATAATTCAAGATACAAACCGAG
Source organism: Albula goreensis (assembly GCA_022829145.1). NCBI lineage: Eukaryota > Metazoa > Chordata > Actinopteri > Albuliformes > Albulidae > Albula > Albula goreensis. The sequence goes on along the minus strand of CM040745.1, from coordinate 11,383,099 downwards.
ACAACTCCAAAAAAATATATTTGCTTCTCCCCCAAAATAATCATACAGAGCAGGTCATGTCAGGAAATAGGTCATTCAGAACTTCATTTAGTTTATGTATCCCTGAACATCAATTTGCATTTGCCTTGAAGATGTCCTTATGTGTTATCACATTTTGTCACATCCACTCACACACCTGGATGTTTTCTAAGCTAATTTAGGTTAAGCACCTGTCAATTACCTTGTTAAAAATATGCACCATGCACCTGTGATATAAAATTCTAAAAGCAAATTCAAGCTGTGCTGCAGTTTGGACAGTATTTCAAATGGACCTGAAAGTTAACAACATTTCTTGGCAAATTTCCAACATCATTGGCAGCAGTAACTCAACATAGGTAGTTCCTGGAATTACTTTCCTCTTGCGCAAACTTGTGCATTGACCTATTCTCAGCTTTATAAAATACATACACACACACATACATACAATAAGTACATACACATAAATTATTATGAAATTGAATAAATCTACAGTAAGTCTACCTGTATAACCTTGTCAAGGTAAGGCTGAGGATTTCAGCCTCATACCTGTGAACACACCTAGCTTTTGAAAGCCTTGCTCAGAAATCGTTCCAGGTCTTTTCCAGCCAGTTCAGTGGTGGCCTGCTGTTTAAAATGCATAGTTATCCCTCTGGATAAATCATGGCTGGGGCTTCGTTTGCGTTTGGCATTCCAGAGATGAACGGGAGGTAATGGTTCCGTGCTACACTGCTGGCACTCTGCCACGGAGCACGGCCCTCCTGGGCAGGAGAGAGGGGTCCCACCTGTGACCTGATGACTCTGCCAGAAATGCATTCAGCCTCCATCCTTTCATCTCGGAGTTCACAGGAACTGGCTGACAGCAAGTTCACTTTCATCTTGGCCTTGGCTTAATGACATGTTTACTCTGCTGGCGTGAAGTGCACTGCCTGGAGTATCTGCACCTCGAGTGTTGCTCGATTTGCCGGTTTAGCATCCCTTAGTTTTTCTGCAGATAGAAGAAGGCTGCCACAGACTGGCCATTCATGCCCCTTTTTTTTGTTTGCCTGTGTCACAGTGTGTTTGTAATGCTATACCATAGCTCTCTAAACATGGAGAGACACTCCATTTTAGTCTGAGCCCTTGGGCCAAATCTCTTTGTAGCCAAAACAGCTCTACGTAGACAGACTCAAGCACACTAAACAATGAAAGTACCGTTGCTGATTCTGAGCACATTGACTCGTGTCTGACACCAAAAATGTAGTGAGAGATGTAAAAAATCCCTCAACTGCCTCTCCAGCATATGTACTTCCAAAGTCTCACCTAAATCCTAAACTGTTAGCAAGCAATATCTTTTGTTCTCATACTGCTTTAAATTACACACAGCCCTTCCCCAGCTCTGTTCTTCTTGCTGTTATGTAATTTATCCCCAGTAGCCTCCATAAACCATCTACAGCCAATGATTGCACAATTGTACTACATCACGCTCCACCAATCACGTGTCTTTCACAAAGGCTGGAGAAATAATTCAAAGACACAGGGAGAGTCTGTTATAGATGGAACCCATAGTTAGCAATCATGGGCTCAGGGAAGACACCTTGGAAGACGAACAGAGGAGCCGTGAAAATAAATGGCCCTCTGGCATTTCAATCAGGATGTGCTGAAGGCGCTCAAAACTATGGGCAATAAAGGTATACTGTAATAAGAAAGTATATGTTGTTCCTCCAGAACGAAAGGGTTTCTGATGGAAAAATGTGAAGTTTCCATCGTTTTTTTGTGCTTTCTTCTAGTTCTGCAGTTTGATTGGTTTTTGGTATTGCAAAGGTTTCTGCTGTAAAGACATTTCTCTGTAGGGCTGAAAAAACCTTGACTCACACCACTTTGAAGTGTTGAGACATGGAGTACCTGACCATTTGATGGAGCCATGCAATACATCTGTGCCACCTGGAAAGCAAATGGAGCTCAGCTTTTACAGACATATGTACAGTTAAACAAACCCCAGTCAATTGGAAAGTGAATTACATGTTTACAGTGTATAAAATGCCCACATTCGCACATTTATAGAAAATACGATCCTCTGAACCTGCTGCTTCTACTAATGAGATGGGGGATCACCTCAGAGTTGCATGGCAACACAAGGAAAAATTCCACTAGCTGAATTGTGTCATCTAGTGACAAATAGCCACCAATGGCTGTGCTGCAGAAAGCCAGAAATAAATCACAACTCTATTTTTTTGGCAGCCTTCGAAATTTCTGCTTCTGTGTGGGCAATCAGAGGTTGAACCTCCATCAAAGCCACAGTGCCCACCCTGAAATGACACCGATTGGCTAACTTTATCAGAGGTGGGGACATGGACCTTCCCACCTGAGAACAGTGTTTGGTGGACCACCAAACAAGTCCAAATATAATTCAATGATGCTGGGACAAGCACACGCTACAAAGTTGATAATCTGTGAATTTCCTGTCTTTTTAAAATTGCTCAAGCCAGCTTGCATTTGTCTCTGAGTGTGGGAGTTGGCACAGATGAATCGGCAGTTGAACCCCACCAAAAGAGCTGTGTTCACATATCTCGTACAAAAAATTTCTCCATACAGGCCCCAATGAAGACAAAGAAGTCCTCATTTGGGTGGACTTCCAGGGAGTATGCTATTATAGCTGCATCAAATAAACATCTACAGTGAAATTTAAAGATATAAAGAATGTGGCCATAAAATTATGTATTCACACTGCCCTTCTTCAGCCTGCTAACTTTCTCAAACACATTCTTCACTTTTGACTAGCAGTAAAAGACATTACATAAACACTGCTCACAGCAGCTTTATTATTCCAGAGAGCCAATATACTTTACTCCACATTTATGTTAATCGGCCATTCTGTTTGCTTCCTTAATTGCCTTTCCTTTTTCCTAATCAGCAATCTCCTCTGCTCTTCTCTTTATAAAGCCAACAGCCATGCAGGGGGAAAACTTATTACAGAAGCATTTTCACACAGTAAATTATAAAGAGAAGTTTTTTAAGGTCAACAACCTAGGCCATAACTTAAAGCTGCCTGCAAAGACTTTTTGGTTGTCTGAAAAGTTACATGTACATCTGCTTCATGCAGTCTGGGGCTTCCAAACTTGCTGGTGGTTCCCCAACATATCTTGGGTCAAAGACAGAAAGACATTGTGAACAGGTCACCAATATAATGCAAGGCCAGACAGACACTCATGGACAACTTTGGAGGTAAATGTGATGTACCATGTGTCATGTCATCCTACACAGAGCACTGTATTTGCCTATGAATTAAGATGTTAATTCATGATAATGAGTTTGCTACATATAGTATGCTTCTGGGAGGGTTTTGGAATACACGTTAATTAAAGTGTGACCAATTTGGAGATATCATCAGGAGATGAGAGAAAATGAATTAAGAACCTGTTATAAAACTATTTAGAATTCATGTCACAGCTTTTATAAGATCCCACCTGTGAAATATGAGAATCCCTGAAGCTTGTCTGACCATTATAAAAAAAAGGTCTTCTCAAGAATATAGCCTGTGGTTTAAAAGCTAATCCCTCCTGTGGTGATCTGAAGACAAACCTGTCTCTATACAGAGAGCCCTCCTTCAATGAGCAGTGCATGACAGGAGCCTAAAATTCATTTCATACTGTGACAGCTGCAGTTTTTTTGGCCGTATACATTCTCAGTTGAGCATTACATTGAACCATTTTCACATAAGTGGAGACCTAAACCATTAGATATATCGGTCATAAAAATAATAATTGGTAAAATTAATTACCGCGGAGCTGTGAGATCTAGCTTACACATATTCGCCCAAACACACACAGACACATAGATAATACACACAAACACAGGACCATGCGCATATCCCTTTGGGAATTAATTTAGAGGTTGTTGGTGTTGGGTGTGCCTCCTCACCCTCAGAGTATTAGAGGCTGATTAATGGCTTCCTTTGCAGCAGTGAGTGATGTGTTTTAGCAAACCAGTCCAGAGGAGACTCTCCTCACAGCCTTGTCTGTACTAATATCCCTTCTTCGAGAGGCGAGCTATAGACAGGCGGGCTCCAAACTCAGCTGGACCTGTTTGGCATTGCGTCCCCTTCCCAGTCAGGTCAGCGCAAAGACCGTGTCCTTCACAGTCCTCTTAAATGCTTGACTACATGCTGTCCCGCCAAAACACAGACTGTGAGTGTTACCTTTGTGTCTGTGAGTACACTGGGTGCACTAATTGAGAGTGCTCTGTGATGGATATATCCCAGGGTACGCTGAGAATCCTGATTGATTTTTGGAGGGATTACAGAGAAGCTGGTAATCATATTTTTGAATGTGAATGAGGATTGAGCTGCCATGTGAGTGGGCTAATCATCTGTTGACAAATACACAAACAGATGAGCATTTAAGGCAAAATTTATGGCGTGAGACTTGTCTCAAAACTAAGGGAGATGGAGCACCAGACCCACTGAATGTGCAGGTTGGTGATGTCTGCTTGAAACAAGCTAATCTCCATTCAGCCCATCATGGCAGAGAGGAGGTAGTGATGAGTTATGTTCCACATTATAAGCTTAATTTAGAATTTAGGGTTCCAGACTATTCCAGAACATACCCAGAGAGCCCAGGTTCTCCACCAGACAGTCAGATACCTGGCTGAATAGCAACATTCAGTCCCAGAGCTGAAACAGCTTTATGTGACCTATACAGTTTGAATATAACTTGTACAATACAACTTTGATGTATGCGCTGTTAATAAGAGAGGTTATTTATGACTTTGTAGAAATAAATCAAGCTAATTAATAACATTTGGTCCCTGACTGAAGACCTGACAATGCACCCTCATGTGACGTTTTCAGTCAGAACACAATGCATTTAAATTACAGCTCTGTTGTGGTCTGCTTATAAGAAAGGTTATTTGCCTTTAGAATTCTGTTTTCTAAAAATCCAGCATATGCACTTTAACAAGGGAACAAGAAGTAGCAATATATTTCTAGCATTGTTGCTGTCATGACAGTTTCAGTAGTCTGTGCCAGGAGAGGAGTAATGCGCTCCCACAGGAAGGGCCCCAGGGGACAGTGGACCACTGAGAGACGGATGGAGTGCCTGTTTCCCTGGGAGCCGTGAGATGGGGACACCTTATGAAATTCAAATAAATGAACCGCAGCTCGTAGCAAGAGAATGTTTTTAGTTGAATATTTGGGTCACGCTATGAGAGTTCTATATATATATATATTTTTACCTTGATGAAAAAAAAAGGATGGGACTAGTTTCAGCAAACCCATTTTATGGTTAATCAACACAGGGACTACCCATATGTTCAGTGCCGTGGAAACCAGGGATGCTGGGGGAATACCAGATCATTTTGTGCCATACATCCACTGCAGTTTTACCTGGACACTTCTGTATTATCCTCAGCACCTCTATTCACAACCTTCTACTGGGACATCATAAAGCCTGCTGTGAATTTGCCAGGGGCCTCATAATGGCGCTGCCTGTGATAAGAAACATGCCGCAGTCCTTCCAATCCAGCAGCAAGGGTGGTTCAGCTGAATCTGGGTGAGTGCTTCTTGTAAAGCCTTGTTTTGCCTCAAGTATGAAAATCGCATAGCGAAGACATTTAAGGCCAAACAGTGTGTGACATGACAAGGAACAAATTGCAGCCGGGCGTGACGACAGAGCTGACTGGGAGCCTTAGAACGCCTTGGCTTGAGCTGCCATGTGCCTCATTACTTCTGTGTTAGATGATGACAGCCACCTCTTCGGAGCAAGCGTTCATACATCGCTGTGACAAGATTGCGTGCACCTTGCTGATCTGCTGGAGAACAGCAGTGGATAATTCTGTACCTTTCACCAAACCTTGAGGATGAAAAAACCAAACCCTAAACCATCCAACCAGGTGATCTGACACAAACAAACTAGGATGATGACATAGGATGTATACAAGAGTTATCTTTTACTTATTTTCGTCACATTCCTGTAAAGACAAATTATGCTCTCACTACGGAAACCATATGAGGACACGTCTCATGCAGCCACCACTGCTCCTTTTAAAGGGGCATTTCACTGTCTTTAGTTTTAACCTTTGCAGTTTCATTGCCTGTGGTCTTTCTGGACAGAAAAGGTAGAATTTCTGTTTGCCCTGTGCTCTGAAAGGATAGAGGAGCCATGGTGGGGCCTACTTGGACCAGCAAAAGCTTTGGTGTGTTGGAACAGAAAGCGATTCTGAATACAGTAGAATACTCCTAACTGACTTCAAATATTAGACACAAGTAAATAAGTAACAAAATGCTTTTACAGATTACACTTCTAAATTGAAACCTAATGTGGGATAATTGTTTAATTGATCATCAACTGGCTGCTGGTCAAGACTAACTCCAAGTCAAGAAATTCAACATTAAATATGTCTGTTAAAAAGTAACACTGACTGCTCTCTAAATACTTTTGATGTCTGGCAGTGCTTCAGGAATAATAGTTTTAATATTTTTTTATATATATATATTTAAAGAGGTCTCAGGAGGGGGGACACAAATGTTATCTGACAAATGTTTCAGTTGAAAATATAGGTTAATGCTATAGTAATATCCAATAAATCACCCAGATACAATTACTGTATGAGCCATGACCAGGTTATAAAGCACCCGGAGGGGACAGGGGCAGCAGTGGGTCATTGTAATCACCAAGACAAATGAACAGAAGCCACCTGGATATAACCATTTTTTATCATGAATCATGACTGCCACTGCCATCTCACCTGGACCTGCTCAGGGCACAGTACACACCAGAGAGAGAGGCAGGTGGGCAAAGGCGCGAAGGGCCAGTGAACAAAGAGCATGAAGTATGTCAGAATATTCCGGTTAAAGAGGAGGTGGCAGAGGACCCCAACCAGTGCATTAACAGGGTCCAGCAGCGGAGCCACTGTCGGAATGGGTCAGCCGAGGTGGTGGAAGGAAACGGCTTCTGTGACAAAAGAGCCCAGGGCGCACACGCTTCGCGTTGTCTCATCCTCTCCTTCTCAGCGCGCTGAAAATTCATCAGGCTGACGCGTCCGGAATGCTAACCGTGAAACCGGCCCAGCTGGCGGTCCGGCGGCCCCGCAGCGCGTCACCTGGACGCTGCCGCTGAAGGCTGGAGAACAAAGGAGAGAGGAGCTGGAATGAGGTCCCTCTTTATCAGATCTTCTCACACACAGCCAAGGAGAATGGCCAGCCGGCTCAGCTGCCTCTGATACCTTTGTGAGAAGTGACATTTGCCTATGGGCACCCAGCGAGCCAGCTGTCCCAGTAATGCAGAGAAAGGGAGTCAGACACCATGATGAAAAGTGTCTGCCCCAGCGACGGCTAAAGCTATGGCCTTAAATACGGCTCTCTGTTTTCCACTGGTTCAGTCTGCAGTAAGAGTAACAGACATGTCCTTATTCCTAAGCTTTACTAAATAATAATAAGGATAATAATGATAAAAGACCATAAAATGCCTCTAAGATATGGCTGTGGTCTGTTACTCTGTGTGATATGTAGGCTAGGCTTGGCAGTTCTCAGAACGGGGTAAGTTTAGTGTCCTCAGACAGGACACCCCATCAAATACACAGAGCTCTCCCAACACAAGGATGAAAATAGATTCAACAAAAACAGCCCTGACATGGGATGTAGGCATCCCATTAGGCTTGTAGTGTGAAATTACTTCTGTCATTGGTCTGTGGACTCCCATAGAAAACACAGAACTGGAAGACGAACCCTTGCAGTGAATAACCTTGGAAAATGGTTTAATTCTGTGACAAAATCTGCAAAGGTGATGTTAATAACTCCATCCTCAGGACAACAATGAAACCAACCCAGCCAAAAGCACATTGATAAGAACTCTGACAATAAATTGTGTCAAACTGTAAGAAGACCAGAGACAGGGGGTAAAATCCAGTTACCAGAGTCTATTTCATTCATTTCAAAGAGATCAATGCATGCAAAAGAGTTTAAAAAGTCTAATACTTACTCTTTGATCATTGCTATTATTGGAGCATCTGGGTAAATACATGGAAAATATATGTCAGAAGGTTTTATTTTATGGAATTAACTGATTTCTTAACCGTTAATCCAGTTTGAGACAGCCTACGCAAGACCCCATGAAAGTCAATGTTCTCCAGGTACCTGTCAATCAAAGAGATGTGGAGAAGCTCTCCGGCTTTTGAGCCTTTCCATTAGATACTTTTATTTGAATTTTAAATACAGTAAGAGCCTGCTGCAGGGTCCCTTGGTGACACACATCGCAAGCGCAATCAGCCCAGAGAGAACAGAGAACAGCAATCAGGCATGTCTTTGCCTTTGCCTCAGCAATCTTCCCGGGCAAACACACCACCTCTCAAAAGCACTGCTTATCTTTTCTTGAGCACACAGAGAGAATGGTATGGGGGTGGGGGGGGGAATAAAGGGAATAGCATGTAATAAAAGGAGGAATGAAGTTTCTCATTTGGCAAGTTCCTGATCACTTTCTGTTTAATTTTGACTGTGGGCGCTCAGTCTCTGAGAGAGTACGGTTATGGTTAGGCTAGATTCTGCTTTGGTCCTTGATAAGAGGTCTGGAAGCCTCTGCCCTGTCTGTTTACACTGGGGAAGCACTCCCTGTGCTTCAAGCACTGAGTCACCCCTGTAATATCTAGGGTTCCTGTTCTTTTTATGACCTCAGATGCCAAAAAAAGGGAAGCACAAGAGCACTGCCTGAGTGACAAGAAAATAAAAACCACGGAGAAATCAAAGCAGCGGCAGGCAGCTGACGGTGGGGTTTGTCACGAAAGAGCGAACCATCTTCCCCAGTTATGAATAATGAGTGACCTTTCCGGATTCAGAGGCAGCTGCTGAAAAAGAAAGAGGATATTTTGCATCCAGATTAAAGGCAGGCGAGTTTAGAGAAATAAGGAGGATTACCTGCGTTTTGCCTGGGTGTGTAGGTGTCTCAGTGATATGAATCATAACACAGGGACCCCTCTGATTTTATCATTATGATGTTAAAACATTTTCATTTCACTGAAATATCAAGAAAAGAGTGGCTAACTGCGCCCTGCATCTGAATTTAAGGGGAACAACAAACAATGTTAAAATCTTTTGTGCCAATAGGGATTGATCAAATAAATCTACTTTTATATCTATTCTTTGGGTGTTTTTGTGTGCATTTACATATAAATACATTCAAACATGTATGTGGTGTAAAGATAAATAAACTGTCAGAGAAAGAGACATAAAGTGATGTCCTGTTTTCAGATTTATTTTTGGTAATGCGGTTTTCTGTAAATGCTCTGAACCGTGTATAAAAAACTGAAACATAACAACTGCAGACGATAATCTGTATAACATCGGTCCAGTGAGCAGTAAACAGTCCCCTCTGTAACAGATGTTCGTCCATTAAACAAGTCCTACCCCTGGGGGAAGGACCCGCACTGGAGGACCAGGCTGGCCCAGCATTCACCTCAGCTCCCCCCTTGGACTGAATTAATCACCAGCATCCTCAGACGCAGCATCATCGGCAGACCTCGGGGGGCCGAGCCAACCCTGTGCAACCTCGTAATGATTATAAAATTTACAGTACTGATTTTATCTATGTTATATTAATGGAAACTACCTCCACTAATTGTCCTACCATTATGACTACTACTACTACAACTACTACAAGGCTTTTTGTATTGACTTGACTTTTCAGTTGTTGATGGCTTGCTAGCTATGGAGCTATTTGAAGGCTAATATGGAGCTATATGAAGGGGGTTTGGCAACTGCTGAAATGGCAAAGAAGTAGCTGCTAACATTGGCCGTGCTAGCATTGCACAGGAAGCTTCCTCCGTCTGATGCTGGATGGGTTATGTTCCTGATAGGTGATTAGGCATTTGAGAGCTCATAGCACGCCATGTGATCATCCCTCTTGTCTGACTCCTCCTATCCCTCTCTCATTATGAGGCCCCATGCTGCTTTCTCAGTGGGAGCCAAAGGTCATTCCTTCCCATCACTCATCAACGGGGTAAAACTGGGTCTAACCACGTTCTCACTGACTTCCCTTGGAAATAGGTCACTTCTACCCGAGGCTAGCAATAGGAGGCTGGACGAACCCACATGTGACAGTATTTCAGGGAGCTGAATCGGTTGAAAGGAGCAGGGCATGTTCATCCACCACAAGCTATAACCACAGCGTACCCAAAGCAAGTCTTTCAGAAGGCTTGCTAATTACTGCGGTCTTGCAAATATACCATGGGCAGTTCATGCTGAGATCAGGGAAACCTACTTCGCCTCGCTTACCTTATATGGATTTTATGTGAAGTCCGTGCCACTGGAGCTGTCCCAAACCTGATAATCCATGTTATCCCATGGTCTTCAAAACTTTCTTGGCCTTTAAGTGACCCAATAAATGTTTTGATGGGTTCTGTCCTTTTAACATGGGAAATGTCACAACTTTTCTGAAATATGACCCAGAAATAGAGCAGAATTTTTAATATTTCTTCTACATTTTAAAGGACATAACTTTTCTTTGTTTTACATTTTTCAAAATCGTAAAACTTTGTTTATTTCAAGGCTTACATGAAAAAAAAGTTCAATGTGGTGTCAAACTCTTGAACCCCACTGCACATTGGCGACAAGGCGTGTGCTCCGAGAGAACACCAGGTTCATTGCGCCATCATTCACCTGCTCAGCAGCAGACCACAGGCCAGGGTCACCCTGACTGTGTCCAATCAACAAAGAGTGTGCTTATCTCTTCTAAAAATAAAGCGAGCTGCTTGAAATAAAGAGAATGGTCCCTGAAAGGAGAGATCATTGATAACAAAATGGGTTATTATATTTATTGTGAGAAGCAGCAGGATAGAGGGGTCCTGGCTACGTCACCCATGTCTTTTTTGCACTCCTCTATTCAGTCAGCTCTCAGAACATTCTCTACCGCAGAAGCCTGTGTCCTCTCAGCTCTTTTCTTCACCTAATCTCTGTAGCCTTTTCTATAGACTTCAGAAACACAAGCATAAAATAAGAAAGGCCAAAGAAAAGAAGCCTTGTTGAACAGTTAAATCTTTCCTGACAGGATAAAGCTTAAAGTCACAGCGCATCTTTTTCTTTTGATTTTTTTCCCTCTTTTCTCCCACTCGAACTCAGCCAAATTGTTAGCCTCCCTCAGCAACCCTTTGTCATTGACTCATGAGCAGGCAGCTGTGAACATTTCATTCGTCTCATTCACAAAATGACAAGCCCTCACTTCTTTCCACACTGCAGATGCACCACTAATTACAAACTGCCTATTTCATTGGAGAAAGTCAAAGTCAACTCTAAAATCAGCAGGTGCCTGTGAGAGAGGATGACACTTACAAACCTAACTAACCTCTATCTTTGCCCAGTGAGGCTGAGCTAGTTGCTGGACCTCTGGCCATAGCAGTAATGGACTTGAACACTCAGTGGCAGGACTCACACATGCTTCCCAAGTGAATGTCTTCCTGGATGACCCACTCAGGGGCCTGTCATAGTGCATAGTGTCAGCTTTGTGTTGAGATATTTAACAATGGACTGCAGAAGAACAATATGTTATAATATAATGCACAGAATAGATGGTGTAATAAATGAATGCACAAGCACATTAATGTATGTGAGCACACAGACACGTGGTTTATATTGGCCCTGACATTACTGAGCTCTCTGGCTGTGAACCAACAGAAGATGAGTGAGCTGCATGTAGGGTGGATATCTTTATGGAATTCATCTGGATCCCACACCCAGATGGAAATGAATGGCTTTTGCCAATGGGAGAAGCTCGTTTTCCCACTCTTTGCTTCCTCTCCATCAGTATTATGCTGCTCCTGTCATTCTTGATGACTGGAACGTGTTGCTGTTTGCTTTCTGACACATCCAGACGTAACAGGTGAAAGGGAGGCAACAAAGTTGACTGAACATGAAAGCTGAAATGGTGATGACACATGCCACTTCGCCCAGTCAGTTTATAGCAATCAATGCGGGCCCTTCTGAGGAGTGATGAAAAAGACGATGATTGATGTGGTGATGATGAAAAGTAGGATGGCGATGCTCAGTTTGATGTGAGAGAGGGAAGGGATGTAAGAAGGAGAAAGGCAGAGGGAAATCAAGGATGCCGAAACTTTTGAGGACACACATTTCACTGGCATCCTCATTAAATCCTCTCAAATGTGTAATAGGTGCAGTGCTGGTGGGGGGATTATTCACACGAAAAGGTGGGACACTGGAGCTATTTTGAAGAGCTTTGTGTTTGAGCGACATCATCTGCAGCAGCCAGTAATCCGCCCTGACAGCGCCCAAAAGAAGAGAGAGAGCAGAGAGATGGCAACAATGTGCTACTGACTGTGTCACAGAAGGGTGTCTGAAAAAAATAACATATCTCTAACTCTCTATTTAAACTTGAGCTGCTGATTACCCTGGGACCAAAACATGTTTTCATCACTGTATTTGGTGCTTTTGACAGCTTTGAATGGTCTCCATTTTTGGTACTGTGGTACATTCATAGAGGCCATGACCTGTCTAGTTTTGTAAATTACTGTAACTGCAGGCAATTTTCTGCAATCAGAATTTGAAACAGCTGCTTTTAACCACTGTCCAGAACATATGATTTGCACATTTAGGCATTTAAACATTTTCAAACTTGCATTCAGATTTAAAACCCAATTGTTTATCATATGTTCATTTGATTTCAAGACAGACAAATCTATGAAAACAAAATTCACAACTTATCTTTATTTTCCTCTCAAATAATTACTCCCATAAAAATAGCTTGGGCTTGTAATAAAAACTACAGAATAAGAAGTTATTTCAGTATTTATTAGGTTGATTGCTACAGCACAACTCAATGTTTCTCATTATTAAATATTCGATGAGTTTAATTTAGAATAACTGGGTCCATATTCATAATGTGCCTAAGAGTGGGAGATGCTGATACAGGGTCAGTCTTCCATTTTATCTCATAATGGAGAAGATCAGGATATGGATGGGGAAACCTGACCCTAGATCAATACTCCTCCTCTGAGTGTCTTTATGTATTGTTTCAAATGGACTTGGCCCAGATTTAGCCAACTGAGGCCGGACACAGACACTAAACTGTTATGAGATATGTAAACTGTATATCTAAGTGCTTTTACAGTCCTTGGATCTTTCCACTGCTAAAGGCACTCAGGTTTAACTACCTTCTGGAGACTGTGCATGCTAAACAAATTCAAACAAATTTCCTGCCATTTCTTATTTTACAGATTCACATTACATATTTTGGAAACTCAAATTCAATTCAAACATATTTTGCACAGTGACATCATAGGCCGGATTCAGTCCTTAAGTTTTTACAAACTTACAAATAAATTTGATTATTAGTTTGCCAATGCAGCTGAGTTTAGTGTATTTTCACGATAACTCAACTTGCCAAATTGTTTCTGTCAAGAAAATAAAACTAAAAGAGCTGATAGATTGTCTCAAGAGATGTAATGTAAGAGAAAAAATACTTATGCAATGCTATAGGATACATATCTAACAAAATGAACGATGAACTCTAAGGAAAGGAGATATTTTGCAAGGGATCCATTTGCATGGGACCCCTCATGCATTAGCAGTTTGGTTCCTGTGAAAAAATGTGCAGTATGAAAGTCTTCAGGTTTGATTATAAATGCACAGCCCCAAACGAGCATGCATTAAATGGAGGTGATGGAGGCCAAACATAGTTTACTGTCAGTGGCTAATGCTGAGCTATGGGGAACGCTATTTCTCCCAGACTAGCTTGGTCTGATCTCAAACCAGCAACATTAGCTTAGGTGTGGGGAGGTGTGCACGCCCAAGACCAACTGCAACTCACAAAACTAGGGTACACATTCACAGTTTTCCAACTGTGTCACATTATGTGGTTTTCATGGATTAAAAACAATTAAACTCTGGGGGAAAAAACTGAAGAATTAGGCTAGCCTGAAATCTTCCCCTGTTGGTGAGGTTCATGTCAAACAAAAGTTCTTGAAAGTGGGTGAAATAAAAGCAGAAGCACTCAGTCCACATATCTCAGAAATCACACACAAAAAATGAACTGGTGAATTAAACTAAATTCAACTATATCTGAACTATATCTGAATTCAACCCAATTTCATAAAAGGTCAAACATTGATTTAGCCCTGTCCAAATGACAAAATATGCACAAAATGCAGAATCCTGTTTCAGATACATGAGAGTATTTGGTGTTGGTTTTAGTTTTTGGCTTATTTAAATCTTTAATGCAACAGGACATCATGACGGAAGTTAATTTTAGCCACCAAAATATAGGGGTTCCTCGGGACAGACTGCAGGAGAAACCAAAGACCCAAGCCTCTGCGGCCATGTTTCACCATCTGTGAGGAAACATCCTGAGTGCCAATACCCCTGGGCTCAAACAAGCTGTCCTGTTAGCGCCTGCTCAGTGTATGACGGTAGTCTTGTACACAGCCAGTAATGCATTTGACTTACATTATTTGAATTATTTCAAATATACTAGCCTGCATAGCTGCAGTAGCTTTTTTCCCACCAGGTTTACATTTTTTCATTACAAGGATGTTATTTATCACATCCTATTCTGACTCCTTTTTGAGTCACTGCACATTTTTGTAGTTTGTAATTCTAATACTGGTAATATATTTTCTGAACATCTTACCTGTGTTCTGTGTTTGCTCTACTTTATGCATCTCAGAATGGTAACCACCCGATAAGTTCATTTGGGGGGAAAAAAGATTGAACATTGTGCTACTCAGAGTGGTGTGAAAAAATGGTGAAAGTAGCACTCAATTAATTCATTCAAAGCTGAGAAAACAATTACATTACAGTTGGATGAATCTTGGCCTAAATCATGGAAAATGCAACTATCCTTCATCATACGCCCGGTGGGATTCTAAACCATCCACCTCCCCAACGCCCCCCCCAATGCAAATATGAAAAACTTGCCCTGAAATATGGGATACATTCTTAATTATAGGCATAAATAGCATGTTCATTTCATTTACTTCACCTGAACAGCCATTAAAGTTTTCCTGGTGACAGTGTATTTGTTCTGATCCATCATTTCAGAGGTTACTACTTCTTTCAGAGAGCTCCTCTGCTTATTCACAATATCCTCCAGACCTCAGCTCAGTTCTGCAGCAGACATTGATCTGCACAAAAGCACTACGGGATGTCATTTCACCAAGGTGGCTTAAGTGAATAGCTGCTTAGCTCTTAAATTTAATTCTTTAAAAGTGCCATTATTACAACTTTTCCAGGTCAATTTCCATGACAACCGATAATGGCTTGTCACATCTTCTCTGTTGCCAGGTTATCTCCCAGATTTAATCCCCCCCTTCACCATGGAGGAAAATGGGAAATAGTACAGGTTATTATATTTCTCTCATCAGATTTTCAAGGAACCTTTGAAATTTTACTGCTTAACCTGACTAAATGAGCATTTCAAGAAAACTGGGTAAAGGTCTTCCATCAATATGATCTCCCAACTACATTGCATAATGTTCTAGAACCACAACTGTTATCATCCAGTTAAATAAGGTAGGCAATCTGATGACTGCAGAATCCCATGTTTCTTATAAAATGAAAATGCTGTCAAATTAGATACTGCATTCTTTTCCAAAGACAATTGATCTAATTGCAAATGATCTACATACAGTCACTGAATCAATATTGGAGCCATTTGCCAAATAGTATTTTTTAGAAACAAATAGAAGACTTTTGACCAAATGACTCTTACATAACAAGATTATCATAGCTTCTGTCTGACAAGGGCTTTTATATCGGTAAAACATAAAGCAGCACTTACCCTGAATAGACCTGCCCTGAGTTTACAAGATTACGTTAATCCTCAAATTATGCAGCTGCCTATTGCTACGTTAAAAACCAGGAAACTTTAGAAGCATCACATCCAGAGAGTAACAACCCCAATGCCATTAGAAGGAAATTACTTGATGTATGGAAATAGGACAAGCAGTTCTCAAAGGAAAAACATTACATACTGTAATTTTATTCTCATCCAATGAACAGTGGATAGATATATGTCTGTCTACTGAGGTGTCTAAGAGTTTATATATACCATCTGGTGTTGGAAAGAACTTTATGTGCCTAAGTAGCAGACAGTACAGTGGAACTGAAGTCGGTGAGATTCAGCATGATGAGATTTAGACAATGGGGCTTCCAGAATTTTTGTTATGCATAGATTTTTTTTTTATTTCAGACACAAAATAAATTATCTTTTCAAGCAAGTATTAAAGTTACATTTATTCCCTCTGATCATTTCATTAGTAAACAAAATCACGTACAGTAAGACTGGAGCAGCTTGGTGGGCAGGGAGCTCATATGAAAGGGGAGGCAGGAAGTGATCTCCAGCTGAATGATCGCATGGAGTCCCCTGTCTTCTGCAGCCATGTGAGCTCACACACAAGCTGTGGCATACCTGTCTAACCCAACACTGCTGAGTGCACAATGAGCCATCCGTACTCACTGCATGTGTGAATATCAACTGTGGTGACACAAACATACACACACACAGACAGGTACACATGCACACACTCACACACAAAAACAGTACATGCACACACACACACACACACACACACACACACACACACACACACACACACACGCAGTATATATTATGCACATACATGCACCAACAAAAACTTTAATGATGGTAGGGTCATTTATATCCTTCTTTCGTTTGCAAGACCTGATACTGACATAGAATGACAATAACAAGCCTTTCACCTTCCCACTAAGATATCTGTCCTCTGTCAGGGCCAGTGCAATGGCACCAAATGCTAGGCTAAGTGCATCACCTGACAGTCACTATGAATATAATTGGAGAAACCTTAAAGCTTTTAAATTTGCTTGTAAGCTCCTGCGTATTTCAACTCAAAACATCTTTCTATTGGCTTATACTCAAGACTAACCTTAATGAGTTACATACAAAAACAGTGAATTTTCACATTGAAATAATGAGACTTGCCACACAGGAAAATAAAAGATGGACCCCAGGACTTTGGAAAAGACCTGTGGTCTCTCCAGATTTTCTGTCAAAGAAAATAAGGATCACATCCCAATGTAGTCAAAGCCATTTCCACATGCCTATTACCGCACCTAGGCTGACAACAGCCAGCAGGGAAAAATAATGAGCGTGGCATTCTACCGGCTAAACTCATAAAGCTTTCCACCTGATTGCTGCTATTCTTGATATTGTGTGAGTAGATTAATTAAGAAAACACTAGAGAGTGAACGACCCATTTTTCACACATGTAGCTTGATGAAAAATGGGAAAAGGCAGGGGTCCTGGTTCATAAGAGTGTGCTTAAATGAGTCTGTATCTCATCGTTATAAATATCTTGTATTTAGAAGATTTTACATGCAACTGTGCTGTATAGATTAGTTTGTATGCAAATTCCATAAAACAAGGAAATTCTGTTGCCAATTAGAGGAAATGGCTTTGTTTGCATTGCTGTGAGTAAAAGTGTCATTTAATATTTCAGATAAGATCATTCTGAAGCAGCAATGTCAGGCAAAAACACAGACAGGATTACAGTTTCATTGAAAACCCATATGGGAGGACACCTTTACATTGGCAACAGTCATACACACATTGAAAGATGGTTACAATGTGAATATTAATATCTGAAAGACTAAGGAAGATTCATATCACATAATGCATTGCCCAGAAAAGAAATTAAAATACTTTAATCCTCAGTGGAAGGCCAGTCTGCTCTTACAGACGTTTAATTTCTCCATCAGTGCACAACATGACTTAGTCATCACTCTCTCTATCTTATAATTCATCCTTTTCAAATCTGTCCATTCAGCAAGACCTACAATAATTGTATTAATCATTCAAATATTTAGCAGCGGCTAACCCTCATCTCACTTTAATCATATGTTTCCTTAGCACACACACTTCATCCAGGGAAACTTAAACTCTTTGAAATGTATAAATGATCCATTTTGTACAGCAGGATATTTTTCATAAGTTCTGCTTAAGCACTTTTAGGGGGGCTGAGGGGACTGTGGCCATAGTGTCCTGAGTGAAGGGGCCAATCCCCCATAATGCACCAACATTCTTAAAATAAGACTTTATGCTCAGTTACCTGACATCCACACCACACTGCTGCCATGCCAAGATTCGTCAGCTCAGTTGTTGTGCATTACATTTCAAGTTTGTGCACTAAAATCACTCATTTTGGTTAATTATAAAATCACTTCAATGACACAGACAGCAGCTGAATGTGGTGGGTATGGGGGGAAGGGGACAGTGGGTGGTAGGTAGTGAGGGCAATGAGAGGTCTTGAATGTCTAAAATTGATGGAGCTGTCATGTATTTTTATGGGTTGCTGACTTCAGTTGCTCTCTTAACATCACTGTCTTTGGATAATTCAACCGATTTATATCGCTCATTTACCATCATTCTACAGTAAATAGTTATAGGTCATCATATTCAGCAGTCTTAGGATGCAGCCAGTATCAGGGGATATGGTCAATGCTTTAAAGTCTGACATTTTTGCTATGAACTTTAATGAACAGACTTTGGTTGATGAACTGATGAAAAGAGAGGTGTTAAATGTGTTTTGTATAGCTGGACTGAGGGAGTTATTGATTGATGAGTGATGGGTAGAATGGAAGGTAGGTAGGTAGGTAGGTAGAAAGCCATAGCCATAGCTATCGGGACTGGACTGAATTGGACTCTGATAGAGTTGTTCTTCAATGCTGTTTTGCTTATAGGCTGTTTTTTGGTTACTGAACACTTTAAATTCTGTTCAAACACCATTCACTGTCCCAAGATGGAACTAATCCCAAACACATGTCAAATGTCTAATTAACTACAATTGACATCTCATTATAATTTATTGGTTTCAGTTATTCTAGGAACAAAAACAATAATACAATGAGCTCACTCACAATCACACTTTCACATGAGAGAATCAGCAATGTTAGAGGAAAGGATGGGAGGAGGAGAGAGACATAAAGCAGATGAATAGAGAAAATAGAGAGGGAGAAAAGGAAAGAAAGAAAAGGGAGTGAAGAGGAAGAAAAGAAAAAAAAAAGATTTTGCCACAGAGACAGACTGGGGGTAAATGGGTGGTGAGTGAAAAAGCCCCCAATGTAATAAGTGGCAGCACTGAAAAACACAATTATGAATATTAAACTGCAGCGGCAGAAGTGGTGTTACAGTAGGCAGCACAGAAATCAGACTAACTCTTCAATAATGAAATTCTAAAAGTATAAAATGGATTCTGGGTAAACAACACTTCCCATTATTGCCACGCCGCAAAGGCGAAAACATACAGGCAAATCAATGGAGCATGACTATGAACATTCCCTCCCAAATTGGATTCATAACTGCAGCTGATAGCAAGCGCCCGCATCGATTTAATGTCTCCAATAGAAAGGCTCTATTTTCCTTTGCCAATATATTCCATGAAATGAGTGACATTTCCTGTGTGGCAGCTACTCAGAACATGCAAAAGCAGTGGTGCTCGGCAGTGAACCAGCACTGCGCAGAAAACCACATGAGATCAAAAGACATTTACCTCGTCCACATTGACTCACATCTCTGACATTAAGGTGTTTTTCCATCTCACATTTGTGCATGAAGCAAAGACAAGACCTATATTTTAAGTTAAATGCCTTGTAAGTGTAAAAAAAAAAAAAACAAACAAATGAAAATCAATATAAGGACAGGGTTTAATTGTTTGTTTGAACCCCTTTCCAAACACAGACTGAGAGTGCTAAGTATTGTTGTACACTGTTGTCTGAATCTCACTGAGCTGTTCACCTTGTATCCCGGCAGGGTGCGTAACCTACAGCTGGGATGCGGTTAGGGTAGTGCTTAGAGCAGACTCATATTATACACAATAACACTACTGCCCCCTGTCGGTCACAAATATTATTACGTTTTGTCATTATTCGGAATACCTCATTCTTCAACTGATGACTGTACTTGCATCGTATAATACCAAGAGCAAACATTATGTTTAGCTATCTGAAAATTATGTTCTATATAATTGTATTAATCATTCTTATATGAAAGATACTGTCCATGTACTATTGTAAACCCATTTCATACATGATAAACCTTGGAACTGCCAAGAGCGTGTATATGTAATTGATTCAACGAAAAGTGCATCATATTCCCTCATCTGATTTTAATATTTATTTCTGGGACCTTCAATTCACAAACAGATTTCACAATTATACGCACTGCCGCACAACAAAATGTCAGCTGCTAACGTTGATCATGTACTTACTTCTGGGGTGCGCAAGTACAATCACGTGGTGTGAAACTGCTAAGCAACAAGGACGCTAAACAAGTTGTTGGTCTCACACCCATTCAGTGCACCCGATGAGGGAATTATAGACACTAGATTACACGAAACTTAATTAAGAATAAGCAATAGGCAATAGCTTTATTACACTTTAAGGTATGCATTTGTAGGACAACATATCGAACTTGAGGTGACTTTTATAAATTGGAACTTAATTGTTCTTCGGCGATCGGTCTGATTCTAGTCTGGCCGCTCTAATAATTGCAGTGTTAGTGGAGCATGTAGGTCTTACTTACATTGGCTACTATATTCGGATACATTTTTGAAAAGAATAGCTTCAATGGCGGGCAAAAAGAAAGAAGCGAGTTTGCAGGTATGTCGAACTTTTCTGGTGCCTCGCACCGTTTGGTTTATAAGTATGACCAATGGTGACTTTTGCACAAATTGTTTTTACAGATGGCAGTTATAAACCAAGAGCAATGGGATGAAATGCTAACAATAAAAGGGTTGACTGGTAAGGAACTGGCTTAATTGAACTCACGGACTTTTTTGACGCCTGAACATGCAACGAAATGATTGTTTGTTATACTTGTCAAAAATGGAAACACAGACCGGAAAACAATACAGGCCACTTCTAATGACATAATTACAAGCCCTACGTTCTCTGTTTTACTTTGTAACAAAAACGTATCTGCGGCATGCTTTGCAGTATAAGACTATTCCATTTGAAAATGTAAGAACTTGTCACACAAAGAGGTCTCACATGCTCAGCTCCAAGTGAATAAGCCGTTGCTGTTTGGACAAAAGTTATCAATTTAATTCCGTTCACACAATTAATCTGCCCCAAGGAGCAACGTGAGTGAATATAAGAAATATTATGCTTACCTTTTTCACGGAAGGTACTATCAGCTTGGGATAAGAGTTGGGATAAGACTTATCAAGAACGTGACGTTTTTACAGAGACCGGTTTACCAAAATCTCTCGATTGAATCTTCTCTCTGGTTCACAGTTTAAGTCTTACACATCGGTTAAACTATTCGCATTCCCTTCGCGATATGTATTTCAAGTCAAGTTATCTTTCCTCCTGTTGAATGTGATAGTAAAACAGAGCCCAAACAATCTGTGATGGTAATCTGTTATATGCTGCCACCGTGTGTGCGATTTTAGTATTCCAGCCATAATACCGTTTCTTGTACAGGTCTAAAACTGTACACCTGTGTAATGTAGCTGAATCAGCGGAAGGTGTGCCATCTTGTTCTCCCCCGACAGTGGTCGATGTGTATCAGCAGTGGTGTGGTCCCTGCCGCGCTGTCGTCAGCCTTTTCCGGAAAATCAAGAACGAATTGGGAGATGACCTGTTGCATTTTGCAACGGTAAGGCTTTGGCTGGTAAATTGCCCTTTAATTGCGCCATTACAAAAAATGTTTTTAATAAAACAAGATGAAACATGTCAATGCCAGAAAGGTTTATACATATAACATTTAAGATATTAATTAATAAAAGCATACTTAAAGTGATGAACGTTTTATTAGCAATCGCCTTCATATTGTGTGTCCTTTTTCAGGCAGAAGCAGACAGCATTGACACTCTGGAGAGGTACAGAGGGAAGTGTGAGCCTACCTTCCTGTTTTATGGAGTGAGTTCTACCAGAGAATTTTAACTGAATTACAGAGGAGCACATTACCTGTCCCTATCATGCAATCTGTAAATTCATTGATAAATATGCTGGGGTAGTTTTTCAGAAAAAAATATTTTATTGAATATAAATGTATTGATTATATTAATGAATCCTTACAATATGTGATTTATTTACCTTTATGTGCAGTCATCCTGCAGCTAATTTGATGTATTTTCACTTGTCAGTCTCAGAAACAGCACAAACAGAAGTAATAGCTGGGTAGCTGAGCTGAGCCGAGCTTGTAACTGAGCTGAGCAAGTAATTGCAGGGTCAATTCTCAGGGCAGCCACTGCTGCTGTAACCTTGACCAGGGCACTTCACCTGAACTGCTTCAGTAAATATCCAGCAGTACACATGGACAGTGTGTAAAACTGCTTCAGTAAATATCCAGCAGTACACATGGACAGTGTGTAAAACTGCTTCAGTAAATATCCAGCAGTACACATGGACAGTGTGTAAAACTGCTTCAGTAAATATCCAGCAGTACACACGGACAGTGTGTAAAACTGCTTCAGTAAATATCCAGCAGTACACACGGACAGTGTGTAAAACTGCTTCAGTAAATATCCAGCAGTACACACGGACAGTGTGTAAAACTGCTTCAGTAAATATCCAGCAGTACACACGGACAGTGTGTAAAACTGCTTCAGTAAATATCCAGCAGTACACATGGACAGTGTGTAAAACTGCTTCAGTAAATATCCAGCAGTACACATGGACAGTGTGTAAAACTGCTTCAGTAAATATCCAGCAGTACACATGGACAGTGTGTAAAACTGCTTCAGTAAATATCCAGCAGTACACATGGACAGTGTGTAAAACTGCTTCAGTAAATATCCAGCAGTACACACAGACAGTGTGTAAAACTGCTTCAGTAAATATCCAGCAGTACACATGGACAGTGTGTAAAACTGCTTCAGTAAATATCCAGCGGAACACATGGACAGTGTGTAAAACTGCTTCAGTAAATATCCAGCAGTACACACGGACAGTGTGTAAAACTGTGAAAGTCAGTCTGGATCAGATCCTGCGCTAAATGCCTAAAGGTAATGCGTAGTCATGGGGGAATGTGCAGTGTGTGACCTTGTGTTTGCGTGCTTAGGGTGGGGACCTGGTTGCCGTCCTGAGAGGGGCGAACGCCCCTCTCCTCCAGAGGATGGTTTTGGAGGAGCTAGCCCAAGAGAAGAAGGTTCTGGAACAGGGAGAAGAGCGCAAAGTGGTGAGACACACATGAATAAAAACTCACATACATACATGTACACACACACTCACACACAAGGAAACTGATGTACAAATGTACAAACACATGCACAAACAAATCCCCACACAAGCTTAACCACACAAACACAAGTGTACAAAAACAAAAAGATCCACACGCACACATTTATACACACTTCAAAATATTGTCTATGTTGAGAATTTTGATGTAACTTTGGCTGGCTTTGATCCCTGAAGAAGAGAGATTTTTGTTTTTAACTTGTTTGAAATAATGCAAAGTGCATCAGCCCTTAGTTAAGGTCGAGTTCACATGCACTCTTTGAAGGCTGTGATGTGTCCGTAAATGAGAAGCTCACTGCCGTTCATTTTAATACACTTGAGGTGAGAGATGAAGGTCTGAAGGAGGAGGAAGAAGAGGAGGCCATGGACAATGAGCAAAGTGATGAAGATGTACTGGGTGAGACATTTACCCTTTGGGTTATGTTTTTTCTTGTTTTATCATGTATTTGCAGTATTTTCTCTGATCTTCCTGTCCACAGTTCCTGCAAGCAAATCTTACACAGTGGCAATCATAAAACCAGATGCAGTCGCACATGGAAAAGTAAACGAAATAATAATGAAGGTACAACAAGCAGCCGGCGTTTACATTTTTAAAATATTATTGGCAAACAACTTCTCCTGCTCCTGACAATAATGGCTTGCTGTTGGCTCCCACGTGTGGCCAGATTCAGGAGGCGGGCTTCGAGATTCTCGCCCATGAGGAGCGGACGCTGAGCGAATCCGAGGCACGAGATTTCTACCAGCACAAGGCTGCTGAGGTAAAGGGGGAAAAGGCCAGCGCTAAGCCCAACCCAGAGATGCGACATGGGGAGAATGTCAGCCCCCCTGTGGGGTCACCTCAGAGTGACACAGAGAGGCATGGGCCCCCAGCCCATCCGGCAGCATGGAGCTGCAGCTCGGCTGGGAGTAAATGTCAACAGAGATGCTGGCTCCCCGTGTGCATGCTCCTGAAGCAGCAGCAGCCAACCCACCCCACTCTGTACAGAGAGAGAGAGAGAGAGAGAGAGAGAGAGAGAATATCTCAGCGCAGGCCTCTCTGAACATAATTTCCCAGTCAGCGCATGCTTTATTTTTACCATGTCTTTATCATGCAGTACTGTTCAGCAACATGACCTGTGTCAGAATGTGACTGTGCTGTTGAGGTTAACTGTGCTGTGTGCTTCAGATCTGTGCTGGGAGGACAGTTGTGTGTTATGCTATTTGCCTCACATCTCTCCTTTTTTTATGGTTGTTTCTTACTCTGCAGCCGGGGGATGTATTCCAAATCACACCACTGGGGAAAAAATAAGTTTTTCATTATTTATGCATGCACACGCACAAACGCGCACAAGCACACTCTAAATGTAGATATGTATCTCTCTCTCTTTCTCTCATATGTACAGACATGGATAGAGAGAGAAAAGGAGAGAGGCAGAGAGAACAGCAGAATGTAATTTAATTATTGTGATCCTTCATTTATAGATTTTTCTGTTGGAGAAATTTGTCCATCGATTTTATTTTTGGTTGGAGCTTTCAGCCCATATTGTCAAAAGGGTTGAGAACCACTGTACAGAAGTATACTGTAAGAACAAGGTTTTGCTCCCTGAACACTGGAGGGTGGATGTGTGGTTTGGTTTGCAGCCTTGCTTTGAGGAGCTGGTGCAGTTCATGTCCGGCGGCCCCTGTCATGTCCTGGTGGTGTCCAGGCAGGAGGGGTCAGATGATGTCATCCCAGCGTGGCGAGAGTTCATTGGTCCAGCTGACAGTGAGGAGGCCAGGAGGGAGAGGCCAGAGAGGTGGGCGTGTAAGAGAGGAATGAACCTTGTTCTTGCCACACACACACACACACACTCACACACACGTATGCATGCACACATGCACATAGGCACCCACATAAGCTATCATGCACATTCCCACACACACGCACACACCCATAAACATGCATGCACATAATTGCTGGTGCAAATATGCACATAAACAGGCACATACAAACATGCTTACACACACACAAATTCCAGCATGGCCTCTGGGAAGTATTCAGAAGTTTACCCTGCCTAATCCACTCCCCCGCTGGTCTCCTGCACCCACCCCTGTGCTGTACCTCCCTCTAGCTTACGCGCCCAGTACGGCACAGAAACACTTTTCAATGCCCTGCACGGCAGCGACGACCATGACCAGGCTAGCAGGGAGCTGGCTTTCTTCTTCCCTAACTTCAGAACCAGCCCTACTGCAGAACAGCCTGGCACAGAGGAGCCCCCTGTGGAGCGGACCCTGGCCATCATCCGGCCTGAACTTGCCCGAGAGAACAGAGGTGCAGCAGATGCAGAGATGCCTCCAAGACACAACACAGTGTCTGAAATACACAGATAAAATAGAGATATTACATGTTATGAAGCCACATTACAGCCTTTTTCTTCTTCTTTTGCATAAGTATTAAGAATGTACTTTCTTCAAAGTCTTGTACTGTACTTTCTTCTTTCTGTCTTAAAGAGGAACACAAGCCACTCATAATCATTGTTTGCAGATACAGATGAAAGATTGGGTCTTGACACACGAGTGAAGGAATAGACCAAACTTTGACCCTTTTGTTGGCAGAAAACTGAAAGGAATTTTGCTCTTCTCTGTATGTTGAACGGGTCTGTCTGGACTGCTGTGCTGTCTCTCACTGCAGAAGAGATCCTCCTTCAGATTCAGGAGTCAGGCTTCACCGTCGCCCTGCAGAAGGAGGTGATGCTGACGGAAGAGCAGGTGAGACTGTTCTACAGCCAGCACGTGGAGAAGGACTACTTCCCTGCACTTCTCGAGAACATGACCAGGTAACTGCACAATCACACTGATTCATGAACGGATAGCTACAGCAACCCCTCCAACATGGCTGTAGTTAAAAATACCCACAGTTGACCCAGTTAAAATACAATTTCGTAAACATAATTTTTAAAGACAACAAGCACCACCTGGTAATAACATAATCACCTCGGTAGCATAAATGAGCACAGCCAGGTATCCATACCACCTGCAAACCACACAAAACACAATTTTTGAATGAACAGTCTGGTGCATCTGAAATATCTTTGAGTGATCAGAAAAGGGAACGTGTCTCTGGGCTGTTATGCTTGATAAGCCACTGTACAATATAAAGCTCATCTGCATCGAATTGTGCTGAAAACTAATGTATGAAAAGGCTTACTAATCTTTTCCAAATTTTTACCAACTATGAGGTACAGGCTTTTGTTTTTTAGAGCGGACACTAAGACCTTTTACAGGTGTTATTTTTTTATCTTTTCCTCCCAATTTGGAATACTTAACCGTATCACACTAAAGTTCTCAAAGAAAGGGATGATGTATTGTACGTCTTCCTTAGCTGAGCTGTGTGTGTCCTCTTTGCAGCGGGCCCGTGTTGGCTCTGGCTCTGGTGAGGACAGGCGCTGTGCAGCACTGGAGGGACATTCTGGGGCCCAAAGATGTCACAAAGGCCAGGGAGGAGGAGCCTGAAAGGTGCATCTGCAGAGTTCATCAGGTTTAGGAGAATGAACTTCCAGTCAATGTGAATGCATTTGGAAGGAGTTTATTATGATGTGGCAAGTTGTATATCAGTATGGACATTTTATCTTGGGCTTGGGGCTTGGAGTCCAGGGGGGCAGCGTCATGCTTCACTATTTTATTGGGTGAGCTGATCCCCCCGAACATTAGAAGAGAGGGTGAAATACAGAAGAAAGAGAAGTAGACATGAAGGTGGATATGGGGAGGGGGAGGGATGCTGGAAGCAGAGAACATGATGGGAGAGAAGGTGCATGGCGATTCAATACCTGCGCAGAAAACTGGATTGGACAGATTGAGGTATTTGAGTGGGGTTGTCTGAAAATTACCTCTCCCGAACTTTGCTTAAACAAACTCCAATTGTGATAAGAGAGTGAAGCCTCATGGAGATAGTGATGGGAGAATGACACCAAAAAATGGGTGGAGCTACCAGATGCAATGACTCACTAGTTTGAGTCGATTCATGTGTTTAGCTGTAGCAAAAGTCAGTGATTTGCAGGTCACTGTAATTCAACCCATTAAGCAGTCCAAGAAACCTCGTTCTACTGATGCAACAAGACAGCCGTAAGTGGAGCTATTGACTCCTGTCAGTATTTAATTTAAATGCAAAAAATTACAGTTTGCTGTAATCAGAGTCATTGGGAGCAGCCACAGCAGCTCCTTTTTGGGGTTCTTGCAGCCGAGCTCTCTCATCGCCCCACCGTGAAATCTCCCGCACTGCTCCTTTGAAGTTACTGTGAGTCGGGAAGGTGATGTGATCTTTGTGCTTGGTTTTGTCCCCAGCCTTAGGGCCCGGTTCTCAGTGGAGAATGACCCCATTAACCAGCTCCATGGCAGCCGGAGCCCGGAGGAGGCAGAGCGTGAAATAGAGTTCTTCTTCCCCCAGGAGCAGACCCTGGCCGTAATCAAACCCGACGCTCTGGAGGAGCACAGAGGTAAACTCAGGTTGCCATGGTGCAGACTGAATGAAAGGTGTTACACTCACCTGCTTGCTACCTGATGAAGCCCAGGGCAACTGAAATGCCTTGTGTTATATGCAGATTGAAAATATGTTTTCGTAAGAGCAAATTTGTGCAAATGTGCCACACCTTTCTTTTTAATCTGCTCACAGCATTGGGCTTTAAAGTAACACCTCTGCTTGGCTGCTTCAGCACAAACTTTCGTGATACTTCACAAATGCTGGGTTTGGACTGCATGCTGCCATTATCTGGTGCTCTGGCTGCAAAATGTTCCAGCCATCTTACATAAAAAAACATTTTGATTGTGAAATAATCTTGAGAGTTAATATCACATTTGTTTTATTTTAAAACAGTCTCTGCCTGTTTCTTTGTTGCTTTGTTTAATTAAAATTAGGAGATTAAAATGCAAATCAAGTATTTCTTGACAGTTAATTCCCTCTCTTCATTTGATTGTAGTACAATTCTTTTTCTTTATGCAAATGCCCAGTTCAATATTTGTACATGGTCACAGTTTATTTGATAATGTACAGTACAAACACTTCATTTCCAGGGTAAAACAGCAATGGAAATATCTATTTATTTGCAGACCGTGGTGAAAATGCTTAGGAAAATTATCTGATTTTCTGTTTTTTTTCTTCTCAAGCCTTTATTGTGGTTTAAATTCAAAGCATGTGTAAAATATTCAATTAAGGCAGATTTACATCATTAAGTTTAACATGGTATTTTTGTAATGATTACATTGATTTTCTTCTGAACTGAACCTCGTCTTATCATTTAAATTCTCGCACATGACGTGAAGGAAAAGAAAGCTACAACAAGACACAATTAAGATAAAGGGAATTAGCTGCCAATGGAAAAAGATTGCTCAGACAACTGGCACACTTTTTAATCAAACAAAGCAAACAAAAACAGGTTGGAGGCAGTGATCAGTTTAAAAGGTCACATTTCTGCAGCTTCTGCTTCAAGCAGAGGGGCTTTCACTGGTGTGAAGGCAGGGATGTGTGGTCACCATCGGTTGGTAAAGCTCTGTCGTTTTGTCCGTTGTCTGTCATGCTCTGTCCCACACAGAGGAGATCCTGGAGCAGATCCGGAATAGTGGTTTCACCATTTCCTGCATGAAAGAGGCCGTTCTGTCCAGGGAAATGGCCGAGGAGTTCTACAAGGAGCACAGAGAAAAGGCCTTTTTCAGCCAGCTGGTGGAGTTCATGTGCTGGTGAGAGCCAGGAAACACACTCCCCGCGGCTTGTGTTGTGCTGCAGGCAGCGAATCCGCTGTCGCAGTGTCCTCTTATGCCAGGCTAGTATCTCTGCTCTGTGATCCTGTGGAGAGCAGTGCAGTTCAGCAATAAACCTGCCTGATTTTCAGGAAGCAATGTTTACTTCCCAATCACAGCAACTGCGTAAAAGCAGGCCTCAGGTGAAGGCAGTGATAGAGATTGTGATTCAAACATGAAATACACAGAGGGCGCATGTGTAAACTATATCACACTTCCATAATTTGACCTTTAAGAATCTGAACAAGATCTAAGCTGGCATGTTACTGGAACATGCATAGCTGCTGCAGTGATTTCTGTTCCAAGAAATGTGAGAGTGTTTTGAGGTCTATTCTACTGTCTGGGTTTTGAGACTTTGTTTGCCATATTGCAGAGTTCTTTTGTAGTCATTTTGCCAAGTTCCCAGGAGGCCTTTCTCAGTGAGCTAATGCTCAAAAATGTTTGACAGTACCAGTAATTTTAAAAAAGTTAACATTGTGTTGAGTTGATACCCAGAGCATATGGGTAAATCTTGACCCTGACGTCACATGTTTTGATACTGGTCACATTTATGCAAGAAAATTACACATATTTCATTACTCACTCTAAATGAAATATGAAGCCTGTCCATTACTATTAATACCTCTTCAATGAGAATACAAATTGAAAAGTAGACCTTAGAGGGAGTGCCATGGGTTTAGATATTAATAAGTGAAGAATCCATCTCATTTTCAGAAAAAAAAGCAGACATGTCTAAAGCCTAGTTTTCATTCTTATAATGAAGGTAGTTATGCAAGTGTTCAGACAAACAGCACTGAAGTGGCTGGGCTTTCTGGCCTGGAGAACTTTACATGTTTTTTTTTCTTATCTCATTAGCTATTCTCTTAAGCAAATCTGATGGGTTATCAGCACTGACAGAAAATATATTTCAATTAGAATCACCCTGGGTATTGCCACATAATTTCAGTGAATCCCTGCGACAGTAATCTGGGAAATGATAATTGCTGTATGAATTATTATTGAACAATACATCAGTGGATGGTGCTGTGCTATTTCCCCTCAAACGTCAAATTCCGAACATCTCTAACGTGTATTTGTCTTGAAGAAGCTTTGCTGGGGGATCTTGTTTTAATGTCATGTAGCTTTAGCTTCTAATATAGTTTGCCATTCCGATATCAACAGTGAAAAGCTTTATGAAGGCAATTCTGAAAATACAAGGGACAGCTTACAAGATATGGTTTTCTGAAGTGTAATGATAGGGCTTTTTGGTGCTACAAATGATTTTTCAAGGCAGATGTTAAGCACATTCTATGCTAGAAAAATGTTAGATCTTCTGACTGAAGTTCAATGGGTTCAATTGCTCAGTCTGCACAGAAGCTCTTTTTTCTCAAAAACATACATTTTATTAACTTCAAGCAATAAATATTGCTATGGGCTCAAGGGTACAACAGCAGTGACATTTGAGGGATTTAAACATACAATTTGTGGTGCCTATCCTATTGAATTATTGTAGTTGCTTGTCAGGGAACCACACTGATTGTTCATTACATTATGTTACATTATGGGTATTTAGCAGACTCTGATCCAGAGCAACTTACATATTCTCAAGTCAAGGTCAGTAGTGCCATAAGTCCTAGAGGGAAGTAAAGTCTCAGAAGTGACAGCATTGGATTGGTCTAGGACCCTGTAAAACAAGCTTTTGAGGAAATAAAGAAACAACAACAATAACAATCCAATCACAGATAAGATAAGGTAATCATTGCACAGATAGGATAATCTTGCTTGTGATAAACTGAGAGATAAGAACATAAGAATATATAATGACAAAAAATGGTCAATTTAGCCCATCAAGTCTGTCTTTGACCTACACTCTCAAGCAGGGGTGGACAAACGTTCAACTAAAGAGCTACAATGAACCCTGGTTAATATTTTTGCTCATCTCGTAATCCATCAGACCAGCTGATTACACAGGTAACTGAAGACTGGTTGCTGATTTGGAGGTGAATATAAAAACCCTTGCACACTGAAGCTCTCTAGGACTTGGGTTGGCAATGTCTGGTCTTTCCAGCAGCACTTCAGATCTGGCTTTGAACACCCCAAGTGTGTCTGCCTCAATTGCATGATCGGGCAAGCTGATCTATGCATTGATAGCTGTGTGTGTGTGTGTGTGTGTGTGTGTGTGTGTGTGTGTGTGTGTGTGTGTGTGTGTGTGTGTGTGTGTGTGTGTGTGTGTAAAAAACATGTAGATTCATCAAAATAAGGTAATTAAGGTGAAGTGTGGGGGTGATATGAAACATGGCATATCACTTATGTTTGGGCTGGCGTGTGCTCACTATCCTGCCCCCACCCATCGCACCAGTGGACCCTGTATGCTGATGGCTCTCACCAAGGAGAACGCAGTGGAGGAATGGAGAGCCATGATGGGCCCCACCGACCCCGCCGTGGCCAGGGAGACAGCTCCGGAATCCCTGAGAGCCCGCTTCGCCACCGACATCCTGCAGAACTCAGTCCACGGATCCTCCAACCTGCAGCATGCCAGCGAGAAGATTGACTTCCTGTTTGGGGACATCGTCTCAGATGGGGACTTAAGCAGCCACAGGGACGCAGCTGACACCCTGCTGCCAGGTGCTGTAGACTCCAGCCCATCACCAACACTGATTAGTGCAGATTAGCTGATTAGTGCCTATTGTTTTCAGATGTCGATATTAACAGCACTGGTTATTGGTGGATCCGCTGTTGTTGTAGACATACAAAACATACCCTTCTCTGCATGATAATTGGATTGTATTGGAAGGAAAAAAAGGATACTTTCTATTTCTATATTTTTGAGGAAAGTATGGATTTAATGAGAATGAAGGTTGCTTGGATTTACCGGGACATAAATTTTATACTAAAAATTGAAACAGTCTTCCCGCAATGTCCCATATATTTTAATCAGCAGATCCTGATAGCACTTAGCGTTTTCATGTTCATCCATGCCGTCACTGCAAAGGTTTCTGAGCAGCTCATCGCCCAGAGCGGAGGAGGGAAGGATTCCGCCCAGGCTAAGGTGTTCTGACAAGGCTGCCGAATTTCATCTGTGATCCCCAGACAGACTGGGGGAAAGAGCCAGTGGATGGGCAAGCAGGGGCTGCACTTGCATGGGAGAGCACAGCAGGGCTGTTAATGACTGCAGTCCTTCCTTTTGTGTGTGTGTGTGTGTGTGTGTGTGTGTGTGTGTGTGTGTGTGTGTGTGTGTGTGTGTGTGTGTGTGTGTGTGTGTGTGTGTGTGTGTGTGTTTTTAAATGTTGACACATTGCTACATTTACAGACCAGGAGCCTGAGCTGGACAGAGCTGGTGGTGTGGAGGACACTCAAATCAATGGTAAAGAAAAGAAGAAATCACCTCATGCATTGCAGAGGTTTTTCATTGATTCATTACTTAGGTCATGTTTATTTTATTTGGATAGCTACAAGTATCATCTAAAATGTTAAAACTATTAATTTAATGCACTGTATCACAACAAATGTAGCTCACTAATGCACAATGTTTGTTCTTAGCTGGCCTTTAAAAACACACACACAACATCAGTACTATCAAGAAATTCTGCATTAAAAAGTGAACATTTTGAGTAAAAACAAACTAGTATACATTATTGAAGAGAAAAACAAACCGAAAGGGAAAATGATGTGTGGTTAATGACAGGGTTGTTACAAAAATCACTGGGAAGGTGCAGCATAACCGCTTTAGGGCAGTGCTGCCACTCATCTCCTGCTGGGCTGCAGTGTGGTTTTTGTGGTTTCCCATCAATCAGCAGCCAATTTGTGCCTTAAATACAAGGTGTGCAGTTGCCAATCAATGACAGAGATGATGCTGCAGTGCACCCAAATCAGCAGATACTGCTGGAGTCTGACACCCATGCTTGTAGGAGCAGACAGGATAGTGTACTTACTGGTAAACACCAGCCTGGATGCTTCCTTTCAGGGCAAGGGTCAGACAGCAGCTCCTCTGGCCCCGCTGAACCCATGGAACCTGTTGAACCCGTTGACCCAGAGCACCCCAGCCCCTCCTCCGGGTTGAGTCCTGCACCAGGAGAAGAGAACAGTCAGGCCCAGCCCAGGGGCCAAAGCCCCCATGAAGGTGAGCAGCGGTAACGCTAGCAGGTATCCAGTGCATTCATACAACAGCATTGCTATCTTTTACATAAAATTTGCTCTGATAATAACATAATTGTTCACAAGATATTGCTTTATTTTTTACCTCGAGTGTTTTTAATTGGTTGTTGGAGTATCATTCAAGGATTTTGAGGTTATGTTCATATATCACTCTGTAAGACTCAGTATATTTTAACATCAAGATCATTTCTTGCAGGAAAGTCAGTGGGAAACAGGTCAAGAACACTCTGTGGGTGTTGTATTGATATTAAAATCCTAATGTAAAATACAGAACTAAATGTAACCAAATGAGAATTTGACCTGACGCTGCAGAAATGTTGTGGTTCGCTGGGTTGTGATGCAGAGGAACAGACTGTGCCGGATCCGGCCGCTGAGGTAGAGAGCGGTAGCGCCCCCCCACCACAGGAAGTCACCGACACCGCTGAGCCTTCGCAAGAGGGAGAGGACGCGGCCAAACCGCTCAGCGAATCACGGGGAAGATCACGCAGCGAGTCACGCAGTGACACATGCAGTCCTGCAGGGGAGGAAGGTGAGAGTGCTGTTTAATGAGGAGCAGTAGGCGATATAAATAGCAATTAAGGATCTGGGCTTGTAGCCTTAAGATTACAGGTTCATATCCCAAGTGTGGTGCGGTTATTTCACGAGTAGCCTTAAGCTAGGTTCTTAACCTGATTTCCCTCCATAATTATCCAACAGTACACATGGATAAAGTATCCAAAGCCATGTTAGGTCCCCGTGGATAAAGGTGAACACAATTATTAATGCTGATTGTATAAACAAATGAATCAGTTACATACACTTAACATAATTTCCTGTGACCTATAGCTGAGCAGATATCTGCCCCCAATCATCCAGAGCTACAGACACCGGAGGATGAGGACCATAACATGGATGAAGGTAAAATCCAGGCTTAAGATGAGTTCTCCTTATTCTGTCAAACTCTATATCATTGGTATCAAAACATAATCTAAAAAATCTAATGTATCTAAAAAACTCAATATATTATATGTTAGACAAGAGTTAGTCATGTTGTGTTTTGAATAAAATGTATTTTTCAAAGCCATGAGTCACTTACAGTGCCCAGGTAATGATGCAAGCTTTCTGTTTATGTGACAAACTCAAAAATACCAAAAATTTAGCAAAATGTTTTTTAAACCAGGAAGATGCAATCACCAAAACAGGAGTAAAATAAGCTGAAATCTTTCTTTAATCATCTGGTACTGTTTAAGTTTTGTGTTTTATTGCCCATGTATCGTTGCAGGAACACCACCGCCTTGACCTGAAGGACCTTGGATGGACTGTTCAGAGAATATCTCTGAAAAACACAGTAAGGAAACTGTGGAAAGTGTCTTTATATCCAAAATGAGGTCAGAGGAAAAAATGTTTTTTTTTTCTTACATGCTGCAGAAGTGCTTAAAATGATGAGTAAACCACAAAGGAACATTTATTCCTTTGAAGTTAAGACCTCTGCCACCATGTGCCTATGTGTCTGTCTGTCTTCCTGTGAATAATAAAAGGAAATGCTAACTGGAAAATTTGAAAAGCTAGATTTGGGTGAAATCTGCTGAAATTGTTGCCTGTGGGACAAGAATAAGATTGTGAGAGTTGTTCTGGCTGCTAAGGGCATTTGAGATATGCTCTCCACAGAGAACCACTCATGCTATACAGCAATATTGGCCTCTAATCTGCCACCTTGAAAGTGTAAAATCAAGCAGATAATTCTGTGATAAGAACACCAGTAATGATGATGCCATAAACTCGCTCCACATGTAATCACTGTGTAAGTCACATGAGTCTGCATTCAATAAACCATTCAATTCAATCTGCAGCATATGTGTATATGATTTTTATGTATGCTTTATGTATTTTTAAATGGCAATACAGTAACATGTCAAAATAATATTATATTATATAATAATAGTATATGTTTCAATTAAGTGAATTCAGGAATATAATTTCAATTCAAAATTTTAGAAAAATGCCCATGTTTTCTATGCAGAGTTTTGGATTAATTAATTGTATTTCCAGTTAATTAATCCAATCCAATCAAATTAATTATGTAATTCCAATTATTTTTTTAATCAAATTTATACAGGGACAGACATTGAATAACATTGGTATGTTTATATCTGCACTAATCTGTATGTATATTTCGATTTTTACTGTTATTTTCTCTTCATCCAAACGAAAAACCTTTCAGACTGAACTGAAATTATTGCCCAATTTTAGGCATGAGTGAGAAGTTAAAGAAAACCTCAAGAGGCTCCTTCTCTTGCATCAGTGGAAAAACAAGCATGCGTAATTTGACACATACAGAGTGTGAAAGCGTGGAAACACAGACATGATGGAGGAGTCTGCTCAAAAGGCCATGGTGACATGATGACTATCAGAGTGAGGGCGCAGTAATGCTCGTCATTTTCCGTGGGTTCACATTCACTGTTGGCTCTGTGGCTGCTGGAGTTTGCTGTCTCTCAGAAAGCCTGAATACCTAAGTGCAGGTAAAGCAGTTTTTGTTCCGTTCTGTCAGCGAACTCAATAGCGCCATACGAGTGAGAGGAAAGTGTGTCCCTGTAATCGAGAATGAATGTGCCCCCACTAAAGACAATGTTTTTCACTCGCTTATTTGATGAAAGGCCAAAAATGGATGAGTTTTGGTTTGCAAGCTGAGTGTACAAATGAGAGTGAGTGTACCCATCAAACCCATTAAAGTATTAAAAATGATCATTTTGATTTAGCATGCTAATATTGCTCTGCATAACATGCATTAGAGAGCGAGAAAGGGGATAGATTGACAGATGGACTGGTGGATATACAATAGATTATGAAGGCTTAGCACTAATGCAAGTAAGAGCCACTAACAAAACTGAACTAGTTGTCTTTTTTTTTTTAAATACAGCCTCCATGTAGATTTTTCAGAAAAAACCAGCCACGTGCTGACCAGGTGAATGCCAGCCCTACTCTCAGTTTCATTTTTAATGACCTGGCTACATGTGTAATGCAGTGTAAAATCTATGGCTGCTTTGCAGTGTCAGTAATTTTCAGCAAGGCCCATTGTTAGCTGTGAACGCCTGAGTGCCTCTGTTTTTTTTTTTTTTTCTCTGCCGGTGAGACGTTGGCCATGAGCAATGACCGCGCCGCAGGCTCAGTCGTCCTTAAAAGGCAGCATAGGGCGACGTGATAAATCTAGAGCCCAGCACCCTTTGCATCTCTGACGGGAGCGTCTTCTGCCTCCAGAGCCCCTTGATCCGCCCCTCCCCCACACAGCTGTCTCAACCGCCCCCCAACCCCCTCGCACACGCAAGGACCCGCGTGACCTTTCATTTGCGAATGCATTTGGGCGCCACGAGACAGCAGACAGCAGAGGGGCGGGGCAAACGAGCACCCCCCACCCCCACGTGTCCAGCAATGGCTCATGGGTGAAATGTGAGTGCCGCTTCCTCTCTGTCACCTGAGCGTCTGCGCGCTCGCTTTCCCACTCCGCCCATTCCAGACACAGTCTCACTCAGGCTTCTCCATTTCCTGCTCCAGAAAGGCCTGGGGGGCTGTGAGGGGGCGGGGGGGGGTGGTGGTGGGGGAATGGCTGTACAGTGCTGTTTGTAGAGGTCTTCTATTGATTTACTGTATATTACCTTTATGTTGCTGTTGTGCACTTGGATTGATTTACAATACATTGCCTTTACAGTTTGCTGCAAAGAATGGGCTCTGAAACGCCCCATTATCCTGCGTTTTACGCTGCATGAACAGCAGCCCGGCTGTGACTATATCAGCTAATTGCTTCATTAACGACATACTGATATTAATCAAGCGGGGTGCACTGCTGTGCAGAGAGAGGGAGATGATTTCTTTTGTTCGGTGAATCATTGGCTAATTAAGCTGTTCGGTCAAACGGTTAAACTTTGGTTTTAACGCATTGTAACTTGCCCATAGCTTCATAACCCTGCCTGCACACAGACAACGTAAGGCAGTAAAACGGGTAATAAAAATCATTTGCATTTTTTAACACTGCGCCTCGACTCCACTATACTCCAGCATGGAACAGCTGAGGGTGGGTGAACCGTGGATGGTAGCTGGGGTGATATGTTCAGCACGTGGAGCAGTAGAGCTCTTTTCTCAACAGTGTACAGAGCTATTGAAAGTGCCTCATGGAGGTCAGATCTAGATGGTCTAATTTATTAAACAGATGGAGGGCCAACTCACCTGATGTCCCAGCGTGTAATCAGCGGATTAATCTGGTGACTCACTGGCACCTGCAAACACACGGGATGAATTCTCCCGAGGGCTTGGACCGACAGTCCCGGTACCAGTGCAACATCTGCTAGATTAGTCTAAAAGTGAGGGTACCTCCCTCCCACTTTGTGCCATACAACCCCTGATGGCTCCTGATTAAACCTGGAAACACAGGTATTTCAGCCCATAAATGATCCAGTCAGAGGCAAGGAATATGAGTCTGTCATACCCACAACCATCAACAGCTTTTGCAACAATAGCAAGTGCGGATGTTTTGTAATATAGTCAAACACTTGTAGCACCAATAGCGGAATAATCCATGTTTCCAGCCTGTTTACCCACATTCCAGCATACCATGGCGTTTTCCTCACCCGGAATGGTTGGCACCGCCTTATGGAGTGTATTAATGCAATCTGTTGTCAAGGTAACACCTTTCCCCTGAGTGGTCAAGTGTTAGGTGAGGACTTGAGACCCGAGATGCAGCAGCAGAAGGGAACTCCTTCAGCAAGTCTCAGCTCAGACAGATTTAATGAGCCCAGGCCGTCTCTGGCCTGTGAGAGGTATGAGCAGAGAGAGGGAGAAAAATCAAAGCAGAAAGAGTGAGTGGAGGTAGATGGGGTTGGAATAGAATAACAATACAACTGCCCATTCAATATCTTAAAAAATGCTCATTGACTGGTAAGATATGAAACATAAAAATATTTTGATCTCCTTTCTGTTGCAAAAAGCGCTACAGAAAGAGAATTGAATTGAAATTACTTGACTGGAATATATGAATGGACATATAACAATCCCATCAATATGGACACACAACACACTCAACAATAGAACAAAAACATACAGACATATGACCTACAGACAGCATCTACCTTGACCATAATTGTTAATTCCCCAAAAAACAGCTGAAGAGTATTCTACACTTTATCTCATTTTGATAATTCTGTTATGCAGAATTGAGTTATCAATGAATAGTTTTTAATCTATTATAACCATTATAAAGAGAAGAACAGGGGAACATGGGTGCCAGCGTGGAGGAGGTGATGGTGATGGGGGAAAGGGGGGTGTTGGATATAGCTAAAGAAATTCACATTTCCATACAGTACTTCTGATTCCATTCCTCAGGGGGGATAGAATGCTTCTAAAGCTATTTAATCAAACTCAGACATGTCTATTTCTAGTGGAAAAGGCTTATGACAGATTCGCCGTATTGACTCGCTGCAGCAAGAAAAATCCTGCCGAGTCAAAAAAAAAAGAAGTGGGAGAAAAATCACTTTATAAGTTCTGAGGGAAGTAAATAAATAAAGGCTTCACAAAACACTCAAAGAAATCAAAATTATTCAATCCACTGGCAAAGCAGAGTTGATGTATCATTCATAAGGCGTGTAAGAGATCGCTAATTAATGAGAGGCTGCAGGGTTGTGGTTTGTGCAGGACTTCTGTTGCTAGCGTTACTAATTGGCGGGATGGAACCCCCAGGGGAACGCGGTTTCAGCTCCCAAGCCTCAGACGCACTCATGTATGGGCAGATTTATTTTTCTTCTTTCCTGGAAGCAACGCCCTATTTTTATGCTATCTGTAACTTTCTGCATAGGCTATTTCCCATTGGTAGGTGTGAATGAGCCACCCTTATCTTGATTAAGAGATACAGA
Organism: Albula goreensis; assembly: GCA_022829145.1. Lineage (NCBI taxonomy): Eukaryota > Metazoa > Chordata > Actinopteri > Albuliformes > Albulidae > Albula > Albula goreensis. The sequence continues at coordinate 11,344,135 of CM040745.1, read as the reverse complement.
GACACTGCACTCAGGTGCCCGTTGGCTCTCAGTACGGAAGCTCCGCATGGCTGAAATCAATGTTGGCTCACGCCCACAGGGCTCTCATATCATTTTGAAATGTTAAAAGATGACAAGGCACGCAACATTGTCTCATGGTTTTTCTAAATTCATAAAAAGACATCATGGTCAGAAGAGGATGAATCTATCCTTTGGAGTAAAAAAAAAACAATGAAGTGATATTTCTTTATTTAGCCAGACTCACTGTGCACTTCAGCATTTGTGACTACTGTGCATGTCAACATGTGGATAATATGAGAAAATGCAATTAGCTTTTCAACTATGTCTCCTGTCATGTCTGTCAACTTACAGCCCAGTCAATGATGAGAGGCGAAGCCATCGGTGGAAAATTATTGTGCTCTTAAAACTGTTTCCTTCCTTCTCCGGAGGCAGAAACGACAGTTCAGCGCAAATTAAAAAACGCTTGGTGAGAAACAACCTCGAGCCAAGAGGATAATCCCCAGGAGGGTATGTCTTCCCCTGCATCCTCGATGTTAATACTGTCCTTGTGTCTGCGGACCATGTGAGTGACAGAGAGGAGCTGAGGTGAAGGTGCAAACATAACTGAATTCACATAGCACAGCAGTACTCCCCTAGTTTCTGCAGGCAGGGCAGGGCCCTTTAAATCTCTGTTCCAAGAGATCTGGAGAGTTTTCCTGTTTTCATTGGTACTTTACTTTATTAGCAGTTATTTGGTAAATTGAAAGTTAAATAGCTGATTGTTGTTAACTCACTTCAGGTGGTTTCTTGAGAAACAGAACTGGTCGCTGATTTTAAGGTGGATGCAAAAACAAGTGCGGAGGACCGCCAGCGAGGGCACGACAGCGGGGATGGATGTAGAGGCCAGCAGGGCAGCCATGCGGAGGGTCCAAGGAAGCAAGAGAGAGGATATGTACCAGGGTGTTATGTGGCCTATGAGAATTACAGGGGAGCATGGTAAATGCATTCACTTTGGCCCTTCCTGTTGTCTGAAATGGTACCTAGTGGCCCATGTAAACCGTAAGTGCTATTCATCAGCTCATGTCAATAAAGATGTCTGTGATGAATCTCCGGTCCTCACTGAGCGATCTGGGCCAGGAGTCAAAGGCCTTGAGTCTCTCAACCTCTGTCCTAAACCAGGCTGGGGTTTGAAATGACAGCCGACTCCTAGGGGGTTCTGGGTATTAAAATTGTTGAAGAAGGGATTCAAATAATGTTCAGGGAGTGGGGTTTTCAGTTGCCAGGGTAACAAACTGACAAACCGTAGCAACACATAAATAGTTAAGGGTAATTACTTAGGTACAATGAAAAATGGGGATCTGCCAACTTAAATTTTTCATCCGTATGGATGAAACCAGAATTTGCTAATCTGTTTTTGAAAGGAAAGGAAAAAATCCACCCATTAATTTATAAGTCAAAGTTAAGGACAAATGTTTATTGAATTCAAGCCAGAGTCTGCCAGATGCCAAATCGACCTGAGATCTAGGGCAGTTTGTCTCTGTTCCATAGAGGTAATGCAAGGAGAATCAACCTTAATGTTGTAAAGCACCTTGTATTTGAGCCAGCCTTTGTGGTTCGTATTTGGCTTATCCTCAGTACAAAATAAAACAGAAAGTTTGGGAAACAAACCAAATCCCTCCACCGCTGGTGTTAAAGTGCTAGTCTCTGACAACACCAACTAACCATCTGGTGGCATTTCAATCTCAAACGGCATTTATCAGGGTATGCAGTGAGGTGTGTGTTTGTATTGCCTATCACCTCCACAGCTCTGCTGCCGCTGACAGATTCACAGCAAGGCCTTCACTTTGACATTTAAAGGCATTGTTTGATTTCTGATTGAATTCTGCCATACGATAAACTGCCACAGAAGCAATAAAAACGTTTGAATGTTTCAGAGGAGACCTGAAGCCACTGTAAAGAAGTGACAGTTGAGAGTAACAACTTTGCATTGTTAAGCGCCACCTTGACCTTTAAAAATACCTTTAATGCCTGCAATGAAATTAACCCCAGAATTCCTTCAGCCATCTTCCTTAATGTTAAATACTAAATAAATTCAACCTTCCCCCTTAATGTTCACCAAAAAAATTCAGTAGAAACTAAATTTCAATCTTAAAGTCAATCTAATTTTTTACATTTGCAGTATAAATTCAGAAATGACCCCAATTGATGGATCTGTGGACAGACCACTGAGAAAACAGTTTTTTTCAGGCTGTTCCCCACAAAACAGTTTTAGACATATAGACATAAAAGCAAGGACAGACGGCCAACCCCTGTCAGCATGTGGAAGCAGACAGCATGCAGCTGCTTATCTGTCCTGGGTTGAAGGTCAGTGTCGATGATATTGACCAGGTCAGAACACAGGCTGGTCTTTCACCTTCAGAGCACTGATCCTGTCCAGCCTCCCAGAGAGCAGTCATTGCCGAAAAGCTGGGTGATTTCTCTCTAGTGAGAAAAAAAGACACGTGTTTGAGCCGTAATACCTTCCAAAAGTCAGCTCTCTAGGTAACATGCATAAACCTTTCAGCAAATCTTTATGGCTTTAATACTGATGGCTATCAATCAAAACTGTTCAGGCCTATATTTACAATCTTGTTTATGTTGACTGTAAGCATGCACACATACATGCACATACATACACACAGGATTCAGTGGCCCTGCTGCTTGTTCTTTCTCATCACCTAAGACAGGCTTAGTGCTTTCAGTTGATTTTGAACCCAGTCTTCTCGTACATCCAGTCAGATAGACACGGCGTTCCATGATTCAGAACACTTTGACACTTTTCTTTCTCCCACTAACTTAGCCTCGTTACTCACGCTTGACTCTATTCCTCTGTCTCTATGGATTAAACTCAGCCCAATAAGATGAGAGAGAGAGAGAGAGAGAGAGAGAGAGAGAGAGAGAGAGAGAGAGAGACAGAGAGCTATGGAGAACACATTACAGTACCTTCATGTATTCACAGAAGTTTAACTGACTTAATTTTACTTCACCCTTTCCTAAGGCACACAGATGACTACATCCAGACATAAGAATTGTACAGGCAGGAGCTCTGTCTGGAGCAATAGCTCAAGATAAGCATATTTTTCAGAGAGTTTGCTTAATAAGGCTGATTCAGGGGCATATCTGTTTTTTACAGTAATCTCTGATAGACCTGCTCTGGGACTGCTTGGTTTAGCAGTTCAATTGAGTCATTCTGATTTAAAAAAAAAAAGGTAAGTTCAATAAACCTGGAAGATCTAGTATGGATTCAATGAACATTTGTTTTTAAATTTAACTTTTAGATAAATGCAGTATTTATTTGTGTCTTCTTCAGGAACATCTTATCAAGTAGATTTTGGTGATTGTTTAGCTGGTGAACCAATGCATTTGTAGAGAAATAACAGCTCAACCATTTGATTCCAGATCTACGTTATTATTTTATTATAGATTATTACATTATGTTTTGGCAATTAAATAAAAAGATCATTATGTAATCCTCATCACTGTCATTGCTCTTTTCATTGTCATTGAAATAAACCTCCCACACGTTTTACTTAAATCCTTAAACTTGAAACCTGTTAAATAACCCCTGGCTCTGTAAACAAAGAACATAATTAAGGTGGTGGCTGCCATCCTTGAAGCTGTAACTTTGCAAGTTGCAGTCACCAAAGTCATAACAGTCACAGCAAAGTATAGTTTTGGGTACACTTTTAATGAAAATGATAGCTTGTGACAGCACAGAGATATTCACTTTGGAGATATTCAGTTGGATCTCATTTGGTGGAAAAAAACGTCTATAATGGACACATGAGACCAAAACAATAGGTTTGACTGATGCTCATTTTGGAAGAAACCATTTGCAGACAAATTAAATGCTTTATAATGCAGTTTATTGATTATTATAGCATAATGGAATTGTTTTAAAAACAATGTTTTTTTTTGGCATTGGGGCCAAGAAAGGGGTGCATAGAAGAGATTGCTGACACCCCTGTGGTCATTATTGGCAAGAGAAAAAGAGAGAGAGGGGGTAAAAGTAAAAGGTGAAAGTAAAGGGTGTTTATGGTTCTAAAAAATGTCATGTTTGCCAACCTATTTGCACACACACACACACACACACACACACACACACACACACACACACACACACACACACACACACACACACACACACTCACTTTCTCTCTCTCTCTCTCTCACACACACATACACACACACACTCACACACTATTTATTGTCTAGAAATAACCCTTCCCCTTATTTACATCCTTATTTTAGACTTGAAATATGGAACTGGAAAATCACCCACACAGGAGATTTTAATGTTTCATGACTGTTAATGCATTTCAGTGACACCAAACAAACTGGGGCGGTTCCCTTTAGATACTCTGTAAACATGGTGTTTTTTGGTTTCACTGCAGTAAATTTATCAGGGCAAGGTCTTACAGGAAAAGATTGATTTCACACAGCAAGAAAATGCATTTCTCTCTGTTAGTGTTACTATGCATGAAACAATTCCATTTTTAATTGTGCTGTGCTCTCCTGAGGCCAGGAAAATTGATGCATGTAATTGTCACATTCTTTTGCTGTAGTGAATTACCTGAAGCAGAGGGAACAATAGGGACTGAACTGAAAAGAGCAGTTTGAGATGAAGCATTGCAGCCATACCTTCAGTACTACTGTTATCTGAAAATGCCTGTAACGGAAAATCCGTTGTGTGGATACACAACCCCTGCTCCCCTTCACTAATGGTTATAATTGTGTCATCATTGTTGTCAAGAGGCAAAAGTCTGCCAAGTGCACTAAAATAAATAAATAGATAAACACTGCACCCAAAGCACAAAGCTGGGGGAAGAGTTTGTTTCTTTTTGCTGGTCCACTTGCTCCTCAGAAAGGATGGCACTCATTGGCATTAACTGCCATTGCAGATACAGAGTCTATTACATAAATAAAGGGACAAAAAGCTCAGCCCAGTTGTTGGGCATAAGAGCCTTGCCCTTCTTCAGCATACACACACACACACACACACACACACACGCACGCACACGCACACACACACACACACACACACACGCACGCACGCACGCACGCACGCACGCACACACACACACACAAATTACAGTGATGTATGACAGTCATGTGTTCTATCATTGTAATGAAATTTCAATTGAAACATTGGCATAGCCATGACTCAGTGGTTGTGACCAGGCCAGCTTACAGCAGTACCTTGGCAGAACAGCTTTGGACAGTTTTGCTTGTGTCCCTTTGTAGTGTGTGTGTGTGTGTGTGTGTGTGTGTGTGTGTGTGTGTGTGTGTGTGTGTGTGTGTGTGTGTGTGTGTGTGTGTGTGTGTGTGTGTGTGTGTGTGTGTGTGTGTGTGTGTGTGTGTTCTAGCAGGTGTTTTTCTTGCTGGCAGGCTAGTAGAATTTTGCCAGATGATTTACAGTCCTTGTCCACAGTATGTACAAGCTTCAGGCCTGTCTCCACTCTCTGGCTCTGTTTCAGGCTTCAGCTCATTGGGCTTAAAACCAAAGGAGCGCTCATCTGGGATTCCATCCCTTTGAAGGATATTGGTCCCTTTGGGAGGGACGTCATGGCTATTACTTTCAGCTAAAAAAGAGTCGACCAGAGTAAACCACAATTCCATCTTCATAGCTATTGATGTAACCTCCAGGTCATTGTAACAATTGTAACGAGTGAATTGTAAGATGATCAGGAATCTAATCCCAAATGTATATCAAATGGAGTAACTTTATTTTTCCATAGTTCATAAATATATATTCTACATTTGGGACAGATTGTACTGGCCAGGGCCCATATTTATGAAGTACCATAGGGCAGTACTGTTGATCTGAGACAAGCTAAGCCTTCCAGCTCATAATGTGAAATGCTGGATATGGACAAGATAAACCTGAACCAAGGTCAGCATTTCTATGCTGATACACCTGTTAATACGGTTAAAGCAAAGCTGAGATGACAGAGAAGTGGCACAGCAGTAGGTCCCATTGTACAGAGTGCGATAGGACAGGAAGGACTGTACTGAGTGGAGGCAGGACTGCTGTGGACTTTGGTGAAGCTGTCCTTGCCCACACCTCAATGCCAGCCCTCTTCTGTTTTGTTTCCGTTTTGTTGTTTCTGCTGTTCAACAGCCTGACCTTGCTGATGTCAAAGATTCAACCCATGGACAGCTAACCAGGGCTCAAATCTTGTGTCCAAATGGAATGTGCCATAATTATCAGCAGCCACAAAACAGATCACAACAGAGCAGAAATACCAGCAATTGCATTTGAAATATGTGCTCTCATATGTAATGTGAAGAACAATGCAAAACGGCAGCCAAACAGTCAGCTGATTGGTTTATTTTTGTTAGCTATTTAGCTTGATCTCATCTAATGGCTGTATCAGAATCTAATTAACAATATGGTCAGAAAATGTGCCTCTATTCCCTTAAAGACAGCCCCCTCCCCACCCACTAAAGAGTAAAGATTTTGTTAATGCAAGAATGGAGACTGGGGGCAATGTAGTGAATGTAGGCTAGTCTGATGTAATAAGTGATGCAGATAGCTGGGTTGGTATTGATCAGAGCTCACAGTGAATGCTTGGCAGTTGGATAGCAGTAGGGCAATGGGCTTTGTCATCTGACAGATCACATCAGTGACCATAGCTAGCCGACTAATCCCTTAAAGGCACGTTTAGGCAAAACTCATTTTACAAGAATGAGATGTGTGTGTATGTGTGTGTGTGTGTGTGTGTGTTGGGGGACTTTTCTAATTGTCCTTGAATCTGTCTTTTTTTAAAAGTGATGGATGCTTCTGAACAGGATATTCTTTTCTGGGCTTACTGAGCCTTGCTTACAGTGAAGGTCCTCTCCTGAAGCAGGACATTCATGCAAGAAAAGCTCAGTTGCAGTCCTGCAATTTGGTGTAAGAGACAGACAGAAACTTTAAGTGGACCCTATATATAGCAGTCCAAAGCAGTTACTGTGGCAGGGTTACTGAGGTGGAAATATATACATTCTGCCCAGTTATATGGTGTTGTCCATGTTTTATTTAACATGCACAACTATGGTGTTAAAGAAAAGAGATCTCCACCCCTGCAATGAGGGAGACGGCTCTCTGAAAATAAACCCACTGAACATTCAAGCATTTATCCAACAAAAAGTCCCACATCAAAATGAGCTATACGCCATTTATCGACCAAGTTACATGAATATCCATATATCAATATGATCTATAAACAATAATAATTGATCTGAATTATTTTTTAAAATATGATTATAATTGAACATGTTGTGAACAGGACTTTGCATTTTTATTTTTCACATGTATTATTATTACTGTTGTTGTTGTTGTTATTATTATACTCTAATTCATATCTGGGGGAAGAATTTAATGTAAAATAATGACGAATATCTCTAGGTAGCCGAGTTCCATCATGGTACGTTCGTCCCCCTCTTGCATCACTCCTGTGCCGCGTGACGCGCCCGTGCTTGGGAGCTGTCCCGGGAATCGTGGTGCTGAAGGCGCTGCACCAGCCAGCAACCGCAAATTGTACAGACCATTCCCACAATCAACAGAGGATCTTTACATCGGGATAATCCTAATGCTATGCCCGAACATAACGTATTTTGCTTTATGGATATATTAGGGACTTCTTCTCGTTGAAACATGGAAATTCAGTGACTACAAATAGAATGTTTATGTTAAAAAAGATCGTACTCCCTGAGGAGCCCAAAACAACTCGGCATCAACTGCATCGGAGGTGGTTTTGATTTTATACAGTTTAGCTTCATACCTCAAAACGTGCGGAATGATTCGAAGCGAGGCAGAAAGGTAAAATTCTATAATATCCATGTATAGACGAGGAAAATATCATCATCGACCGTGTCCGCCGTGATATATACAAGGTGTCTGGCGACTAACAGAAGAGCACGAAGCATACTGACACCTCACCTCTCAGGATGGGACTGAGGCTCGACTGGTCATCGATACGCGATTATATCATCGCCACGTATAACTGAAAATTACGGAAGGATAATTTGAGATATCCTACTTATGTGTAATGTATTTCCATGGTCTCGCGCATTGGGACCGTTTTAATTGCCTCGATCAATTAATGCAAATAATATCCACAAGAAAATGATGAATCTTGATATCGTAAAATGTTGCTCTGATGTTCTTGGGGAAACACCATATGAAAATGAGGGGTAAAATTAATTCTGAAAAAAACAAATTTACAATTGTCTCTGAAGATAACTGCGAACCGCAAAAGAGAAAGACAGAGTGCAGTTTTCCAGGATCTAAACGCGTTTGGATGTCTACTTGAGAAGGCTGTATCTTGGAGGAAGAAACTGACAGTTACGTGCTCCTGAACATTCGTTTTTGTGGTTGTTTAATTTCTTGTGCGACTTTATTTAAACATGAAACTGAGATTTTATTCCGAGTTATTCACCAGAAGCGTTATTCGTCTGACTTTGGACATTTGCTATGCATTTAGCATTTGAGTTTACAACGGATACAAACAGTTGAGAATCGTGGCTACGTAAATAACGTAATCTGCTGATACGTTGGGAAATAAAAGTAAGCCGCGCTTGAATTGCACAGGTGCTTTGCAAGAACTAAACATTTTAAATATACGCGTGCAATTAGGGCAAAGAAATATGACAAAGGTGCCTGCAAGGCAGATCTGAACTTTAAACGAAAACCAAATGACGTTCCCGATACAATTTTAATCTTATTGTACTGGAATTCTACGTAGCATTTTCAAAGCCTTCATCTAAACAATAGTTTTTCCTTCTTGAAAAAGTGTCTTTGAAATTCAGATCACTTAATCCTGCAACTTTACATTATAAACAAAACGAGCACATGTTGTTGGCAATCGGTGTTATTATATGGTGCTGGGGATTGTTGACTCGCACACAAATGCACCGGCGCCAGGCAATGCTGAAAGGCCGCTGCTGCGTCTTGTTCAGTGACCTGAAGGTTTTCCTGTTCAGGCCACCGCCACCTTCGGCACCACCACCAGCGTTAATCCCCATGAGCAGCCAAAACACAGAGGGCTATGCGAACGGAGCCATGGGAGCTACGAGCGGTGCAGACAGCTACGCGCTAAGAAATGCCCCTCAGTCGGAGGGATGGATTGCACAACCGACAGGGGGAGCTGTCCGGGTAGATGAGAATAGAGAAACAGCGGTCTGGTCTGGCAACGCGGCCGAACAGCAAGCGAGCCTTGACTGCAGCAGTTCTTCGGACGACTGTTCTAAGGAGAAGTCAGAAGAGCGACTGTCCCTCACCAGTTGCACTGACAGCGGTTTTAGGACTCCCTTGTGTAGGATCTGTTTTCAGGGACCCGAGCAGGTATGTCGATTTTACATGTACAGGTACCTTTGGCAGTTATTTACGTTACATTATTTTACAAATTACAGAATTTTTATAAATCGGTACTTGTCCTCAGATAAAACGCAAGTCTCGGGGTTTAAAGTCAGGATGTGACTGAATGCGAAAGATTACAAAGTGCAGTTATCTGTCTGATAACAAAGACCACATGCCTTAAAATCACTTGCAGAGTGAGGCATTTTGGTTCACCTGTGAGTGATCTGATGACCTGGATGATCGTTCTTTCAAATCAAGCGACATCAAAAACGATAAACCTCTTAGCTGAACTTGTAAAGTTGGCCCACCTGGAACTTAATTTTAATCAAGTTGTGGGAAGTTCCTGGTCACGATGGGAGATAATGGATCCAGGTGGGCCACTTATTGGGCCAAACAGGTGCGTGACTAATGCATCAGTAATGAATGTGTAATAGATCTAAAGAGACTCTTTTGAAAATACCTCATTAATCAATTCTAAAGCAAATGGGGGAGCAGGGGTGGAACTCGTACAAAGGAATGGTGAGCATGTGCAAAAATTAATCTAGCAAACCAATAAGTATATATCGTCATTGTAGGAGGTAAACCCGCTAATGAAAGTGATTGAATAGAATTATGTAATCTTTGCTTTGACAGTTCTACCTTCTTGGCTTGTGTGTATATGGCTCCAGAAAGTTATTATCTTGCTATTACTCGGAGAGATTATTTGCACATAAAAATGTCAAGATTTACGTTGTCTGAATGAGTACGAGTTAGTCTGATGGAGTATATAATCAGAGAGAATTACAGGAGTTATTACAGAGGGGTTTGGGAATGATTCACAGCAGAAGATGAAGAGTAACTGTAGGAGGGATCATATCTGAGCCTGGCCCTGTGCGAAGGGGAATCCTGCAGGGACCAGTGCTGCAGCCTTTGCGTTTCCTTATTTATATAAATGACCTTGATATGGAGGTCACTGGTAAAATGCATACATTTCCAGAGGCTACAAATCATGAGCTTAGCAAATGGTTTAGAATCTATAAAGGAAGAAGTCAGGAAGATCTAACAAGATTCTAGAAAACAAACTGGATGTGGGCAGTCACCTGACAGATGAAGTTAAACTCTAAAGTTCTTGTGGAAAATAAAAATATTAAGACATGATTATTTCTTGGGAGGAGCAAAAATAATATGTCAAATAAAAAAAAAGAAGAAAATTGTTGATCAGAATTGATCAGGATCTTGGCATTGTGCTGAAACAGTAAAATAAAAAGGTCAATATGATGATAGGATATGTAGTAAGAAGTATTCAATATAAATAAAAGAGGGCTATCTTGTATAGAGTACTGTGTGTGGTACTGGGCACCACACTGCCTGAGGAAGATATCTTTGTACTTTGGAGAAGCACAAAGATGGGTGACTAAATTGGTCCCTGGCATGTAAGAGTTAAGAGGAAAGATTCAGGTCACTTAATCCATTCATGTTTAGAAAAACAAAACCAACTGGTCATTCAAAGGGGTTTAATTTAAATAGGGTTTAAGAAATTAAAATATGAAATATTATGCAGGTTGAGTTTTGTCTGTAGAACAAGGGGCATAGATAGGAATCAGTTAAGAGTAAATTCCAAATTGAGAAAGTATTATTTTACATAGACTGTAATGCTAATGCTTGGAACAAGTTTCCAGATAATGCTCAACTCCAGGCTTGTCACAGTGCTGGAGTAAATGAGGAACCTAGCTGGGATAGATGGCCTTTTCTCGTTATTATGTGTTCTTGTCTTGTCTTACTCTTCTTACGTCCCCAAAGTCTTTTCCCTGATGTACTCATATGAACTCTGCTAGAGTTGAATTAACAGTTAAGAGTTAGAGTTATTGAAGACTTTAATGACCTGGTGCCCTTGCCTATTTACAGTACATTCTTTTTGTCAAGTAACTGACGCAATTGTCGTCATATAGTCATGGAATATGCGCATTCTGTTTGACTGCTTGGTTTAATGCAGCCCAGCAAGACTGCATATTTTCACGCTAGACATCTCCAGTCTGGGGGTGTGGTCCGTGGGCTTCACTCCCACTGCACACCAGCACACAATACTTCACATCTCATGGAGCTTCAATCACTGTAATAATTTCATATGCTCTTCATCCACCTCAGCAGTTTTTGTTGTGCTTCATATACCAATTACAGTGAGTCGAACAATGGCTTTTTTCATCATTTGGGAAAAACTTACAATGGTCCATCAGTCATGTTGTTCTTTAGTTGATGTGATGCGGTAGATGATGGATAGGCCATAGACCATCATGAGAATTATGTTCTCAACTACATGGGCCAGCAGGGGATTCTGCTTTTTTCACTGAGGCAAAAAAATACAATCCATAGCTGAGTTACTGGAGGCAAGGAACTGCTATCACCTCAATTATTTATGTGTACCTCAAACAGGGCTATCAAAGCACAGTGTTCCATTTCATTTCTGGGGAATGCCATTCGTGCTGCTGCAATTACATGCTAGAGAAAAGAAATAATGGTTCTCCTTTTCATCATCTGCCATGCTTCATAATTCTTTTGATCTTTGGTTCAAAACCACATTAACTAAGAAGGGCCTGGGAAACCATTCCAGGAAAGCTACACTCAAACAATGCCCTTTGACTCTGTGCTTAACATGGCTTTACTTAGAACTGGCATCTGCTCTGAGACCTGACGTGTAATATGTCTTTGCTCTTCATCAGCACTGGGTTTAGATATTTGATTTCTATAATGCGCTCCCATTATGAGTGGTATCTAAAACATCATTATGCCTTTTGTGTCTGCTTATTTTAAAAAATTACAACCATAATTCCTTTTTAAGGATATTCTGTACATTACACTTAGTTGCTGGTTTGGCTGTCCCTGTCCATTTACCCAGCTCTATCAATTCCCCTCCCAGCTGAAGTCTTCTGTGCTGCCATCTGCCATGGTTACTCACCTGAATAAAAAGTGTAACAAAGTTACATTTCCGACACCACTCCAGAGATAATGCAGAAGCTGGAATCCCAGGGAGTGAACTCACATGCACTCACACACCCACACAAACACACACGCACGCACGCACGCACGCACGCACACACACACAGATACACATGCACACATACACACAGGACGGAATCACAAAATTATCTCAGATTTATTCACAGAGTTTTTATCCTGTCAGATGCGTTTTTTTTTTTTTTGTGCTGGACCAATCACAAACACAGTGCAAGACTGGGTTTTTGCTATTCATTTGCTACTTCATCTTCAATCTCTTGCTTTGTAGACCTCAGGTATCATAAGGCTTGAAATAATAATGATGTAATAATGCAAATAGCATCCAAGCACCCCTACAAGGTGACACATTACTAGCCTTACCTGGGGAGGGAGGAATTCAGTTAGCAGGGATGCCTGTGTCTCATCGCTCACCAGCAACCCCCAATGGGAATTTGGATGCCTATTTTCAACTTACATAGAGCTACACCTGCAATGTCTTCATTGTGTCCAATAAAGAGTCATATCTGAATATGAATGGTTATTCCAAATTGGTATAACCACTGGACAAAACATAAAATAATAACAACAACCCAACTTCAAATCAAGTAGTGTATGGAGCTATTTATTCACACAATAGTGCAGCAGAGTAAATGAGACTAAGCCTAACTTGCCTGGCCATCCTCATTCATAATAAAGCAGTAATGTGTTCAGGCTTTTGCATCGCACTGTTATCTTGCGGTGTGGTGAAAGTAACACCCTTTGTCCTTCGAACACATTGATGATGGAGAACGCCTTGCGCTCCCGCCCGTAGTGTCTGCCGTGGGCTGTTTGCAGGGATCGTGGGAAGCTTTCCTGTCAAGTCTCTCTGTGTTAGTGTGCGCCCTACAGGGCTGCTGGCTTCCCTCCCCTTCCTCACACAAAATGCCAGTGAGCGATGGAGCAGTCTGCTTCCCTGCACAGCTGTGAGGGTTCAGTATGAGATGGTGACACAGTTCTTACACTGATGAAGAGCCCCTGCTGGGTAGATAAGGTCCCATAGGGCACCATTGTACTATCAGCAAAGTTTCAATAATTCGCTGTATGCACTGTTCTCTGTGTGTCTTTGTTCATAGGCATCCTTTGTCTGAGATGCTGGAGCTGTGGGCATGTGTGTTTATTCAACCTCAAAACTGAAGTTAGGCTAGAGGAAAAGCACAGATGTTCTTCTCGCTACCCAGATAAAGGCAAAGCTTGAATCCAGTACTAAGACAGAACTTCTGATATTCTCTTTTTCTCACCCATATACATGTATGTACGCGTACACACACGTATATGCATATATACATACACAAAACAGGCACACAGGACAGAATTATAAAATGACCTTATATCTCAAAGCTTTATTCCCAGAACTTTCATACTATAATGCCTGTGGCTAACTGTCCTTTCTGAAGGTGACATCATGTCTGAAGTCATTTGTCGGATGGGTTGGCCTTTGCTGCTGGTGGCAATGCCACTGCAGGTGGCCATGAAGGCCGATTCTCCCTCTGTATGTCTGTTAATTGCCAGGTCTGGTGATGGGTATGGTCATTCACAACCTTCATTTTATGTGCTTATAATTTGCCCACAAAATGTAATGTAAATACCAATTCCATCAGGCCTGCAGCTACTGATTAGAAGATGGGTCACAAGTTTGCATTTGGATTCCAGCCCAGATCCTGTCCATGGAGACAAACGAGTGTTAGATAGATCACCCATTTGGAAGGAAGTGGAATCAAAGGCATGTGCTGCATTCACTTATATTTGTCACTTCTTAATGAAGTATCAATTACAAATCCATCTCTTAGGTTGAACAGGTGAAATATGTGGCTACGTTTCATGCTTAAGTGTAGCAGGAACCCACCATCATTTTATTTGCCAGGCTGGCAGATCCATTTTCCTGCTTGTTATTGAGGTAATTAAGCATCGTTAAGGCTCGTTCTGAGCTGTAGCAATGACTGAATTCCTCCCAGCACACAGAGGCTTCCATATTGGAGTTCACAATGTAATAACCTGGAAATGATGATGAGAATGATGTCATACCTCTGTAATCACTGCCATGGAGTTTAGTGTTTGTGGGTAAACAAATCTATTCTTCATTAGAAAGCATCCATTTGACTCATACAATATAATTTCATTTTATAATACTCATTGCACCCCAGCCCCCCAACCCCCGCCCCCCCCCCCCCCGCCAGATCTGGCAGATGGGAATCCTACGCTTATAGAACAAAACCCCATATGACTCTCATGTTTCTAGTATAATATATGAGCAATAGTTAAGAACAATTATTTTGTATGTGAGTGGACCTGAGGCATGTTCATTCTACTTCACCTTGTAAAAAAATACCCCTGTGATTTTACAGCTCGCGTTTTACACGTCATGTTTGTTTTTATATGGAGCTGAGTGGCATGCAGGACCATTACAAAGCTCAGCACAGAAGGTGATTTTACCATCCCCCTCCAACTAGTGATCTCTAATTCAACTAGCCACATATCTTAGTTGCAGCGTTTCCATTTGGGTAAATTTATGAGACTTCAGAATGTAAGTTCAAGATTTATGTGACTGGTGTTGTGGAAACAAGCATTGTGCTGGGAAAAAAAAAGATCTTTTATAACTTTAGCATTTTTACCATGTCAGCAGTTTGGTAAACTGTGAAATAACTGTTATAAAAGCTAATTAAGGCTGAAGGAAACTGTTTAATTTTGTGTGAGGCTCCTCACCTTGGTTACATTAGAGATGTCAACTATTTTTACATGTGAATGAGCAATTAAGTTATCACTGAGGCAAAATATGAAGCTGTCTGATACCACTTTTCCAGACACTTTTGAAGCAAAAAAAAAAAAACATTGTAATGATTCAAAGTAAATGCTCCGCAAATATCTAATGGAAGTATAGCCATGTATCTTAGTGTATGTGTTGTGAGGCAAGCAAGAGCATAGGAACATAAGAATACATAAAGACTAGAACAAAACATTCAGCCCATCCAGGCGGATTATTTACCGACAGTATAGAGAATATCCAACAATGGTCCAGCCTAAATGTAAACACAGTAAAGGTCTCAGCCTCTACTACATTACCTGGCAAACTGGTTCACACATTCAAAAGTCTCTGTGACTTTTTGCAAATGTTCTCAGAAAGGTTCAGATTTGACAGGAGTATTGGTTCTGCTTCTGAATGGCTGACTCTCATCACATCCGACTGTTCTGGAAACTTTACTTGCCTCACCCATGTGCTGATAAATGTGTGTTTTACCTGTCACTGGAACCATACAGCCTTCAGCTTTAATAGTATGCCACAGGCCCTTTGCACTCTGTGGTGCGTCTGCTGAAATGTGGCCTTTGGTATTGACAAAGATGGATTGCATCTTGTCTTCCATCGCTGTGGTGACTGTTGTGGAAGCATATGTTAGGTGACTATATGAATGAGTCATGATTATAGAGGAAAAAAGTGTTCTGTGCCCAATCATGTTACCCAATGTGCACCCAAACATTTTACCCACACAGACCTTTCAGCTGGGATATATCCTCCCAACTCTATAATTACCTGCACAGTGGTGAGCTTGGTTAAACCACCATTTCCACTTCATGTGTTAAACTGCTTTTCACCACTCTGAATCACTGGCAATCCTCATTTTAACCAGGACAAAAAGTGTATTGTTGCTCCATGAGTCCTCTGTTCTGTCATGGCAAACACATTCCAGAACAATAATTATTTTTCTAGACTTTAATGTTTGTACATTCAGTTAAGGCTCATGTACGTTGGCAAAAATTGTCTGTATCACTTTTCATGCTAGATGTAAGAGACATGTTGTGAAAATAATTATTGTTTTTGGAAGTGTAAACACAAGGATTTACATTCAGGACAAGGCACTCCAAGCCAACCCCCAGTGGTGTGTATGAAATAACTGCAACGAATCCCCAAACAGAGCAGTGTAAACAAAATCTTCCACCAAATATATTCTCTCTACTATGTCTTTCTGTGTACATGTGCCCGGCCCCCCATCACATACCATGTGATACATCTCCACAGAGGTGTATATGCTACAAAAATGCTAATTACCAATCTCTCTCACAAATACCACATGACAAGTACCCAGTGATTACCAAAGTGATGAGGAATGAGAGTGAAGCAGCACACACAAAGTGGGACCTGATGGTTGACACTGACAGCATCAGCTGTCAGATTATAATTGTAATTAGTACCTTAGTGACAGTTAGGTTGCAGGTTCAAATCCTAGGCAAAACATTTCTGCTTTGCCCTTGCAAAGCACTCTTCATGCAAATTAGACCAAGTTAAGTCTGTTGAGAGAAGATGGTCTTACTCTAAGATGTTTAATTCTGGTCTTCAAAGTGCTGGTTTTTGTTATTTGAAATTTTGTAATCAGTTAAAGAAGTTTGTTGCACAGTTAAATTACCTGACCTGGTTTCTTGGATATAAAGTAGTTTTGGAATTTACGGTAAAAATCTTGTTGCTCTCCAGGACTGGGACTCACATGTACAGGACCTGATCCCTGCGCCCTTTACCAATGATGCTGAGTCAGTCTGGACAATCTGCAACACATGGAACTGTAAACTTGTGTGTCATCAGCAGGTGGAAGCCATTGGATTTAAAGTCCTGGTGTTCCGCACTCTGAGATATGAAAGTATTTGCTGGGCTTGGTTAGTCCATGAACAAGAGTCCTCCTGGGCAATCTATGCTGCTGCAGGTAGTTATGTTTTGGGCCAGTAGGCCACCCCCCACCCCCCACCCCCCACCAACACACACAACCAGAAAGCCCAGTGCTGACTCACTGTGGTCAGCAAATATCTCATGAAGATTATCATGAAGAGTACAGGGTCCCTCAGTATCCTGGAAAAATCCCCAAAAATGACTCAGTTTGGCCCCTAATCACCCCCACTTTAGACTGTCAGCATACCCCTTCCTGTCCACCTCAGCTGATGTGCAGAGAGCATTCTGCCTCATAGTGACATTATCTAAGTGAGACAAACACATTGATGGTGGTTGAGGTGATTTTCTCCTTCACTCTTAACTTGTTATTCTGAATGAAAAAGTGCCACATAAATCCATTATCTTTTCATTTCAGGTGATATGTAAACTATGAATGCACAGCTTTAAAGTCGCATGCTTTAATTTCTAAATACTGTTTAGAGGCTTGTTTGGTCAATGTCCAAAGGTGAGGAAGTAAAAATACCTTGCTTCAATGCCAATTCTAACTTAATATTCTGTATGAACCCATGACTATTCCCCAGCAACTGTCTGTACTGCAAATGTATGAAATGTAAGGCTAACTTGTAGTCAGATATAATATCCCTGTTGACTGATTTTGTCAGCCTTTCCAAAGGGTAGTATACAGAACATGATTTAAGGTTTGTAGAGGTCAAGCACCAGCTTGGCTTCACAAGCAAGTAAACAGGTCCTACGCAAAGGCCATTATAAATAGATTCAGCCACAAATTACATGTTACCACCCTTCATACCATTCCACGCCATGAGCAGGGCTATCCGGTTTGTGTATACACAGTGTGATTGGCTGAATGCAGAAGTAGGTGTGACTGCTTGTTTGTCATTGGCCATTGTGCCTAATGTGCCGGTATGCAGGTTTATACTTTCTGACATTATAGTCAGCTTAGACTTTCAAACAAATTGCCTGAATCTGTCACTGATTTCACACCAGCTTCATTTAAATGGCATTTGGTGTTTTAACTGTGTGTTTTTTTTTTTTTTTTTTTTTTTTACAAAAATGGTCAACACACATTTTGAGTTTAAATAACACCTATTAAATAATAACTATTTGTATTTGTGTTTCTGTAGTGACCTTTTAAAGCCACTGGGCAGTTTGGCTCTTCACTCTCTCCCCCCAAAATTAGAGTTATTGTGAAAATTGGCTTTTGCTTTGGTTGTTTAATGTCTAACTTTCTTTTTTTGCAGACAAATTTTGTCTCTTTGGATTTGATTTCAGCTTGGCAAAAGTGTCAATTATTAAACTGAGGTTTTGTGTCAGAGCCCTTATAGAAATTGAATATACACTAGTATATATATAATATATACTTTTTGATGGACTTGAAAGGTGAACTATGGACTATAAAATTTTTTAAATAATTTGATTTCAATACCTGAAAACAGTGATTATTTGAACATTTGCTCACATATTGTAAAGTATTGCAATACCTACTGTAAAAGTGTACTTTATTTCAGCATGTAAGTAGTCTAAGGGACTGGTCACAGAAGCACAGCACCCTCAACACTTCTGCCTCCCTTTTCCGGCCTCACCCTTTGAAAGCCACTCTGCTGCACTCGATCACTCCATCAGGACGCTCTCACAGGGACCACGTCAGATAAACCAGCCCCACTGTCCGGCCTCTCACCCAGACTCTCCCACCAAGCCAGCTAATGGATTTTTCCTCTGTGTTCTTTTCCTGCTCCGCTGACATGAGTCACTCCCTGATCACTGTGCAGATTGCTCCTCTTTGTTGTTGCCATGTTTATAGATGAGCAGCCCCTGCTTCTCTCTTTATCGTTCGCTCATCTCTCTTCTTTGAAATAGGTGCTGCCCCACAACCATACACACACACACACTCTCACGACAAACACACACCCACACACACACACACACAGACACACACACACACACACACACACACACACACACACACACACACACACACACACACACACACACACACACACACACACACACACACACACACACACACACACACACCACATAAATCCAGCACTCTAAAGCATATACTCTCTGTCTCCTCACAAAAGTACTCCACTCTGACACAGGCCTGCAGTTCTATGTTTTATTGCCAACAGCATTTATACAGGTTTCTTCAGACATATGATGCTGGGTGGTGCTGCCTCTCTCTTTCTTTCTCTCTCTCTCTCTAATAGAATAATTCTAGTTCTTGGAACATTGTAGAAATTATTGAGATAACTGCTCACATTAAATGCTACCTTCACTCGTCCTGGTATTTTTCAGCCATGCATCCTGTAGATTGAAAAGAGTTCCAAAAATTGACATGCCAATGACAGAATATTTTGGCCTGTTAAAATACATATTTCTTTATTTTCTTTCACCTAATAATGATTCCCTGCATGCAGTCACGTACGTTGCTTGTATCACATATGTGACGCAGCTGGGTTTGTGAACTTACCGAAAAAATGAGGGGGTGTTACTTTTCTAAAAATTTTAATACATCGTCACCCTCTGTGTCCGTTTCTGCGTATTTCTCTGGGTATAATCAGGAGGGCTGCAGTGGGCCTTTAAAATAATTGAAGAGAGGCTGGTCCCCATGCTGTGTCGGTAGTACCTGGATTGGACCTGCCCTGCCCTGGTTTAGGGCCAAAGCTCAAATCCAGAAAGGTCTCTGCTTTGATTTATTTCACTTTAACTTGGTTTTCCATATGTGCTATTTTTATCACAGAATTTGTGGGACTGTGTGACATTTAAAATGGGTCTGAATACTCTGGGGGAGGGAGGGGGTATAACAATAAACCAATGCATTAATTAATTAATTAATGTAGAGAAAGTGTATTATCTTGTGAGAGGCATATATTTTTGATATTTAAAATCATTTTGCTATCGCAAATGATTTGAACATGATGATTAATTCGTAGATGTACCATCTATCCATCTAACACATACATTTGTAGTCATCTGCAAATTAAGAACCCGCTAATTCAAACTCAGGCTGTTAAATAAATTAACAGTGTTTAATTTGCATTAAAATACCATGTGGCAGAGAGGATTATGGGAGTCATTGGGAGATATTCTTTAACTAAACCCCAGTCATTAGTTTGAATAAAGAGTGAGTTAACTTATTTTGGGTGAATTCAACCATAAGTCTGTAATTTCTCCATCTGCTGGAGAGATGGGATCTCTAAAGCAAAGTCTCTTTGTTCTCTCTACATCTTTCCTCCCTTTGAAAATAATTTTTTCCCCATTTAGATTTTCTGTTCATTCTTAAAAGGACTGACAGATTTCTCCTAACGTTTCTAATGTTACAGTCTCAGGAATGAGGCAATTCCTGATTTAGAAGTGAAGCTTCTCCAGCCAGAAACATAGCTTAGCTGGTTAGACCATAGAACCATTCTCTGATGAGAGAACAGAGCTAAAAACTGAAGACAGGGGACTGATGGTGCTCCTTTACACAAACATGGTCATTTATGCAGCAATCTAAATGGCATATTGTAGCTGTGCTCAGACAGCTGCTGCACATGCAGACTGTGGACCCTGACACTGCACGTACTGTCCACACGCGTTCAGCTCAGTGTTTCTGAACTGTCTGTGCTTCAGGTTTCTTTAACGGTATTTATCAAGAAGGTCAATTCTCTGCAGGGAAACTCCATTACCGCGTTTCTGTTATCAGTCTGTAATGCTTAGCTGAAGGAATCATTTGTCAAATTCAGCGCACCCATGGGCAGTCCGGTGTTAGCTGGGCTCAACGCTGCATACACACGGCTATCAGTACATAACACAAGCCAGGATTTGATCTGACAGTCAATTAACACCATGCAGTGGCACTATTATGATGCTGTGAGTGTGACACAATGGGAGGGTCCTGTCAAATCATTCATTAGTCAAATGCATTAATCAATTGATTTCCTACATTTCCTAATTGATATCTGCACAGTCATACAGATATATACACATAGCACATACTGTAAATGAGCTTTACTTTGTTTTTGTCTCACTGTTTTGTGAACACTATATATATATACACACACACACATATGTGTATATATATATATATATATATATAGAGAGAGAGAGAGAGAGAGGGAGAGAGAGAGATTCTAATGGATTTATTGGATATTAAATTTAATATTTAATATTATAATTGTGAGTGTTATTTTGAGACTCATAACTGATAATTGTTACTCGTGCTCACAGGCCATTGACATGGAGCTGACGTATGTGTGATATATGGTTGTATACATGGTAAGACTAAAACATTGTTCCGAGCACTAACCACACCTTGTTGATTCAGAGAGGAACATTTGTGGTTGGTTATGTTGGACATTATTGGATGGTGGTCGACAGTCTCCATGGCAGTGATCTCTGGAAAATTGATGGTCGTATACAGACATCACTAGAGGGTCATATTTCTTTTGAAGTTGATCGTTTATTCCATGCTCTGAAAGGTCCTGCTTGGCAAAGACCTGAGAGGAATTCAAACATGTTTAATGTCGAATGGCTTAGAGGATACTTGCAGTCATAAGGCATGACACGCTATATGAGTTAAAGCTTTGGTACAATTTCAGTCTGATAAGACTCTGCAGAGCTAAAATTTGGCTAAAAGCATGTAATGTATACTAAATGCAAAAAGTCATGCCGGACAATTTCTATAGGGTTGTTGCTGATCGTGGTGTCTGAGCCCTATGTATTGCCAGCAAGCAAAGCTAACATTGGCTGTGATAAAAATTGCATACAGTTATTACATTTCACATTTTATCAGCCTGTCTCTCATTTTTCATGGCATTTACTTCTTAGAGGAAGTGGCACCCCTGCGATGACTATGGGTTTCAAGTTGAGACCGAGGTGTTGTTTGACTGATTGGAAATCATGTGTGCATTTCAGTGCGATATGTGCCATACTGTGCAGGTGGCACTTGTGTCAAGGGAGAGAGTGATGAAAGTGATAAGGCATTAACAGGGCATGTGTTATATTTCTATTCATGGCTGTTATCATCTCAAGGCAATTAAGAAGGATTCAAGAGATCTGCATTGAGAGGCACATCTCAAGAGACACTATTAAACTGTTAGTCAGACAATGAACTGACAGCAATACAAATTTATATATTGAAACATGTAATGTGATGTGAAAATCTATGACCTGCTAACTTTGATTCCAGACAGGTATCTCCCAGGCAAAATTCCTAAATCCCATATGAGTTCTAAACAGCAGTTTCATTCATACAGTACTGTGTGTGTGTGTGTGTGTGTGTGTGTGTGTGTGTGTGTGTGTTGTCTGGGAGTATGGGGGGGGGGGGGTTGCATATAGTTGTGGCAGCTTTATTAGCTGTGGCACTTCAGGTGAAAATGAAAACCTGCACACATTTCAGTCCTCCAGGATAGTATGAGAGCAATGGCACTCACTGCTTCAAAAAAGATTTTTAAACAAATAATATGTAATTGTCCTGCCTGTAGGGGGAGCTGTTAAGCCCATGTCGCTGCAACGGGTCGGTGCGCTGCACTCACCAGCCCTGCCTTATCAAGTGGATCAGTGAGAGGGGGGCGTGGAGCTGCGAACTCTGCAACTACAAGTACCAGGTCATCGCCATCAGCACCAAGAACCCCCTACAGGTGGGTCAACAGCCACAATAAAAATAGTAATAAAAAAAAAAAAAAAATAATAATAATAATAATAATAATAATAATGTACTTTTATGCACTTTGGAAATCTTACTGTCACCAATCTCTGTCCCCCTGCGTGATGAATGGCAACCATTTTTTACCAGAACACTCGCTGCACATCAGCCAGAGGTGGGGGAGGAGGGAAAGATTGAGCCAGTAAAACTGGGGGAAGACTGGGGGGCAGGTTGAGAGAGCCAAGTTGAGGATTTTTCCAGGATACCAGGCAGCGTTGAAAGAATGTATATCCACAACATCAACATGGCTGTTGCAATAAGGGATGTACTTCCCAACCTGAAAGTTACAGGAAGGGTTGGTATGGTTTGTGACCTTTTGACAGAGCAGGTGACTGCGCAGACAGGCTGTGAATGATATGTTAACTGATCTCCCCTCTGTCTGCACTCTTGCAGTGGCAGGCCATCTCACTGACGGTGATTGAGAAGGTGCAGATCGCGGCGGCCATCTTGGGCTCCCTGTTCCTCATCGCCAGCATCTCCTGGCTGGTCTGGTCGTCGCTCAGCCCCTCAGCCAGGTGGCAGAGGCAGGACCTGCTCTTCCAGATCTGCTATGGCATGTACGGCTTCATGGATGTGGTCTGTATAGGTAAGAGTGGGGACAGCCTCTCAACCTGATTGGGCTGAGATTAAGGGTGTGTGTCTTGGGGAGGGAGGGGTTTGGTTGGGGGGGCCTGTGAAAGGGGATGGAGCATTTGCATAGGGGAAGTCATACATCATCAGCATCTCCTTTCAAGTCACACATGTTCAGTCAATGTGCTAATTTGGACTCGGTTGTATTAAATTACTCTGCTGTTAGAAAAAAATATTTTTGTGTATTTAATTGGCACTAGCACAGTCAAGAAAAATAAACATGATGGATCTGCACTGTCAAATCAAATCAGCTCAGGTTTATTTGCACTACGCAATACAGCAGATCCTGGCTTAAACCCCCTCAAAGGCAAAACCACAGGGCAACAGTTTGCAAGGAGAAACACCCATGGTGGGATGTTTGGAGAGCCAGAGTAGGGTAGCAGAGTAAACGTGGAATGACATTGGGCCCTCTCCCTTTGGCATACTTATAACAATGATTTACATATTTGGGGCCCCCTGAATTATATTGTGCCCATGGGAGAGGGAATGGGGCAGCATCACTGAGCCAGAACCTTCCTACTGTGTAAAATAATCCACATATTATGCCATTTAAGTGAGTTGCTGACAGACTAAAAACATTCACTGTCTCCAGAGCAGAGGTAACCGACTGCAGCAGCAGTCATTAACTCCAACTTTGCACAGATTAACTTGTCACCTCACTGACAGTACAGAACAGATCAGCTGAGTTTCCACTCATCAGTCGATTTGGGAGGACACAGGGAGGGGCCCAGAGAGAAGGGGGGCAGAGACAGAGAGGGAGAGAATTAGGGGACAGAGAGAGAGAAAAGGTTGGGCAGAGAGAGAGAGGGGGAGAAAGAGAATGAAATAGAGGGAGAGAGATGGAGAAGAAAACTGATATATCCCCAGTGGCACAAATGGAAAAAGAAGAAATGCTGTGCTCTGGAGGTGTGAGTGGCCTTGGCCTGCGCTGGGACTGGCCCTGGGCTTGCCCGGGGTGGAAGGTCTTCTCAGGCAGCAGTGATCTGAGGTCCTCTTTGCACTGACAGCCCGAATCGGGAGCCTGACAAAGTGGCTCCATTGAATCATTTGTACCTTTGGCAGTGGACCGGATTACGTAAGATTTATTAATATTTCCTTTCAGCGTTCCACATTACTCATCGGCTTTGCCAGGCCAACAATGAGTACCCTAACTGCTAAAAAAAATATAATAAAATGTACTGGTACATACAGTGTATTCACATTTCACCAGTACTATTTATGTATGTGTAAATGGAGCAGCAGTGAAATGTGGCTTTAAACATAGTCATGAACTGTGATGCAGCCCCAGAGGGCACATGTTAACTGTGAAGTAATTGATTATGAACAAGTACATTTCAGGCAAAGTGTGAAAATTTGTTCTTAACTATGACTTCCTCAGGTATGCAACATGCCCAGCTTTGTGCACTGCCCTGCAGGTAGCTCTTATCTTTGATCAACCAATTTCAGCCACAGTGTCACGGGGCAAACAAAGAATTCTTTTCCAGCAGAGATCTTTAAAACACCTGTGCTGCTATCAGCCTGTTCATCTTATTTTCCTGTGGAGGTGACACAAATTAATTTAAAACTTCCCCAAACTTCCTGTCCTGCTTGGCCCAAGGTCCTCTGAAGGACATCTCTAAAACCATAAATATTTTTTTACAGTCTATTTAAAGTTGACTTTAAAGCATCCAGCTTGTAATTGGAGTCCCCTGACTGAATGGTGTCTGTTCTCCTGGGTTAGGACGTCATTGACAACTTTCCTAGAATAGGGTGTGAGTGGACACATGCACCGCTGTGATTAAGCGTTCTCTGCATCACAACATGGATATGAGGAGCAGGGGAGAGCAGAGAGCAAACTGCAGACTCCTTTAAGGAAACACCAATCAGTGAAATTCATAAAATTATTTTCATCATCAGCCCTAGCCTATAATCCCACATAATCCTACATCTACATATAATGTGGTTCATGATTTTATAAAATTAAAAAAAATTGCGTTGAAATTAAACGATAATTGTAACCATGAATAAACATTCTAATCAAGGTTTCCTTCTGATTAAATAATACTGTACATGCCTCAGTGACGTTAATATATAACATTGTGCATCAATGACAGCAGAAAATAGATCAGCTCAATACAGGGTACAAGGTACAGAAAAAGTGAAAGAGAGAGTCTTAAAAAATTAACTACTAGAAGACCATGGATGATCAGGATAATCATTCATTATAAAGCAGGCTGAACTTCCTGCTGTGCAGAAAGACACATAAAAACCATCTTAGGGAAATGTGGCAGTCGTGCTGTAGTACTTGTGTTTTGTGTCACTCATATCTCTTGAAATTGCTCTTGAAATCATTGCTGTTAGTCGGGGAACTGTAGTGTAGAGTTCTGCAGCTTATTCATCTGATCGCTCCCCTCCGTCCCCCTCCCCCCCTTCCCCCATATGCTCTAAACCAATCAGTGTGCTCTCCAGTGGCTGCCTTCATCACCTCTCCGCTGCATTTAACACTCACCTTGAACAAGTCCATGGAGCAGATGGAGGAATCCACAGGAAGACAAACACTAACTTGTGAGAGGACATATGCCTGATTTGGTCTGGGAAATCTAAGCTTTATCACCCAAGGGGCCTTTTTACAAAACTTGTGCTCACCTTCGTGGGCCGAATGAGGGAGCCACTCATCTTGCCATCCCCTGACTAGTTTATGCACTGTCTGTAGTTCATGTACACAGACAGAAAGGAGGGGGAGTTCAGTGGAAATTTTCTCAGTAGCTTTTGAACCCTGCTCAAGAGTAATCTGTTATGTTATCTACTGTTGCAAAACTGTACATTTATAGCCAGGAAATGTTAAGCAATAAGGAACATATCTATTAAAAAAAATGTAAAACTTGTTTATATCAAGCTCCCTAGATAATTTTTTGTTCATCCTTGAGTTTGCTTATTCCATGGAGCATTGAGAAACAGTTATATTTACTGTCAGTTATATCAAAGGTACCAATTAATCATATCACAATCCCCATTAATACAATTACATTGTACATTTCTTAAGATTCTGATCATCTGAGCCAAAACCATGGAGGCAAATTCACATTTTCAATATGAACACACAGTTTCTGTCTCATCACTGGGCCTTCTCAAGTCATGTGGCTCAGTTTTTATCTCATTACTGTGTGATGTCAGAATTCTTTTTCAGAATACTCTGGAGTAAGAGGGCGTGGCTTGGGGGGAAGGGAATGGAACATCATCGTAAAGTTGATCATTTCCTGCTTACTGTGAGAAAAAGCACTGCCAGAAATGAAGACATTTTAAAAGCAAGCTGGTGATAGAGACTCGCTGTCTCCAGTACAGGGAGGGAGCTGGCTGTGGGGGTCATTAACTCCACACTTTGCGCAGATTAACTTGTCACCTCACTGACATCAGAGAATGGATTGGCTGAGTATCTCTCATCAGTCGATAGAGCAAGACACGGGGAGAGTGAGAGAGAAAAAGTTTAGGGAAGGGCAAAGAGAGAACGATATACAGCAAGAGCAGCAAAAGAGAGAGAGTGTGTGTGTGTGTGTGGGGGGGGGGCACAAGAGAAAAAGGAAAAGACGAAAAAGAGCAGGGGATTTATCAGAATTGATATATCCCAGAGGGTACAAATGAAAATTATGAAATCCTCAGATGTGAAAGATCTGCTGACTCAAACCTCTAAAGTAATTGCCTCCATATTCTTCATCTAATTATTACCTTAATTAGCTCTTTGCTCTCGCAGTCAAGAGTGTGGCAGGAAAATGGATACAGTTGCAGATAGGAGCACCTTGGGTAAGACTGAGATAGAGGAAGGTAAAGAGAGGGTTCTGTTCTTCACAGAGCGGTGGAAGGCGTTCAGAGGATGACAGCCCAGTGTTTACCTCTGCGCTGACTTTGATCTGCCCGCACACGAAATAGCGAGCACATCTTCAAGCACCCACAACCATTTCCTGCATTTTACATTCACATTTCTGGCATTCCCGGTTTCTGCAGTAGAATTCAGTCAGCAGTATTTTTTTTGACAGTAATAGGGCTGCTGCAGAACATTTCCCTGGCTGTAAATATGTAAATTGTGGAAATCCATTCCTTGCTCTTCGCAAACCAGTATGGCTGAGTGGATCACTCTCTTTTACAAGCATGTACGCCTTGTAGCTTTTACTGAGCGTGCCTCCAATAGCAGGAAGCACATGTCATTAAATACATCAAAACTACATATCACTGTCAGATGTCAACATTAGACATTTTTGTCCAGATTATTTTTGACTGAAATGTGTTGAGATGTGTTAGTTTTTGATGCATCTGTATATGTTAACAGTCTTAAAGAAGAACAAATGTATAATTTGAACACAAAGACTTGGGGCTTTGAGCATATAGCAATATTAACTGTTTCATTAAGGTGCTTTGTGTGATATGTCCACTTATATTATTATATGAAAACAAATGGATAAGATAAATGTATAGTATTATATAAGAACATTACATAGGTCTGCAATAATATTTTTAAGCATTATTATAAAATAATATTATATAACAATGTTGGAGGAGTGTCATGATGTTGGGTGAATAGTTTCGCTACTTCAGATACCCCACGTTATTTGACATTTTTTCTAATTTTATATTTGTGTTTTCATAATGTCAGCATATTGGCTTGTAAAGTCACTTTGTGAAGATACTGTATGGTATTCAGCATGTTGATCAGGGCTGTCCAGTCTTAGCTGTGAAAGGAAGGTGTTGGTTCAGGCTTTTGTTGTCGTGCAGTCCCAAAACATCACATTCAGCTAATTAGCTGAAATGGTATTTAATCTAGACCTTGGGTCAGAGGAAACAGATGCTGTAGTGCTGGAATCGAGTATGAGAGTGCACTGATATCAGCCTTTCTCAGGTAAGATTAGACTGTGCAGGTGATTAATTAACACAACTAGCCGAAACATCTGACATTTAGCCCTGACTTCAGATCTTATGTAAGGTGTGTGCTGTCTTATCTTTTACAGAGCAAAGACACTGTTATCTTTTCTGCTACAGTATTTCAGCCACAATAAATAATACAGTGTTCAAACATTCCTGATAACATTTTTACCATTCCTTTTTAAATGTAAACGTACTGGACACAGGTGTAGGGAAATTAGTTCTGTTTCCTGTGTATGACAGTTGGCATGGGAAAAGGCTCAGCACACCAGCTTCTCTGTGCTGTAGGCCAGTGAATAGCGTAACTAATGTCATACACTGCAGCACATTGCAGTCTTCAACATTCTGAAGTATTACAGCTCCTACAGCACCTGTTGGAGGGAAGTGTTGAACACTGTGCTTTGATGGATACTGAACTTGAAAAGAGTTTTGTTATAAAGAGGGGAAGGCTCAGTGTTATCCTTGCCTCTTTCCCCAGCTCTTATCGTCCATGAAGGCCCTTCTGTCTTCCGCATTTTCAACCGCTGGCAGGCCGTCAACCAGCAGTGGAAGGTTCTGAACTATGACAAGGTCAAGGATACTGATGACCTGAAGGCTGGCGTTAGCACGAGGACCCTTACCCTTCCCACACAGAGAGGCAATGCTCACCTGGGTGGGGTGACCTCCACCTCCACCTCCTCCCTCATGGCGGCCGCCATGGC
This sequence comes from Albula goreensis, assembly GCA_022829145.1. Taxonomy (NCBI): domain Eukaryota; kingdom Metazoa; phylum Chordata; class Actinopteri; order Albuliformes; family Albulidae; genus Albula; species Albula goreensis. The sequence goes on along the minus strand of CM040745.1, from coordinate 11,315,189 downwards.
ATCTGTTGCTGCAGGAACGCCCACGGCGACCGCCTCTGTGGCAACGGGCCCGGTGACTCAGGACTCTTCTGAGCAGAGCAATGGGCTCTCCCTGCCAGACCACAACTGTACGTACAACATTCTGCACCTCCTCAGCCACCTGAGGCAGCAGGAGCCACGCGGGCAGCCCAGTAACAGCAACCGAGAGCTGGTCATGAGAATAACTACAGTCTGAGGATTCTGTATGAGGCCTTATCGTTTATTTGGCATGGAAATCTTCAAAGGACAGTGAAAACACATGTAAAAATGAATTCGCTTCACCCCCAATTTTTTTCAAATGAGAAAGAAGAGAGGCCTTGCCAGACAGGGAAATATGGCAAAGTGACAAACCTATTGTGGAATGTGTGATGCTTGAATGTGTGCGAATGAGGTCTTCAATGTCTTGACACCTATGAAATAAAACATCAGGAGTCTTAGGATTTCTTACAGGCTGTAGCTGATGGATTTGTCTTATGGGTTTTCACACTGTTTTCAGTGCCAGGTTGTGAAAAGAAGCAAAAAAGCAAACACCCTTACAAGAGTTATCATGAGATCTGTCTGTCATCTGTTGATACAATCAAAAAAACAGCATGGAACAAAGATTCAGGGATTCAAATAATTCAGGTGGAATTTGAGCTTTATGAATGGTGTAAAAATGAAATGTACTTAAAATCTCCACTGTGGCCCTGGTCGAACTGCGCATATTGGCTGCACTGTTGCCTTATTTAAAGTGTGTATGTTATTAGCTGTAAAGATCTCATACCTTAACACATTTGTTTCTGAGACCTTAAGCTCAGCAAATATATCACATTCTCCAGCACAAAGGGCAACTGTTCACCCTCTTAGATTTCTTATACTGAGAAGGTATTTTCAGCGACTTCCAAAGACCCCTGTAACAGAGCAATTTAAGCGAATACACCTGAGTCCAGCAGATAGTATTATATAAATTTAGAAGTGCTCGGGTGTCATGCTCTCCAGCCACAAAGTGAAAAGCCATAGCAAGCCCCCTCAAAATCAATAACAAATCTGGAACTGTATAACATTTTGTCATAGCTCTCTAAACATTTTCAGATTTTTCAAAGTGTGTTTTGTTTGTGTATGTGTGTTTGTTTGTGTGTGTGTATGTGTGTGTATGCGTGTGTGTGTGTGTGTGTGTGTGAGTGTTTGTTTGTATGGGCATGCATTTTTGTGTTCATGTATATGAACATACATATGGCCTTGCTGTCTGGCTGTGCAAGTGTGTGTTTATATATGTATATATGTGTATCTGTGTATATGTGTGTGATGATATTCAGACATCTGTGTCCTCATCCAGACTGCACATTTATTCGCTTATAAAATTCTCAGTGAATGTGACCTCAAGTACGTGCACATTGCATTGCAGTTTTCCCATTTTTTCCTGGTCTGACATTACTGTCGGAAACGTTCTACTCCTATTTTTGATGCTCCTCCGAAATGCGTTCACCTTTTCTGTCTGTTGAAATAATCTAATTACAGTTGTTGTTGTTCGAAGCTCAAATTTAAACAGGAAATAGTTGAAATGGGGAGCAGGCATGAGTGGGAAGCAGAACATTGCATGAGCAAAAGCTGGATGTGACTTGATCAGTGCAGACAGTGGAGAGCCAGCCCACAGTGGGGATGGGAGTTTGAAACAGTGATAAGTCTCCTTTCAGTTTGCAGCCTTCATTCTAGCAGTGCACTGTTCTCTAGCCTTAATGCATTTTTAACAAGGATCCATAACCCCTTGTAGACAGTGTGAGGTACTCCTGCAAGCTTCAAGCAAACCTCTCTACAGTTTAAACAGAACACTCAATCCTGTTTATCACACACTTTATTTTTTTATTTTAAATTTACTTCATTTTATTGGGACTCTGAATCATTCCTCATGTGCTTCCTGTATGAAGCAATAGTTTGCATTACACATATTTTAGATTCCCTGTGAGAGCCTGGGCACTACTGCTGCTGAGTGATTGAGAGGAGGCCCAGCATGTACCTATTATTTCTGTCTGCTGGTGCCCCAGTGTTAAAGCTCATTTTCTCCCAGGGTCTCTAGAGAGAGAAGCACGCAATGAGTTCCCCCTCAAGGGGAGGCTCATATCACCCCTCTCTCTTACTGGCCTGTTTTTTTTTCTTTCGGAAAAACCAAAAGCACCTAAGTCCCACTCCAGCTTTCGTGTCCTGTGCCCTAGCGGCTGATGCCATGCAGTTGTCAGACTGTGACAGCGACGATTAAACCCGGCATCTCATGACAGCATCCTCATCACGGCTGGGCTTCCTTTACCTGTGGCTAGTGCCGCACATACACAACCGATGGCAGTCAGCTGTACATCTGCAGGGGGTTCATTTGAATTTCATCTAGACTTACAAGTAAGAGTATAAAAGCCCCCGATTCACGATGGAAAATATGGAAATTGATATATAAATATAGCATATTATTTGAATAAAAATGGAATTATTTGAATCCCTGAAAAAAACAACCTGAACCTAGTAAGGTTACCGCTATCTACATGGTGTACCAGAGTCTGAGGGCCATTGATCTAGCCTAACCACACTTGTAGACAGTAACCTTGTCTGCACAGTGACATCAGGTAACTCTGTGGCCACAGGCTGAATAATTCAAGCCATAAAATGTGCACATTCAGCGGAGGGAGTGACGAACAACAGCCTGCAAGAAAAACGGGAGGTTGAGCAGAGTTCAGCATGAATTAATTTTTCGCCTCCATCTTCACACTTTCTGTACTAAGCTAAATTCTTTTTTTGGCAACATCTCTGACAGAACCTGAAATCAAAGGTAACTGGGAGGGGGAAAAAGACTGTCAGATTTCAATTGACTGAAAATATGGCAATTCCATTATTTATTTTGTTTAATCTATCCACAAAATGTTGCAGTGGGAAGGTTCAAACAGTGGTGATCTCACTTGAGGCGCTCGTGTGAACTCACTCGTACAGCCTTACCTTTTGATGTTACCCCCTCCAAGAGCCTCGTTCAAAACATCCGAATGAAACGGTGATGATAATAAAATCTGTCAGCAATAAATCTCTCTTCTTCTCCTTCTCTCCCCCTCACTCTTTCACTCACACACACACACACACACACACACTCGCACACATACACACACACACACACACACACACACACACACACACACACACACACACACACACACACACACACACACACACACACACACACACACACAAATTCACCAGATAAATATTTCATAAGTGGGCTGAGTATAAATCTGACTTGGGACTGCAGTGTGGCTGAAGTTTGTAAAACTTTACATAAGTTTTTTTTTTCATTTGTTGGACTGTTGCCATTTTGTTACTGTAAGTCTAATGCAGTTTTTTGACACAAGCTGAGGTTGAGTGTGGGTTTTTCGTTATCACTCAGAAGCCAGCTGAAGAGAGGGCACCTGGTGGAGTCATCACAGCCTGCAGTAATTGGTGTCTGAGGGTGTTCTGATATTTCATATATTCACACAGAACAGAAAATTTATTGAAGGAAAGGGAAGTTGGATCAAGCCTCAGATATGTCTGGTTTTTTGAGTTTGGAATTAGATGACTGACTCTGTTTCTTCACCCTTCTCCTCTATGATGCTGTTCTGTGACGCTTGCAGTTCCCATGCAGGCATTATACCGAAATGCACCAGCAGGCCTGCTGCACATTGGTGTTATGATCCAACCCCATTCTCCAGCTGTGAGATCCAGCATGGCTTTCTACATTTTCCCAAGGGCTTCCAGGAGCACACAAAAGCTGCTGAGCGTCAGCGTTCCCATTCTCCACAGCTTCGTTTCAAACACCACCAATAAACTGTGGAGAGAAATAAACATATTTTTTTGTTTGATTGTTGTTGAGAATTGCAGTATGTATTACTACAAGGAAGGATTTGAATGGTTTACCTGAACGGTCTGATAATTCCAGGTGTTGCCTTTGAGTCATGATGCGCTGTGAAGGTGGAGACTGTGCTGTGAAGGTGGAGACTGTGCTGTGAAGGTGGAGACTGTGTTCATGGTGAACAGAGTGTCTGACTGTTCTAAGCCTCCTGATTGGTCTGGCTCTGGAATTGCTTTGTCAATGTTCAGCAATCCCATCTCTTGTCATTTCCCAGTGTAAGGCCATAAAACGTCTCTCATCAATTGACTTCCATTGACAAAGATTGAGGCCAAGAAGGAAAGAAGGTCTGTTTTGTTTACATTTGTAAATGTGTGAAAAAGAAACTGTTACATAAAAGTGACAAAGTAAAATTGTGGTGTCACAAAAGTCTTTTTTTGCCTATCCCATTCAGCTCTTTTCTAAAATGTATTTCAATTCTGTCTCTGAAAAAAAGCCACAAAAAGCACCCGCATTTAAATGTGAGTTAATGCATGTGTTTGAAGCAAACCTTGATTGAATCCAGACCAATGTTCCGTTACATCATTTCCTTTAATGTATGGTTAATTAATTACGTTACTACATCCACTCTTCTGTATTATGACTGCACATTGTTAAGAGCTGCCCCTGAGGGGTGAGAAGCGGGAAAGTCTTGATCACTCATTTTTAAATGAGAGGGCGTTTTTTATAGTTTTTATTTATTCAAACACCAATTAATTTGTAAGTCAATAACAAAATGCCATGTAGTTAGTGGTGTCCTTGATCTCAGGAGGCACATAAGGTGAGCTGAAAGGAAATGGCTCATGTCCAATGCACTTGGGGAAAATTCCAGAAGTGGAGATGAAGATCGGTGTACGGGGAGTACCGACAGTCTGCCAGCTGTGGAAGCGTGGTCAGCAGAGGTGCGTGGATGAATAATGAAAATTATCTTTCATTCATGCAATTATTGTTAAGTCTGAAAATTGAAATAGAACATGTCAAGGGGAGGGGTGAAGAGAGATGGCTCCAAACAATTAAATCCCCCAAAATCTGAGGACACCAATCAGATTTCAGGATTTGGCATTCTATGTTATGCAATCATAAACATAATAATAATAATAATGCTTTTAGTACATATATGCTTGTTAAGTTGGGCTTTAACATTTTCACACAAATATATTCGAAGAATCTTCTTGTGATTACGCTATTTTAGGAGACAGTGACCTGAAATTAATTTACATTTGTTCTTGAATTTGACTCATAGTTATTAAATGTGTTAGTTTCATGTTTCTCAGCTACAGCTTGCCAACTTTTATAAGGTGAGCCAAAAGAACTCACTGAACTAAGTCTGCAGCATCACATTTGCACTTAGTTTTAAGTGAAAGTTAAAGACAAATATTAATTGAATCCAGGCCATTGCATACTTATGTGAGATATCTCTAATTACTTGGTCATCATAGGCCACACTTATGAGAAAAAATCTCAGTCCACCCTGCAATCACCCCCATGACAACATTACCTATGGACTGAAAATGATAATGATTCCACTTTCAGAACTGTGATTTTTAATAACTTGTATGAAACATTCTTGAAGAGCATAAAAATTGTCATCCAGCCACAACTGTAGAACTTTACTGTTTTATGACACACAATTTATTCTTCTTACCCACACAGCTGTTATCTTAGTGTGCACACATGTTTGGTTGTCTCAATGCTCTACGTATGTGAACGATCAGCCTCTTTAGCAAACAGGTGTCTTCCTGGAAAACTGACATTGTTTATGACTGTATATCTTGCATAGCTCAGGATATTCGCCTGTTTTTTCCCCCCATCTCAGCCGTGGAAACCATTGCATATGGAACGCTGGAATGTTCCATGGGCAGCACTGTTCAAGCGTAACAGCTCTCTGTCTCTTTGACGTAAGGTCATTATTCTGCAGTTTATTATAAGGCATTGCCCTCATCGATTGATGTAGTTCTGCTGGCATCAATGCAATTAACTGTTGTTCATATTATAATTACATATTACTTACTCTTGTGCACAAATAAGCACTTGAGTAGCCAGGCCCGGCTCCAGGAGATAGCCAGGACAGGCCAGCATCATTCTGCATCTAAGTGGGTCCCTGATGGGCCATGGTGCACTGGTCTTGGAAGTCAATAAACAGATAAACAGGGGCCCTGCAACTGCGTTCAGCAGCCCCACATAGGGCAGTGTAACCTTGTGCTGGGGAGGGGTCGACTCAGGGCAAGCACTTACAAGCAGTAAACACTGTTACAGTATACAGGGCAAACAGCATGCATCTGGCAGCCTCAATTTTCTTTCGTCTGTGGAAAGACAAACCCTGTTTCTGGATTTTAAGTGGGAGGTGTTTCACATCAGGGTTTTGTGAAAATAGCAAATTTTACAAAAAAAACATGGACTTGATTGCCAACAGTTCCATGGAATTTTCTTTGGCACATTATACCACTGCACTTTTATTTGCAGGTCAGTTCCTGTGAAACAGGAAATCTTGATGTAATGCCAAAGTAGAGCCTCTTTAACACTATCAGGTCCTTATAACAATCAGTGACATTACTTTGATAGGCCAGGCAGGGAAGATGCAGGACAACCATGATACATGTTTAAGTATGCTATTTTTGGGTAAAATCTGCTAATAACATTGGTACTCTTCAGAGTGTGTGTTCATGCATGTGTGAAGGTGAATGTTCTTTTAAAATGCATGTGGTTAGTGTTATTCTAGACCCTGTTTTTTTGGTTAATGATAGGATTGCTGATATTCTCTTTTGGATAAGCATGCAAAACCAGTAAAACACACCCCCTGAACAGTAAATCTCCTCACCACTAGGGGTCTGCATTGGTCTTCCCAGTGAGGTTGTGACTGCAGAGGCAGGAAGGGAGTGGTGTGGGGGGGAGGTAAAGATTTTCATAGCTGTGCAGGGCTGTGCCCTGCTCTAAAGGAAATCAATCTGCACTGTTTACAGCAATTAGTCCTGTGTGTCTGGATTTAAAAGCTGATTTGGACCATTGCCATTTCTTGAATTGAGTTAAAAACTGGAAGAGGACTCGGGAGGAAGAGGAAGAATGACGGGGACAGTGGAAATGTGTGAAGCATTTTACATTTGATAGTTCTCTTTTCTAGTCAGACTTTAAAAATCTTTAAATAACATTGGTGTTTATATAAGTCCCTGACAAAGAGGGCTGTAGAAAAGTATATTTAACATAGGAATGCCTCTTAAGATGAGATATCATTCCCCACTGGCCCATTTTCACAGCTTGAAGCACAATCTCTGAAAAATAATAAAGCATTTCCTTAATGTGCTGGGAGTGGAGTTGGGGGCCAAATATCAAAGTGCAAAAGCAGCACACATTACAAACTAAAAATGTGTAATGTGCAAACTGAATGTTTGGATATAGAAGGCTCATTAAATATCTCTGCAAATTACACTGTTGTATAGATTTTCACGTAATTAGTTCAGTACAAAGTATTTATTTATTTAAGTGTATCTATTATATCAAATATTTTTGTTTTACTGTGTTCACTTTTCCCTTTTTTAAAAACAGAAAAAAGTTCATCAAACCACATCTCTCTGCAAAAAAAAAAATATATAATAATTTCAATGTCACTAGAGTTCAGTTGGTGACTCAATGCATGAGGGAAAAATTTCTGTTTCCATGAAGAGCAGAAAAACATAAGGAGAGCCGGATGACACCATTTTTACAGTATTGCAGCGTGCACTGTGGCTCGGCCATCGCCCTCACACTCATGTAAGATTCGCTGAGCTCAGGGATGAGTCTGACACTGTGCATTTTACATTAATACCCTCCATCTGGAGGCAAGATTGAGGAGTTTGATGAATGCTACCGTTGCCTCCCCAATAGTGATGTATGGAGCACTGATCTGGGTCCAATTACCTTTTAAGGGGATCAGGGCCAAATTGCTGTTCCAAATCTCTCCTGTGCCAAGTGTCTTTTTGTACATTTTGTTTCACACACTTACAGACCTTCAAATTAGAACTCCAGCTGAGTTTTTAAAATGTTGCCTGGAAAAGTTTTCCATTACACATAAACACACTGCACCTTGTTGGGCAAGTGAGTGACCAGAGTCAGTCTCCAAAAAGAGACATCCTATTGGTCTAAGAAACTGTGAATGAAATATAGCTGAAGGTCATGCTGACATGGTTGATAATGATGTGTGCTCACCAGGAATTTAGGAGAGGGGAAATTCTTCATGTTCCCTCTTTTATCACTCAAGTGATAAACAGAATCCATGTGGTATGTTTTCTCTCATGGGTAGTCATTGCAAACAGTTTAGAATCAATCACAGTGAAAATTTTTAATACACTGTTAACAACTACATTACTGATCATTAAAATGTTGTTGATGACTGGAGAACATCAATAAATATTTGTAAATATTACGATGGTGGCCAAGGTTCACAGAAATTCCACACCAGGTTAAAATATATCTCAACTGTATATATAGTAACATTTTTGTGGAATTTTGGATATTCTGGCAGCCTTATTAACACACTATCTGCTGTTACATGTATGTCTGTATGTCTCACTTACATGTATGACCTGTATGTCTCACAAATGTGACTTAAAAATAAGGCAAACTGTACATTTCAGCTTTTAAATCTCCAGTCAAACCTCACTGCTCTGGCCCTTGTATGTCGCCACAAAGTCATGGTGCAGTCATGGTTGAGATTAACGTAACATCTTTGTGTTCCCTCAAAATTTTCTCCAGGCCAAAATTCCAACAGCAGATTGTTGTTTTTCATGCAGTAGATTTTTGAAATGTCATCCAAAAACTCCCCACAGAGCAATGGAAGTTCTGTGGAAATCGACACACTTCTGGCTCTCTTTATATTTTTTAAAAGATTTCCAGTGAATTTTCATGGGGTGCATGTGTTTTGTCTTTTAAATTTGTAGACATACTCTGTCCAACATAGCCTGTTGAGAAGCCTGTTTAAGTTAACAAATGGTAAAATGTAAAAATAGGGTGCAGTCATATGCACATGCATGGTAAATTCTAGATAAATGTATAGCGACATACTGCAAACTATAAAAATACATGTAATATAAAATTTTTATCTGCAGTAATACTAAATGCTGGAAAATGTGCAGAAGGATGAGTACGGGTTGCCAGGTAGAAATGACAACCACTGTTGGAAAGCTACTACTTGCATCCATAGGAACTAAACTTCAGACTTATTCCACTGAATGTGCTGTAAGTAAAAGGGCACAATTCCTAAAATCTATAGTAAAGTTCTGGTTAACAAAATTACTCATACATATAGTTCACAAACAGAGTATTCACGTATGAATTCCACCTGAACTCAGCTACAGGTTTACAAGGTTTTGTCTCATGCAGTATCCTTCTCTCACTGACTCCTAAGGACATAACCATGACACGTGGTTTTACACTACAGACGCACCACCAACCACATACATCCTATGTTGCCAGATCATACTGAAGACAGCATACACTTGGTTCATGCGACTATAGGCAGACCAGCATCGGATGCTACAGAGCAATGAGACTAATGAACGTAACTGGCATAACCATTGTCTTTCCGCAGCAAGACTGGGTCTATTAAATCTTGGACCACGCAGACCTCCGGCCACAAGCGGTAATTGCACAGCTAGGACTCAAACCCCCCTTCGCAGAGATCACATCTGCTTCCCAAGTGAATATATTCTATATCAGCCGCCTCAAAGCATGCACGTACTTACAAAAAAATATTTGGACTCCCATGCACTAACAGAAATATGTTTTCACTATTAATAATATAAACTCTTGCTCCTCAATCTCTCACCTTAGTTTCAGCTGTGGCATTGTTGATTAAATCATCACATCTGACCACATTTCTAAACCTCCGTAGACTGTGGAAGAAATTCATGATTAAGAAGTATGGCTGAACATTTCTGGTTATCAGCTTTGCATCTGCAGCTGCTTTACAATTAGAATGATTTATTATTTAGAAAGAAAAGACAGAATTGCATGATGCTTTCCCTTGATACTCCCCCTTGCATATTCCTCGGAATAAAAACAAAGTTCACAGTCCACAGCTGTGGAGCATAATTGGTTACATTGGCCTGTGACAGAGCTCTAAGTGCACAATGTGTTTTTGTTAATGTGTAAATGTGTATTTTCTTAAAAATATAATAATTATTTATTGTTCCCCACAATGAAATTGGGGGTGGGGTGGGGGTTGGGGGCCTATGGGTCTCTCTCCTTTTTATAATAGTTAGTTGGTTATTCACAAATGGTATTTCAGACAGCCCCGGCCCTATTTTGTCACAGCTCAGGTGACTGATGCATCTGACAATGGAGATCCAACATTTACAAATTTTACTGATTGTGTCAAAGCTGACAGGGGATGAAATGTTACTTTTGCCCTGTTTTTAAGCATTTACAACTAAACATGATCTTTGAGAGTCATACTTTTCAAATTATACACACTACAAACAAAACACACACACACACACACACACAGACTATATGCATAATTGACCTTAATTGATCATTGACAGGGAAGATTCAGTCAGTGGTTATGTGTATGACTCATCGTTCTCTACTGACCCCTGCTGGTGAACAGGGCACCCACAGTCTGCCTCACACAATGGAATGAAATCTTTTCTGCCTATTTCTTAACTAAATTGGTCCAGGTCTGACTATTTAATCTGGCACAGACAATGGACTGCAAATTGCAAGGCTCATACATTTTCTATTGGATGGAAGTTTGGACTTTGAGTGGATGACATGTCTTTGCCACGTGTAACATTGCCTTGCTGAAATCTGAGGCTTCACACCAGGTACACATCTGACAGGGCCATAAAAGCTAGCAAAGCTATCCAGACACAATGTCACACTTAAGACTAGAATGGTGTCAGCTAATTCATTTATGTTGGGATTGTCTCCAAGGAAACGCTTTAAATTCCAGTCCAAAAGGGTAATTTTGTCCAGTACAATGATGGAACTATCCACCACATGTCCTCAGTGTCATTTACATGATGTCTCTTCTTCAGTAATGCCTTCATTCTTGCCTATTGCCCACACAGTCCAGCTATTGTGCTGAGACGGGGGTATTTTGATGTATGAATACTGATTCAAATCTAGGACATAACTTTGAAAATCACTTCTGGCCCCAGAGAGGAATTCCTAATAAGTTTCCTGCCTGCTCGGTTGCTCAGTTTGGAATTTTAGCCTAATGTGGGAATGACTGGCTGGTATGAAAGATGTTCCACTTCTCAATGATGGATTTCACTGTACCCACAAAGACACATTCAATGACTAAATTTGTCTTCACAGTCAGGTTAAACTACAGGATCACCCCCCAACCCCCCACTATACCGCCCCAATACACTATCATCCCTATGCCCTTGCTTCCAGCCAGAGCCAGACATTTCCTCACCCAATTGAATTTGTGTTATTTCAATGGAGAAAGAATCAAAAGAAAGACTAACAAAACTGAAGTTCTCATTGCTCCCCTGTTTGTTGTTACATTGCTCTCCTGTCTTCATGGGCTCCATGCCTGCTTTGGCCCATTAGAGTGCCAGCAGAGAGGTCTGCCAGGACCAGGCCCAGGTCCTCCATACTAATGTTAGCTTTCTTCTCTGCCGCTGGCTTTGAGTGAGGACCTCTGATTACAGGCCTGATTGACTCAGGGCTATGAAAAAGCCTGTTTTGGAGGGCCGGATAGGTGACATCACCTTTTCAAAGAAGCCAATCAACACTGGAAGGGACTAAGGGATTCCCCTTGTTTTCAATACAATATGGTAATGAGGCGTAGGCTTTGAAAATATCCAACATGCATGTGCATATGTTTATGCATAAAACATGTAACCTTAACCAAGAAATGAAAATTTCTTGCTTAGAGAAAAACTGGGGCTTCCATAATGCCAATATTTAAAAAAGTTTCATTCATAATGTTGATGAAAGAAACTGACATTATTATTTACCAGATATCACTTTTTAAGGGTAAAAATACACTAGCAGACTTTACAGGAGTCCAGAAGACTTTCAGATGTATCATGTCTGAGGAGGATTTGTGTGCTCTACTGGGTTGAGCTAACACTGAGTATTTTATTGTGTGTCCCCATTTCTTTTTTATTTAGAATGCCCAGTCATATTTGTGGGCCTTTTCATCATCTCAGCATCCTCTGTCACTTTGGAAAAATGCAGACAAACATGTGTCTCTTCTGAAGTTACCATCTGCTGTCCACCAGCTGGGCTGCAGTCTCAAGCCATCAGAGGAGTAAACTTCCTGAGCTGCTGGCCCGTGCAGACTGCAGCTGTCTAATTAACCAAAGCATTCACTCTGCCATGAACAGCCAGGAACAGCCCTGCCAACTGAAACCCTCCAGAAGCCTCTAGCCCCTGATGCTGCAACTACTAGTTATGCTCTGCCAGCCATTGCAGGACTTTGAGGCATTACACACCTCTAAACAAGGTTGCCTGTTTTGTTCTAACCAGAAAAACTTCAGTAGATGACAGCTTCCCATAATTATACTGGAAACTAGCCTCAAAACCTCAGTGTACCAGACCACAACCAGTCACGCTATGTGCAGCTTTGATAAATTAATGAAGCAGGCACATGACATCCGTTTGGAACCTGCTTTTGATGATTTTTTGATGGATAAGCTTGTCATTTTACATGAGGAACGCCCACCCGTGTCTCTCTTTCCTGTTTACATGATAGAGTATAATGTGATAGCCACAACACTGTTACATTTTGTTCAGCAAAAAGACCGGTACAAAGCCAAACATTTCAGCCCATTTTTTTGGCAATAAAATATACATTAAACATTTTTAAAAAGCAATTGCCTGGGTTAGCTTAAAATAGCGTTCACATCTGTTCTCTTCACAGTCATTTTCAGTTTATTTTTTGTAAGGGCACCTATTTAGTGTGACAAACCCAATACCTATCTTCCAATTAAAACTACTTAATTTAAAGTACCCCAGGGTAATGTGAACACAGTAGAGGCAATTAAATAAACAGGTCCACTGCAGGTGGCAGATTAATATTTAAATGAACATGCAGCTATCTCATCATGCAAAAGATCCAGTAATGGGCTCAGGACAATTAAAACTGTAGAAAGGTGGGTGCCATGTGACAAATCAATAGAAATTTTTGTTTATTCAGTATTTCAGTCTAATGGTAAACAATTAGTGCCAGAAATCATTCAAACAGACAATGATTGGATGAAGAATTTTTTTGGTAAAGGTCTGATATATCATAACCTTGCTCACCATACCCAAAGGTAAGGTAATGAATCAGTTCTCTTTCTGGGAGCTGGTTAACCTTTGTTTTCAATTCAGAGACAGCATTCCTCAGTATGTTTGTGCATCGTGTTTGACTTTTATGCAAACAGTTTATGGAAAGACAGTGTATCCCTGTACTCAGTGTTTCACCTTGTTCACCTTTAATCCACAGTTGTGTATTCTTTCGCAAACCAGCGCCTCATCAGGTGGCCAATGCGAATCATAAAAGGTTCAACACACAGACCCCACAGAAGAAGCGCCATGGGAGGAAATAAGAGCAAGACTGTTGATGTCTAGTATGTGTTATTTAGCAGAAGACGGCTTATACCTGTTTATGAAACTGCCTCACGTAAACATTTACATGACAAGGTTATACATGTTTACCCTACACCCATAACCCTCTCTCTTCATATTCAGGCAGAGTCAAAAAGAAACAGAAACATATGTCCAATCAAATGTCTCTGAAAATATGTAAAATGTGAATCAAATCCCAGGCAGTCAAACTAGAGACCATGTGACATTCACCACACTAATCACCACAGGTACATTGATTGTTTTGAATACGTAAAAAGTGTTATGTGTTATATTAGGCCTTAGGGTGGCACTCAAGTTTGTAGTGCAGCTGTGTCCCATTATCACATACGACTGCTGAGCCGAGCCAGGAATATAAGAGGGAGATTTCATTGCTCTCTAGTGACCTCTCCCGGCTGGCTGGATGCCTGCTGTTTGCAAACTGAACACATTTTTTTGTTTTTGCCTCTATAGACAATGTCTATCAGCTACATGAAAAACAGTGAAGGCTTGTTCCCAAATTTGTACTAATAAAATATTTACATTAATGCACATTATTGCTGTGAATAATTTTACCTGTATACACACAGCAGGTATGGTTTGTCGGGCAACCTGCTTTTGAACATTTTCAGAGAGGTTTGCTTGACTTGAGCATCAATACCATTTTCAGAAAAGAAAAAACTTAATAATCGACACCTGCATTGCTACTGTCATCTGTACACAGCACAAGTTGGGCTGCTGTCCGTAGTCTTTTTAACTGAAAATAACAGGTATGCAACCCACTTGATTATGGGTCAGCAGAACAAACATCCATGGATGAATGTAAATGAATGCTGAGAAACATGGGTAATATTGCCTTGTTGGGTGTCTATAAAAACATAATGGCGGATGATAAAGTTGTCTGTATCTAAACACACCTATATTAACTGCACATGTTCAGCAGAAACCTTGGCAAGAAAGGGATTCAATGTACCATCATTGCTATTAGCTCTGCAGCTTTTCATTGAGTTGAGTGTAATTAGATGTAGACATCTAAAAAATGATGTAAACCCCATTCAAACCCCACTAAAAGTTTATTTTGCAACTTGGCAGAAATGTAAATATCACAGCTTTGGTTTGCAGGCAGATTTTAGGAATAATGTTATTGTATATGTCTTGAGAGTGTATGGTTCGTATATGTGAGAAACTAGCTTTTTGGGGTAGAAATTATGTTTTTGAGCTGGTAATAATAAGTGAGAAGGACTGGGGGATGGCTGACTGGCATGTCAGTCATGACACACTATCTGGGTCTGCAAACGATGCAACAGCGCTCCAAAGCAGTTCATGTTCATGCCAGCCCATTCTTCAGGTTGTTTTAAAATGCAGCTGTGATGGGCAGTTGAGTAGCTTACCTTGGTAAGACATTGGGCTCCAGTGACCAAAGCTCCGCACAGCCTGTTCTGACAAGAGAATGCACTGTTCTATTGGCAGGGAATAAAAAGAAAATAAGCAGTCTTGCCACTAACACATCAAGGAGAGGAGATAGTCTGTGCTACATACAACTGGACAAATAAATATTCTATACTTTTTTGTACTCAAGCCAGAAATGAACCAAAGTACTTCAAAGCATAATTCATATTTCAAATGACTGGTATAGGGGCACTTCCACTGCTGATAGCTGCTTATCATCTGGCTTTTTTCAGTCCACTACAACAAAATAAAATGGCTGTTTATTACTGACTCACTGATGTCATGTGTCTGGTTCATTAATTTATCAAAGCTGTGCACAGTATGCATGGTTGTGGTCCAGAGAATTGAGGCTTTGAGCCTCAGATGCTCATGATGTTCCCATTATAACTGTGGAAATCTGTCATCTATTATGTTGGACGGAAACCTTTGGAAACAAGAAACTTTGTTCAGAACCTCCATCTTAGACCTACAAATTCTTTCTCATAATCCCTCTCATTTTCTTGTCATTGAGAGGACATGTTTGCTATCCTCCCAGTAGAATTGTATTCAGAGGTGGTCTTATTGGTCTTCATCCATGTCCATTGAAATAGATCCCACTGTCTGAGAAAAAAAAAAAAGTATGACTGTGTTCCTGCTGAATGAAATGAAAGTGGTGACATTTCACATCAAGCTGCATCCACCCCTGTGTAGTTACATAGTTATTAATTCAGTAATAAGAGGTTATTAATTAGTAATTGCAAAGAACACTGCAGTGTTTCGGTTATAGCTTCTTCTTATGACTGACATAGTTACAGTATAATTACACATGTAACAGTACAGCGTAATGTAAAGTGTTACCAGTAAACCCTCATTCAAACACATTCACATCTTCAACAGCAGACCAATTTTGCCTTATCCAGTCAGGATTGCATGCAGATAATATAATTATTGGCTAACATTAAAATTGCCAGGGTGAATAAACACATATTGGATATTGCGATGTAAAACAAATCATTGACACGATTACTAAACAATCCAACGTTTACCCCTCAAGTGAAAATAGTTGACTTTGAAATTGAGGTCAGGTTACCTCCCTCCATGTCCATGTTCAAACCACATGAAAAAGCTGTAAAGTATCCAAACAGATATTTTCACAGCACATGTTCAACAGAAACCCTGGCAGGGGAGAGAATTAAAACTACAATCATTGGACTGCAGCTTCTTATGAAGATCAATAGTGCGCAGCTACTGATTGTTGTTGAATGTAAACTCCATTCAAGTAAATCATTACACATTGGATTCCATGGTTCCACATGATCGATTACAGTCTGTAATGACACTTTTCAACTGCATTTTATCCAGTTGTCAATAGCATCTTTTACAAGAAATGCACATCAGAAAACTACAGCAAAACAAAAAGTACTTTTCTGTCACTCCAGTTACGCAGCCTTTGCTTTGCATGCAAGGTTTTGCATTAAAGTTGCTCATGTGCTTTTAAATATGTAGCTGACTGAAATAAGATAAATAGCTGCACAGTCTGAGTGTTCCTCTCTCTCCAATAAATTCAGTTCATTGGGCTTCATCATCATGAAACACTTAAAATTCATGTTGCCAAATAATTCCAAAATGATAAAGTGCAAAATGCCTGTCAGACAGAGATCTGCCTCTCTCACGCTCTCTCTACTAAATTCCTGCTATGACATCAGGGCATAAATGCATGATGCTACAGCTGGATTTGGCCCAGGCCTGCTTGCTGGTTCCCGCTGTGTTAAAACATTGTTGTAGTGTGTGGATGGGTCCTGCAGTGGGGCAGTGACAGCTGTGGCCTGCAGCTTCATGAGATGACACCCTACTTACCATGGAGTCACCAAGTAGGTATGAAATCCCTGACTCATCATGCACCAGTCACCCTCTCTGGTCAGCTGGCCGTCGTCTGGTTGCACATAAAGGGTCTCGATACTTGTGCAAACTGAACTAGTGAACTTCAGGGTGAAATTAGTAGTGACTTACGAAGAAGATATCAATATCAAGAACTGACAAAGGGGGTGGGGAGGTGGGGGGTATTAGTTGGATACAAGTGAAATAAGGCATGTAATGACAGTCAGACATTTCATTTATAAGCTAATATAAATAAATATGCACTGTATGAAATGTCAGTAAGTCATACTGTTAGACTGTCTGTCAGGTAATGTTTCAGGGTTATATTTTGATAATGGCAAATCTAGTGGAGCCACATGATCACATATAATTAAAACATTACTGCAGCTCTTGGAAGAGTACGAGGGGGTGTCACTATTCTCCACTGTAATTTGAGCTTAAAGGTCCCTGGTCACAAAAGCAAACACCTAGGCACTTTTCCACTCTCATTTAAAATGATTGATAGGTGAGATTGGGAGCACTATTTCTTCATACAACACAAACCAACTCAAAGGGCCATTTAGCTCCTGGCCTCTTTTTGACCCGTTATACATACCACTGCTTAATTACCACGTTTTGTTATCTGTCATTGCACCTATGGGGGAATCCATTTAGCTAGAAACATGCATTCCAAAAACAAATGGTGGTATTGCCTGTGATGGTAAAACAAATGGAGCCCAGTTCCATGCCATAAAGTATCTCAGCACATACATACCATGTCCCCTGGACTTCCAACTGCTCATGGAATTTTGCTATGCTTGAAGCAAATTCAGTGCTTTCATAAGTTTGACAGAAAAAGATACCTTCTCCACCAAATAAAATGCACATTTTCGACCATCAAATCCAGACTCTGACAACAGACCGCTGACATTGCGACATGGTTCCAATAATCCTGTTTAAAGCTTCACCTCTTAATGTTTCAGTGTTTGACTTTCTGGCGGTTTATTGATGAATTCCCATTTGGATGTGCTAGCCTGCTGCTGGCCTATTTTACATTGGCAGAAGAAGACCTCAGTGTTTCAACAAAATCCATGTATATGGGAGTATATTTATATGGGGAATGGGATGTATACATGATTCATCTGTGCCATGTATACACGTCTGTGTGCACTCATACACAGCTTAGATATAGACGGGCATACGATGCACAGCATCTGTGTGTAGTTTATGTGCCGGTGACAGTTTTGTTTAGAGGAAGATGATAGATTCCACACAACACTTCAGTTTCTGAGGGAATGCCTGCCCCTATTTATGTATCTCTGTGCCATTCCTTAAAGCTAAATGAACCAATTTAATTAATCTTTTTAAAAAAAAAAACAAAAAAACAAAAAAAAAAACAATAAAAATAAAATGTTCCACCCTGTGACCCTGTGAAAGGATCAAAGTCACCTGGCATCCTGACCCTCACCCCCTTGTGTTCAGTCCCATAACAGATATGGAACTGCAGGCCCTGTTCTGTTTTGAAGGTTCTGTCCTTGACTCGGAGCTCGTATGCAGCTCACAGGTCAAGGGCCTCTGATGTCAGTCACCTCCATAAACAATGCCCCTGGCTCCCCAACCGCCTTCAGTTCCTCCTAGGGCTGATCTGGTGCCATTCTGTTTCCCCTGATTTACAATGAGACCAGGCTATTAAAGATATATCATTACCAGATGTTTTTCTCCCCCTCCCCCTCCCCCTTTCCCATCGCTCTTTTTTTCTCCTTTTTTTCCCTGAATGTAAAATGAAAAATCTCTTTTTTCTAAGCCAGAATGAGATCAGTGGAAAGATTCTGGTAAGCTTCCTCCAACAACGGTCACTCTCCACTAATAAAATTCAAACAGAAATGAATCCCGGCTTTAGGGAAAATAATATATATATAAAGACACACACATTTCCCTCCTATTTCCAGTGATTTTTTCTGCAAGCCTTTTTTAAGGCCTCCACGCCTGTGCTCACCCCTCACCCCACCCACCCCGTCTGCACCCCCCCCCGCCTCCGCCCCGCCCCTGGCCCACACTGCCACACAACCCCCCCAATCTAACACCCCACCTCTGGCGTCTTACATAATCCTCAGAGTATTTTTGTTCATAGGAGCTAAAGGCTTGAGTAATTGAGGGAAAATATTTTCCTTCTCTGCAGGAAAAGGCTGGTCGTTTTTCTTTCTTCATTATTTCCAATTCCAAGCGCTGTTCAGAACCCAGAGCTGTGCCATGTTGTTCACCTGCTCCATCATCACTGCCGCCACCCCCTGAGTAAGCAAAGGACCATATGGCTTCCACTCCCACGCATACAACATGCAGGGCCATGGCTAAGGTTGCTGGGATGCAGGGTAACAGGGCCAAGCCTCCAGGGTACTGCCATGTGCCTTTTTGGTTTCAGCCACACTCTTAGTTACTTAGATTAATACAGAAACTATTAATGCAACAACATTTATTAATGCAACACTGGGGTGCCAGCAGCTATTTATTCCAGCTATTCTCTGGTGATCATTTGCTGAGGACTGGGAAATATGTACGGTTGTGACAGTCTGGTAACAGGGTAAATCTCCCCATATGTAAAACATCAGGTGCTGAACAGCAGACTCACTCAATTCATACAACCTGCTGCATTTTACCATAAATATATTCCCCTTTCACCACACTAACACCTTTAACATGACACGGTGGCACTGCAGCTGCAGCCTGTACCTTTTTACGCCACAACAAATAGTGGTTAGCGGAATATTACGAGCAAGTCAGATCAACGATCAGCTACCGGCCCAAAAGAAATATCTTTCATTTTTAATTTTTTCCTTTCTGAAGATACTTTTTCCTCACTTCAGATCTGCTGTTTGATGGGATCTCTATGGGATTTTCCACCTGCCTAGATCTGTTGACCAGACTTTTTTTCTTCAAGCAGCTCAGTGTCACACAGCGGAATGCTAACTGACCTGATTTTTATTCTGTGAGCTGAGGATATTGTTCTGTTTGGGTCTGCCTGTATCCTGTTTGTATTATCCTGGGGTTGCTTTACTTCACTTTATCTCCCTTGCTTGGAGCTCAAAATTGAGTGATGTATGGTGCTCTGACCCACATGGTAACAATTGTTATGCTGGACAAGCTTTGTCAAAAACAATTTAAGTGAACAAGGAAGAGGCTACTGCATGAAGGGACCTACTTCTTTACGTTTAACTGGAATTTACTGTGTGACTTTACAATTTCTAAGAAATTTATCCAGTAGTACCTCTAGCAGAATCTAGCCAATTTTAAATCATGCCAACATTTTGAAGATATTTTTGCCAATTGCTAACATTAGTGGAATTCTGACCCACAGTGTCGGCTACTAAAAAGAGCAGTTGGGCAATCTAATCTTTATATTATATATAACATTATGGTCCCCTGGTGGGGGCTATTTATAAAAGGTGCTATAATTTTAACATGGTGAAGAATGCAGCTGTTATCTGGATAACCTAAATCTATGTGAATACATGAATCCATGACTGCAACCTAAAATGAATGTAATGTTGGAGGCAACATTAGAAGCCATAGTACAACAATCTGGCTCATACTGCTTCAACGTGTAGTCCAGTTTTTTCAATTCATCATTTCTCTTACCCTTTTGTCATGTCAATGTTATTCTTCATGTTTTTTGCAGTGCCATTGGTTTGAACAATTCATCATTATTAATCCATTGTCCTTTGCATTACTTCTCTCGCTCAATTTGACACTCTCATAATTACCATTATGTTCTGGTTTGAATTATGCTGTTAGCTCTAGTCTTTCGTAATACCTAGCAATTATAATTGCACGCAATTCCTGCAGTCAATTACTTATCTCTATTGTTCTTTGTGATGATCCTGTTTTGATTGGCATTACATACGAACAAATCTGAACTGATTTACTGCCATGCTGGACTTGATTCTGGATGGAAGAGTATGATGTCACTTTATCTCTGTGTTATATTGGTCTCTTGTGCAGGATCAAAGCAAACATCTGGGGAAATGAAGAATTATATGTAATTGTGCAGAAGAGTTTGGAAGTCACCAATTTGGCATGATACAAGAAAACTATATTGCAGCTGTCAACATTAATCTACAAGTTAAATCACAATAATGTCTTTCCAGATGACATAAGGCACAAAAGTAATTGCCTAATTAATTATTTGTCAGCAATAATGTATTTTTGTAATAATGACTTTTTAAGTAATATCATTCCTCAATCCAAAACCTTTAAATCAATAATTTAGCTGGCATATTTGTGGTGAATGGCAATTTAACAATTTGAACATCCACTGTACATAAAAAAACATTCCATATGTACATACATTTCACTGTAACATGAAACTATTTGGAAATAAAAAAAGAGGTATTCTTGGAGATAAAACTTGCATGGTCTTGAGAAAACCATTTCTAAAGAATACCTTTTTCCGTGACTTGAATTCTGTGTTTCATTGGAGAGTATTGCATCTCCATTAGCATTTATTGCGTCATGACTTTCGATAAACATTGCAGTCGCACAGGAGCTGATCGGCCTTCACTCAGCGCTCCATGAAATGTTTCTCAGGCTGACGGTGGACCTGCTGCCAAGCAGAAGTCATTTGCTATGTATGCGCGCCGACCAGACAGGAACTCTGAATCTAGATGTCGCTGTTCCTCTTTCAGAAACAAAATGGAGGAGGAGGAAAGTTTACTTTTTTTTTATGTCCCCCTCCCTTGTTCCTCCAGTGGGTTCAATCCGCCCTCTCTTTTTGCAGTTTTGGCAGGGAGTGGGGTCACACTCTTGGTCTGGCAGAGGCTCCTGAGGCTCTGCAGATGTGCGCTGTCGCCTCCCCCGCAGACAGCTCAACATCGCAGCACTCACACATGTGGGGAGGGAGAACAGGAGGTTCTCATCTAGAGCTGCCACACAGAGACTGCACATCCAAGACCCCCATTTCGGCTGCGTGCTGCAGATTGCCTCCGGTCGACATTTTACATCTTTTGAAGAGGCAGAGAGCCTTATGGAAGTCCGGCTTGTGTGAAGTGAGGGGAACCCGATAATGGTCACTGTTCTCTCAGCTGTTGTAGCAAGGAGTGACCCATTTGTCACAGGCTCCGTACATTTCCAAACTGATACCCAAAACTTTTGGAAAAGAGCACCCATATCACAAATCATTCTGCTATTTTTTCCATCTTCCATGTGATGTGAAAGAACACAAAGTCCAGACTTCTCATTAAAATCAGCCTGCATTGCTTGTGTCTTTTAGTCATTAAGCTAAATGAAGACTGCTGATAGCTGAATGCTAATTCAAACCAGTCTGTTTCCAACCGGGTTGCATTGTGGTAGTAGAGACAAGAGTCTTTCCCACAAACCCACACAAATTCCACAATGAAACTAGTCATAGAGTAGTCTTGATTTTGTCCAAAAGTTTTAAAAAGGCTGCAAAGCCATGAGAAATTGTAAGATTCAGGTCAGATTTCCTAGAGGTGTGATGCATACAAAACTGGGTTTTGGTATGTGCAGATTATCATTAAAATAAAAGTTCTATTTTGGAATTTTTTTTTTTTTGTTGTTTAATTTGTGTGGACTTTGTGTGAACAGCTTTTGGTCACTGTTGTATGCATTTATTTGAATGCATTTCCAGTTATGTGACACTGACTCAAATACTTTTTCAGATATTATTATGTTACTGAGCTTTTCAGTATTATCTAACAAGGTTGGTTGTGTGCACAGATAAATGGTCCCAATAAATAGTTTTTAAATGACCTGTAAGGTTTGGCCAACAGTATTGTAAGATTAAGCAGGCACATTTTCAGTGAAAGTAAAAAAACATAACCTCAAAGTCATACTACTGCTTAAATGTAGCAACGACAACAGAATCACGTCAGTCATAATCAATGTGTTGGAAAACAAATGAACAGTATTGATGATTTAGAACATCAACACACATCTCCTTCAATTTACAGTTTAAACAAGAATAAAATTACAACAATTTTGTCTATCTAACACTTAGCTTAGCCTTAGTTGTAATTAAAATAGAATCAGTACAAGGAATTATTTCAAATAGTATGTTGTCACTTGTGGACAGGGCCCGTTAACTTGAAGTATGTGGAAACAGAGATCAATAAGCTCCCTATCCAAAAGCCAATCACTAAATACATGCTGGGAGTAAGGATATTGTATACGACATACTATACTGTACACATCACGTGTCTCTTTAAATCGTTACATGTACTGTTTCTATAAGGTCAGAAATGTGCTTTATGCAGCCAGAATAACTGAATCAGAATTTGCAAGAAAAGACATATGCCATTGCCAAGAGTCCCGTCAGGGTTGCCTCCGCCCTCTCTCACTGTCTGAGAAGTTTTCATCCAGCCCACTTGCCTCTGAGCAGGCGTCTTCCCTCTCATGCATCCTCTCCCTGCTGCTCCGGGGAAAAACTGTTGCTGGATTTGTTAGTCTAAGGGCTGTATAAACGTTCCAAAAGCACCAGTTTAATTTTTGGTTTTAGAACGTTTTGTGCACGCCAGCGTGCATGAGCACAATCCCGGAATTATGGCAATGATTGTATCAATTTTAGCACTTTTGTGCTCTATATTGTTAGGGGCGCGATCTCAGCTGGCTAGACCAAAGTCTCAAGGTAAGGGCATTTTTTCTAATTCTGTGACTTTGACCATTTTATACTAGGGAAGTTTCTTTTTATATCTTATATCTTTAATGGGATTAACCCAGTGAACGAGTCTTAAAAAGCGTCTTTGTTGCGAAAAACGTGTTGAAGTTTGAAGTTGGGAGTGGTAATAATATGGAATGTCGGCGACGGACAAAGCCATTTCTTGTTGGCTGCATTTGAAAATGGTTTTATATTTCTTTCTTGCTTGCTGAATGTTATTTCAAATAACTTGCTTGATGTTGTTATTTATCGTCTGGATTTGAAAATGTCTTGATGATAACTGTCAAAAAAAAAAAAAAAAAAAAAACAGGGCACACTAGACCGTAATATTGAACAAATTTTGCGCATCTTTTATTGAAATTAAGTAATCCGGTTAATCTGTAGTGGTCTAATAATTCATTTTCCATTTTTTATGCATTTGTTTTTCGGAGTAAAATTTTAACCAAATTATTATATCATAGCATTTTAAATGTAACGAACTCTCCTGGTGAATCCGTAATGACGAATGTATTTGTTATTCAAACTGTCATTTATTCCATTTGATTTATATAGTGTATGTCTTAAATGATGCACATTTCGGACTTAATAATAGTTATGAAATATTTATGTGCTGTTTACCATATCTTTTTGTGGGATTTACACAGCCAGGAAACTAAATTTAACTTGCTGGAGTCTCTTAGTTGCATTATAATGTAATAAATGTGTTAAATGTACATAAAGTGCTATGTGTAAACAGCAAAAGCTGCATATTTATATATGCACGTATATGTCGAATTTTATTTATTTATTTTCTTGAATTTTTGATTAGTTGTGCTGTTCAGAAATATGATTTCAATGGACTGAGCACCAGAGCTGTGGCATGGCCCACTTTGACGATGGAAGACATTATACAGGAAGGCGTATACTCTGCCACTACACTACACTACACTACTCCACAGCCTCTCTCATTTCCTCCAATAGGGAAGAATGGGGCAGGTGGAGATTCTTTTTCCACATGGTGTGGGGCTGCATCACCTGAGGAAATCCCAGAAACTGGCAGAAATGCAGGGTTTCCATGGGGATTCCCTTTCCAGTAGAAATAGGTGACATGTTAAAATAATTTTGTCCCCTGAGGGCCTATCTCTACTGGCATAAATAAAATATTGAACATTTTGTGTCATTGCCTAGTCTGCTGCATCAACTTGGTTCATGGGCGTTTTGCCTGTTGTGCCCGGATTTCCACACTTTTGGAAGTGTGGAATGTAGACATCAGATCAAATCCCATTGCTTGTTATCTCATCCTGGCCTTCATTACTGGGGCCCTGCCACCCAAGCCAGATAGCTCTTGCTAAAGTGGTAAATAGCAAATATTTCTCAGTATCACTGTGTGTGTGTGTGTGTGTGTGTGTGTGTGTGTGTGTGTGTGTGTGTGTGTGTGTGTGTGTGTGTGTGTGTGTGTGTGTGTGTGTGTGTGTGTTTTGGTCAAGCCAAGTTCAAAAACCCTGGTGTTCCTTCCATTTCAAATCCTAAAGATAGTTAATTGCTATTTTCCCATCTTTGGTATCTGAGAAATTCAAATTTTGTTAATATGGACAAACAATATCCTGAATAGAGTGAAACTTAAATAATTTAATAATTAGTCCATTTATAAAGGAATTTACAGAACTACTTAAACTGTATTTTGAACATATTTTGATGGTTACAGTGTGACAATTTAATTTGTGGTGCCATTGTATTTTATTGTGTTTTAGTGTGATTGCTTGATGGTTTTCTTGCAAGAGGTGAAACTGGTTTGCGCAGTTACATGAGTTCATGTTGCCTGTGTGTAGTGATCACATGGTGCAAACCCTACGTCTTGCTTGATTTTTTTTTTATGAATGACAGCTCCACATAGGCGTGTCTTTGATGGAAACAGAAGCACGTGTGCTCAAGAATCTCGGCACACACGATGTATTCAGTCTAGGCTTATTGTGGTCCTGCTTTGTAATGGCATAGAAACATATCTGAGTTCTTTCAGGTCATAGTCCACACTTTTTATACCTTTGCTATATGTTACTTATGTATTTTTTGTATTTTAACCATTTTATGTTACATGACTATAACATTTGTTTTTGCCAACTGAACGAGAGATAACACACAATTTGTAAACATTAGTTACATTTGTCATACTCCTCATACTATTTTTAAATGCTCAACTGTGTTTATTTGGTATTAATCCTTTGTAGTTCTGGCAAACATAAAGGCATCCTGAAAGCACAAGTGTAAAAATGCATTGGCCTTATTTGACCTTTATCTAGACAAAGCCCCAACAATAATAAAAATGCCATTCTCAAAGAAAGGACTTTGTGAATTTGTGTTAGACATGTCAGATATATTGTTTTTCATGTCAGATATCTGGTTTTCATTCTGTTTAAAAATTGTTGGACTGTTTGATTAAGCATGTGGTGAAGTGGTGAAGCCTGAATATTCTGGTTGCATTGTCTGAATGATGAAACACCATATATCTCTAGGTTGTGGTGACCAAATAAATATGTGGATCTACTATTAGGCCTAATAAATGCATATGACTCTATGCAGGTAATCAAAATGCATTCAATATTTCACCATTCAGGCCAGTCAGAACAGCCAGTCTCCAACACATTCACATAACCTGTAAAAAAAAACAAGAAAAAAAAAAACAGAAACAGGTCTGGCTTTCTGGTGCTTATGGCTCATGAATGCAGAATATCTCCATCTCCATCTGTCCATCTTCCTGCAGAATGTCCTGTGGATCTTTTCTTTGTCCTGGATACCTCTGAGAGTGTGGCACTGAGAGCAAAGCCGCCAGATTTCTACATAAACCAGATAAAGACCTTTACCAAGAACTTCATTGACAGGCTTAAGGACACGTACTGTATTCCGATTTACTTTATTTTTTACTTTTTCAAATTTATTTTCATTTTACATAATATCTCTCTCAAGCAATAATGTCTGGGCAGTTGTGCTTCACAAGCATTAACATGGATATGGAAAAACATTGCATAACAGTTACTTGATAGAAAAAGTATTTGAGTGTCTTTTGTTGGTGTTTGGTGTTTATCAAAGTGGCACTAAGCAAGTTGTGACTTTACGGTTAAATCGTATAAATCATCTGCTCTGCATTTTCCAGGCGCCAACCATGTGACCGACACCTGACATGGAACTCAGGTGCGCTGCACTACAGTGATGACATCATTCTTATCCGGGAACTGTCAGAGCTCAGCACACAGAGGAATGCGCTGAAGAAAGATGTGGACTCAATCAGCTACATTGGGAAGGGCACCTACACAGATTGTGCCATCAAGAGGGGCATTGCAGAGCTTCTCATTGGGTCAGACTCTTTTGCCGTATATACACACATATACACACACAAGTATGTGCGTACACACACAAACGCACACACCAGGCACACAAGGTACACATATACACGTTGTAAATACCCATATACATTTGATGCTCACTAAAATACATAAACCCACGATATGAAGAAGCACCCACATACATGCTCACATACACACACACTCTGTCTGACATTGTATTTTAAAATGCGGTAGAACAATCATGAAACCTGGAATATCAGTTGATGTGGAACACTTTTAACGTTGAAATTTTAATGCAGCTATTTTTCTGGGTAAACACACAGCCAAAACACGTGGGAAGATCACTTCATTGTGTACCTCCCACTGTAGTACAATGATACTATTCTATATGAAGTGAGAAAATTACCAAGTAACAGAGGACACAGAATGGATCCCTTCACTAAACTGGCATGTAAAAGTTTGGCCTACCCATATATTATACTGTGCCGTGGAGTCCCACATTCTGAGCTACTTGATTTTTTTTGTTTTATTAAAACTAATGGGTTCATTGGGTTTTTTCTGATTTCCTTACCACCAGATTAGATGCTGATGTAGAAAATACTCCATCCTCTCCATGCAACAATCTGATTCTGTGACTAACGCAGTCTTGTGTTGATGTTGTATCCTGGTCTCGGGACTGTTTGGATTTTGCATGTTGCAGCATCACTTCACTGTGTTCACTTCACATACTCTATTTATATTATCCAGCCAGAAATCAACAGTGTTGATCGGACTACATGTTTTTAGATTATTGGTTCATTAGTTGCCGATACAATTGTTTGGACTCATGAATTCAGTTTAAAATGCTCTTTGGCCTCCAAGATGGAGTATCACCCTTTTGTCCTCACAGATACTGTTTGAAATGGAGTGCTTGAAAGTTTGATTCTGTGCAAACAATAACTCAGCTGCAGAAAATATGCTGCCACTCACATTTTCTGGCAGGAAAATCAGTATCGCCTCTGATTTATCTGTGTTTTTGTTGGGACTCTTTGGATGTCACCCATAAGCATTGCCGAGAGTGAAGAGCTGAATTTCCCTGACGTTTTCTTACTTGACCTGCATTTGAATTGTTATCCAAAGGCCTCTGGGTGGTTCATAGAGTAAAAGCACATGTTGTTGGAGCTGCTTGGGGCCCAGCCACTGGGTGTTTGAGCCCCCACTGTGCAGCACAGACTATGGCTATGGTCCACATTGGCAAGACAACAATTACCTCAGGTTTGCCAGGCAAAAATAGATGTTGGGCCAGTTAAAATCCTTGTCTCACCATGCATGCAGTTTTCATGACCTGATCATTTGTTGACTTTGTGTTCTTCTGACAGCATAGGCAATGTATGATTTATGTAGTATTTGTAGAGAGGGAGAAAGCACGGCTAGGCTGCCACATGAATTGTAGTCGCAAGTGTGACTCCTTCCTTTCGAGTCAGTAGGAGATGTTCACCCAGTAGGGCTGATAGAACAGGAGCTTAGTTTGTTTGGGAAGAAAGGGGGGAATGTAAAAAAAACAAAAAAACTATGTAACATAGCCAGTGACTAAAGTAATGTCTGCTGCAATTGATGGCAGCAATGTGGCATTGAAGTTGCAGGTTCAAATTTCTGGTGAGATTCTTTACTCTTGAGCAAGATATTTCAACTGAACTCTCTACAGTATATATATATAAATTATTTCCTAAAACGCAAATAAGTAATATGATTAACCAATTAATTTAAACTTTTTATGTTTTTGCTGTCTGCTTTGGCTTCAGGGGTTCTCATTACCATGAGAACAAATACATTGTGGTGGTGACAGATGGCCACCCCATCACAGGCTACAAGGAGCCCTGTGGAGGCCTACAGGATGCTGCTAACGAAGCCAGGCAGCATGGGATCAAAGTGTTCTCAGTGGCCATCACACCTGACCAGGAGGTAGGTCCCGCAAGAGGCTGATATCCAGCTGCTGTGTTTGTACCTTCCTGTAAGTTGTGACAAATCAAGCCTTCGCACATAGTGTGAGTGTGCTGTCACTAGAGAATGAAGCCCCTTCCAATGATAAAGGTTGGAGGTTGGAGGTTCACAAGGATTGGAATTCTATTGGCGATTCGTTGTTCTTCACGGACATGTACCTTCCTGGTCCACAGGACACAAGGCTGTCTGTCATCGCCACTGACATGAACTACAGACAGAACTTCACTGCTGCAGACAGGATCATGTCCACCCAGGACGGAACCATTGACACCATCATCGACATGATTGTGAGACACGGCGCATTATCAAACCCTAGTCTCATTTCAGTTACACCTCACACATCCTCCCAAGCATCTGTCAACTCAGACTGATATTCAGCCATGTGTAGGAAAGGTACTTGTTACCATGTGAACAACATAGGATATGACATCACACCTGCAGAATTATAATAGATCCATTGGCTGGGAATCTTTGGTCTTCAGCTCACTGATCTAGTTGTATCTCCTTTTGCATAGCAGCCAGCGTGAATCACAGTTCCAAGCCAGCAGCAAACCTTTCCCATTACATACTCAACACAATGTCTTTAGCTGTTCATGCATCACTGTGTAACTTTTGTTGATTTCATGCAAATTCTGTTCTGATCTTTGCTCTTCTACCTTTCTTTGTTACAGACAAAAGAAACTAAGGATGTGGTATGTGTTATTTCCATCATTAGCCTTGTGTTTTGCCATTTCCATACACTTTCAAATGATCTCACATTGACTGCTCTAATGTCTTTTTTTTTGTCTTTTCAGTGCTGCTCCTTCGATTGCAACGTAAGTGGCCCCCAAGTGTTTAATGTAGTAATTTTAGCAAGTTACATCCTCTGATATGTTATACATAATTTGATATATTGATTTTCTGAATGGCTTGATCAATTTCAGTGAGATTAATTAGGAAAGGTCAGTATACTTTTTGTTCATGAACTTTAATAATGAAAAATACATACATTATTGAAATTTGAATTTTTATTTTTTCAGGCTAGTGCTGGCCAGAAGGGTGGTGTGGGGGATCCTGGATCCAAGGTAAGTCATGCTACAGATATCATTTGTAATTAAAAGTGCTTTCAGACTGAGTTTTAGTTCACTGTAAAACAACACCAATTGGCAGCTAACAGTAATGATGCTGCTAGATTGTCTCTGAGGAACAGGTGTGAGATAGGGGGAGATGCGTAATGCCTGGACCTTGATATTTGTTCTCTAATTAACCATAAGACTCATCTGTGCCCATTAGGGTGAGATTGGCAGACAGGGAATGCCCGGAGAGAAGGGAGACATTGGTGATGTGGTGAGTACCAGTGACCAACAATGTGTAACCCAATCATTTGTATCTATGTCCCAACTTCATAGAATTTCCTGTAAGTACATATTGGATAGCTGCGTATATAGTTTTGCATGTATGTGCAATACCAGTCAATATTTTGAACACGCTTGCCCAATCAAGTAAATGGGAAAGTGTGTCTAAACTTTTGACTGGTACTGTATGTGGTTCCAATTTATGTTACTTACCATTGTTATATGCATACTCCTCATAAATGCATGACACTCTATCAGTCCAGAGCATATGTGACTGGATCTAGCATGATATTTTATTAATGTACTGAAGTCAAGCTTTAGTATTTCTGGGTCATTTTTGAACTGGACGTCTTCTTTTGAGAACTTTGAGAATGTTGAGGCAGTTTCAGCCAGAGATTTTCCATCTGCGCTCCTAAACAAGTTTGTCCTCACTTTAACCTGCCATACCATTAGCCTGCAATACTCTTGGCTCGTTTTCAAAAAGTGTTTCCACTAGGTTAGCCAATCAGAGTGGCCAACATCAGCAGTGATGTGATTTTGCGTCTGGAGCAGTGGGACTGAAACATGAGACAAAATCTTGATACTATAGCAGCAAAATGCTGTTGTTTCTGCCTCACAATAATTGTTACAATACCAAAGGGCTTATCCTGTTTCATATCTCAGTGATATTTAACTGAATGCCCTGTCCTAAATTTGACTTGCCATATATGGATTTATATGAAACTCCAGAAAGGAAAGTTGAAGAATGAAAGGTAAAAATGTTGCTAATATCAGATGCTGACGTGAACCTGAAAATTGTTTAGTCATTTAAACATCTTAAGATGTTCAAATGGCTAAATATAAGGAAATACATTTTTTTGACATATGCTTATTTTTGTAAATTTATATTATATTTACTAAAGCATCTAGTTGAAAATGAAATTTTGATCTTGTGTCATCTTTTTACAGCCAGACACAAAGAGCATAGCAGTTATTAGCTACTCGATGCATTCTAAGAAGCCCACCAAGAGTGCACAACCAGATGGCAATACTTTCTCCCACACTCAATGAACCATTTCCAGGAAGTGACAGACATATGAAAGGCTGTCATTACCTATGATTCCTTCATACTTCCATTACTTTGTGTCTCTATGTAGCTAGCTGTACATTCAGTTGATGGGAAATAACTTGCTGTATGCCAGAATCTTTTTCTGCAGAGTCCAGATGACTGATTTAGTGTATGTAAATTGTGTCTGCTCCTTTCATTTATTGTACAAACAACCCTGCCTGCAAAGCTGGAGCCAAGAGTCTCATTAAGATGTATATATACTGTACAGAAAAGAAAAGCCAGGCCATCCTCGGGATAGAAATGTTGTGTCTCTCATTCCACTCTCTACCTTTTGTTTTGAAGCAAGTGATGATAAAATAAAAACATTCATAAAACAGATGAGCTCTGGAAACGAATGACGCACATGGTATTAGTCATATATTAACATGTTGACTCTTTTGTCTTAACAGGGACAACCTGGTGACCCAGGGCCAGTAGGCTACCAGGGAATGAAGGTACTATTCACGTTATGCTACTGTCTTTTTAATTATTATTCTGATTTATGACTGTGCTGGAATGAAAAAGCAATATGAAATTAACTTGGTATTTGTTTTTGCTTTTCTACAGGGAGACAAAGGAACACGGGGTGACAAAGTAAGACCTCTCTTAAATTTGTTTCTGCTGTTATTATTTTTACAAGAACCAATGACAAATCCCATTAGAGTGGAAATCAAATTCATGGTGTTGGGTAGCGTCACCTCCTTCTTAACATTATCCAGCATAATTATTATGTAACTCTCACAGGATGTTGACAGAACACTGGGTGTCTGAAACACTCTGACGACAGATTTATGTTTTAATATTTATCGATGTAGCAGATGTCCTTATCCACAGCAATGAACAGTTTTACAATTTGTCTATTCATATGGCCGGATGTTTACTGTAGTGATTTAGTACCTAGCATAAAGGCTCACTGGCAGCAGTCAGCATCACTTTGGATGTGAACCTGCAACCTCTTTGTCAGAAACTCAGTTTCCTTACCTCTGCTACAATATTACATGCCACATGCCATGCTACTTTTTAAAACTGAAACAAACTATTAGTAATAAATATAATGATATCACTGTGATTACATTTGTTGGAATGTTGAATTTCTTCTACAAAAAATGTTATTTCTCTTTTATCTAGGGTGAAAGGGGTCATAAAGGATACAAGGTAAGATCTCCAAAAAAGACAACACAGCTCAAATCTCATTGGCAATGCACTCTTTTCAGACATGTGTCATATCTAGTCAATCTTACTTTTTAATCAGTAAAAAAAACCTCCTCTTCCTCTTTCCCAGGGAGACAAAGGCCAGAGAGGGATTGACGGAATCGACGGACGCAAGGTGAGCATAACAACATAATGCACATCCAAGGCTTTATCAATTGATGACATAATGAGGGCACTATCAACCATCCTACAGCACATTAATGGCACAGAAATGTATGAAGTAGCAAATGTGTACCAGCCAGGAAGCCAAGTACCAAAGAATTGCATGGTGTTATCCTGTATTCATCACCTTCATTGTGCTTACAGAAAAAAACTGCAGACAGAAAGCCATTTTTTGGGAAAAAGCTGTTTTTTAGATATGGGGGATTCCACACTAGGCTGGGTCAGATCCCTGTGGAGCTGTATTGTAAATGCTTTCTTCCGTTTTGTCACAGGGGGACGCTGGATTCCCTGGCCTTTCAGGCTGCAAAGGATCCCCTGGGCCCGATGTAAGTGGATATCGCTTAACCAGTCCTTTCACCTGTGGGTTCATTTTGCTTTCTTGAGTTGTTTAGGGATACAGTGAGAGAGATGCTCTTACATGTTCCCAGCAGTGCCCTGCTCTGCCACAGATGTAGCTCCTGTCAGCCCGCTCGTCTTCCTGCCTTCACGGCAAAGCTTTCCAGATGTAACTTCCCGAGGGAATGCTGCGCCCCGGTCTCCCCTCATGAGGGGGAACGTTTGATTCTTCTGTTTGCTCCAGGCTGTCAGCCCCTCCGAGACATGTGGCAGATTGTGGTTGTGCATTTCTGCAGCAGCGTCAGTGTGATAAAACCCCATACAGTCGCCTGTTTGTGCTGTCTGCCTTAGCCTTTATTGCTGTCATTTGGCCTTTAGGCAGGACTGCACATGAGGGACCTTTCAGCTGTACTGTGGGAAATACCATTCCTTCAGGGGAAATGCTTTTCTTTTTTCACTTTTTTTTTTAAAAACAAGAACATTAATCCCCAGTAGAGCATTAAAATTTGCCCTTTGTAGGGTTTTAGTCTGGTGCTGATTTTCATTGCGGGACAGAGCTTTTGGACTGTGGCTTACGGGCTTCCCCACAGCCCTTGACACAGTTGAAGCTGAATCAAAGCTTCAGCAGGATGGTTTGAGTAACTGCGCATTTGGCCTCCAGTGCAGAGGATGTTTGTTTTCTTTAACTACACATGCATTAACAGAATCAGAGTATCAGAGCTACTAAAGCTTTTGTGCTTTAATTAGGATGCCCTCTTTTCGCTCTGCTTATATACTGTAATGCCCATTTACATTTTCATAAGAAAGCCACTCACGCTTCTCAGAGTTGTTTAGTTGTGGTTTAGTATGGATCTTTTTTGTTAAATTGTACACCAAAAAAATGTAAAAACTGGAAAAAAATACATATTGTTCTCTTATATGCAGGGATTACAAGGAGAAGCCGGTGCAAAAGGAGACCCTGGGTCTTACGGCAGAAAAGGAGACAAAGTAAGGATTGTTTTCATTGGTGACCACACTTGTAATTTCAATGACTATTCATTCCAATTGGTAGACAGTGGTCTGAAGGAATACCTGAAAAAAGGTTGTTAAGCTGGTTGGGAATGAACGACTTCAACTATCGCACTTGGATGTTTTCCATGTTTTTTGGACATGTCATCAACTCAGTCCTCTTGAGTTGACCAAACCCTGTGCTTCCTCATGCAGGGTGATCCTGGGAAAGATGGGGATCCAGGAAGACCAGGAAACTATGGTCCACTTGGGGGCAAGGTAAACAAGAAGTGATTATCAGAGCTGGCCAAATGAGCCATTTCAATAGCAGCTCTGGTTTGGGGTTTGGAGGGTAAAATCTGGGGTTAATTTGTGTTTGGTGTTAAGTGCATGTATCCATCAGTCATTCTGTCTAACATGGCTCTCAGCTGATTTTGTTTGTGTATTTATTTAGGGTGAACCAGGGCCAAGGGGACCTAATGGAGACAAAGGAGAAAGAGGCGATGATGTGAGTTTTCCTTTCCTTACTTTTCATCTGATAGTTTTTTTTCTGATAGCAGATTTTTCATTGAAAGCTTTTTTTCCATTAAAATGCTTTGTTTTTCTGCCTGATTGGAGCTTCTGAGTAGAGAATAACATAACTATAACATCTTTCAGGGTGCAGCAGGACCAGACGGACCTCGTGGAGAAAAGGTAAATTTGTCTCTAAGACCTTCATAAATACTGAGAATACAAACAACTTCAGTGGTTCTTGCCAGGGCCAAGATTAGAACCACTCAAATCAGTGTTCGTTTTCGACTGACAAATTCCTGCTATTTCCTCCAAAAAACAGTTCCTGTAAGTGTGATTACAAAGAATATTTGGTGGTTTATTCCCAGGGCACACCAGGAGAGAAGGGTGAACAAGGGTCCCGTGGAAACAGAGGACCGAGAGGAGATTTGGTGAGTGTCCGTTCCTTGTTGTTGTTGAGTGACCATCCAAGTCTTTATCACAGGTTCCTTGTTATTCTCTCTTTGACTGAGGGAGCCAGGGTGGTAATGATAAATGAGCTGAAAATGGCACATTTGTTACAGCAGTTAGATTGCACACAGATATGTCAGACGCACCTCCCAGTCATATCTGAGAAGAGGCTCTGTAGTCGTGGGATTTTGTTCATGCAAAGTGCAGCTGGAGCTGACTCAGTGTTTTATGCTGGACTACAGCAAAGCTTGAACCACTCCAGCCCTTGTTGGATTAGATCTGACACCACTTATAAGACATGCTAAAAGGTACCTAAAACTATAAATCAACCCCTGCCTTTTTACCGAATGTCCTGGTGTCTTCTGCAGGGTGAGCCAGGGCCGAGGGGCGAGCCGGGTCGGGAGGGGTCATCCGGACCCAATGGAGAGCCGGTAAGAGAATCCCCCAGTGATCCGGTGTTTTACGCAAAATGGGATGTGATATTGCTTGTTTTAGTGGCAGGTTTACAATGCAAGTTACTACTTCTGCATAAGGGGCTGGTCATGTCCCACAGTCTTTGACCCATCCAGCCCTGCGTTGAAAGTAAGTCAGCAGTCACGTGAAGCTGATTCACATCCAGTTAAGGTTTACAATACCCCAATTACATTGAGGGAAAAATCATGAGGCCATAGTTGAGAGTAAATAGATCGAGAAAGGTGTCACACATGAGAAATGGGATTTCCAATAAAAACAAAAGGAGAAGTAAAAAAAGAGGCAATTCTAAAAAGTGGAAGAGCTGGGAAGGTCACAGGTCAAAATGCCATGAAGGAAGGCCTCTGCTGAGAGGATATTAGATACAGTCACAGCATGATGAAATTATCTGAAGAAAAGGAAAATGGAGTAAAAGAGGACAGGATTTATGGGAGCCGTTTGGCTGTGAGAGAGAGGCACCAGGTGGCCTCCATTAGAGCTGGCCGCTCCGTGTATGCCACTGTGCTGGGGCCTGTCCGTGGGGCGCACTGTTAAGACCAACCAACTCATGCCAAGGGACTCACACTACCTCCAGGAACTGGAGCCTCAGCCAACAACACAGTCAAGATGTATGTTACCCTTGCTGAGGCAAACCTCCTCATTTGGCTTTGACTCTCTTACTATTCCACCCCCTCCCTCTGCAAGTCCTACAGTGATACGAGGTAGAAAAGCTGAAAAAAACATTGAGCTTTTTTACCTGAGTTTTGCATCTATTAATTAGAGGAATTTAACATTGTATTGCTTGCTTAGAAGATTATATAGTAGCTAATTATATAGGAGTACATTCACTGAAGCTTCTTGGTTTAAGAAGGAAAAAGACTATGCCCCACAACAGAATCAAACTTATAGCCCTCTGGCTGCGATATAAATTCTCAATGCTCAATAGCATGCCTCCACCCATTCGCATGTATGCAAGTGATCTCTTGTTTTGGACCTCAGAAATGGGCGCTCTGAATCATACTGGATCATATGCACATGTTATTTCTGCCACAGCCCCATCAGCCCCAGTCTTCCCATGCAGTACATCCATTTATTTACTCTCTGTGTGGCCATTAGCTTTTGCCGTTTTGTTAGATGTTTAAGGAGGATTTTCCA
This sequence comes from Albula goreensis, assembly GCA_022829145.1. Taxonomy (NCBI): domain Eukaryota; kingdom Metazoa; phylum Chordata; class Actinopteri; order Albuliformes; family Albulidae; genus Albula; species Albula goreensis. The sequence goes on along the minus strand of CM040745.1, from coordinate 11,278,828 downwards.
ACAGGAGTACTTATTTGGTGTATGAGGTCAAAGTCCTAACTGAAGAAAAAAACTTTTCTTGGCAGGAGCCCTTTTTCCAGAAGGAGTAGGGGTTAGAAATGACCAGCTTCCAAGCATATTCGGTTGGTGGAAATTCTGTATAGATTCAGATTAAATCATAAAGAAGCTGTGTCTTTAGCCAAAAACCTTTCTCTGACTTACTTAATTGTTCCATGTTTCAGATTTCCCCCCTGGTAAGATGAAGGCATCACTGCTGACAAATTAAAAAAGAAACAATATTTAACTTTTCTGAGTCACTCAACCCTGAGCTAGTTATTTTGCTTGCTGAATCATTTACAGAAATTTTGCAGAAAGCCCTGACTTAAAGTATCTCTTAATTCCCTGTGGGCTTTTCTTGGTCTTCAGCTGCCAATCAGTAGAGAATGGTTCGACAGTGAGACATGAAGGACAATGTCAAAATCAGTAAAATGTTGTTCTAACCTTTCCAGTGCTGTGGTTTTTAAGATGGAATTACTCTATGAATGACCGTCATTATTCTTCATATGCCATTCGGCAGCGGCTCAACTTTCATTATTTTGAATATTTGGGAAATGTTGAGGATGATAAGGTTGATCTGCTACTGGTTTACTGGTCTTACTTCTTCCTGAAAGCTTTCTTGAAAAAGGTTCTTTGCATGATATTTTATTTGATTATTTTATTTGGTGTCTTCTAAAGACAATCTTTTTGTGTCACAACATTATTCTTAATGAAACTCTTAATGAAAGTGAATGAATCCTTTTTGTTTCAGGGTGAGCCAGGGCGAGCAGGAGCACCTGGGTATAGAGGTGATGAGGGACCTGCTGGACCAGAGGTGAGTTTATTTGACTGAGGTGATAGCACATTTTGATAACCCAAGCTGTAATTAGCTACCTACGCTACAATGCACAGAAGCTGACCAGCCAGCTACCCATTTCAATCCACTGAGCAAAGACAAAAGTAAGCACTACTTGAAGAGCCGTAATAAAATTAACAAGATACTCTTCAGTTTAGTACAGCTGTCTGTCTATCCCACCCCCATAACTGCATAGCACAAATCTATGATCATATTGAAAAAATGTTATCTAGCGAATGTCTTAAAGTTAAAAAAAGATGCATCAAGCAAAGCAGTTTTATGGTTATGGTTACAGTTTTTAGTCATTTTTGATAGATAGATATTTTCACATAGTTCAAGAAGAGCTTGCACGCTATTTAGTGTTTGCATATTTAGCTGCTTGTTTGCATATTAGCATATTTAGCGATGATCCAAAACATCCATTTATGTTGCAACGTCATATTTCTATTTCAGTCGTATTCTATTGCAGTTTTTCTATCTATTAGCTGTCTCAAACAGCCTTGAAATAAAATTGGGATGTAATTTATTTTATTCAAGGATTTACTGGTTTTTTCTACAAGGTTAGGCTCCATGGCAACCTGCCTGGGAATGTACAATGAGTTCCTCTTGTCCATGTGTTATCTGTTTGTCTGCAGCTAGCCTGCTCCTCAAGCAGAAAAAATTGAAATGATACAAAATGAATTATACTGCAGAATTAGCTACCAAAACTGCTCTTTTAAATGTAACTATTTGTTACTGAGTTATTTGCTGAATAAAAACATTTATTATAGCCTGAATGAGATATCATGACACAATGTATGGAGTTACTGTATGCTTCCATTAATTTACTCATTTTAAACAGTATTTGTTTATTGTGAAAATCTTTTGATTGGTTGACACATTTCAGTGATTTAAAGCTGAGAGTAATTTCCTGCCATTTTTATTGGTATATCATTTCTCCATTTGCCTGTAGCTTTCCCCAGTTTCAGATTGTTGAAAAAGTCATAGCAACCTCACCAACTCCAGTCTCGCACTGAAAGGATTAATTCTGTAGTTTCGTTCCAGTTGGTCCGAAGCCGTATATTTTTCATCATTTGGATGTTTATTTGGATGTCCTGCAGTGTTAGTGTATTGCTTACTCTGTCTCAAGAATCACAGCTCTCTGAGTCCATCCTGTCACTGCCTATTTCAGGGGCCAAAAGGACAAAGGGGAATAAAAGGATCCCCTGGAGACAGAGGGCAGATGGGTGTCAGGGTGAGTCACTTTTTCCAGCTCCTCTCTTCACTCAGCCAGCCAACACATTTGTACAGCAAGAGGAACCGTGGGAGGACCCTAGGGACTTTCTCCACCCCCCTGGCCCTCCATTTCTTGAGATCAGTTTTGGAATCAGATAATCAATTTTGCAGTCATCCTCGTGATATAAATAAATAAGAACTATACACAGATGTAGATATTTTCATTAAATGATCTTAATCTACATCCTGCAAAGTGCTGTGTCTGCTGCTTCTGAAAAAATAGATTAGGCCAAAGCTTTTTAACTGATCTGGCTTAACACCATGGTGATGGTCAATCTAAAGCACTATGGCTACAAGTCAAGATGGTTCTGGCACAATTATAATGACATTGCTGCTATGACTTTGACAAAACCATTTACAATACCAGAACATTGTGGTAAAAGTTGCTTGACAGTGATTTTTTTTTTCTAAGAGCCTACTGTATATTTCAGAATTTTCCATTCACTGTCATGTAAAACTGTCGCTCAGTCACAAAGCAATACTCAGTTTTGCTAGCTGGATGTCAAACCTTAAATGGTATAGTTTGACTGTTTACTGAGCTTTGTATAACTCAAGCTGAGAGCATCTGCGGTTTCCCACACTGGATGGACCCAGCAGTGTCACACTTCCTCTGAGCTGGATAAGATATTCTGAACCCAATGCCAGAACAAGTCTGTCTCTTCCTCCCACATTTTTTAACTTTAATGGTAGGCCAGGGGAAACACATCTCCAGACTGTCTCACCTTCAGAAACATCATGTTGCATCCAATCCATTTCAGGAAAATGAAAAGCAGTTCCACTGTGGGCTTACTGTTAATTTATTTATCTGTTTTTTCAGGGAGAGGATGGTGCTCCAGGAAACGGAACAGCAGGTTGCCATGGCTTCCAGGTAGTAACAATTTCAGTGTGAAAATATATAGAAAAAATGCTGATGCAGCAATGCAGAATGTGCACGACATGATGATGATGATGATGATTTCAGTGAAGCTGTTAATAGTGTGTAATTGTTGTCACAGGGCTATCCAGGCCCGAGGGGAGATCCAGGACAGCCGGTACGTGGTGCATGCTCTACTCTGGAATGTTTAACACTGAAATGGAAACAAAGTAAACGATGGGGATTGAAAAAGCTGGCTTTGATATAGGTGTCAGGAAATTGCCAGCTCAAGGTAATGCATTGCGTATGGTTAGGCATTTCTCAAGTAACCCATGTTTTTTAAGCTTATGTTTTATACGAAAGACAGTCTTGGGTTTACTAATGGAAGGATAGTTCATTTTACACTTGAAAATCCTTAGATATATTTTCATCCCATAAAATTTTGGTTAAATTGTGGGGTGAGATACACACTCTATGTTGACAATCTGTGAAAGTTTCTGGGGAAAAAAAAAACATTTTTTAAAATGACTACTTGTTGACTTTTGTAGTACACAAAATGTCCATCTTTCTAAATCAACTGAATTTCTCAGGGTGGTGAACTATTCAGTGCAGCAACATTGAAGCTAATGCTAGCTTGTTTTGGGTAGATGACTTGTACATACTACTTCTGAAAGTTGGTGGAATTTGTGTATGGTGGCTGGTTTTTTGGAACTAGGAACAAGTATAAGTATATGCTCACAAGTATATTCCTGCCCAGAGAGGGTATTTTGAAAGTTTATGTCTTGGAAAGTTATATGGCTGACATCCTTAAAGTAGCTTAGTACCAGCCATTGCAGTGATAAGAATAATCCTTGACTGGGGGCCTTCTCCATGATTTGTGGAATCTGAAGCTGAAGTGGCTGAGAGTTGCGGTCGTGTAGGTAGCATGATAAAACATGTTTTTTTTTGTTTTTTTTTTTAAAAACTATTTAATGATACCTCAACAAAAAAGGGTCAATACAGCATTTTACCTCTCTTGAATGGCTAGCAACCATCCCACAAAATAAGTGTTACCACCAGCACTCATGGCAGAAATTACAGAGAGGTCTCCTATCACCCAGCAAAACCAGTACATATTACTGTTTTACTTGCTACTGTCTAGTAATGCAAAATACAGCTAGCAAGGCAGTGACCATGGAAATTAACTATCATTTGCTCTTCTGTCCTTTTTGAATCAGACTTGAAAAATGACTGTTGAGGAAAAGCATTATAATTTGTGTACTACCTATATTTTAACTGTATGTATTGTAGACTTTAATGATATGTCCAAAGGGCAGAAGGGCAGGGTTATCCTAAATTGCTCCCAAAACATCTTGATATTCAAAAAATGACATATTTAGAAATTAGCATAAGGAACCGAAAATTGCTTCAGGGCTTTACCCTAAAAACAGTTTACTGTATATTTTGCCATTGACTTTCAAAAATTGCCATATATTTAGAGTGAAATACCCTGATATTGCAGCACTCTACAGTAGAATCCCTCATAATGTTTCTGTGTTATATTCTCAGGGTGGAAATGGTACTCCTGGACCCAAAGGAGATGATGGAGAGCCTGGAGACCCAGGGCCAGACGTGAGTCACACCAGAGTGTTTCTCTCTCTTTCATTTACTCCTCTTTTAACTATCCCTAATTTTGCCAGTCCACATCTTTATTTGTAGAATGTTTCTCACTCTCTTTCCTCTCTCTCTCGCACACACACACACACACACACACACACACACACACACACACACACACACACACACACACACACACACACACACACACACAGCTCTGCCATCATGGCTGACTGCTTCAGGTCAGTCTTTATCTGCCTAGGAATGGGTGCTGCTGTGTGTTTTACACAAAGTTCTACTAACAAAGTACAAGTTTTTTATATCCCTCTGCAAATGATGGGATGTACAGCAGTGTTGTGCTCTGAGCTTATGCAGCTGTGTGTGTTTCGTTGTCATGGACACAAGGAAGCTGGATTCAGAGGGAGAGAGGAAATGATCTAGCAAGTAAGACTTTCTTTTACAAGTCTTTTTTTCCAGCTAAACATTTGGGTATTTTGCACACTATAAAACCATCAAAGTATGCATGGACAAAACATCATGACTTTAGCTGGATAGTGTGTGTTTAATGAAGCAAACAAGGACAAGAAGTGCAAGATGTACAGAAGCAAAATTCATGAAGTTAGTCTTCTAGATAAACAGAAGAATTCCATTAGTGGAAGACTCTTAACTTGAGCAGAGACAAATGGATCAGTGGCTGATCATTTGTGTGATATGTACAGTATTATTGATTACATATAAACAATAATGGAAATAATGGAAAATTTGGACAGCTGTAATTTAGATTCCAAACAAAATTTACTTACTCATTCACCATGTTCTATTTATAACAAATGATTCATGATAGAAGTGCAGCTTTGTTACAACTGCTGAGAAATGTTTTAACGGCTCTGAGACCCCACCCTTCTCTGTGTACTCTGCCACAGTGATTGCAGCTGGAAAGTCCTACATTGCCAAGAATTCTGCTTTATGGAGCTGAAAGGCCTATTTTGCGTCAACCAGACCCACAGTCCATAATTGCTCCCATACGTTTAATATCCAGCAAAATGAACTGTAAGCAGAGGGGTTCTAGATACTGAGCATGAAACAAAAGAGTACCATGTGCAAACAAATTCTACTTTGGAGATGTTTTGCTTTGCGTGCACATGCATGTGTGTGTGTGTGTGTGTGTGTGTGTGTGTGTGTGTGTGTGTGTGTGTGTGTGTGTGTGTGTGTGTGTGTGTGTGTGTGTGTGTGTGTGTGTGTGTGTGTGTTTATTACATTTTAAATTATGAGTGCAGTATTCCTCCTAGGAAGCATTGGATGCCAACATATGTTTTGCTTCTTTTTTGAAGGTCCAAGTCTTTGTGGTAAACAGTTTAGTTTTACAATATTCATATATCATTACTGCAAAAATGATGCTGTACTTTTTTCCTTTTTGCTGTCATTAGACACTGGCCTCAAGACACCCCTTGACCAATATGAATTCCAACAGGCATTTTCTGGTCCCTTCACAACCCCTCTCAAATGGGTTTTGTTAATTTGGCTGGATATAGTTTTTGGTCTTAACTCATAAACATAGCTGGATATGTTGCTGTCTTGATCTTGTACACTCCCTCTCTTAGAAATAATCATGAAATATGCCATTTTTCCCAAGACATGTGTGATCAGACAGAGCAGTAGATGGAATGATCAGGTTACTTTTTTAGTCCCGTACTAAACTTGCTAAATTGAGTTCTCAGAGCCTTTGATCAGACTGGATCAGACGTCTTCAAATACTCTCATCATTTCACAGAGTCACTGTAGTGCTATGCTTCACATTTGTCATATTATAAAGTGAGATTCAATTTGGCAGCCTATTCCATCTCATCTCATGTAATTTAAATGGGGTTGATACTTTCATTGCTTGCAGTTTCAATATTTAAACAAGATCAAGTCATCTGTTTAAAATTTTCCTGTATTAATTTGACATTTGTTTCTTTTTTACCCCTGCCAATTTGAATAATGGTTGGAAATCTGCCTCAGCTTTTGTGTTTCAGTTCATTCTGTTTTAAAGGGGCAGTTCAGGTCTGTGGAATAGATGAAAACATAGACTGCTCCATGGACAGTTCAACATAGGAACTTGCATGGTGAATGTCCCATTTTAATCAGTCACTGGATCATGCCACAGAAGTCCTCAGTAGGAGGCATGTATCTATAAATCTGACAAGCATTTTAGCTGGAATGTCCCTGACATCTTTCTACAGCACTTCTGTAGTGTTAAGAATCATGAGTTTTCTTGACTTGAGATCAGACTATCTTGGTTTTTAAAACTGCTGTTTGTGTCAAACATGTCCCATCAGCTGAAGTGACACAAGTGAGTCCTACTGCCACATTAAAGTTGACCAAATTTAGAGGAGGCAAATTTAGCACTTTTACAACTGCTCACCTGTGAGTGTTTGGCTCAATCCTGCAGTCTTACAGTCATTTTTTTAAGCTAACGAACCACATCTTCACACCCTCTATGAAGTCTTTGGCTTTGGGCACTCAAACACTAGAGCAATACAAAGTCAGAATGCACTGCTGCATGCCCTTAGATGTGTGTAGCTGCCAAGCAGTGTCGTAAATTAGGAAGTAGTCAGTTTATGCAAACAGTCCTAATCATTGAATTTTGAAACAGAAAATACCTGTAAATCGTCTGTATGCGTTCTTCATAGTCAAAGTTTACATTGCAATAAAGCTGGGTCTTTCCTCATGAGAAAAACATCTGATCCAGGATAAACACACTGCAGTCATAAAGTACAGACTGCAAATCCTCTGGATGTCTGTAAACCATACACAAGAGAAGAAGTAACAAGAAGTCAACTGGAAGGGGATATAGAACATTTAGAGTAGGAACTGGCTGTGTCTTTGTGATGAAAGAAGCTAGCTGTCTTATGCAGAATGCCATTACGTCTAAGGGAGTAGACTAAGGTAGTTTGCCAGAAGGGGAGTTGAGGAAGTAGTTCATTAATCCCCCCACCCAACCACAAACAGTCTAGAGTCTTGATACAGATTAAAACATTCACAACCAGTGCCCATAATTCATAGGTGACTCAATTTAAAAACTAGTAAACCAGTGAATGGATCTTATAAAGGATCTTATAACCCCTATTCTTCAAAGTAGGGTTTTCAGGGAAGAACAAATATAGTGAATTTCTTCCAGAATGACCATATGCCAACATGATGCCAAACTTTGATCCTCATTAGTGTATTAGCCTTATCAACCTGGAGTAATTTAGATAGCTTTTGGAGAGTCTGAATATCCATTGAAGATTCAAGTTAGGTACTAATTTTACAAAATAGAGCAAAGAAAGCACACTGGAAAGACAATATGAAGTCCAAGAGAAGAGGGACTTATAGGGCAATGTCTCCAGCTACATGGCTTGTTCTTGTAAATATTGGACTGTGTTATTTATATTCCCAAATACTTTTAATAACAGATTACAGAGGCATTCATTTATGGTGGTTCTTTTAAATCTTCCATTTAAGTGGGCTTATGGTGTAAGTCTTACAAGAATGCCATTCAGCTAAGATGGTAACTAAAATTTCCACTGTTGAAAATATTTTCTGAAGCGTTTGGTATAGTTTCACGGTTATATTTTGATGAGGAGTGTGTGTGCGTACGTGTGTGCATGCATGTGTGTGGTTAGCTAGTTTCTGATACTTACCTGGGCTTTCAGTCGGGCCATGCATGGTAGCTAAGATTTTTTCATGGCTCAGCTGCAATGTAATGTAGTACTGTTGAACTAGGTGCTGTAGGAGATGTTGCCTTTTAAAAGAGATGGTAAGCCAAGGCCCATATCTTACCATAATTATTAAAGATTTCATTGAACTTGTCATGAAGAGATGAGAGTTCCCCTGGGTTTTGTCAATCTGTCTTCAATCTGTCCTAGCCATCTGATCATCCCCAGTTTAACTAGTATACAAAATCCCTTCCTCTCCCTTCCATATGTGGTAGTGAGTGTTCTACCACAAAATGGCTGCCATATATGACCTAGTATTTCTAGAACTTTCAAGGTAATGTAAGTTTCATCCATTTTTAATCGCTCTCTCTCTCTCTCTCTCTCTCTCTCTCTCTGTCAACTAGGCTTTAGCTGGTCAAGGGCTTTGATCCTGTGTCTTTGTGATAGGGGATAACAAATAAACAGGATCTAATGAAAGATGTAGCTTGTGGTGATTAAATGTGTGGTTATGGAGAGCCAAAGTGTAATCTATGATCAGGCCTGCTTATCCTCATTGGAGGCTCTGTACTCCTGTAATATGCAAGCATTGCCCTGGGACCCACTGGTAATCTGTGTGACAGGGCCCCTTTCAGGCATCTGTGCCAGATGTTTTGCATTGTTGGGCTTGTCACTTTTTTACCACTGTGGATCTCTTTGTGAGACTGCACTCTTTAGAGCTGTGTTCCTTTGGGGCCTGTTTTGTTTCTCAAAATAAGATTTTTTTTCTTTCATCTCTGAAATGTTATTTGATCAGAGGTGACACAAAATTGTTTTTTTCATTGTGTTTTCAGGCATGTCCTGCTTCACTTCATCACATGCCTTTTATTACTTGTCACGCCTTAGTCCGCTCGGCACCTGGCTTATCTTTGACGAACTCTGTGAAAGTTAAGAGTGACTTGACCCCTAAATCAGGTCTTTTAAAAGCAAACTAATATTGCCATGCCTCGCTGTCTGCCCCCTCCCTTTAAGGGGAAGACCTTTATTTGTCTGTGACATCAGGGCCCCTTTGAAGTGAGGAATCTGAAATAATTGGAGAAACACACAAGATGGGGGCATTCATGGTCTAGAAGGGACCATGTGGTTGGCATTATAGGGTAAACATGTCAGGGAGCCCCGTATGAACCAGGAAGAACTGATAGACTCAAAAACTGAGCCGCTAGTCCAGCTAGTAGCACTTCCAAAGAAAAGACCAAGTTGGTGCTAAACCAGCAATCCAGTTACTCTGCTGTGTGTTTGCATGTGCCTTCTATTTTTAGTGTGGTAACACTGATTTCACAAAATCTGCAGTTTCAAATCACATGTCAAAACAATGGAAACCGTTACAAGACAAGAGTCACCCACAAAATTGAGTGTATACTGAGTTATGACGCATGTCGCCTGTCTATTGCTAACTTCTATTGACAGAGTTATATATACAGAAGTGAATTAATGCATGCCAGTAAGCATCAGTTTCTCCCTCAATGTTATCACTAATTGGTTTTTTTTACAGTTGTGCCTCACTACTTATCGTTTCCTATCATGGTTTGTTTTGTTTGTCAAGTTTTTTTATCATGTATATAAAACAATAAAACATCATCTACCCTTTTAATTGTCTCAAAAAAGATTAAAATGTGTAGATGTAGGGAGTTGTTTGTATTTTTGGTTTCCAGGGAAATGATCAATATGTTAATTTACATCAGTCACTGAGATTGTAGAATCCAAGAAAACATACATTTCATCGAAATGTTTTTGGGAAGATGGATAATGTTTTTGCTGATGGGAGAATGTCTCATGGTGTCTGCCGTCTGTCTCTTGTTTCCTACAGAATGATGAGCCTGGGAATCCAGGCCCTAAAGGAGCTAAAGGGCACAGGGGACCAGAGGGAAAATCGGTGAGAATTTGGGGTGTCCCCAGCGTCAAGGCGTAGTTGAGATATTCTGCTCACAAAAATAGTCATCAAAACTAATTTGCGGAGCCAGTATGGTGACTGTTTACACCATACCAAAGAACTTGACTGTTAACAAAATGATCTTTGGTCAAAGGTCAGGTAAACAATAATTATGACAGAATCAAAACTAGATATAAAAACAAAGATAATAAAGACACCAACACTGGCAGAGTGTTGGAATATGCTTTGATTATTATTTTTTTAATTTCCTGTACAAAACACATATTTAACAATGTAGAGGATAAAAGTTGTTATATTCTCTGAGCCAACCAATTAGAGCTCCCTTCCTTCCTCCTTAAATGTTATCTTCGTCCCAGTGGAATGGGTCGTATTTCTTTGGTCCTCTCGTCTGTAAACACAGTGCATGAGTTATGTGCTTGTGGTGAGAGAGGTTTGAACTTGGGTTGCAGTTTCCTGGTGTGCTTGGGCTGTCTCTGGATGACCTCCACAGGGGGAGAACATTTCTGCAACATGGGCGTCAGCAGAAATATGTGCACACTTTCATCCTGTGGACAGGATGAAAAGAAAGAATTTGGTTAAAAACTGTGGCCTTTTAATTCTCTAGTGTATATCCTGTTTGCACATGTCATTGGCATTTTTGCAAAATGGTGGCATAATTTTAGACACTGGCCACAGGTGGCCACTGCATGGTGTGGACACTGAAATGAGACACAGTTATGCGGTCCTCTTTTGTTCATATACTTCCATATAAACACTTTTTTTTTCACAAATTTGCATAAGATTATTTTTAACACACCTACCAACAGAAAACCATACTATTGTTCAACTTTGTGGATGAGTTAATTGCACAGAAGATTAATGTATATCCATATGACTGTACTGTATATTTGCTTGAGATAAACCACATGCAATATTAATTATTAATAGTTAATTTAATGGATCCTTCACAATGTATTCCTCATCACACAGTTAACAAGAAATAACTGCTGGTCACTGCGGCTGACTGTGCTTGACTATTCTCAGGGCCCTCTAAACCCACCTGTCATCCCCTCTTTTTAGGGACCACCTGGGCCCCCCGGACCTGCAGGCGCTGATGTAAGCATGAGTCATAATAATAATAATAATCATTTTCCTCGAATTACTCAGATTTCTACATAATCCTCAAACTAACTATTCTAAGTGTAGAAACACCGATGTATTTCATGAATTGCACTGTTCAAATTGTTGAGCATTTAGAGCAGTTTCATTTTCATGTTCATATCTTTTCATGCTAGCAGCCAAGTCAATGTACAATTGTTTAAGTTCAAATTTTAGCACTAGAAAGGCAAATCTTTGTACAGCAGTACTTCATTCTTTGAGTCAAACACACACCCTCCAGCATACATTACAAAACAAGCTGAATGTTCTCAACTGAATGCTCTTTGTTTTCTTGGTCTTTCTTTCATGACTGATTGATTTCAGGAATGTGAGATCATGGATATTATCATGAGGATGTGCTGTAAGTAGTTTTATTTTTCTCTTCTCCTTCTTCACAAATCTCAATGCATATATTGCCTCTATGCGCACTAAATGACTGAAAGAACTAACAGAGCTCAAGAAACGATTACTTTTTACTACTGCTATTTTAAAGGAGTTACAACTTTGTCAAAGGATATCAGCGTATCTAAATCAAACTATAAAGCAGAGTGTTGTTAAAAATAATGGATCAATCAGTCAGAATAAAAGATTGTTTTTACCTGGTACTTAACATGTGCAGCGGGCAGAAAAAGCAGACATTTTCAGGAGGCCTTCAGGACTTCATTATCCAATAAACCCAGAGTGGATTGTACTGGGATTCTGAAAGAACACTTCAAAATTATGGACCTAGTTTTTTTTTTCTTAAGCAGGGGCACTGGCTATCATACCAGGCAACTCAAAGAGATTTATTACTTTAATGGCCAAGTATTTCCAAACCAGAGAAATAACTGCTCACCTCCTAAAACTGAACTCAGGCACTCCAGGAGACAAATAACAAAAGCAATGGTTACTACAGTAATATAACTGATCAGAAATGTGTACAAGCTGAAAATAGAATGTTTTATGTTATTTGTATAACTTGTGTTATATCGATGAGCAATGATTACATTAATTAATATTGGTTTGGTAGTGTGAGGGCTGAGTAAACAGCACTTCAGGAGCACTTCAATAGAACTTTGGTTAACAGTTTAATGGTATTAACTTATTTTTTTGCATTCTCCTTTTCTTAAACAGCTTGCTGTGGTGAGTACATTGCTACTCTGTTACAAGTGATTGATATTAGTATTTTAAATTAATAATAAATGTAACATTTATTGTTTTGTTTATCAATTCACACTTTATCTGCTGACTTGAGACAAACAGAGGTCTTGGTTGAATGTGCTTTTCACGTTGATGGCTTTCAGAGTGCAAGTGTGGCCCCCTGGACCTTGCGTTTGTGGTGGACAGCTCTGAGAGTATCGGGGCTCACAACTTTGCCCTGGCCAAGGACTTCATTGTGGCTGTCATTGACAGACTAATGAAGGACCAGCAAGTCAGAGTGAGTCAAATTACTAGAGCATGAGTAAAGATGTGGGTATTTATGTGGATAAGATATGCAAACAACTGTGTTCCTCAAGTATAGTGAATTATTAAAAAAAACTGCTGCAAAACATATTTATTGTATATTCAAGTCCATATATTTATATGATATATTTTCAAAACTACAACAATTTAAATATAAAATTGTATATAATCAAGATGTAATAATTTTTTTTTTTTTATTAATTAATGGTACAGAATTTACACAGCACCTGGAGTTCAGCCAGTGACAGCCTTTGTGTTTTTGTGTTGTCTCCCAGTTTGGTGGTAATGAGTCTCGGGTGGGTGTGGTGCAGTACAGTGGGGAGAACGCCCAGGAGGCAGTGCGGCTCGGTGACCAGAACATCAGGACCCTCACAGAGCTAAAACAGTATGATGCCGTGTCACAAAATTCTGCAAACCAAAAAAAAACCCTCAGCCAAGGGCACAGTAACTTACAGAATTTACATGAATTCCCACAAGCTCATAATTCACAATTTAGCTGCATGGTGAAACTTTTGTGAAAATTGGTAAAAGCAGACTCTTTCCTTTGAGAAACCAATAACCTGGTACTGTTTGTCCATGTAGGGCTGTGAAAGACCTGAAATGGCTCGCTGAGGCTACATACACCGGGGAGGCCCTTCAGTTTTCATGGACAAACATGGTCAGCCGCCTCAAGGCTGAGAACAGCGTGGTTCTGGTTCTGACAGACGGTCGCTCGGACATCACCAGAGATAAAGTGCCTCTCAACGTGCTTTGCAACAAAGGAGTCCGGGTAGGAGACCCAAAACAAAAAGAGCCTACTCTCAGATCAAAGATTTGCACCTGTTTTCCGCCTCCAAATCTCTAACTGATTTGGTGTATGTTTCCGTCACAGGTCGGTGGGCTTGGTGTTAAGGACTACACTGGAAGAATGCCCAGCAAAGAGCAGCTTCAGGACATCAGTTGTCAAGGCGATCCCAGCAAGCCTGGGTTCACTTTCGTCCTTGATAACTTTGCCATGCTTCTGGATGATACATTCCTTCATAACTTGACAACCAGTATCTGCCAAGGTAGATAAATAGAGTATGAAGCAGAGTTGTATTTTAAATGTAATGTAAAACAGTCATTTTTTAAGAAAAATAAATTAAGAGAAATCTAAGGTAATAAACATTTTACAGAAAGATCCATATAGAAAATAGAACAGACACAGTTGGTTCAGGGGTGGATGTGTCCTTGAGCTAACCTTGTCTACTTTTCCAAGTTTTTAAATCTTAGATCTTGTAAGACTTTCACATTTTGATCATTTTATGTGTGATGTTAATAAAAAAAAATGTCATGAGATGTCAGTCAGCACTTTTTCTAGTCTTAAAAAAGCTTATGTGATTTCCTCTTTATCTTTTGTGTTTCCATATAGATAAGAAGTGCCCCACCTACAAATGTCCAAGTAAGTTTTAAATTTATATCAATTTATGAACATTATGTGACTATGAATGGAGTTATCTAAGTCAGTTTCTTCTTACATAAGTGTCTGCTAACCTATGGTTCATGCAGAAACATGAAAATATGTTGCAAGATTTAACCTTGCTCAGTTACTATAGCTGCCCCACCAACCCGGATGCACAAATATTTATACTAATCATGTAAAACTGACTGATGGGAGCATAAGTACAGGGGGCAGCAGCTAGTTCCCCATTTCAGTTTATGCCAAGCAGTTAAATTCCCAGAGGTAACTGCCAACACCACAGTCTTAATGCATTTCCAATATTAACTGCATACATTTAAACAGATGCATACATGTGGCTGTGAAGTGATGCAGCATGCACACTTTCCTATTCATAGTTAGTGATGACAGCTCTGGTTTCTATTAATGGGAGCATCTATGCTTCTCTTTTTTCTTTCTCTCAAAAGAGACCTGGCTTTAATAAATAACTTCCTTGCAAATAATTCTAAATGGTTTGTCCAGATTCATGTAGGTTCAGGTCTTCATGTTCCTTGTCTAAATGCATTTAGCATGCACAACATTGTTGAACGTGGGAATCGTAAGTAATGTTGCAGCTCTAGATTTTCACTGAGTGAAAGAAAGATCTGTTCTGCGTTTTGTGTTCTGATACGGACCAGCTAAGATTGATTTGCCATTGTCTCCCATCATCCTTTGCACCAGCCTAAGTATTTTCCATTTTCTTCCTGCCACAGTTTCCTTTGATACCAACACTGACATCACCATAATGATGGACAGCTCAGCCAGCGTGGGCAGCAAGAACTTTGATTTGACCCAGAAGTTCACCAAGCGTCTGGTGGAGCGCTTCCTGACTGCAGACAAGGTGAACAACGCAGAGGTTCGTGTGGCAGTGGCACAATACAGCAAAGATGCCTCCATGGAAGCTGACTTCACCACCAACTACACAGTGGTGGCATCCAAGATCGACGCGGTCTCCTTCAAAAATGCTGCCACGGATGTCACGGGCGCTCTGAGCTACGCCATCGAGCAATTCAAACGCAGCCCCAACAAGAAGAAGCTTCTGATCTTCTCTGATGGCCGCTCCCAGGGAGTGACGCAAAACATCATCGTGAAAAGGGTGCGCGAGTTGCAGGCCGCAGGCGTGGAGATGTATGTGCTGGCTGTGGGCAGTCAGGTGGACGAAAGCAATCTGCAGCACCTGGTCAGCAGGGGGCGAGCTTACGATGTCGCTTACGCACAACGGCACCTCATCAGGGCCTCTGATTACCCTTCTCTTCTTAGGGGCGTGTTTTACCAAACTGTGTCAAGGAAGGTCTCGCTGATTTGAGATGTTGGGTGAGAAAGCATGTTATGGTAGGGGGTTGGTAGGGTGGGGTGGGGTGGGGTTGGTGGGGTGGGGTGGGGTGGGGAGGGCAGTGGGATCCAGGAACTGGGACTTGCACCAGTGAATGGGAAAGTAGGCCAATCAACACAGGTATTTTCTCCAATACATATTTTTAAAATTAAATCTTGTTGGGTGCCTGTCTTATTTTCTCACTTTATTTTAACAGTAGGCTACAATTATTTGTGAAGTGAATTAAAGCATCTAATTGCCACATTGTCAATTTTTTCCCTGAAGGAGCTAAATAGAGGGTATTTACGGAGTACCTGCAGTTTTTTCTCTCTGGACAAATAGTAGTTGAGATTTTACTTTTTTTTTTAAAAAAATCTTCTCAGTAAGTTTCCACTCAATAAGAAAGCAAACAAGACAAGTTTGTGAAACAAAGTTGTGAAGATCTGACCTTGATTTTATGTCCTAGAGCAAGGTCATTGGTGCTTAAGGAAAACTCAATTTTGAATAATTTTGTATCATAGAGGACCGTATCATTAAAATTCAATAAGTAATTTTTTCCTGATGTTTGTTAAATATTGTTTGAAAGATTTAAATTGTTGGAGATATAATTGCCCATTTTCTTTGGTTTACACTTTTCATGTTTGTTCTTCCAATAAGGAAGCTGTCAGAACTGTGCTTTATTCCATTTTGTTATAAGCATTCAAATACATATCACGTGAATATATCCAGTGGTGCTGTCCGTGTACTCTCAGGCTTTCCTGTTTGTTTTTGTATTTTTAAATATGATTTGACATCAGAAAGAAATCACAACTGTCTCTCCAAAACAGACATTGCCACTAGGGTTTTGTAAAGATTTTTTTCACCTTTTGGAAACAAAAGCAGCCCCAGAGCTGCTGTAAGGGAATATTCCTTCAATAAAGGGTGCTTCACCAATCAGGACTGGCCGTCTGTTTCTTCTGTGTATTTCCTCTGTACACGCCCTCCTCAGAGGGGGATGGGTTGATGCTTTTCACATGGCCTAACACTCGAGGGGGAAAGGTAACGAGAAAACCAACAGAGGGCCTTGCTGTGATGATAATGGAATGCACTCTTCAAGATTTAATTTGTGAACTGTCAAAAGCGTATCTTTTCAGACATTTTCTGTTTGACTAGAACAGCCTCTGGTGCATGTGATCCGATGACAATAATTCTAAAAATCAATATTCTCACTGCTCCTCCCTGGCATGTGAAATTTATGAGAAGAAACAAATTAAAACATTAAATTTAATTGTATCTCTACCTTATCTTCAAGTGAACAGTAATATCACTGTAAATTCAGTCACATTCCACCACGTTCCATAGTTCATGCATAAGAGAAATGAGTGTTTGAAGTTGAGGTTTGGTATTGTTTTCTCATATCCAGGCTAGGTAGGTTCCATCATTTATCTGAAGAAATTTATCCAGAGCATTCTAGGAGGCTGGCTATGTTAGGCTACTTAGTCTCTGATACACATATCATATGCTTTAAGTATCTGCAGTGACCATTATCATTTTAGTCCAGGAGATAACAAGAAATCTTACTGACAGCTTTTCCCTAATTGTGTTCACTACACTCATTGGTATCATCTCTACAATTAATTTAAGAAAGAACAGAGGTGATTGCAACATCCTCCTGGACACATGACACTGATGTTGGCTGACATTTCTCTCATCACCATAGTCCACAAGTTGTGTTTGTACATATATTGAAGAAAGACACCTCATATTGCAGGTTTTCATATTACTGGCTAACTGCAAGCACTCGATATCACACTTAAAATGATGAGACATGGATATCCATTCAGTCCCAACACTGGGTGATAGAAATGATGACCCTTAGGAGCTGCTAGCCACAGCCTGTGCTGGCATTCAGTACCAGGCCATTGGGCCCATCCATACATGGGGCCTATCCACCATGAGGGGGAAAGCCAACCAGAAGCTGCACAGGCAACCACAGTTGACAATTATTAAGCTTGACAATGAGCTTAGCAAAGAGTGTCAGATTTCTGGATTATAAACTATTTTGTATGATAGGTGCATTTCAATCATGGTGAATACAGTGTTGAAACAAAGTGGACATCACAAAGAAGGATACTCAAACCTTATGTCTACTTACCATTTGTTTACTTACCAAAAGTAAAGAAACCCATCTGTATTAATTAATGATTGTGGTGTTGGAACACATGTATCAGAATGGACATACCATTAGCCCAATGACTGGAAGTCTACGGGAAGCACCAGTTACTCCACCGAGCTGAAATCAAAAGTGAAGAAATCCTCCCTCAATGCCATACAAAATAAGCTGTAGGTTTTGCCAGAACATTTCTTCTTTGGATTGGAGGCTTTGTGTTTCAGCTTACAAAAGAATATCCATAACTTCAGGTTTGCAGGACTTAGGTTTGATCAAAGTTGAGTTCTCTGTTTTCCTACCTCATTGTGGTAACTTAGCAGACCTGTGAATTGGTTTTAGAGGTTTCTTATTTAGTTTTGTAGAAACAAAAATTAAAATGGTGTTGGTGGGTTCCTCTACTTTTGAATATCTGGTTTGGATATGAATTAAAACAAGCATTGAACCAAAAAAAGGTGATCGCTTTTAAAGGACTAATTTAAATTTTGGGTGACATTTTATGGTAACGTATTGATATACACATGTAAATTGAGCTAATTACACTACTTTAAATTGGGCTTGTTGCAATGGGGTAAAAGCCAGTTGGTTAGACACAGGCTAGGTTGCCTTGGAAGGACTGGCCTCAATCATATATAATTCACACTATATGTGTTTGAAAGGAAAAGAGTGAGACTAATCACCAGGTCTGGAAGGATGATGTCATAAGGAGTTTACATTCCAGCCTATCACATTGACCTTTGCACTCCTTCCCCCATGAAGTTTGTGTCAAGCATCCAGTCTCTCCTCTTATTTCACCATAAAACAGCTTCAGGCAGCCACTGTTGTGTGCAAGGGACCATCTGGAGGTCCTCTGTGATTCTGTGGTTGTACAGAGTTGTGAGGCTTCCCAACTTCAATGAATTTTGAGTGCCTTGAGTGGCATGGAGCACCATAAATTCAGCCGGCTCGGGGCTATGCCTCAGAATATCTCACTAGAACATTTATTACAAACTAACAAACAAATATGCAGCATGGTGCAACCACAGATTCTGAGCATAAGCTTTGTGGGGGTTTTTTTTCTGTTTTTCCCTCCCGAATAAAGCCAAACTTTTAGGCCTAACGCAGCAACCAGGACCCACCAACAAGTGATATGTTTGAGTCATGTGATAAAGAATGTTTGACATACAACCAACCACACACCACCTAGGTTGTTGAAGGATAAAGAAGTCAACATATATTCTACATGTCTACAGGTGCACAGATGAGATAGAGAGAGATCAGACCAATTAATTTACCTGGCTTATCCCTTATCTTCCTATTGCAAGGCTGGACCAGTTGTTGCATTATCAATGCAGATCTCTGGCCATAGCCAGTAATGGTGCAGCTGAGACTTGAACCCCCAGTCACTGGGCTCACATCTGCTTCCCCAGCAGAAACATGCTGCATGAGCCGCCCTTGAGACCCTGCTTTTTCTTTGTTTAATTTTCACATTAAATAATCTCTGCAGTTTTGTTATAGTGGCTTGACTCTAGAATCCAAGAAAACCCAAAGCAGAGTACACCTGGACACTTCATGCATTTGACTCATAAGGTAGGCCACCCATCTCTTATGGTACAATACACCATTATGACACAGGATCTTGAATCTAGCTTCTCTCTGTGGGGTTTCCAGGCCCAAACACATGTTGGTGCTCCACGTGATTTTATAACTCATAATTCTATCATTTATGTTCAAATGTTGTGACATCATGAGTTCCGAAGCACATCTGTTCGTGGCGGTTCCAGCCAAGAAAAAACTCGGGGCATAATAGAAGCACAATGAGGAGGCTGTCTTAAAGCAGCACTTCAAGACATGAATGCAGTCCAAAACCTCATCAAAAATACAATGAATATTTCAGAGGATAAGCGTGGTATGGTACAAGCACACAGGGGCTATTGGACAGTCCCAGATGGGTATCCCTGGGGAAGGAATCCTGTGAGAATAATGAAAGAATACAATATATGTTTATAAAACTTTCCATTGTCACCCTGCCAGCTCAAGTCAAGCATATGGGAACACACAGGAAAAGTTTTAACTCCAGCTATCTCAGAAAAATAATTAATTTCCACCATCTTTCATTCCCATCAGGAAATAAATCTACTGAAATGAATGAAAAATGATGACAATTAATACTTCTTTAATTTTCCAGACAGGGCAACAAGGCTAAGCAGTGAAATATTCCACTTGTCCAGAAATACCACACATACAATTCTGTGGAAAGTGGAATGATTGTGCTCCACAGATTGTAGGGTTGGAATGGAGCAACTGTTAAGTGACCTTGTAAGCTACAAATTTATCTGAGCTATCACCTGGGCTTTGTATTCCATAGAGGTGAAAGGGACAAGGGAGCGAGGCCTGTACAGTACAACCCTTCCTCAGAGTATGAGTTAGTGTGAAACGAGTGGGAATGAAGTACATTAGACATTAGGACTTTGTTCCATCAAACTCCACCTCCATTAAAGTGTTTTATGATGACTAACGGACAGATGCCTTGACTGGAGTCTGTTACATTTCAAATGTGTTTTCTATGGGTAACAGTTTTCACTGCCATGACTCAGACCTTCCTTTTTAACCAGTGAATGAGCGGAGAGAGAGGATTCCAAATGTAACTAATCTGAGTGTGTGTGTTTGTGTGTGTGTGTGTGTGTGTGTGTGTGTGAGTGTGTGTGTCCACCTATATATATATATTTATTCCAGTGTGTGTTCCCAAAATTACAAAGTCAAAACCTGCATCAGTGAGGTAAATACACGTCAGCCAGGGGTACTATGGAGACTATGTGTCATGATTCAGAACCAGTGAGACTGAGGGTCTTTGTGTAAGAGCAAGTTTGCATCTCGGTCTGTGTGTATGTGTGTGTGTTTCTTCTTGTCATGCAGAAAAGCATCTTTCCAAAAATAATGAATTTCCTGAACCACAGCTGCTGTAGGGCTTCAGCGAGCTGCAGGGGCAGGATGGCACAGGACCACAGGAGGATTACTTGGTATTACTTGAGAGAAACCCAATCTTATGGCTCTATGGACACATGTTTTTTCATCTCAATAACTTGCAAGATTTGTATGTAAATACAAATCATCGCCCGCAGCAAAGTCCGCCTTTACAGTAAATACCCAAATGACTCAATTAGATAAAGTTACAGGGCAACGCTTCAGGCCACAGTGAACTTGTAATAGTGTAATTACATGTGTAAATACTTTGTCTGTTCTGAATTATGAAAGTACAGGGGTTTAAATCGTGGGGGAGCTGATCTCCCACAAACAAGATCAAAGCTAGCTAACATCAATGTGCATCCAAAAGCACGTTGTGGGGTAGGGGGGCACATTATTTTGCCACAGCAGAGTTGAAACAATATGGATAAACCAAAAGCAGCTGTTATTATCAGACACACCACAACAGACATGGCAGGTATATTTGACACATCCAAAGGAGATGTCTTTTTTATTAAATACATATCACATGCACAGTTAACATGGCTTTATTTCAACTCATAACTCTCTTTCCCAGCCAGCAGCCATATCACCCTAAAATGTATTAATGTTGAAACACTGAAGCTGTGCAGGTGTTGGCATGGTTAGAGAGACCCCCTGGGAAAACTAAGTTGCTGTTGGAAGAGTTGCTTTTGGAGAAGTAGGGGGCACTCTTCCCTGTGGACCAGGCAGGACCCCAATGCCCCTGCACAGGAGGTGCTGTTCTGTAGAACATGCCATCCTTCAGATGAGGAATTAAACCAAGGTCCTTACACACAGTGGCCATCAAAGATTCCAGGCACTTTTTGAAAGATTAGGGATGTTAACTTGGGTATCCTGGTCAAGTTCCCATCTAAATTGGGTGCCTACATCTCACTACCAAAATAGCCTCTATGCCATGATTGGCTATGTAATCCTTTGCAATCCAGACTCACACTGATTCTCCAGGTCATCTCCATCCACAGAGGAGTGGTGGATATTCGTATTGGATCCCGTGATCCTGAGATCCTGAGACTTTTTTATGTATGGATTGTTTTGTTTATGTGACCTCTGAACAATCAAATCTTACTTAAGACTTGCATAACGCAGTTCCTCAACACCTTTTGTTTAAGAATTTGTGGTAAATCCATTTTTGGTTAACATCCTTAGAATTACCTTAGAACGTATGACTAAATGATTTAAGTTTACTAACTCCCATGTCTGTTCACAATTGCCAGGAATGCCTGCAGGTCTGGCAACCTTTTGGTAATGTTGGATTCAAAGAGTTTTGGTAAATGTCCGGTCCCTCTGAAAACATCTGGCTTGCAGCTGGGAATAACAGAGGTCATCGGTATCCTTTCAAAGAGAGAATGAGATCCGACCCCTTCACACAGGATTTCATCTCAGTGAAAAGTATGAGACAGATCGTTGCTGTTCACACAGCCTCTCCATGAGCTAAATGAAGAATGTCAAACAACGAGATAATAACAAGTACACATGTTTTTGAAGGTGAGTGACAGTGTTAGTTTTACTACAGAGTACCTTTATCTAATGCTAACAATACATACTAACGTACAGAGACAACCTACTTTTGATATGAAAAACACTTACTAATGTAGAATGTAAACAGGCCTGTTAACTTTTATTAACCATGCATCTTACACAATGATTTAATAAAACCGAAAAAAAGAGCACTGTGTGAAAATGCTTGCACATGTACACACTCTCAGTATAACCTGGGGGGGGGGTACTTTCTTTTTAACTGAAAAGCATTATGGGAAATTATGAAATTATGGCCTGTCTTCGCAATAACAGAATAAACTGTGGTTATGCTCATTTTGAACTTTTTACTTGAATTTTATGGTAAGCTACATCGCCCAGAGAGTTCAAAGACTTTCCCTGAGTTTGTGTACCACCATCAACCTGTATGGTCATATGTATACCTTTACTTTAGTCATTACAAAGCACATGAAGCAAAACAATTTTGTGTCATGGCAGAAGATGGACATTGTCAGTGATGTCAATCTGTCATGGTATACCAGTCATCAAAGTGCTGCAGATAGACTTGTACGGTATATATATATATGAGATTTAGAGTTGTTTACCTATGACCATGCAGGTTTATGGTGGTGCACTAGGGATGCCTAGAAGAGGTAGTTTTTCCACCAGTTACTAAACTCATGACAACACTGCTATTACCGATTACTCCGGACATTTTACAAGAAAGTATGCGTCAGTAACGCAATATCTGTAGAGCGCTTACTTTGATCTCTAGCGTTAGATCTTTAGATCTTCCCCTTACTTTGAACAAAATGAATGCTTAGAAGGTTGGCTCTTTATTATTTTTTAATGAAAAACATAACAATGAAACAGTTGCAATGACAAACTTGTTTATTTTAGACATAGAAATAGAATTTTTATAAACAAAACGAATAAGACAGATGACAGCTTGGCCAATATATATAGTGTTACCATTGTGTCGTCAACTCTCCTTGCTCCCATCATGTGTCATAAGTGAAATCTGAGTTTTTTATTTGATAAATGTGGGTGCTGACACACGAAAATGAACTAAATGGGTTTTATTTCTATTAAAAAAAGTGAAACGACGGTGGGGTCAGTGGCCAAGTAATGTAATCGGTGTATGCTCGAACACCATGTAACACCAGTAACACCGACTACCGCGGCAAGCCTATGATATCTATGAACTAGATTCTAATGTGAAGTAATAAATTTATTTCTGAAGAAGCAATGTATTGCTTATAAGTGCACGAACATGTTGACATGCTGGTTTAACGTGTTGCATGCTGAACTTTACTTGGCTTATGATGGCTCATGCAGTTCCCCCTGCCGTGCCATTTAGCATGTCTCTCTGAGATAACCTCCCTCACTTCCTCTAACAGCTTCTGTTTAATAAAGTGAGACAGTCTATTCAAGGGCCAGTTATTGTGAAATCCCATTTGCTTGTTTTTGCCATCCAATAAAATATTTGATGATCTTTAGCTGTCTCGTAAGAGACTGCTTTATCAGGCAAGAAACTCATCCCTATCAGTGTTGGTTAATTGTAGTGATAAATCAAGCAAGATGGCCAAATGATATCTGAGCCAACCATTACATTTTTTTTCACTGCGATTTTCCTCAACAATATATATTTTTTGACTTCAGAAACAGTGGGAAAACGTCAGGATCTGTGAAGGGTGAATGGTTCTGATGGCAGTTTTTTGGTTCAGTTCCTGCAGTCATGGAGGCTCTGCTGTTTTTCCTTGATATCGTGATCTTAGCCAAACTGGTAGGCATTACCTAAGACTTTCAGCTGGAGGGCTACCAATGTCTATGTAGAATGGCAGGCAAGGATTGGAGCAGTGATAGGAGAAGGAGATTGCATATCACCACAAATGGTGTGAGCTACCTTATGCCACCAGTATCTGAGTGGGTTGAACAAAATATGGTGTTTTGCTGTGGAGAGCGAAACCTTATGATTTATTTAAAAGAAGCCAGTACCTGACTGCTCATTCCAGGTCCAGTCATTATGGGTTTCATGTCACCTCATTTTCCAAATCCTATATCAGAACGGATTTGCTGCTGCAGCTGTAGCGCTTCTCTACTTTTGCAGAGTGGCAGGAGAGGCCTGAGGAGTTTGAATGATGGTAGCTCAGATGTCATGATGCATTGAAGTCTAAACCTCTGTGGACTAACGAGGAGCCGGAGGTTGTCTTGGGTCGGATCTAGGCCTCCACCTGCTCCTTCTCTGATGTCTTCTGTGTGTCCTTTCAGGAGTGATACAAAGACAAAGAGGATGCTGTGAATGACTCAGTTTGTGGTAGCTCAATGTGTTGTACACCTCCCTCTTGGCTTTACAGCTGCGGAGGTGAAATAGCCTTGAAAGTGTTTGTTGCTGCTGGGGGACAGTACTTTGCAAAAACAATTATATAGTGCTGCCACCATTTCCAACAATGAGTAGCCTGTAAGATGTTAGCATAGAATTCTGTCAGCATTTTACCTCTGAGACTGTATTAGGAGACAGACGGTTGGTATACATTTGAAAATGTGTCTGTATTTAAAAGCAGTAATGATCTAAGCTACTAAATGAAGGAGACCCTGTGATCAAGTGTTGAGTGTCATGATAAAGTCACAATTCACTATTCAGGAAGATAGTGTTCCGTGTGGAGTACAGAAAGGCCACCATCTTAGTTAGTACCCATGGTGAATCTTTGGCAACATCCCTTTGGCTATGGCAGGCCTTGGCTTCCCTTTTCCCATTTCCTGAGTCCTCCTGGAGGAGAGGCCTAGGGATGGAAATTCTGCCTCCGCAAGGAGGCCGGCGTTGGCAGGGCGGAGCGTGCTGGCAGCACGTTAGCGAACTAACGATTCCCAGCTGCGTTCAGCTCAGCGTCTGGAATGCTGACATCTGGAGCCCATTTTGCCTGAGTGGGAGCGGAAAGTGCAAATGATGATCAGGGATTTGCATTTTAAAGAAATTCTAAAGAAATTTCAAAGAAAGACAGATCGAAAAGAAAGAAAGAAAGGAAGAATGAAAGAAAGAAAAAAAAGAAAGAATGAAATAATAAAATCAAGAAAGCTTACAGTTCTGCAGCAGTTCGTCCTTTAACTTGTGCTTTTGCACCAGATGCTTTAAATGTGGGCAGATTCTGGAGACCAACAGGTGCTATAATGTTGAATAATGATGAATACAAAGGTGTGTAAGTTAATGTAGACAGGTTAAGTTAATTTAATTGGGGTCTGTCAAAGTACCAGGGTTTGAATATGAATTAGGAAATATGCCTTGTAATCCCATGAATAAGCCTTAAACTGCCAGTGTGTCAACATGATATTGCCATAGACAAGCAGCATCTAACTGGTACACTGTATCCAACCACTCAGCTCACTTTGGCCGATAAAAAGTTATCTTGATGTCTTACTCAACACAACCTCTGTTATCCTACTATTGCAAAGCTACTATTGCAAAGTCTCAACTTCAGATGGTTGATGTCACAAAGAGTGTTTTGACATCTTTAGCAACTTCCATGGTCTGGTCTCCAGTGATCTGATTGGTGCCAGCAGATTTCTGCTGGGGGGTTTGGTTGGCTGTGTACCACATCAAAGTGATATATTAGTCAGGCTCATAGTTACAATCCTGACAAGTGAGTTCAATTATTGTTTGAACTCAAAGAACAACTTCCCCTTTTGCAGTTTCTAAAGTTCCCAACCATTGCCCTCCATGGATGTCTAACCACAGACTAACTGTACAACTCACAACTTGGTATTAAAAAAAAAATAATGTGGCAAGGGATAGTATCAAAGATTTCCATGTGACACAGAGGGAACAAGGCACTGAAACATAAAGTGAAAATGCTTTTTAAATATAGACTTGCTGAGGCTTATTTGCAAAGTGATTCAATGGAACCATCTGCTCACTGCATTAATGCAGGCAGTGGTTCACAGGCATGTCTGTTTCCCTACTCCCCACCCCAATTCATTCTGGAGAGAAAAAGTGGCCGCTTCTGAAAGAGGCCTCTATCCATCAAGTTTCACCAGTGTTCTGCAGGGAGGTAACCATGATGGTGACATCACTCACACTAAAGGGTAGATGGTGGCGTCGGAGACACTAAGTTGAAAGGTGAGGTTGACCCCCTTTTGAGGGGGTCATTTTTAGTAAGGTCAAAGAAAGAAAAAAAAAACAACAAAGCATTTTAAAACAGTTAAACACATAGGCAAATATAACCCAAGCAAGTAAGCCATGCATCTCCCAAAGGGTAAACACAACCCATGTGTGGGCTGAAGTATACAGCTGCACACATGCCCTGCTCTCCCTTTTCCAGCTGCCAAGGTCACGCAATGTACATCGCAGAGAATTTCCATTAGAGGTGAGAATTATTCTGGGATCATATACAGCCTTTGCTATGGCTCACCGGAATGTTGCTGCTAATGAATGGCTGCCAGAACAAGAACCGTATGTAGTGAATTATTACAGATGATGTACCATACATTTAGTTTTCATATGTTGCATGTTTTTACAAGTTCATTGACATTTATTACTTTTAAAGAGACAGCTGCAGCCCAGCATTTGTTTTCAGAACTATTTGAGGAAAACGGTGCGAGAGGCAGAAAATGTCAATGTACAAAATGTCACACCACGGGCAGAATGTACATTTGTCGTACATGCATTTATCCACTTCATCACTTTCCTGAGCTGCTCTGTGTAAGGCAAGACATGATGCATGTGATCCTGTGTGTCTGGCACTGTATTACAGTACATTATATTCAGGCCCTGTAGATCAGTAACAAAGACGGCCGTAATTGAAATCATCGGTTTGTAGTAGGAGCAATGACAGTGTACAGTAAAGCGGGAGAGAAAATCAGCAGGGTCATTCCTGATGTGTGAGTCATCTCAGCTCTCCCAAGAGAACACAGACACCGTCCCCCTCATCCCCCCAAACTTCTCTTTTTAAGGAAACTCGGCTCTCTCGCCAAGACTGAAAAAAAAATTGGAAGAAAGAAATCAGCAGCTCTTGCACTTCTGGACAACTCCCACCTGGCCTTTGACAGCAGTCTCTTTACTTAGTCTGAGGCAGTGCAGACTTTCATTAGCAGACCAATTCACAGATTAGCATGTAGACTGGGTGTGTACAGTACAAGGGCAGCATTAAGTACAGAATAATATGAAGTCTGGCATCTTTGACAAATCACAATCTGTTTTGTTTGTACTGAAGAGCTGTTTTCTCTAAGAGAGCATCATAAAAATGGATGTATTTACTCCAAACTGAACATTAGACATGGTTACAGTAAAATATTATGCCTTTTGCTGGGTAGCAGCAGAGAAAAATGCCAGTTTTGTGGCTACAAAAGTATAGAAAATCGCTTAAGTTTCAAAGTCCAGCACAAAGTATAAAGAGGAAAGGGGAAAAAAACATTTTTAGTGAGTCATCACCTCAGAGGAAACCCAGATCCTCCCACATCTAACTGGAGGCAGGACTGGAAGGCCTGAGAAGAAAAGAGAAAAAAAAACCCTGCAACTCCATTTACATTTGCCTTCCCGTGGAGCATTGTACACCTCAGACGCATAATGTAATATAATGTACACAGATACTAACTTAATCAGCCCCTGAATCTCCATTTAGATATCCAGTCATTGACATCGTGGTGGCGCAGGTCAGAAAACATAACAGAAGGGTTACAGGTGAGGGGTCCAGGGTGCGGGGCATCACAGCTGGGCTCTGTTCCCTGTTGTATGGGCCCTCAAGATGTTTACGGTAATTGACTTCTCATTTGTTAAACACGGCACTCCGACCAAGAAGTCTCAAGCTGTGCTGGGGAGACAGGCCCAGCCGCATTCCTCTGCCCGATTTGGTGTTTGTTTAAGTTGTTTTATTTTGTTTAAAAGCTCTATAAAACCTTGCTCCATTTGTAGACTGGACCACATGTGCATTTGCTGTTGCATTGGCATGAAGGTGAGAAAAGAATAATACATGATTACCCCCAACCATATAACCATATAATTGGCCCTTATAGGACTGTGACATCATTATCTTTCCAAACAATCATGGGAGAACATTGCATGTGGCATTCATTTGTGAACCATGAATTTAACACACAGGAACATTCAATTTCACATATGAACAGCAGGGCTAACTTGTGCATTATTTGTTTTCACACATGACAATGTTAACATTCATGTTAAAAAAACAATATTAAAAAACACATGGTATTTGTTGTTTAAGCACAAGGGCTTGTAAGTGTACAGTTATGAGCAGTCTGACTTTTCCAGATCAGTGTGTAAACTTGGTGTCAGATATCATCTGTGTCTGTCTGCTCCCTTGATTTTGGGGAACTGTTCCTAAGCAAAGAAAAAAAGAGATTTCCCTGGCTTCTCCTCTAACATTATGTAACTGAAGTCCTTATGGATTTTAAATTGGATCCAAATGCTAAGCATTGCACTGTCCACATAGAGGTAGTACATGGAAGATATGTAATTACACATACGGCTACATACAGTGATGAAGTGGGTGCACTTAATATTAGGAAACATGCACAACTGGTAAGAAGAGGTAGGCCAAGTATTCAGACAAATCTAGAATCGTCCAATCAACCTGTGCTGGAGAGGCAGTAGCATCATATTTCAATAAGACATTTCCATTTGTTTCATTGGTTAATTAGGCTGCCTTAGTGACAGATGATGTATGTAAAATGATTTTTGCTCTATGATTGGATGATTGTACTGGACCCCTGTTTTTTCTGTGGCAGATCAGACCTAATGCCCTTAAAACGCTTTGCACTAAAATTGATAGACAGTAACCGTGTATGGTCGGTTTTGTCAGACAAGCTTATCTGTAGCCATATTTTCATTGTCTTGAATTAGTTTCTTACAGTAGTACTTAGACACAATCAGCCAACAAAGGCAAATGTATAATTTGGCATGACAGTGTTTTCTGTGCAGTGGTAATTTTTCAGTGGTAATTTTATTTGAATTTCCCCAAGTCTTTTTCTGTTGCACTGGCGTCAGATGGTCACAATGGACAAGGGTGCAAGAACAGCAATTGAGCCTCCCCCAATTTCCAGTTATATTTGGGGGGGGCAGGCTACTTTTCTGTGACAGACAAGTCAGATGGCAGAAAATATTATTATTGTCAAGGGCCTGTGATTATATACTATTGTTATTACACGAGACTGTGTTATATTTAATATGAATTAGTGAATCACTGCCACAATGGGTCCCCAGCCTCATAGGTCTGGATTTAACTGCTAGGCCCATAAAGCAGAATTGGTATAGTGGTATATTGTGTTTTTTCTGAATTGGTATACAGCTGCAGTGTATGAGTTTAAGATTTTGGTCATTGTATCTCAAATCCTTAGTGTTAGTGTGTAAACAATTTTAAAAAACTGTAAATGAGGGATTTTACATGTTTGGAAGGGATCTTGATATTTATTCATGAACTGTTCTGTGGATGTCTTCCAGAACTATTATGTTTGTCAGGACAGAAATTATCATACCAACATTCACTACCACCACTCATCTCATGCTAATATCACATATAATCACTGTTTGCAAAACAGATGTTGTGTTGGTTGTTTGCTTCAAATACTAGTTACTCTTGGATTCTGTAGCATGGTCTGCTTTATGATTAAAATAAATTTTGTCTCCCTGTTCATGATCCACAAATTCTCATTATATCAAGCATCAGCAAGAATGCACCATCATTTTAGGTTCCGTTGTTTCTTAATCATTGAGGACTTTCAGTTATGGAATTCCAAATACTCACCCGCAGTACTCACCCATAAAGGTTAGGAAACAGTAATAGAGCACTTAGACCAGGAGATCAATAGCTGCAGTACACTACAACAACCCAAAGGAAGTCATTGATTGTTCGGACGTCTCTTGCAACAGCCATCGTCTTATTGATTTTGTGTCTGTTAATACCTTCTTTTCCTTTGTATTACATTGCACATGCAAATACCTTTCCTAAAATAACTTCTGGACTCAGTGCATCACATTTCACCTACCAAGTCTACTTGCATGAACTCCCTCCACAATTTCACAACTAATTTGTGGATGCCCAATTATACATAATATTCATTCAAGCTAACTCAACTTTTAAAGCCTATGTATCCTTCCATTTTGACACACACGGTCCTCTTTGTACCACATTAGTTCATCACCTTGGATGATGTGGTAACAGTTTTCCACATGAGTTTATACATGCAGACCTTTTGTAAACCAACCCATTGCTGTTGAGTATGTACTGAACAGCAAGTGATCAGTTGAAAGCTTTCCTGCGCATTACATTTCAGTCAGCCAAGGTCAAGTGGTGGGTATCACTACGGTTACAGTGAGCTTGAGCTGATCCAAGTATAAATAAATTTAATATCTGGAAGTAATTATGGTACAGTGAGCCTTCACCATAAACTCATCTAATTAGTTATGGGTGAACCGCAGAGTACCAAGAGGTTTATATTTCTGAAGAGAATACAGTCAATCTCTTGTTTTAGTGGTCATTCTTAATAATCCCCTATAACAATGATTTAGCGTTTATACATGCTTTCCCCAGGCTTTCCCTTAGCCTGTGTATCACGCATCTTTTTAGTACAAGAATATCTTTTGTTACATTTACTCACAAGAGTATTTTAATGATCATGATTTTCCAAGTTGTATTGGAAATGCAGTAGCTGGTCCAACAGAAAGGTTCACCAGTATTTCAACCTAAGGAGTGTTCACAGTGCTCTAGAATAGAAATGCACAAAGATCTGAGAGAAAAAAACTGAGGTAATGTCAAGTAAAGTTCTCGGTCATTAGTAGTCTCCATTGCAAAGCCTGAAAGCCTCTAGGGATGATTGTAAGGAATAAGGGGGTGTACAAGTGATTGTATGTATGTGTCAATGGAAGCTTGTATTTGTGTACATGTTTGTTAGTGTACATTATGCATGTGAGTATGTGTATGTGTATATGTGTGTCCACCGAAGCATGTGGGTATGTGCATGTATATGTGAATGTGCATTATGCATCCGTGTGTGTGTATGTGTGTGTGTGAGAGAGAGAGAGAGAGAGAGAGAGAGAGAGCGGGAGAGAGAGAGAGAGAGAGAGAGAGAGAGAGAGAGAGAGAGAGAGAGAGCGAGAGAGAGAGAGAGAGAGAGAGAGAGAGAGAGAGAGAGAGAGAGAGAGAGAGAGAGAGAGAGAGAAAAAGAGAGAGTATGTGTGTTATGGATCTAGGTGTGTGTGTATGTGTGTGCATATGTGTGTTATGGATCCAGGTGTGTGTGTGAGTATGTGTGTGTACATGTTTGTGTGTGGTTGTGCATTATGCATCCATGTCTGTTGTGTGCGTGTGTGTGTGTGTGTGTGAGAGAGAGAGAGAGAGAGAGCACATGCCTGTGTGTATGTGCCTGAGTCTATGTCTAAGGCCCTGTAACAGTGCTACATAACCTACACAAGAAACCAATTATACTGACTGAGCCTCATGTGCTAACAAGCTGTAAGTGATGTGCTTTTCCTCCCTGCTATGGAAACGGCCAAGCAGCCACAGTTGTTCTTTTGATGTTACTGACCATGAGAATTACCCAAGCATCCAGATTCTCATGGTAGAAACACTGTAATGTGGTTTGAAGGAGTAATGATTTTATGAATCAAGCTTTAATGCTGTTTTCCCTTCCTCCTCCCACTCTGACTCAGTAATGTGGAAAATCTTGTCTGTCCCAGAGTCAACAGTAGGCTTGTCCTCAAAATGTAAACGTTCTCTGGAACATTTGCATGCAACACAAAACTTTGTATTTTCCACAAGACAACCTGTAAATAAGCCCTACATCGAAGTCAGAAAAAGGGAATCACCTGTGTCTGTTTACGCAGTCTGTATTTTGTTGTGACATGGAGATACCTTTGGCAATTTGACCAATTGGTCATCTTTTTTTCTTCTTTTTTGAACTGTTTTAAACATTACTAATGTACTAATTTTAAAAAACCGCAATGGTAAAATTTAGCAATGCCTTTGGGTTTACATGTCTGAGAACCACAAACTCATGAGTCATCAGACTAATGGCCTGATACATGCACACAGCAGATGGACTCCCCCTGATGCTGCTCATCACTAGCTCTCCTCTTACCCACCATGTTGTGTCTTGGAGAACCCACCCACGCTGTGCATTCTGTAACAAGCAGATATCAGGTCACTTTCCCACCCTCCATACTCTTTAGTAGAAAACCAGAGGACATGATGATAGAGGAAATTCAATGGAAATCTAAATTTTCTGGGAAGTTGCCCACAGTCCCAAGGCAGGGGAAGGAGAACCACATCTTTTCAGCATGTAGCAGGTCTCTAAAACCCTAAAACCAAGAGCTAAAAGAGGTCACATAAGAGCAGGTGCTTGTGGTATTACAAAGAAAAGATTGTTGCCCACACCCTTTCAAACACCCAGTGGAGACATTTATGGACAGAAGCCACAGTCATGTCAACAGGAGAAACAGACTGAATGAGTGAGTCTGCAGTCAAAAGACAGACAACATCTCAACCCTGTTCTCATAGGAATATAGCTGTCAGAATACCAAGGGAATGTGGCTCGGTGCAGTTTCTACGATCAATGAACTGAATGCCCAAGCTACCCTGGGACAGTGCTGTGCAACAGGAAGGCATCTCAGCAATCCAAAAGAATGAGATGAGTTCTTATCAGCATTGGGCCTTTGCATGGCGAACATTCTCACATGAGGAGCATCACGTAGTTAGGTGGGAAATCCTTATAGACAACTACATCAGAACATTTACAACTCAGGTATGACTTATGTCAATCTCCACAATTTCTTAGGAAATTGAATTTCGGAGCAGGTACTAAATGCACAAAGGTGTTTTTGCTGAATGTTCGTCTGACAACAACAAACTCCTTCTTTCACAGTCAGCAGTGCTGCTGTTTTTCTCCTTTTGTAAAACGAGCAGTCATACCGTGCTATCTCCAAGGCAGGGGATATGTAAATGCAATGAATCATTTATTTCATCAGTGCAGGATTTCATACTGGTGAAATAGTGCATGGTTCATACTTGTAGCCATGAGCATCATCAATGTATGGGTACTGATCCCTGGTAATAGTGGTGACACTGGTACTGCTGCTTGGAGAAAGAAAAGTGAACAGACAGAGCTTATTACAGGGTTACATCCCAGTTATTATTGTATAATTACTTGGCAAATGGAGCTCTAGGGGGAAAGTACAACAGCAATGCCCTTTCTCAGGAAATGAATCTGCAATTTTCTGCTTCAAGTTCTAGTTCTTTAAAAACGAATCCAGACCATGTCTCGTCCTGTGACT
This sequence comes from Albula goreensis, assembly GCA_022829145.1. Taxonomy (NCBI): domain Eukaryota; kingdom Metazoa; phylum Chordata; class Actinopteri; order Albuliformes; family Albulidae; genus Albula; species Albula goreensis. The sequence goes on along the minus strand of CM040745.1, from coordinate 11,245,393 downwards.
TCAGAGGAAATCATTGGCTTGAGAAGACTTTCTGGAGAAATTCAGTGGAAATTTTGCAGAAAAAAATATTACTGGAACAGACTTGTGAAGCTTTTGCAATGTTTCAGTTCAGTTGTTTCAGAAAAAAATATCAGATGTCAAATATAAAAAATATCAGATGTGTATTCATATAACATTCAGAGCATCTCTGCACACCACCAACCATTCTGGAATGTCTTCCATCTCTACATTCAAAAGAGTGTGCTTAATTCAGATTTTTTTCTGCAGAATTTCCTATGAATGGAAATGAAGATCTGCGGCACATGTGTGTTACATTAATGTCGTGTTTGACAGAAGTCCAAGTATACCATGAGTCATACACAAATTAAAATATGATTCATTTAAAAAACAACAATTAATCAGATTGTTAAAGAAACAAGAGTTAACTGAACTTTAAATAACACCTGTTGGGAAGTCCTGCCCCTTGACAAAACATATGGAACTCACCAAATATTCACCTCGGCTCCCACACACATTAAGACTGCAGTGCTCAATACGTGTGATATTCATTTAACATCGCACCCAAGTGTCAAATTGTATCAAAGAGGATATGTTGAATATAAATCTATGTCCTCTCATGATCGACTGGCGCGACAAGCAATGGTGTTCCAATACTGTTAAGACATCATGAATGACAGGACGTGATTTTTACCCCAATATGCATGCTTATGATGGTATGCGTTTCACTTTATTAGCTGCAATTTAATTAATTATTTATTTTTGGTGAGTGTTTCGGTTCTCGATGCAGTATTTAAATTTACATTAGTTGACAACTGACCAAAAAAGTTTGAAACTTTTGGGATGTGACAACAGTGTGTTATTTTGCACAAAAGTTTTCGACTGTGAAGAATTATGTTATGGTGATAATTGTGCCTGAGTCTTCTGACAGCATATTAAATTGACATGCTGGCCAAGATGGTAAAGGCTAATGCAGAATTTCAACTTTTACTTGAAAATATTTCAGCCTATGCCCGAATGTGCAAGATTTTTAGTCTGCTCATTTTGAACAATGGTTTCTCAGCAATGTGTAATTGTTTTCTCATGGGTACGCTATGGTGCTGTTGAATTGAAATTTCAATTTAAGTCCATGTATTTCTACAACTACTGCAACAAGCAGTATTCCACTGACAGAGTAGGATCTTATCTTCAAGTTTCCGTTTTCCTTGGAGTAGCCTATAAATTCTGATAACAGCCGACAATGTCGTGTTAAAAAAAGAATACTTTGTGGATCCACAGCAACGCCCTGTGGACAGGATCGGTATAACACAAAGACGTGTCGTTACATTTTAGGAGGCTCCTGGAGAAGGAGGGACCACGGAGTTGAAGTTGAGTCTTGTAGAGAGACGCAGAGAATACTCCAGCCTCGGGACGCCTCAACCACTCCCCGACTCCCGTTTTCTGGAGCTTAAAGTGCCTTTTCCTTATTTTCATCGGGATGTGTAAATGAAAAACTAGGGTCGAGTCAATTCGAGGAAACGTGTGTCTCTTTTTATATTGCAGGTAAGTGAGGTTTTTTTAACTTAAGAGCAACGATGGTTTCAAACAATTTTACCTTCCCATTTGATAGTTTATCACCATATTTCATTATTTTGATCTGTAAAAACAAACAGATACGATATGGGTGTTTTAAATGGTCAGGTATCCGAGCCGTGTTTTCTTGAATTTCTTGAAATTGCAATTCCTTAGATCCATTTCCTTGGTTATAGGCAGTCCGAGCTCCGTCTAATTGTGAGAAATGTTATCCATGCGCTAGAAGTTCAGAATACAAGAAAGGAACTTTTACTGTGAATGGTGCTGCAGATGTTGTTTTAAAAAATGGCTTATGATGGTATTATGAACAGATGGCAAAACTTTCATGAAAATTCAATACATATGTTGTATGCTTTACATATGGAATGTATGGAAAAGTATTATCGCCATTGTCTATTCGCACTGAATGTAGAAACTTTTTATCTATTGCCACACGAGCGCTTCTTACATGAATTCGTCTGTTCGTGTATCATGTTCAAAGATACAAGTTTGCATTTTTTATTTTCCTTTGTCTATTTTGAACTTTGTGTCGTTATTAGGCATCTGTTGATTTGGGTGCATAGTAAATGGTTTTTACTGTAAACTTTCTGGAATGTTTGTATTGTGTGGTTTACTCTTCTGTGATGTGAGGGTTTTTTGATGTGATGATAACGAAATGTTCCGATTGCTACATCTAAGTGTTTTCTTTTTTCAATGTCAAAAATGCCATTGCAATCAGGTGTTTAAAACGAGTACTGGTCTTGGCTTTCAATAGGATTCAATTAGTAAAGCAAGCTATCTTAACATTCTTGCAATATCCATATAAAACTCACAAGTCACAGATGTAAAGTCTGTTCAGTCGGGGACTACTGCTGCTCAGATTCGCTCTAAGCATTGCTTATATAAAGAGAAGTGTGACGCCTTTTCACGTGCACATCAGAGTAAGGTTTACCAAATGCTTGTACAGTATTTTGGACATGCTTAGTACAGGCCTCGAGTTAAGTATAGGTGTACATTCAAACTGAATAATTATACATAAGTCCTTAGTCTGAAACTAAATAATGTCATCATCTACTGCACAATGCACAAGCAACTTGGACAAGGTCATGTTTAAACATTACCTGCAAGATACTTTAATTATGTGAACATTTTTATAATAACCGAAAAATACAAAATATCATTTGTAAACAGGACTTCAAAACAATGTTTTTGTTTGAAGTAGTCCACCGTGTCCTAAGAGTGCAACCATTTAGTCATTCCTCAAGCCGATTTTGGAGAGTAATGCACCCATTAAACCACAAAGGACTCCCTTAAATGCATTGAAATATAAATTTGATATATTTTATGCCATTTTAAATGATTATGAATATAAAAACAGCAAAATGTAATCATTTCTACCTTCAAAAGACTTTATGTACATGTGCTAAAACTCCTTAATCTCTCATGTCTGTGATTCCACTAACCCACTACCTGAATGTGTGGTGTGGTGTGCTGTGCATGTTATTTTTTGCTAGTTTATAACTATTAGATTTAATCTGGCAAAGAAAAAATGATTTGGGTTGCTGGTAGCATGCTTTTCACTATTCAAAATCTACCTGCTGCTGTAGCGTCAGACAGTACATGTGAAAGGCACGCCCCTTTTCATAGTGTAGTTACCAGAGAGCTGGGGATATGGATTGATGCAAAATGGACATTTTAGAACAGGAAATGAGGGCATGTCCAGGAAATTGCAATAAAAATGGTTTACAGAGAATCCTTGACGTTTGTATGAGTTAGCGTTAGGGTGGTTAAAAAAAAAAAAAAACTTTGTTTTTCAAATTCAAAATTGTTTTGTTTTAGGCTGATGATTTGTCATCCTCCAACAACAACAGCAGTATGTAATTGGTGGAGCGTCTGCAGAGTCAGCAGAGGAGGGTTGTTCTAGGGTTGCATTCGTTGTTAGGGTTGAATTGTTACCATAGAGATATACTTATGTTTCAGTTGACATCGAAGGAATTGCTGAGATTTGTTTTGGTCCTATCAACTCAGCCATCTAGAATAATTCAGAGCGTTTTTTTTTTTTTTTTTGACATTTTAAAGTTAAATGATAATTTGCATAAAAAAGTGCTAAGCAGCTTCATGAATGTTCTCCATAAAACATTTGGTTAAACTTTGACCAACCTGAACTTTTTGAGACACAAACTGAAAATGAGATTTTAGTTTTGAATTGATGCACAGTAATCCAATTGTGCAAAACTAGAACTCCATTTCAGAGAAACGTCTGAATTGTGATATCCATTAAAATATCTCAATATTTAAATTAGAATTATTATTTAATATAATTTGACATAGAATATGGTATGTTCACATCAGAGGGAACAATTTTAAATGACTTCTTTGTCAATTTCTGAATGCCCATTCTCACATTCCTTTGTAGATTACACAGAATCTTGGCTCTGTTTCCCAAAGTGCATAGGGTTTCCATTTGGTTGTCCAATCATGGCAGCCAACATCAATGGAGGCATTAAGCTTCACAACACTCCACTTTGTTAGACCAATTAGGGATCATAACTGGAAAAACAAGCCTGTACAGCAATTTCCATCACAACAGTAATATCCAGAAATATTAGTTTACTCTGTTCAATGTACCTCTGTAGAGAAATTGTCCATCTTGTGTTTCATATATACAGAACTGACAATGAAGCAGAAAAATAAAAATCCAATATTTGTTGTGGCTAATGGCTTGTAAGAAGCAAAACAACTGATATATGAACCTTGAATGATAAAATGATTATTATTGTGTTTATTCAAAAACATCTCTATAAAACATAATTTATTTTTGGCTGCTGTATTTTGATGTCCATGTGCATAACATCTGTCAGAGTGGAATACAATTACTGAGGTGTATGGTCAATGAAAGAAAATGGTGTGGTGTGGAAGTAACTGGGCTAGTGATCAGACACTACATGTTGAAATCCTAGATGTGACACTAACACCATTGATCAAGCTACTTAATCTGAGCCACCTCAGTAGTATAGGCAGCTGCATAAATTCATCATGTCAAATGTGAGTGATGTTCAAGTCATTCATGAGTGTCTGATCAATCAGTTAGGAGGAGACTTTAAAAACCATTCAAGTAATTTGGTTTGTAAGCAAATGTATCAACCTTGTTTTGAAGGAAAATGTTAGACTGCGGATGTGGCCTGAACAAACCGAAGGATACGACTGTCTTTTTCTCTCTATTGGCTGTTTACTCTAATAATACTGTCATTATTTGCAGGGCAAGACAAGACGCAACAATGATATCAAAGGTTGTCTTTGTGGTCCTCTTGTATGGAGCAGTCGCGCAAGGGCAGCAATATGTTGGACCCTTGGTTGCCCCTACCCCAGAATGCAACAGTAAGTTCTGGCTATGTGCTGCTCAGAATACTCTGGACTGTTTTGTAAAATGAAGACATGAACATGGTGCTTTATTTGTAATAGATTTTTAAATGCTCAAATCTGATTGGTCAACAGGATGTTTTTTTTCTTATAGCCTGCAAAGAAGAACACTATAATCTGGCAACAATTAACTCCTCTCTACCAACACATGAACTATACTTATTAGTTTTGGATTAAAGATCAGCCATGTATTTCTATACTGTGTAGCATTGTTATTAACGCTTAATGTATTATTTACAGACATATTTTATTATATAGTGTTTCCAGTGTGTGCATCCTGGAAATCCATGGAGAGGTCAAATAAAACCCTGAATGTTAAAAAACACTACTGTCCTTAAAAGGCCACAGTGTTTTAGAAATTAGCCTTTTCTTTTGGAGCTAACAGAACATGTGCATACATCTCTCACTATGCCGAAAGTAAAAGCTAGATAGCTAGCTTGTTAGCATGTTGAGAATTGCCACCGTCAAATCACTGGTATTATTAATTTTATTTATAACCAGCTTTTCTCAAATCTAAACTACAAATCATGAAAAGTAACACATCACAGAACATAAACATATGGCAGGCCATGAAGACTAAAGTCTTTTTGTCTTCTAAGACTTTCTACAAATGTGTCATCATGGGAACACAATATATTTTGAAAGTAATGCCTTGGAAAAAGAAATTTTGTGTGGAAAGAGGGCTAATTTTCTGGGAATTCCATCACGGAAACAAAAATAAATTTTTGCAGTAATTAAATCTTTTGTTTACCCTAAAGGAACACAATGAAATGTTTAATTATGATGTAATAGGACTCTAGTGAATGGTACCAACAATTCAGGACGTTGATGCTGAGCTCTAAAAACAAAAGGGCTTTCATGGACTTCTTCTGCCTCCTCCAGGAGAGATTGAGTGTCCCATCCACCTGTATTTCGTCATCGACACGTCTGAGACCATTGCCTTGCAGGAGCCTCCCCCTGGCAGCTTGGTGGAGAGCATAAAGGATTTCACAGCTGAGTTTGTCAATAGGCTGGAGGACGCGGAGTACAGAGACCGGGTAAAGATCACATGGTCCCTTGGCGGTCTCCACTTCTCCCAGAGACGGGAGATCTTCAGCCAGATCTCCTCCAAGCAGAACTTCCTCAGTGGCCTGAAGGGTATTCGCTACCTGGGAAAAGGCACCTACATTGACTGCGCCCTCTCAAACATGACCCTGGAGATGTCCCGTGCGAAATCCCCAGTAAAGACCATCCAGTATGCGGTGGTGATCACCGACGGCCATGTGACGGGCAACCCTTGTGGCGGGATCAAGGTTTCAGCAGAACGGGCGAGGGATGAAGGGATTAAAATATTCTCCGTGGCAGCAACTAAGAAAATTGAGGAGACGGGGATGAGGGAGATCGCCAACAGCCCAGCCGATGTATACCGCAATGCCTTCATGGCAGTCAACACTAGTGGGGGGACACCACAAATAATGACATCAACCATTGACCGTATCATTAAAACCATGGTAAGAACTTAATGGTGCAAGCTTTTCTCAATAATGACCATATTACCTTTGAAACATTTTCTTTAGGTACAATTTTGTGTATTGGCATTTGATATTTCACAACAAAAACATATAATAGACATAGTGAAGTCCTATGTGAGGAATGTGCTTGTCTTCAAAGCAGTTCCTTAATCATAATGGCTGTTACTTGAGAATATATTCATACTGTAAGTTGAAATAACATTAAAACCATATACAGTAGACATCAGTTTATATATAGCCCAGAAATGTGGTATAATGGTTAGAGAGCTGAATTTACCCCTGATTTTGTAGGTTCAGTTGCCAGATGGACTACTGTCATTGTAGCCTTAAGCAAGTCACTTTATTTAATCAAGTCACTATCCATTCATTGAGCTGTGTAAACGGATAATGTATGAAGATGTATGTGTAAATTACAGTTGATAAGGGTGACAGTATTACCAGTCCAGTAATTGCATTGTGATAGTCTGCACATGTATGCTCTAATGTATTTTACTTTCTTATATGGGAGAGGATTGTTCTGGTAGAAACTTTATGGCAATTCCCTGGGCCACTGTGTTTTGACATCAATCTGATGTCAGTGGCACTGATGTTAATATTAGTGTTTATGTAGCGATAGCCTATCCCTTTCACAAAGTCAATGTTGAGAATGTTGTAAATGTGGTAAACTACAGTAAACAATCTCACTATAAAGCCAGCTTAATTTACTGACCACAAAGTTCAGGTTTAACATTGTTGATGCCAAGCCAACGGATTAAGCCACAGAGGAGTTATGTCTGGTCAAGAAACCAAAACTTTAGATGAATCATTAATTTTGCCAGGATTTCACAGATGTGATGATCTACCAGAAAATGAGAAGTAGGCTCATTCTTGCCATTACTTCCTCTTTCTTCATCATGCCTGTTAATCTCATCCTGGTTTGGAAGCTCCATAGAAAAAAACAGATGTCTACAGCACTGCAGTATCTCACTCCAGCCCTAACCATGTATTATTTCATTGGTTTTGGAGTTTTGCTTTGTTCAGCTGAAAAAAAAGTTGTTGCAACAGCTGTATCTGCAGCTTAAAGTCCACTTCAGGGCTTCTATTCTTGTATTAAGTTAAAATTATATAATTACATTCTATAAGTCAGTTTTATTTTAGTATTTGATGATACAGATTACATTCAGTTGCACTTAAAATAAAATAACTTTATAGTAAAGAAGGAATTGACAACTAGTTAACTTTTTGTCAATAAATGTTTCCACATTGAGTTGAATAGCATGTTTCTATTTACTTGACATTCAAAGTCTGTGAAATCTGACTTTTATGTCAATTAATTGTAATTTTTTGTTTGTTTTTTTTTCCTCACTACAGAAACATCAAGCTTTTCAGGAGGTGAGAAACTCGCTAAGTGTGTATTGACATTTTTGTGGACTTTGTGAGTGTGGACATTTTCCGTACCTCACATCAGAGTTTACTGAGAAATATACAAACGGATTTCACATGTTTATCGCATACCTACAGGGATGAAGCCCCAGCCACACATTCACTGTCCCTTTTCCCGGGGACGTGTTTTTATATTTTATATAAACCTGCTCATGCATAGAAATGCAGCAGTATTTTAAGTAAAAGTTTTATTTGTGAGTAACTTGAGGCCTCCCTCGTCAACATAACACCCAGCCACCTTGACCAACTTTTAGGTAATCTCAGTACCCACTGCACAGACCACAGCCTCAAAATGTGCGTTCATTAAAAACAGTAAACAGTGAAACAAATGTGCATTAAATGAATAAAACATAATGTAAAATGCAAAACTAGAGACATAAATGAAGAATACTGCCAATTAATTTTTTCCCCGTATGTGCTAACCCTCTGTCCTCCGCCCCTCAAACCTGCAGTGTTACAGTCTGAAGTGTCTGGAAACCCCAGGGCCTCCTGGTCCACCTGGCCATAGAGGAAATAAGGTGAGCTATAAATTTAAAAAAAGGTGCTTTTAATTACTATAAGTGCTGCCTCTGATATTTGATGGGAGTTTGGTCTTCATTTTCTGTTGATCTGATCTTTTCAGGGAGCAAAAGGTGACAGTGGCGATCCTGGGCCAAAAGGTGAAAAAGGGCGACAGGTAAAGCTAAGAGTTTTACTGTAATATGCATAATGTCATCGTCAATACAACCACATAGGGAGTCCATTTGCACATATCACAACATGAAGCATTTAGCTACTTAATGCATGCACTTGTATTATATTTTTATTGGCATTTCATGTTTCAATGTCTGTCTAACAGCTTCTTTCATTTAACTGCAGCATTAGGGACAAGCTTTGTTGTTATTATTTTGATAGTTTTCCATGGTTTCACTTTAGTCTAGCCTCTCAGAATATCATGCTATGCTCCTTTTTCACCATATAAAGCCGCAATCATACCCCTGTTGATCATACCCCAAAATCATGTTAAAATTGGTTGACCCTGAATTTCTGATTTTTGTCTACAGGGTGACCCTGGTATTGAAGGTCCAATAGGCTATCCTGGTCCAAAAGTAAGCCAAAAATGTTCAATTATTCACTGACATTGTATATATTTCACAGTTATTGGCAAACTTTGATTTGCTATATGTAACTGTTTATTCCTGTGTTTTGTTTTAGGGGGAACCTGGACACAAAGGAGATAAGGTTAGCAAAGAGCTTAATACACAACAGAACAAAACTATATTAATGAAAGAGGGATTTTTGCCTACATGCTACTGTTGTAAATGAGAAAAGTATATGCATCAAAAGATAGCAAGATGTTCAGAAATTAAACTGAAAGCGTATTATATGGGGAGTATTTACTTTTTTCTCGTATTTATGTTTTGACCCATTTTTCATTTTTCTTGTGTTGTAGGGGGACTTTGGATCAGCAGGAAAGAAGGCAAGGCTTAATTCTGTTACATTATTGTAATAAAATGCTGAAACATTTAATTGTTATTACTTTAATAACATTTTCCAAAATTTAAATACTGACAATTTATTTTTTTTTTTTCAATTTAGGGTGTGGCGGGTCTAGCAGGACGCAATGGGACCGACGGACAAAAAGTGAGGCCTAGATTCTGCTAGACTCTAACTAGACTCTCTCTCAAATACATGCAATAACTACAATAACGACAATATCCTGTTTGTTTTTAGGGAAAAATTGGTCGCATTGGTGCTCCTGGTTGCAAAGGGGACCCAGGTGACAAGGTATGTAAGAAATATCAACAAATTCTGCACTTCAATTAGTATATGAAACAACATAAACATGCACTGTATACAGCTGTTATTAGTTATATCTTTGTATTTTGCTTTCAGTGAATGTCCACTTTTTGGATTGAGCTTGACTACAGTCTGAATAAATGCAATGAAACATTTGGGGTTACCCCTGACTCAAGAAAACTCTCTTTTTTGTGTGTTAAAGGGACCTGATGGCTATCCGGGTGATGTTGGTGATAGTGGACTTCCAGGAAGTGATGGAGAAAAGGTCTTTACCCTCAAATATTTTTTTATTTAGCTATAATATTGAACAGGCTTATGATTTATTTGGAAACACTGTATGCATTGAAACGTTCTTCATAGCTTGTCTAAAACACAGCTAATCTCACTCAGCACAATGGCATTAACAACAAATACATATTGTGTAATATACATTTAATCCTGACAAAGAAAATCTTCTAATAACCAACACCATCTTTGACTTGCTTCAGGGTGATCCTGGTCGCCCAGGGAGATCAGGCCCTCCTGGCCCTGCAGGGGAACCTGGACCAAAGGTATGGTGAGAAATTAACAATATCAGTGACATCACTGAAACATTGCTTTTTTGTTGCGAGCCCTTTTCTTTACACTTGACAGAAGGAATGATTTTCATAAAACAGGAATATTTTCTTGTAAGGGTGATACTTGCAGCCAGACATAGGTGGCTACACTGAGTTAAAAAATGTAAGAAGCTGGACTTAAATAGCTTTAAGAGAGAGCATTAATTTTGTATTTGAGCATAGTTCCAAAACATGGTTCTGTTGTCTACTGTGCACTTGTTTTTAGTTTTAGTTTGCCTCCCATGTTGGAATAATTTATGGTAATTTTCACCTTGCAGGGTGAGAGCGGAAGTCCTGGGTCACCTGGATTACCTGGAGAGAAGGGACCTTCAGTAAGTATTTTTTTCATCAGTATTTTGTTGTTTATGTTTATAAAATAGTATTTAATTAATCTACAGCCATTGCAATGTCTTTGCAAGCATGATAAATAACTTGCTCTCTTCTTACAGGGAGTAGATGGGGGACCTGGACCAAAAGGCGAACCTGTATGACTTCAAATCAAAATATCCTTCTAATTATTGTCCTAAAATATTATTACTTTCATGAAAAGTTTTGTACTTTTCTGACCTTGCTGTACTTTCTCAGGGGCGACGGGGAGACTTTGGACCAAAGGGAAGACAGGGACCTCCTGGAGGGAAAGGAGAGAAGGTATTTTCAAATGGGCCAAATGAACTCACAAAACTGTGTAAAGAATCAGATTCATACTTTGATGTCTAAGGACAAATGTGTCACAAGTCTCTCCATAGAACATGACCTGAAAAACTGAAATTTAGAATGGCATATCGGACACATGTATTGTAAGAAATCCCTAGCGCAAGTCTGACCACCATGTTGGGAATCACTACACAACTTGACTGATATACATTAAACTACATACAGACAGAATTTGGCACACTGTTACCCCAACTATAAATTCCTCAAATTAAAATAATCAGACAAACGCAGTGATATTGAGTGGAGGACATTAGAGGCTGTAATGGACAGGTCGACTGATGCATCAAAAGTTAGGATCCTGATGTCAGGTCTTGCAGTGCAGGTTCATATGAGTAAGGAGTTTGAAGTCAATGCTCACACATGTATACAAATGAATGTATTTCATACATAACACAAGTATATGGACCATTCAGAGACATCACTTTCCCCTAGTGGGATTATCCAACTGTGTATTATGCTTATCTAAAAGAAAATGTTTTAACATTTAGCATCTTCCATTAACAGGGAGAAGCTGGGCCAGAGGGGCCGAGGGGGCTTTCTGGTGAGGTCGGAAACAAAGGCGCTAAGGTGAGAAGCATGCCTGTTTGGGAAGGTTTTGATGTGTATTTGTTTACAAAAAACCAATAGTCAGATTTCAATTGATTGTAGTGCAGTCGTAACATGGATCTCAGCCGACATCGGTAGCAAAGTGATGGACAGGGCAGAAACTGAACCTTTTTCTGATTCTGCAGTAAGGTATAGCTCTTGGGATACAGATTGGGAACTGGGATTGTTTGGAACTCTACAATGGTCACAACTTGGAAAGGGTGATTAAGATATGCCAGTTTTATCTTTCCTGAACTGGACTCATTACTTGTACTTTTTTTTTTTTTGAAAGGGCCACACTCAGTACTGGACCATTTGTTTTAACAATGTCCATTTATAATTTCTTGATTTGCCCTCAGAGGCTAGATCTGGACAGAAGAATTTAGTTCTCAACTTTGTGATCTGCTGTTTACAGGGAGACAATGGACTGCCAGGCCCCCGGGGGCCACCAGGAGACATGGGGGAGAGAGGGAGAAACGTGAGCCAAACCTTCCCTCAGCACTTTTTGGATCTGTCTTCCAACCAGAAGACAGACCCAGCAGAGAACACCATAAGTACACTCAGCCACTATCTCATTCTCTGTCTGTCTGTCTGTCTGTCTGTCCCTCTCTGTTTCTCTCTCCAATCATAGGGCTCCATCGGAGAGCCTGGTGACGCTGGACCAAGAGGAGATCCTGGTCAAGCAGGACCCAAGGTAAAGTGAGACACAACAGCAGGGATTTCTATGGCAAAAAATGCCAGGGTGTCTGCCATCTTGCCCCCCCCCATTCCACTCACTGCTTCCCTGTATTTTGAATAGCTATTTCCAGCTGTAGGCCTATCCCATTCAATGAATTCCCCCACAATTTCAGGAGGGAACACATTATCATGACCCACAGAACAAAGCACACTGCTGAAACTTAAATTAAGCACCTCAGCTGGACAGTGCACACAAAAAAGTGGCATTAAGGTGCATTATTGAATGAATAACATGTGTCATTGTCATTTAAATGTGCTTTGTCAGTAACTTTCTCACTCTCTCTCTCTCTCTGTCTCCCCTTAGGGAGATCCAGGAAGGCCTGGGTTCAGCTACCCTGGGCCAAGAGGACCCACGGTAATATCACCTGTCTTCTCAATTCATTTTAATGGTATTATTGTTGTCCGTAGATCCAAAACCAGAGTTAACGGAAATGAACGTCTCTCCTGTTCCATCTCCTGATGGACCCATAATCCGCTTTTCAACTTTGACAGGGTGACAGGGGTGAGAAGGGATCCCCTGGGCCTCGAGGAAGCAGAGGTGACTGTGGACAGAAAGGTGAACCTGGTCAAAAAGGTACTCCAGGTGAAGTGGTGAGTAACCGCAACATCAACGTCTAAAATTGAATTTGCAAGATTCAGATTTGGATTAGCTAGTCTGTATATGAAATATAGTAAAATACCTCCAACAGCTTTATAGCCACAGGCAAAATTAAATTTATGATGTAAATACAGAAATGTATTGTCAGATAATGAACATAATTGGTATATTTGCATAGTTGTACGGCAGTTCTCCAGGACAAAATCAAATGTATGGTTTTCCTACACTAAATGCTGCCATTTGTGTTAAAGCATGTTACTGGACTTTGAATATTCCCAAGAAAAAGGCATACTTGGCTTAATTTTACCTTGTAGATTGAATTCTGAATTCCTTGTAGATTCACTCCATCAAACCTAAACATCTGCTGCTGTCTTCCAGGGAGAACCAGGACCCCTTGGGGAACCTGGTCCCAGAGGTCCCAGAGGAGATCCAGGAGTTGATGTAACCATGTTTTTTTATTTCTAAATTACTGTGCTCTTCACTGCATCCAATATGTCCAGAATATCCTAACAATCTTTCCATGAAATCTTTACATAAAATTAGAAAAAGGAATTCATTATAGCGTCAAAAATAAGATAATCTAGAAGCTGGACTCACATTTTGAATGTTACTTGTGACTCTACGCAACGGCTATTACAAGAGTGGAATTCATAGGTTCATCTGGCTTTTGTCATAGCAGTGATGTTAAGATGACTTATTATTTTTTTCAGGGTGAACCTGGCCCCGAGGGCGACCCTGGCCTTACTGTGAGTTTTCTTTTCAGTTTAAATTTTCAAAAAAGTTATGGCTTGATGTTTGAGAATCTCAGTCTTACATTTCACAGCACATTACTATTCCTGAGCTCCACATGTTGCTTCCTAGGACTGTGATGTCATGAACTACATCAGAGAAACCTGTGGTTGCTGTGGTGAGTACTGGTGTTCAATCTGACAGTTGGCCTCGGTTTTCATGTCAGCAAAAGCAGAAAAGTGCTGCTTAAATCCAAGATTCGAGGCCACTGCTCTTTCTAAACTCTGTTTCCTCACAGATTGCGAGAAGCGCTGTGGAGCTCTGGACATCGTCTTTGTGATTGACAGCTCGGAGAGTGTGGGGCTGACTAACTTTACTCTGGAGAAGAACTTTGTCATCAACACCATCAATAGACTGGGATCCATCGCAAAAGATCCCAGCTCTGAGACAGGTCAGAACAGTGCAGTACAGTATCCTGCAACATTTCCAAATCTGTGTTTGTATCACAATCAATATTTTGGACTAACATTTATATAAACACACATAATTTGTTGATAATTAAATGATTGTTTGATTGAAAGATTTATAGATATACTGATTTATATGTGTTCTTTCTCTGTTGTTGTGTCCTCTTAGGAACCCGGGTTGGTGTAGTACAGTACAGTCACAATGGAACCTTCCAGGCTATCAGGCTGAACGACTCGAGGATTGACTCCTTGGCAGCCTTCAAAGATGCAGTCAAGAGGCTGGAGTGGATCGCAGGAGGAACCTGGACACCATCTGCCCTCAAGTTCGCCTACGACAACCTCATCCGCGATAGCCGCCGTGCGAAGGCTGACGTGACAGTGGTGGTCATCACCGATGGCCGCTTCGACCCACGCGACGACGACACCTTGCTGACATACCTCTGCAACGACAACAGCATTGATGTCAATGCCATCGGCATTGGCGACATGTTTGACCAGGTGGAGGAGAATGAGAGCCTGAGGTCCATTGCCTGCCAGAGGCCCAACCGTGTCATGGGCATGAGAAGATTCGCAGACCTGGTGGCGGAGGAGTTCATCGACAGGATTGAGGATGTGCTCTGCCCTGGTGAGCTACTGCCCTTCAGCAGCTGTGCTAATAAAGCTGTGCTTGACGTCTGTAAACATGCAAGCACACTGTCATCTCCTATAGAATTATTTGTACCATTACATATTAAATTAGGAACTCTATGTAAAACTGTTGTTACATTTGCCGTGCAAAGGTAGTGAAATATTGCAACATCTATTCTATGTTTTATTTCAAAGTATTTCAATAGTAATTTGTTCTCCATTTTCTGTATCTCTGCAGATCCCATAACGGTATGCCCCGATCTCCCCTGCAAATCAGGTAAGTCTTAAGATTTTTGCTTTTGTGCAGCATCATTGAGTAACATCACAAACCATGAACACAGTAGTTTTGGTTCCATAAACACCAGGTCGGTTGCTCAAGCGTGTTTGTGATTTGGTGATTTTTAGAGGTTCCATCTTCAGTGTGAGGTTCTCATGATCTCATTTCCTGGCTTTGGTAACACAATAATTACATCCTGCCATGGGATCATGATTTACACTGGAGGTTTGGTAAAACAATCTGATCTTTGTGAAGAATATTAGTGGAGCAAATTAATAAAGTGTCAACCCATGGGCTATCAAATAACCATCAACTATCATACAAATGAAAATAATAAACAGTTATTAGTTATTATTAATAAAAAAGTAAGATGTTTTGCATGAGAAGTCTTATTATTTTGTGTATTATATGCCAGAGATTTGGGGGAAACTCAAAATTATCAGATAATGAAAAAATAGATGTTAAATTCATTGATATTAGGTAAAGTAATGTGTTTGTGCTTTCAAAAGCAAATACAATATGTAATACATTTAAGTACAATATATGTCAGTACAGATTCTCTCGTCCATCTGTTATGTACTACTAAGTGGTCATTTCTGCTGCCTTAGAGAGAATGCTACAAAAAAATACACAAAATCATTCTGCATGACATGCCAGGTAATCAAAAGAATGTGTGAATAAGTCTTGATTGACAGATGGAAGAAGTATGATTTCCAAACAGTCAGATACTCAAAACAACAGCCCAGTCAAATCAGAGATAACAGACTGGCCTCACAATGGTGTGTGTTTTCAGATTTTCAAAATGTAGATTATTAAAAGATTTATCATTAAACCTAAATATTGTATATGATTTTCAAATACATCTTCGAGCTTAATAAATTATAAACTGAGGTTTTTCAACTTTTAATGTGTGTATGGTACCTAAATGTTTTATGCATATGTCTGATCAAGGAAGTATTTTCATTTATGAAACTGCATATCTAGTATGTTTAATACATGCATATACATTTCATAAATGTTTTATTACAGAATTTTGTCTTACATTTAACAAATGTTTTACCCTTACAAATTATTTCAAACAATTACTAGTTGTAGCAAAGATTTCATACAGTATGTAAGAGTGAGGTTGTTTCACAAATGAGCTCTGTCCAAATGGCGTAATGAATCAAATATGACTGTTGCGCTTGTGAGCAAATGGTTTTCTGAGCAGATAGGGAGGTCTGCTGTGACACTGTGCTTGAGGAGCCAGAACCTTTCCTATTAGCCTTTTGGGTGAGTGTTTCTCCTTCCTGAGGCAAGTCAATCTTGTGGAGTAATCTGCAAAACCGAAAGCTAGACAATCACCTACACCAGCCAGGTATATATTCACTTCCTATGGCATGTGTAGGACTGTGGTCCAACGCACAGAGGATCATGTTATGGGAGAGGCAACTCATGCACTCAGGTCCTAAGAACCAAAGCTAAAATAGTATATATCATACATAAATACAAACATATCTATCTCACATATATGTGTCGGCATAGAAATTCATTTACTCAAATATTCTGTAAATATTTTACAATTTAATAAATATTTCAGACTATTGGTACAAATTTAATAAAAGTTTCATACAGTATGTAAGCGCTCAAAACTGGCAATCAGGCCCTGCAGTCCAAATCATTGGATGTCCACTGCGTGTCATTTGTCAGTTACGATGAAAACTGCAGGAATGGTCCTAGAATAGTCCGAGAATGGTCCTGGAATTTTGACATTTGTTAGTCTATTTAAGAAGGAATCTTAATTGTTGATGGTCATTTTGTAAAGGTGGAGCAGTTTTTGATGTTTTTAAGGAACATATTCGTTACTTCCCAATATTTACCCTCAGACATTATTTCCTAAAACCAGCTTGCATGACCAAATGATAACTAGCAGGAGATTCTGCTGGAACGTTTGTAAGCCACAATGTTTTTGGAATTTCTTTCTGTGATTTTGACAACACTTGTTTGAATTAACAGTTGCCTTTTAAGATGTTTAACGTTTTTATAATAAGGATATCTCATGACCAAATAGGATCCAACTGTTTCCCAGCGTTTTTCAACATTTTGAGTTAGATGGGTCTCCTCTTCATTTTGTGGTAGCAACTCTGCTTAATTGTGCAACTGCTGACCAACCGCATTTCTTACATGGCCTTCTGGCACAGTGCCTATGGTGCTCAGTCGATGGATTTAGAGTGATAAGAGGCAGTAATTGGCTCCGTATGTTTGTAAGTTCTCACCCTCCTTCCCTGATAGACAAAGTTACAGAGATGAGATAGTCCTACAGTTATGACTGGGCACTCCAAATTTGCAGAATTAAATAATAAACGTAATTTTAACAAAAAATACAAACACATTTGAACAGAAAAAAAAATTCCCTTGGAGGAACAAATCCAAGGAAACTGCAAGGGGGGAGATTATAGTCCGATGAGCAATCACAAACACTAAAAAATATTCCACAACACCTGAACAACTGTAATAGGTTGAAGCCGGATTAATAATTATTCATATTCACAAAAAAATGAAAGTATCAACTGTCTTCCTGCTTGCCATACCTGTAGATTAAAAACATTGCAAGGCAAGTACAACGGTGATGTAGATTTCAAGTCATTGCTGTAGAAACATAGTTTTGTAGAGTCTTTAGATTGTTCGAGATTCAGACTATCTAACAAATTAGGTAGTCTTATAGATGAGTGTTTGAGGTAGTGCGGCTGCCGTTCAGCGTTGTTTCTGGACTCCCGAATGTAATGCCTCTTAAAACACACTTTCAGGGGGCCAGGGGTATTGTGTATAGTGCAGATATTCTGGAAAAATACCTCTCCTTTCGCTTGGCATCAGTACATTCATTAATAACTTGCCTTCCGAATAGGTAACAGAACATCAAGTGTGCAAGTCACAAATTTACGTCAACGCTCAAAATAAAAACAATGAAAACGATGTCAGTCTGCACTTTAAACTACTATTGTAACACTCACCTTGCAGATGTGGCGCCCCCTTGGAATGGGTACCCGTTGTTTGAAATCCTGGCAGAGGAGGGCGTCAGCAATCCTGTCCCCAGCTCTCTTGTGGGTGTCTCAAACTTTCTCGTTTCCCTGAAGGACGTGCAGCTCCCCGATATCCACAGCAAGGCTGTGGCCAGCCTAGCCTATACAGCCCAACGAGCCAAGTTTTCTGGTGGAGAGGAAAGGCAGCAGTGGACACAGCTGTTCATTGACTCTTTCAAAGTGGTGTATGGTGACTTAGTGGGAGACCCCAACAAGGCCTTGCGTTTATGCTAGATTGGCAGAGTGGAGTAAACAAGACAGCCGTTGTCTCCATCTAAATTTGGATGGACTCTGAAAAACAGGCACGTTTTTTGCCTGGACGGATAATACGGATAATAAAAAAGCTACTGTCTTTTCGTATGGTTACATTTTTAAACATTAAATATAGTAACATAATGAAGTTATGCTTTTAAACTGAAGTATGAATTCTGTGCGCATGTGGTCTTGTTGAGTGACCTTTGATAGTTGTGCAGGGGTTTGGGGTACAGAAATGGCGGTCAGTATAATAGACACATCTGCCAGTATTAGAAATGGAAAAGTGAGGCTTCCTGAATCTCACATTATTTGTATGTATCATGTTCTTTGGATGGCTGACTGATCTGAACCAATCATAGCATTTGTTATAGATTGCTTGTTTTGAGTGTTTTGATTGGTTTATACCAGTCAGTGACTGACAGAAAACAGTTACTCACCCCATTATGGTGTTAAATGGGGACAGTTTGTTTACCTAAAGCTACATTTAAAAAATAGTGTTGTATATGGAGCAAAACATTTAGCTGTGATTTATACACTTGCAAAATATAGTGCAACAATGTGCAATCATTATGTGACATTTGGATGTATAAATGTTCATTCAAGATACCATTCATCCTTTAGACTCCACTGCAAACAAACGTCTTAAGGTTCTTGTTAACCTCCTATCAGAACCAAACCTGGGTAAAATCATTTGAAATATGGTAACCCTTTATACACCTTTAAAATCTTTACAAATTACTGACAATTTTGAAAGCAACATTGTTTTCATCAGAATAAAATTATTTTATCTTATTGAAATTTTTCATGGATCTTCAGGAGTCTGCAAATAGTACATGTACATAAAATGGTTAACTATTTCAAATACATGTTCAATCAAAATCTGGTTAAAACCACTCTAATAAATTACCACCATTTTGTGAAAATGTGACTGTTCAAAGCCATAATATATAGTTTTGCAATTTGCACATTGTTATACAGTTCAGAGACAAGACGTTTCTGCTGTAAATAGAATGTCATACTCAATACAATTGTTGTATGAGGACATAATAAAACTTCAATGCAGCGCACACTTTATCATATATTTTATGGTTAGTATTTTTGGCACTTTGCTATAATGGACTGTATGATGAGCTTTATTTTAAATTCATGCCGATGACTGCCTCAATGTGAGTTGATATATCTGGTCCAGGCACCAGAAATACAATGTTTACGTTGAAATTATATAATAACAGATTATCTTTGTATCTTTTTCATTTTAAGGATTTTCATGAATGTGTTAAAATCAAAAAAATAATCCTGCATTTTGGATTGAAGAACATATCATGTTTTAATTCAATCTTGAAACAAGCTTGGATTTGCTGTTGAACTATGTTTACTGTGTGGTTTATAATTTCCATGACTGCAACAAATGTTTAGTCCCAACAAATGTGTAATTACAAACAAATTTAAAGCACATTTGTATTATTATGGCTTTTTGTATTAAATAAATGTTGAGACAAATCAAACTGGAGCCACTTTGTTTTGTAAATTGTTTGGGTTCACTTGATGTGGCACTGATGCAAATCTTCACAAACCTCTTAGAAGGGAATTCAGTCTGTAAACACCAAATAATTACTTTTTTTCAGCAGAAACTCATGCTAAGCTTAATGTGCACTGAGAATTACAGATCACCCATGTGTGGACTAGTAAAACTAACTAACCTGAAAATAACCTAGGTATAAATTTTTACCTATGGTAGTATATTTCTTAAAACTCAACAAAAAAGCTAATCAAATAGCAGAAATTTATGAATAAATTTATTTTTCATTCATAAATAGTTTTAAGTATTCCTTTCATTTTGTTTTTCTTTTCTTTGTAAAAATCATCAAGTGGTGGTTTATTTGTGTTTTAAGTAAGCCCATCTTTATTTCCTCTCAGAACCGGCTGTGGCCAACTGCGTCCAGAGACCCGTGGACCTCGTCTTCCTGTTGGACGGCTCAGAACGGATCGGCGGGGACAACTTCCGCCGTGCCCGTGAGTTTGTGGAGGCTGTGGCGAACCGCCTGACGCTGGCAAACAGCGATGATGATGAGCTGCACACACGCATAGCCCTACTCCAGTACGGCAACGAGAACGAGCAGCGTGTGGCCTTCCCCCTTATCCACAACATGACGGCCATCCTCAGTGGCCTGTCGCGCATGACGTACATCGACTCCTCCTCCAACGTGGGCACCGCCATCATGCATGCCGTCAACAACATCGCCATGAGTGGCTCAGCGCGGCTGGCCAGGCGCAACGCCGAGCTGGCCTTTGTCTTCATCACAGACGGTGTCACTGGTAGCGTGAGCCTGGAGGAAGGTATCAGCGCCATGCGCAGGGTGGAGGGCGTTCCCACGGTGATCGCCATGGGCAGCGACGTGGATCAGGATATCCTAAAGAAGCTGGCACTGGGGGATGAGTCAGCCATATTCAGAGGGCAAGACTTCTCACATCTCTTGAGGCCCAGCTTCTTTGAGCGCTTCATCAGGTGGATATGTTAAAGAAGATCCAATTGGGTACTGGGAGCAGGGGTGGGGCCAGGCTTTCTCTATATGTTTCATTTTTTTTCATAATTGCAAAGGGAGGGTGGGGGTTTGGGGGGTGGGTGGTCAGAGAGGCTTTCTGGAGTCATGAAAAAAAACATTAAATAATGTATCCTCATCAAGGTGCTAATTTAGAGGAATTCTTGAGTTTTACCTTTATCTTCGTGAAGCAATATTAAATTGCACATAATCTGTTATGGCAAGGTGAACACCCAACTTTGTCTCACATATCACATACAAAATGTCTCAACAAGAACTTGTTTAAACTTTAAAATATTTGGTTGTTCAGTTTAAACTTTGCTTTTGAAAAGATTCAGTTGAGACTGTGTCTTATTTTCACATCAAAGCTGTCAACATACAATAAACAAGCACATAGATAGATGTATGCACAGAAGCAGACCAATCAAATCCATAGCTGGTTAAGTGGATTAATTAACAAGGGGACTGTTCCTGAGTATTGGTTTTGAGTATTGTACTCACACACAGAGAATGTAATGGAGTCTTGTCAAACAACATCAAAATGAGGCACAGCAATATTTGTAACATTTTAAAAGTGGATCTGCAAACTGTAACTGTCATGATAGACTGTTTTTTTTTTTCCTAATGCCTTTGGAATTTCATGTGACAAACCTTTTTGACAGATTCCAGTTGTCAAGTTTAATTGAAAAAAGCTGTGGTAATAAATCATTTTTCCCTTTATAATGATTTTAAACTTATTGTGTCCCATGTGCCTGGAGCTGTAAGTTAGCTATACCTCAACTGGACATGAGTAATGTAAAAACATTTTATAATCGTAATTTGTCTTTCAGTACCATTCCCAGTAACATACAAAGAGCGTGGAAACCTCTTGGGGAATGTCAGTGCGACCGGGTTTTACGAAGTGATAGTGAACGCAGATGATTTACACAAGAAGACTGTTTGCTTCATAGTTCTTAACAAGAGTAATAGGGCGCAGTCATTCAGCTACAGAATACTAAAATGTCGTATTTTTTGAAGTTTTAACAACCACACCAGGGCTGCACGATATGGATGAAAAATGCGATATGCAAGAACTTCTGATTGATTGTGGTTGGGCCAAACTACCATTATAAGAACTTCACGCTGGATTGTGGGGGCCCGACTACTCAATGCTCTCTACGTTTCCATACAGTTGTCGGCTTGCCATTTGCTTATCACGATAAAGTCATTTTCGATATTTCTAAAAAAAAAAAAAAAAAAATGTGATATGTCGTGCAGCCCTAATACCACACCATAGCAAGTGCCTGTCTTGGACATTAACATTTTGATAAACCACTTCCTGTCTGAAAGTCAGGCATATGGAGACCCAGAGCAGACAACATTTTTCTATGACATTTTGAAATAAGGAATTTGCTAATGTAAGGATTTTTTATAATACGTTATAACTTATTTGAATACATCTTCTGAGACACATCAGCCTCAGAGTTTGGATGTGTGAGCTAGATATTGTTTCGTACCTTAACTAGAGGATTCAGGGTCAGTGAGGTAATACCAACATTTACAACTGCCCTCCAAAAAGAATTGGAAAAGACATTCTTACACCTTTCGATGCCTCTATCCTTTCCCTTCACAAATAGTATTTTGACATTTTTATTATGGTCGTGTGTATTTCCTTATTGGTAGCATACTTCCAACCTGCAGCTGATCATGTATAAAAACCCACTGTAAGATGGAATGTATTTCCAAAGAATGATGCTCACCGGACGTATGTCCTGCACCGCCATGTGCGTTACATGTGTTCCGAATGCACTTTCTAGAAAATGTCAAGGTCATCTGTTATTGGAATGAAGCTTGAGTTAAATCTAATCCATGTTAAGACAGTGCCTCTGTCTTACTCAAAATCCTCAGAACATCCTTCAGTTCAAGTCCATGGCGGTTATCTAAAAATACACACATTTCTTTGCCAGATATTCTCTTGAAACGGCTGCACTATTCAATCATTCAGAGACCATGGAAACTGGTCCGCTTCAGTAAATACTAAAATCCATTAGACTCCGCCAATTCAAGATTGGTTAAAATTACATATGGAAATTTTATATTTTGACATTACCAATTTTGCTGCATAAGTTCAAGTGAAATAGCAAACTTGTGTGAAGTTTAAAAATGAGCTCTGAAACTTATGAGAACTTCTATTTTGGAAGTATTTCACATTTGAATCTTTAACAAAAAAACTGTGTGATTGTGGCATGCAAGTTACCTTTGAACGTCCTTGTCAAAGCAGAGAAAATGGCACAACGCAATTTAAATGCCATTGAGACCTTCTGGAAAGCGTAACCATTTTTTTTTTTTTTCAATTTTGTTAGGTATCTGGACAATCAACAAACTATAGATGGTATTTAAGTGTCTGAGTGCCTTTCATCATTGATTCCCAATGTAATCACCAATACCTCACAATATGTCTATGAAAGTATGAACTGAACTCCTCCCCCAGTGTTTCACTGGGTTTGTAAGTATTGAAAAACCTGCAGAGCATTTCACTTTACATTCTGAGTCATGCAAATGTGAAATACATTAATATGGGGTCAGATTATATCAAGTCCATCAACAAAACTGTGCTGGTGCCCCTAAACATCCATCCTGATCTACGATTAGGGTTCCCCTTTCCATTTCCAATTTATACCATTTATGAACTGATCGATCAAATATTTGATCAGCACTCCAAACATGAGATGCTTTATGGACATAAGCCTGGTGTGTAATGGCATTAAGGTTAGATACACGAATGGTGTGTTTGAAGTCATTTTCATGTGGTGAATCCATAATAATGTCAGGAATATGGAAAAGCTCTCAATTCCTGGGCACCTAGATCAACAGGCGTACTACCTTCCCCCTAATTCTTTGTCAGAGAATGATAATGAGGCAAGGCAAGTGAGGAAGGCATTTATCAAGCATAATTAGTAACTGAGACTTGCTGGATTCCCTTTATAAGAGACCAGGGTCTAAACCAGAGCATTAACTGAGCATGACCTTCAGTTTAGATGCCGATCAGTCGAATCATGTGGTCCATTGCTGGGCTACAACAAAAGCCTGCCAACACCAGCCCGTCCAAGAAAAGAAAGAGGACCCATGGCTTGACCTGAAGAGATATTACTACTAGGAAAGTGGCACTGACCAGAACTGAACAAGATCAGCAGTGCATTCTGTGCTGGATGCACGCTTGTCCCCATAAATAAAATGAAAGACAAACGTTTACTTGGAAAAACAATTCTTCATCCACTGTAGAAGGCAACACCAACAAATACAGACAGCTTTAGAGAAGTCAACAAACTGACATTCTTTTCTGTGACTCAGACTGGTGTCCACACTGGTGTGTGGAAATCTGGTATAAGTCTCAAACATACAAAGGCACACATATTGGAAGAACGCTGATATCACAGAAAAAGACTGAGCACAGCCGCATATTTTAAAACCTGCAAATGGCACTTTATGCTTTGAGACCTCTATTTAGCACTAGTGACAGATAAAAGACTGCGTGGTGGCAATTCTCAGACCCATTCCTCTTGATTAACCACACTGGACCCATCCATGGCTTTCTGTTCTAGAAGGTTCTGTCATCTCACATCATGTCAAACTGTAAAGAGAGCAGTTTACAGCTACATTAGGATATATGTTCACCTTTCGCTGTTTTTTAGTTAGCATCATGCACGCATGCTTCTGAATACTTACCAAGTCATCAACATCGGCTACCCCAGTATTTGCCTCTTCCTTAATCTCCTCTTCCTTCCCAGAAGCCATAAACTACACAGAGCACAAGAGAAGGCCTTTAGTATGGCAAGGACTGACGTCTTGGCCTTTGGTAATGCCATATATTTAATACTTTACTGAATATTATAAGTTTTCCAGAGACTCAAACTACATAGCTGAACCAGAGATTGTGAATTCCTTGCCCAGGAGTACATCTAAAACTTTTCCGAGGTTTGATTGCTAAATCTTGCACAACACAACGTTACGAACACAATGCTGTGCTGCAGATATCAGTTTTGTAAAAATGTAAATGGATTTTAATCTCATGGGAGCAGCAGTAAGCAGGAAGTATGACAGTAAGGTCACCTCTTTGGCCTCTTCTTTGGACACAGTACTTCCCTCAGCTTCATCTTTGCTGATGAGAGTAAGGTGATCTGCAAACAAAAATCAAATCTCACAGTGAACATTCTAGTCATTATACAGCGAAGCAGCTGCTTTTCATCAATAAAAATCTCACACGGCTTTCGGTAAACTTCCCACAATACCTGGCACAAGCAGATCCCAGAATTCCTCAAGCTTCCTAGTAGGCACACTCTTCTTGAGGGACTGCAGGTAACTGTTGTACAGCTCTGCATTTCCAATCTGCCAGGAAGTTACAGCACTCATTATACACTACTTTATATTTCTACACCTGCTGTTCAACAACATGCCATATCATATGCTATTCAAAACTGACCTGACACTGAACTCTATTACACAAGATTACACATATTCTATACTGTTATACCTGGCCTTATGCTCTGTTCATGATCACCCACACCTGGTCTTATATATCTGTCACACATTGTTACATCTGGCTTTATACTTTATGATCTATAAAATACTGTTACAATATCCCTCTCCACCCCAGCAATCACTGTTCTTTGTACATTTATAGTGCCTACCCTGTTGGCTGTTTTGCGCCCCCTGGTGGCGAAGGACAGACAATGTATTGCCTGAGCCATTTCAGATTTCAAGAATACAGGGTATGCTGACAGACCCCTATTTAAAATCCTCCATTTTGAAATTTAACTTTAAATATTATTCACCTACAAACCAAAATATTTCTGCCTGATGAAAAAGTAAATACAAACATCTATGAAAATCAAATGTAAAAAAAAATAAAGCTTAAGACCCTAAAGTCGTACATACTTTTATGTCTTTATTTTCTTCTGCATAGCATGTTTGCCATTTCATCAGTAAGGCCCCAAGCCGCAACCACACTGCCAACAGTACTATACTACACACAGTCTGACTGAATGATAGATCGATATTTGCAATGCAGACACTGACTGGCTCTCACCTTTATGGACTGCTCTCTGAAGGTGCGGATACAGGCTAGGCCCTTTCCGTAGTATTGAGTGTCCTTGATGGCCAGAAGCTGCTCGACCCTGTGGGTCAGCTGCTGGCAGACTGCGGAGAACGGAAACACATGCATGAGTATGACACATAGCCAATCTCCAACACAAATGAGAGACTGTCCATGGCCAATGAATTGGGTGAGTAATAACAAAGCCTTGGCTTCCCACTCATTATTCTCAGTGGGGCTGAAGATAAACTCTGATGTGATTCCTTTTTGTGTACATGAGTGCAAGAGGAAACCAAAGGTATTTCTTTGGGTTCTGATGAGCCTGCCAGTTCTGGTTCAGCTCAAACCCCTATTAATTTTCCTCACTCCAGTTAGTTCAATATCTGTATCTGCATTTTACACTGATGCAGTTCTAAAACTGTACTCAAGTAAAATGCCTGGGTGAAGGACACATGTAAATTTTCAGCAGCATTGGTGTATTTTATCAGGAAAGGCCAAACGGCAAGCAAAATTTGGTAATTAAAAACAGAAAATGTACCATTAATAAGTCTGATGCCCCAGTTGTATGCAATTAGGAGTATCATGTAAACAATCATGGAACTGTGATAGTTTAAAAACATAACCCCCTGCAGACTGAGGGTAAACTCGAGAAATTTGGTGATTGTGCTTTGCTGCAACATTTGTGTAAATGTCATCCATTTTACTCACCGTGAATTTAATTACTTCATACTTTTGTTTTCAGCACAAACTCAGCTACAAATATACCTGCAAGCAGGGATGAAGGGGCCTCGCACCTATGGCTTGTGCATTTTTTTGATATACAGGTAAATCGCCATTTTTGAAAATCAAAAGGGCAGATGAGTGTGTGGTGAGATGAAAAAGTGTGTGCATCAGGGAAATCCACAAACCCAAACAGAATACAGATCTGAAGAAATTTCATTTCAAAGCCACTTCCATCAATATCTAGAAGCTAAAACAGTGTTTTCTTCATTATAGTGCCCCCTAGTGACGAACTGGCAACAATATTTTCCAGTAGTTTGAGAAGTGGTCGATGACAACCCTAAAGTTTAGCTTGAATGCAATGATGAGATATGGCATCACTTCCTGTCTGGCGTCTTCGCCGCCATATTCGAAAGACAATATCCAGTGAACTGTTTTGAATATCCAAAAAAAAAGAACATTGTGAGAAATGGTGTGAAGGTGATCTGTGCTAAGATTCATGAAGATGGGCCCAAAATTTAAAAGTTAAAGTTGTATCTCTGAGAAACTGAAGGATGCTGCAAACTGTATGACATTTTATTGTGTTTATAGTGGGTGTTATCGCGCATGGCATCGCCCCTCCCCCCCTGCTACTGAATGGGCGGGCACTCTACACTCATAGCTTGGCAGTGACTGAATAATGTGACAAGGTCAGATTTTTTGCATAATTCTCCACATAGAATAATATAATTTACCACTGGGCAGACTAGAAAGCCAAGACTCAAAGGTTTCTGTAAATGTTTAGCAGCATTTGTATGATAGAATCTTGCAAAGTTAAATCGGAATGTAAAGGAAAGATCACTTCATCTTGTTGAGCTTCGCCCACAACACTCTCAACACCCGCAGGCTAACATTGCAACCAAAACGTCAACTCATCATCATCTACAAATGATCTAAAATGGCCCCGGTTTCTGCTTCCATCACTAGCCCCTATCAGGATCTTCTTGAGATAACTTTGACCAATTTCCAGAAGGGATTGCGCGGCCACCCACACCCTGCCCCCAGATTCTCACCCTGGTCGAAGGGGAGGGTCTTCTCCCGTACGAGCGTGCAGAAGTCTCTGGCTGGGTCTACGCTGCCCACCTGGAGGAGAGACAGACGGACAGACACCTCAGACTTAGATTCCCCAGCTCCACGCGCTAGCCTTTACTTTTAATCCACAGTTCAGCTCCCTCCTGTATTTCCATTCAGATTCAGACACCTCTTATGTATGACATTCAAATTCCAGTGTATCACATAGGTGTGAAACAGGTGTGAAAAGATTTCATCTTAAACATTAAATGCAGTTCTTCTGCTGTCTTGAAATATTCTGTATTGAGCATTCAGTTCCCAGCATGCAAATACACCATTCAAATCACAATATTCCTCTGGCCCTCCTATCACTTCATCTATTTTAAAAAAATGGGACAAATAACACTCATCAATAGAGGACAAATGGCCATACTGTGCTTTATGCATGCTGTTTTTTTCCTGTATATAGGCTGATATGGTACTTCTGAGTCACATACAACCCAGTGCAGGCAGTGCGACATGTCAAGAGCTGCAAATCAGTTCAATAGTATATACCGACACTGTACCTGTAAGGTCCTTAGCCTTTAAAGTCACAGGTCACTTACGGCTGTGATAGAGCCTGCTGATATCTTGGCAAGGCTGTAATCCTCGTCGTCCTCGTCGTCTTTGGCCTTCTTGGCATCTGGCTCTCCATCCTCACTGCAGAACCACACAGACCAGATTTCCTGGTGAACGGCCGGGGCACCTTTATTTCTGTCAGCGCTCCCTGAACATGCCTTTGCTTCCAGACAAAGCCTCTAGCTCAAAAAGTCAAGTGACAGACCGGAATCTGAATGTTGCTCCCTGAAGAGTTTGGCAGGAACTGCAAGGGTCCCCAATGAGAATCACCTCCTTCATAGTATCCAAACTCTTGAACTCTTCCTAGACCTTACTATAACTGTCCCTGTGTTATCCAAACATAGGCCTGGATATTTATGTGGACCATTTCTGATGGCAGCACAGCAGTGGTGTTCCACACAGGATATCAACAAAAAACCCTAACGGTCAAAGGTGCAAGGCCCTGATAAACATGGCCTTCGGCCCCCTGCTCCACCCGTGGTCCACAGCCTTACCCTTTCCCAAATATGTCCACACTGGTCTTTAGCTCCTTCTTCCGTACCACCTCCTTGAGAGGGAACCTTTTCTTCATCTCCTGTATTGATCCCTGGCAGCGTGCCGTCACCACCTGGGGGCGCTCCAGAGCAGTTTTCAACCAGGAGTCCATTGGAGGCAGAGGGGTGTCAGGGTTCACTGCACGATGATGCAAACACTGCAGAGAGAAACATCCAGGAAAGCAAGGCAGAAAGGAGTAGGACACAAGGAAAGCAATGGAGAAGTGGAAAAGCAAAGTGAGAGACAGAAAATGAGAAAGGGTAAAAAGGGAAAGAATGGGATAGAGAGAGTGAATGAGTGACGATGGAAATATGAGAGTTAAAGAGCATGGAAGTTACAAAAATAATCTACTGGCTGTCATTGAAAAGGCTAATAATTCATGCAGGGTACCCTGGTCCTGTACCTGGAACAGCCTTTGGAACTGTGGGTTGGAGATCTGGTTGACCTTAAAGGTGTCCACTGTGTCTCCATCTTCTGTCTTTTCCACCAGCATCATGGAGTCAATGAGCGAGTCCACAGCAGAGAGCTGCTCCTCTGAAAGCACACATCCACACTTCCTACTACAAATCCCTCCTACAACTACTGCATAATGACCAATGTTGAACTTCCATTCAACACTCGCTTAATTTCTGCATAACATCATCCAAAATACTGCCTATGTAATGTGCCCTTCCATTTTAAATAACACTCCCTTAACTTCACAACACTCCTGTAATTTATATCCAAGGTCATCCGTGAACTTATTCTTCAAATTCCACAATGCCTTTTTTTTAACAACAGTATGACATTTAGTTCACAAGCGTTTTTGTTTGTCATCTTTGTAATGCCTATCTTAACCTAGCTCAGCTTGTTTAGAGTTGTGCTTTCCCTGGTTAAAATAGCGTATTGTAATATGGGAAATTCAATTCAAATTTGGTCAGATGGTTATTTTTCTTTGGGGGCAATAAGTCATCCATTCTGCTGGGAACATTGTTTTTTGGTTTGGCAGTTAATACCAGAGTCTTATTCCCATTACCTTCAACACACCCACAGCTGTTCTGCCTTGCCTCTAAAATATACAGTAATAGTTACAGCTGCCAAGATGGTTGGCCAGTTATCAAGCTTTCTGCTAATCTTCCATTATCTGGTTTATGTTCATAATTAAACATTTATAACAAGTAATAATAAAACAAGTTTAATCATGTTTCCCTGTGGTACAGTACTTGATGCAATATATTCTACATGACAGTAAACACAACATCGAGTGGTTAAAATTCTAATTGTAACATGCTGATAAATATTACTCATCCAAGTTATAAAGTGGCCAATTCTGTCACATACCTGATGGCACAAACTTCTTGTTGTTTTCCAGGGAAGGGAAGGTAAACTGTCTGAGATCCTCCATGAAGGGCAACTGGACATATATAAGACACTGGAAACACACAGATCAGAGACCTAATGTATAAGTGGAAATATAAGACAACCAATTCAACTCAGCTGCCACATCTCTAGTCTTTGGTGTGGCATGGGAATTTACAGTGTGAGTCATCTGAAGGCCTGAGATCAATGTTGTCTCAGTTCAATCGTGACCTAAACCTCTTCCTGCTGCGCTGTTCGTGCACACTGGCTGTCATGGTTTGACTCTAATGCATACAAATGGCAGCATAGTGGATGGAAAGGATAAAAGCATCCTTTCTGAAGCTTCACCACACAACACCACACGATATGGTCTGCGCGTTTGTGGTTGTGTGTTCTTACACTGCACAAAATGGACACCCGTTGGACTGCTCTGTATGAATTGAGCCTTTGATCTCCATTCTTGGAAATTTCAACCAAATTTCCACCCATATTTGCCAATGGGAAAATGGTGAAGAAGCTAATAAGGTCCTACCCATCCATGACTCTGCCAAACCTCAAGAGAATCAGATACTGTATTTGTCTGTCTTTGGAAGAGAAATTAAATTCTGACTGAACCAAATAAAGTTATTGAACAGGCCTCTAAAGTAAAAGTCACAATTTACTTCACTACTTCCCCTACCATTATATTAGTTGGCTATGCCTGTCTCTAGACTGGCAAAAGAACTGCAGTTCAAAGCAATAAACCCACCCACTTCCACAACATACCCAATTTTTCTGACAAATCGTATCAACACGGTGGAGGTGGAGAAGTCAGCGATTTAAATATAAACTTACATAAACAGAAAGGAGGCAATAGTATGGCAATTCTGCAAACCACCCTCTGAGAATCTGTCCGGTATCTAGGCTGTCACATCCCTGCTGCGGCAATAGATACCACAGTAATCACTGTGCTCAGAAGGCAAGGCTCACCTCGTACTTTTCCTTGATGCATGGGAAGGCTGCACCCACTTGGGGGTTGCATCTTCTGTCGTAGATGTAACGGATGATGGCCACCATTTTCAGCTCATCCAGAGCCCGGATCAGCGCTGATAGGGCCACGCCAGCGTGCTGATGACAGGGGCAGGGTGGGAAATATCAATCAATCCACCTGTGTATTTATTTTTGTATAGTACCATTTAGAGACTACCTGCCCTTTAATTTCTCACCTCGTCATCTTTGGGGGCAAACACTTTAATGGCTTGAGAGCCCATGAACTGGTGTCGCTGGATCTGCATTGGGGATTTATGAATTAAAACAGTTATATTGCTGTCAAAAATGGAATCTTTTGCAGTTAGAAAACGTTCCAGGTTACTTTTTCAATGAAAGCCTTCGGGCATCTGTCACATTCTTGGGAGGAACTGAAGCATCAGTAAAAAGTACAACTCCTGCCAACTACTGCTCATTTACATTGGCATAAATCGGCTAAAATATTTTACTTGTCATGCTATATGTAAAAGGCACCTGGAGAGAACCCTTTCCAAACAGATTCAGCAGGATTCTGTCTTCTAAGTTTGATTGATATCTGGACTGCTCCAGTACCTGATTCTGCTTGGCAAAACCCAGCACTGCAAAGCTTTTCCCGTCAGACTTGTACTTCATCTGATCCTGGTCCACCTTGGAGAAGGGCACAATGTCACTTCCGTAGCGGAACCCTGCAGGCAGAAAAGCTACTGTTGGTGGAGTGTGAATTACCCTAATAAGCATTCTGTCTTTGTCTCTTCAAGCTGAAGCTGAAGGTGAACCAGGGATGGAGAACTTCTTGCAGTGTCTGAACCTGTGATAGGTAACTGCAATATGTGTCTGAACCAGGAATAAGAAACTATAAAACTGACTTCTGATGGAACAGATGAATTAGAGCTGACCTGTGTGATGACCTGAGGTGAAATGAATACTGATTGACATGCAGCAGTTATAAGCTATAAGTCTGGCTTTATGTTGCTTGACAGTTACAGTACTGTCCCTGAACTCTAAGGACTGGCAACTTGTTATTCAGCTTGTGCAGCTAGGCTACCCCTGCTTTCTACTGCCTCTTACCTTGGATGGTGTCGTCCTTGGACACCTCTGTCTCATTATCATCGTTCAAGCAGTAGACAGTCTCCCTTTTCACATCATCCTTCTGGTGGGTCTGAGCATCCACTACAGCCCAGGACTTCTTTATCTTCTCCTCTGTTACCTGAGAGAGAGGGGGAAAAGAGAGCAGTAGACAGGGGATGGGAATGGGTGGAGAGGGAGGAAGAGAGAATAAGGCAGGAAGAGAGGTTTGAGAAAAAGAGCATGAGGGCAAGGCCTTAAACAGTCTAAATGCAAGACAGAACAGCTTATAAAATCACGCCTTGCAGCATGTCACACTGGTTAGCACTTCTTCAAGAACTCCAGTGCAAAAAAAGTCCCCTTTTATTAACCACTCAAGCAAAATAATCAGGTGTATAGATAAAAACATAAATAAATACATGGAGGAAATACAACCCAGGGACTCACAGCTTTATACGCGACAATGCGGATGGGCAGAGAACTGCCGATCGTCAGCTGGCACTGCCACCCCATGGGCTTCCTCTCGATCCGCTTGAAGACAGAAAGCTTCTCAATCGCATCCCTGTGGGACAGAGTGGAAGACAGAAGCCCTACATCAACAAGGAAGTAGGTAGAACATTCACACATAAACGATTGATTTGATTGACTTTGTACTTGATTACCTGGATCAGTACTAGAAAATTCAACATTCAAACAGCGTGAAAAACTGGAAGAAAATCATGTTTTCAATTTTTTCATTAATACTGCTGAAGGTTGTAGTAAGAAACATTTATTAATTCTCTGAGCATGTAGTCAACAAAGTTAACTCCAATGATCATCACGTTTCAGTGCCTGTGCATACCTGAAGGAGTGCACCTCATCCAGGCCCCCCTCTTCATCCAGTGAGGCCATAACCTGCCGCACCAACTCCACCCCTTGTTGCTGCTCCCTTGTCAGCCCCTTTCCACCATAGGGGGGCTGTTGCCGCGAGCTCCCTCCATTCCCCTCTTCATTCTCTTCATCCTCCTCCTCCACTGGGAAGGGCAAACTGGAAGGGCAGAAGTGTCAAAATGTCAAAATCTCCCGTGCCCGCTCAGACCAGTTTCAGAACCATTACAAAAGATTTTTGTAATTTAGCAAACATGTTTATCCAGAGCAAATTACATAGCTCAAAGTTTTACACAGCCCATTTATACAGCCAAGCAGTGAATAAAGCAACTCAGTTTTTCAAGTGCCTTACTCAAGGGTATAACAAAAATGGTTTTACTGGGAATCAAACCTGCAATATCAGAGTGACTACCCAGCTATACAGACTCCGAAATCAGTGTGGACAGGAACAACTGCTAGGCTAGTAACTGATGGAATGATAAAAAGGTCCCATCCATTCTAAATTCAACAGGAAACAGAAATGAGTTCCATACAGTCAGAGCAGAGCCTTGCCTAAAATTTGCTCTTACCAGTGACTTTCATGTCACATAATGAATGTTACAGCTGCTCTCTTAAATTTTAAGGGTTACACAATAAACATTTGTTCAAAAATTCAGTTGAAAAATGGACATGGTTGTGGGCTTCTGGTTTTCAGACTAGCCAACAATTTCAGCCAACTGTCAGTTTTCACTGGAGCCTGTATTTAATATAAACACATCATGGCAGAGACGTGAGTGTGGCAAAAGTAAGTACGGAATAGACAGCACACATACAAGAACTGTAGGGTGATGCCTGCCCTCTTCAAATTAGCGGTGATAGTCTCCAGCTGATCAGCGCTGACCTGTGAGCAGAGGTCAGTCAGAAGGGCGATGTTGAGCTGGTCATACTTCTTTCCCCCTACGGAGCAATTGGACACCAGACAATGAATCAAATGGGTACATGCACACACACACACACATATGCACTCTCGCACACATACATGCACACACACACACACACGTGCACACACACTCTCGCTTTTGCACTCACACACTCATAGAATCAGACAGACAGGCACACACAGACAAAAGACACACAGATACACACAGCCAGAGGCACATACAGGTAAAGGTTTAAAGACACACTGACAGACACAGACAGTTGTAGGCAAGAGAACATATACACACATACACACAGCTGAATTCTTTATCTAGAACCCTAAATAAATATTCAGGTTACCACCTATAGTATTGTTAAGTGTTGGACTGCTGAGACCTGGTGACCCCTTGCATTTGTTAACAAAGCCACAGACACAACAAACGATCTGTCACACTATTCTGGGTGTGAGAATATATCTAACAGCAGCCCTTCCATTTGGACAGACTTCCAATAATCTGTGAGACAGAGCAGGACCTTACAAGCTGCTTGGCTTCTATCCAAGGCAGATCTGCCATCTGTGGCCCATAAACTGCAATCCTTTGTTCCTGACCCAGATACTTCAATCAACACTACAAAATCCTTCCAAAACTGATGTATTTTCCCCCAATACACTGCATTTTTACACATGGGCATGAAGTCACATTAACTTCCTTGTTCATGGCTGAATGAGTGATGCGCAGTTAATTGCTTTGTCGATTAACAGCTCATTTATGTTTGCCAGTGTAGTGGACATCAATTAATAGCGATTAGCAAGGGAGCCACATGTGGCTCGCAACAATATTCAAGGAATGATAATAAACAGCACATTTACATAATGATGGTAATATACATATTAATGTACAGACATGTAATTGACAGAAACATCCTGGAAATACCTGAATGAATGAGAAAATGTATCAAACTTTTTAGCTACAGCATGGAGGCTTCATTATTAACTTAATTGATTAGGCAAATAACATTGCAGTATGCATATACAAAAACATGTAAAATGCAAACCAGGCCAAGGTGCATATAATGGCTATCATGTCTACAATTGGTGACCTCAGTAACTTGTCTGTAATGCTGTAGTCATGTCTGGTGGGAGCTTCAGTGACCAGAAATCTCAACTTGATGAGCCAACATGGAGCTCAAAATAACCAATATCACCAGCAAAGGGCAATCGGTGGTGGAAGTGCATACTGAGTGATCAGCTTAAGGGTTGTCGTGTCTGCTCATTAATTCAAAGCATGATTCAGATTAAAAATCAGTGGTTTTTTCCACCAGCTGTGGCATCCAACAGGTGCAGTTCTGTATAGTAACAATGCAAAATCACATATTATTTTTCTTGTACTTAATGAATATGGTATACAGCTGACACCACACCATGTTGTTCCCCTAAAAAGTGTTTTGCCTCATGATTTTGGCTGTTGAGCATTAATGTAAGTGATACTTACAAGGTTTCCTTCTGCAGAAGGTCCATGCACACAACAAGAGCATCCAACCCTGGGTTAAAAGTGACTGTCAAGGAACTGAATGTATCAGTTATGTGTCAATCATTTCAAAGAACATCATGGTTCAGTCTCTAGGAAGCCACACTGTTAATACGTCTTGCATCTAAGTTTACGTTTAACCAAGCAAAGCTATTTCCCAGAAGAAAATAACATGTTACAAACAATTGACTTTTATATAATCAATAAATGTCTGAAGAATGAAAAAGGAACTGAAATTAACTGCAGCACCCAATTAATTTTCCATGTACATTACATTACTCTAGACAATGAAGGATACAGTCAGCCTGCTGGCTGCCAGGCTGGACTTCATTCTGAATGTCCTCCAGGAGCTCAAAGTCTGCCATCATTAGGTGGCGCCGCACAAAAATGTTCTGGTATTGACCATCGCCAGCCAGTGGGTTTTTGGTTTCATCTGTGCCGAACAGCACCAGTGCCAGCTCATCCTTGGTCTCTGCAAACACCTGGGTCACACAACAGCCAGCCATGATTATATGTAAGGTGAATAGGTTAGACGAACACTGAAATCACTTTTCTTTGCCTGATTCATAAGCCCCCTCCAAAAAACAGAGGCAGACTGTTGACATGACAGCTCACAGAACTAGTTAAAGTCCCACCCTCATTTGTTCAATAACTGTATGACAAGGATACACATGCACATTACACAAGGATGCACATTACTGCCTATTAGAAATAGTTTTAGGAGCATGTAAGAGAACCAAATTTGCCAGTCATACACACAAACATGATTTTCATTTCTGACTTGGACTCTGCAATGCAATCTATGGGGTGTGAATTATCAGCTATAAAACACAACTGTAGTGGGCCTTTAAAAGACACAGATAAAGGGCTGGAAGTGAAAGAGCCCTCACCTGACGCTGTACAAACTTCTGGATGACTTTCTTGGCTTGTTCAAAGGGGGGCTCCTGGCCAGGAGCAGAATTGCTCATGGAAAAGCCCACATCCATACAGAGCACCAACGCTGACTGTGGGGGCAGAAGGCATTTACACACTCACATACACACTGACACATTCACAAGGATAAGGACTTCCAATATGCCCCAACAGAAAACTTCTGGCAACTGCTATCTCATCTTCTAGCAAGACAAAATCCACTTAAAATCAAGAATGGTCCTATTATTCAAGAAGGCTCCTACTATTACCAGGAGTATTTCTTTGACATTACAAGTTGTACAGTATAATTTTTAGATTTTCTTACATTTTATCAGTTGACAAACTGAAACCTACTGTAGCACACTGTAGTTAATTACCATATTCTATGGTACAGAAGCACTGCTGAATCTAGGAATTACACCTTAAAATTGGAAGCTATTAGCAGAGCCCCATAAACCCCCAAAATTGTACAATCAAGAAGTCCTACAAAATATTTTTAAGTATGTAGCAGAAGTGGCTCTCTACACTGAGGTAGTGATGCCTGTTTAGGTTTTGTCCAGGAGGTGGCATATTTGAGCCATGTATCTCAGAGCCTCATACCATAAACCTCATAAAAAGTAAGTAACATGTACGGACATATCCTGTACATGCATTTCCTTGTTTCCTTTATTATTATGTTTCTATAAATAAATTAAAACAAGCACACAATTGCTTGGCATACAAACTTACTACAACAAACGGGCATTTTAAACATTTATTTAGTGATACGTTGTTTAATACGTAATCCCATTTATATATTTCTGGACCACATTTGAAAGTCATGGTTTAGAAGCACATCATTTCAGTTTATAGCTACTTAACTTGGCTAATGGAATACTTAAATCACCTTCAATAACCTTAACCGTTTGTGCCTTAAAGTATGCAACTCAGTTGCATGCAATAGCTAAATAAACAAACAAACATAACGTTAGATAAAATGAATTGTTAAGATTACCTTTACGAATCATTAAAGGAGCGGGCAATTTTAAATTTAACAATACAGTACTGGTTACTTTTACGATACAGCCAGCTAGCTAGGCGAGGCCGAAGTTGGTTTCTTATTCGCAGCTCCTTATTCGTAATTCCCGGTCCACCATATTTTTTAAAACAGGTTTCTTGTTCGCAATTCCACAGCCCGATTCAGGACAACTTTAATAGCACGAAATCGTTTTGGGCCACAATTACACACAGTCTATCAATCATAACAGACCTATACTCTTTGTCCGAAGTGATTTAGGCCCGGCCCAGTACATGTTCCATGTTCAAAAACACAAATGGAAACCATGTTTCTTATTCGCAGCTCCGGACATAGAAATTGGAAATATTATGGCGAGCTCTTATGCGGTCAGAAGCAAGATCGGGGCAGCTTTTAGAGGTTTAATTTGTTTTGGGACAGTCATAATACCACTTATACTTGATGAGGGGATCCTCCTCTATTCAACCAGTCTAATTCTAGTTCTAGCTAGATGGTTTGCTTGCTTTTTTGTCTGTCAGTGATGTAGCAAGATAGCTTGCAAATATCTACAAGTTAAAAGTCAATACAATTAATCAATTGCCATCATTAGTTACGCAAACTAAACTTTCTATTCACAACAAACCAGCTAGGTAGCTAAATCATGGCTAGCATTACTATCTAATTATAACAGCGACCAGAACAAGCACGTAAATTACAAACACATAAATGAATTAGTATTAAATGTAACCAACTATCTCGCGTTAGCTGTGTAGTATAAGCACAGTGGAATTGACAACGAGAACTGGCAGAGATAGGTAAACGACTATCGATATTAGGCTTGGAAGGAAAAAAGCTAGAGATAGTGTTGAGATTCCTACAGAATTCATTGTTGCTACTTAAAAATATGTTATTTCTAGTACTATGTAACCTACTGTCACCCGACTAAATGGTTACAATGAGAAAATACTGATAAGCACTACCTTAGCTGCTCGCGCCATACTCCCGCTTTTCTGCAAGCTCTCCTCAGCCCCCAATCTCGTGTCTTGCTCCCTCTGTTTTGACTCCGGAGAGAAAATTGTGTGTTTTGAAAATGGTTCTGCCTCCTTTCTTTGGGCATAGCCACATAGCGATGAAATTAGATGGTTGTGATGCAACAACAAAGACTGAATTACATTCGCCATCGGACAAAAAGGTTTTACACACGATGAATTATATGACTTATATTATTACAGTAGCAATCTAAATTTGAACATTTTGGCGCGACAAGGTATGTAATTGAGGCTTAACTTAAAAATGCTAAGGGTGTTAAATTATAAACAAATTGATATGTGGAACTTATAATTTGAACATGGAGGTAAATAACAACACTGTATTAATATTTTAAGGAATTGAAGTATAAGGCTCTGCAGCCTGAAGGGTCATTTGTATCCTATGTGCATCGAAATGTTTTCAACAATGCAAACGTTCCACATTTTAAATTTACCTGATACATCACATAGCATAAAGCATCATATTGGATTTAAGCACGTTAGTAAAACATACTTCATAATCACCCAAAGCATAAATACAGAACTGCTTGTGCCAAAGAGGTAGGGACACATTTACACTTTGTAGTGCCTGAAGTGTAAATCATTAAAAATGTATAATCCCTGATGTGTGGAAGCAAACTACAATGATCACTGTGTATTGAGCTCACGGTGGATACCTGGCACACGCTAGTAAAGAATCTAGTGCTGGTGAAAGTGTAAAACCAACATTTAGCCTATATTTACCTCTGTCTCACTTACACTTTTGGTTCATGTCCCATACTGCTGTGTGAATCCCTGTGGGGGAGTTCCCATGGTTCATGTAAAGTGCATTGGGGGAGTTTAAAATTTGACAAAAATGCCCAAGGTTATTGGCGTTTGGAATGACTGATGTTGTGTGGGTCCTGCCTGATTGGTACGCGTAGGGTTCCTGCGTAACTCTTCTACATGAAAAAGGCAGGATGACATGCATGCATTATAAATAATGTGATCATTTGAGAGTGGGTCGTGTTGATAATCTATGGAATATTTGTAGGAGGACTTCTTGCTCAGATACTCTCCAAAGTTACAATTTTATAGCTCCACTAGACTCAAAACAGCGCCACAGCCACTAGTTAGTCACCAATTAGTAATTTCCCATTATCATGTCACATACTTTTTTATTATTTTAAGAGCCATCATAGCTTATTGTTAACCGAATAATGAAACATGAGCGTGAAATTAAATTGCATTTGCTTGTGAAGCGTTAGAACAGGTTACCGTGGAGATATTAAAGACACAGAGCACCTATACCGGCTTCCTTATGAGCTGAAACCTATCCAGTGCTTAAAACACACAGGACAGGCTGCCTCTTTGTGTAAATGAGAAACATCTGCAAATACACTGAGAGAGAAAAATAGCTTATGCATTGCTGTGTTTTGGTTTCCATACATACCAACTGAAAGGAAGCATGAGTATTATTTATGAGGTGGTATTATGGCCACATAAGACTCCACATATTTGTGTTGTGTCTACCTTCATTAGCTTCAGCAACACACAACAGCCATTAAGTGCTGAACCACCCACCACACATTATGACATTTACATAGTCCAATTCACAGATGAGATATCAATTACGAGATGACCAAATCCAAAAGAGGACAAGTGGAAATCAAAGTCTAACAGAAACAGTCAAGATTAACCGCCCACATGAAACAACAATTACCATGCACAAACACAGGTGAAATGGTAACTGGTCTCTGGTCAGCACTCTGGTTTCCCAGGTGCTGCTTATTTAGTAGAGGTATGATGCTGGATCCACCAATGGTGGTTGTTGAACCATCTCAGCACACATCCTTCAGGCACCTGTGAACACAGCACCGAGGCACAGACACATAACTGTACATACGCTTAAGACCAGGGTCGTAACCTCACTTTGACAAATTAATGAACTTTATCCAAAGAGAACTGAAATCTTGCAACCCAAGATCCCTCCTCTTCACAATGAACAAAAGGCTTGCATCAGTAAGCCTTTCAGTCTTTTGAATCAGAGAGATAAAGTAAGTCATGGTGTGGGTGCGAGCATTTGAGGAGAACAATTATCACTTGTGCTGTGCTGCCTGCCACAAAGATATGGCCCATTACAAATCACTTCTGAGTTAATGGCCAGGGTGTGTATTCAAATTCCCATATCTGAACCTCACTCACCATGTTTCACTGTCACTAAACATTAGAATGAATCTGATTGTTTTGCAATTAATATGCAATAAAATGGCTGGCCATTAATTGTGTCTCTCAGAGATTAATTTTTTTATGAGTTGGTATTGTGATTATAACTGGCATTTTGCCATTTTGTATAGCTTGTACAACTTGCTTGTTAGGCTCTAAAAATAACTGTCAGTTACTGAAATCCACCCACACAAGCGCACACATTTTGTCCATATCACAAACACAACTAACACCCAAAATTACACATACGCTACTATCAGACACAGGGTCCAACATTTAGGTCTGATACCATGTCTAACTGCACGAAAGGTCCTGTGCAGGTGTTTGTGTGTATACTTTAGAAGTACCACAGTCATATATAAAGAGGGGAAATTAAATGAAGCACAGAAGTGGACTGGAGAGCTTGCGCTATTTATTGAACAGAAGCTATCAGTCCAGCACCATACTGTATGTATACAGTGTCCATGCTGATAAAAGCATTAGCCTTGTGTAATACACAGAGTCACACAGTGGTGTTCTGCAGGTTCCAACCCACAGGTTTCCCAAGAGGCTCTGATTTAGCTTGTAGAACTTGTGCCATTTTCACCACAACATAATTTTTACACAGTCTTATCTTTTTGAAAAGTACAGAAATATCATGTTCTTTGGAAAGGGTTTTGAGAATATTGTTGAAAGATAAAGCATATATTGAATGTTTTATAATACATCCCACACATAAACAAGTGAAATGCTCTCCCCTAAAGCAGAAAACTCAGGAATCCTGCATCAAACACCAAAGGGCAGGATGGGTTATTTTTCCAATTAAGTAAACACCATGTTCTGAGATTAAGGAGGCTTTCAGCACCCCCATGGCAATCACACAAGACAAGCCAAAACAAATCAATTAAACATTTTATTTTATTATATTAAATAGTACATGAGCATAATTTTAAATTATGGCAAAAAATAAATAAAACCAGCAGTAGTAAAAATATAAATACATTACATAATCTGATATTCAATGTTGTGAGTATCCTTCATAAGTGAATACTGTTATAGTGTTTAGCATTATTCATCAGCATATTCTTTTTAAATCCTTTCAATTGCCTCTATATTTAGTCTAAATTTGCATACACACACTTTGGTTCATATGAACTCCTATTTCATTAAGGTGCCCATTGGAGGCTTTTCTTGAGCCAATAATGTCAGGCTGACAAAAATCACCCATCATTTCTTTCATGCATAAAAACTGAATTTGTTAAGATACAGCCATTTATCCAAAAGTGAAAGTGCATCAGCTATAGCTCAAGCCAAAATTTCCTATGGAAACTCCACTGTTCTGATTTCAATTCCATTTTTGATTCAATTCTCTGAAGAGTGCCTTCTTTTGTGCTCACCATAGACTTCATGCACTCAATATCACAACATCATTTAAAATGAATGTGCAGTTATTTGTTCATGCAAGCACACTAAAGCCTGTATATGAAATGCCATATGACGAGTGCTAACCTCATCTCCTCATTACTCCAGGCCACACAGGAAACTTTAAAAAACCTGGAAAAAACATTTACTTCTACCAAGTAAGTAGCTGAAATACAACTTTATAAGGAGAAGAAGAAAAACTGTGAAAAAAAAGCTGTGGCACAACATCCAAACTAACAGTATCAACATCAGTCACAACTACACTTCATAGCTGGAAATGTTTGTGCTTACATTTTATACAAACAACCTGACACAACATACGGTAATCCCTACCAGAATGTCAACATGAGCGATAGTAATGACAGAAATGGTTGGAAAATTCAGTCAGTGACAACCGAGCAGAACAAACAGCAGAAATTCATCTTTTAAACCCTGCTGGGTTACCACAGCAACAGAACAGTGTAAAATAGACTGTCTGTTTAAAATCTGTGCTGAAGGGCACTTTCTAAAAACAAGAATATGGCTATGAGGAATGACGATGTACATATAAACTCATGAAAAGAAAGCATAATGATTCTCATCAAACAGGCAAAGCAGTCACGAAGTTGCATTTTGTCAAAAGGAGCGGCTTGGTTTTACTGTTCTCCCTTTAATTTCCCACATTAAAGATCTTCAAAAACTTTGTCTGTTAAGCCCTAAGAATAAATGATAGCCAACACCCACACAAGCACACACATCATGTGTACCTCATGAACACAACTAACACTCAATTTTACACATACACTACTCTCAAAAACAGGGTCCAGTATTTAGCTCTGATTCCATGTTCAACTCAATGAAAAGCCCTGTGCAGTTATTTGCATGTGTGTTTGAGAAGCGCCATGGTGATATTTAAAGAGGTGACACTCAGTTCTGCACAGAATTGGACAGCAGAGCTCAGGATGACGATAACCAAAATAAATTCCCTGTAAAGAGAGGAGGGAGTCCACCACCATTTGTGTGTAATATCCATGTTTCCGAAAGCATTAACCTTATGTGATACATTGGGTTTCGTAGAGGTACAAACAGTTACACCGAGGTGGTCTGTTGGTTCTCGCTCGCAAGCTTCCCCTGAAGGCTTCCAGAGATGGTGTCGGAGTCCAGAAGCTCCACTATGCTGTAGGGGGAGCAGTCCTCCAGCCCCAGCTTCCCACAGGCCCAGCCACAGAAACCCTTCTCTAGGTCCCGCACAGCCAGCCACCACTCCGCAAAAACCCAGGACACCTGCACCACGGCGGCGTACAGCCCCAGCGAAAGGGATACCGCCATGATCAACACGGGGTAGGAGATGATGAGGACCGGACAGACCGTGATCTTGTGCCAGAACGTCCGCTCCTCATTGTACACCAGGAAGACATTGTACCAGGTGAGCGTGCCGTAGTAGAAGGAGGTGATGAAGGAGAGGAGGAAGACCACAGGGGCACAGGAGAGGCTCCACAGGACCACATGGGGGCCCTGGCCAACACCCAAGCCACAGGTCCGCTTGGCGTCTGCGCCCCTTTCACACTCAGCGTCCAGGCGCTCCTTAGACCTGGCCATCTCACGCAGCTCCTTGTCAGTCAGTCACATGGATGTCCACCATTTGACCTTTCTTCCTTCCCCGAGTGATGGTGCCTGTCAGAGTTACATAGTGGCTGTCCGGGGGCATGCTCCAGCCACCTGTTAACACCAGCACAGCACAGCGGACATGGTGAGGGTAATGCAGCCATTATACTTATGTTCATATACACCACTTGTTTCTCACTCTCACTCGCACACACAGACACACACAACACAACACAACACAACACACACCCAAGACCTTTCCCAAGAGGCTTCAGGAGCTCAAGACTGTGATGTGTACATGTAGTGTGTGACTTTTTTCTGCCATAGTGCGAATACACACAGACATCAA
Source organism: Albula goreensis (assembly GCA_022829145.1). Lineage (NCBI taxonomy): Eukaryota > Metazoa > Chordata > Actinopteri > Albuliformes > Albulidae > Albula > Albula goreensis. The sequence continues at coordinate 11,201,361 of CM040745.1, read as the reverse complement.
ATTAACCATCACATATGCAAACACACTAACACTCCCATATTCATGAGCAAACCACTAGACTTCATGAGGCCCTCTGGAATACTCTGACACATACAGTATGTGATGTATAAGTGACCCTGCTGTAAGGCAGATACACATGGGAGAAGTGTCTAAGCCAGCCAAACGCAAAGCTATCAATTACCGGGAATGTAGCATGAGCCAAAATCCAACAATGAAACACTATAATGGACGTTCTACCACACCATTTGCAGTTAAATGTGGTTGATTGATGGAGGGCATTTTAAAATGCAGCACTTTTGGCAGATGGAAGCAAAGGCATCCCCTCTAGCAAACCATACTGTGTGACTGCCTCCCCTAACATTCTTATTGGAAGTGTGTGGCTGGTCCCATCAAAAGATAGAGTAAGTAGCTGGACTTTAATGGCCCTTGGAGTACTGTCAGATAGAGTACAGCACTTTAAATTTGTGCTTTTAACCCTTCATTATGGGGCCCACACAAATTTATTGGACCTTATGCAGTCCCGCTACACATCAAGAATAGGTTTAAACATTTTTCTTTGCTGAGTGCATTGTCTATAATTATATTGTCAGTACAGTGTATAATAATAATAATAATAATAATAAGACAGGAGATGTATTTGACAGTGAGATTAAGGAGTACACTAAGTAAACAGCTGACTGTGGAACATATTTTGATGTGGGTGAATTTTTATCGAATGGGTTTTTCAGAATATTAATGGCAGCTAGCTAGCTATCTCATTGATCCTGCTTGGTGAAACACCTAGAGGGTGAGAGGCTGTTTGTGCAGTGCTCACCTTCCCCTGTGGGGGTGGAGAGGAACTTGGCCCCCTCCTCAGAACATTTATCAGCCCCCTCTTCTCCACCCAGATCCTCCTCCTGCAACTTTTCTGCATCAGAGTGATACACGATGATAGACTCTGGTCGGGGTTCCTTCTTTCTCCTCTTCCTCCGAGTGCCTGTTCCCGCTTGGTCCTCATCTCCCTGGCACCCTGTGACCTCCGACCTCCGCAGCGAGGCCAGTCGGGGGCTCTCGGCCCCAGTGTGCTCCACCTGCTCCATGCTCAGTTTGAGCTCCACCTCACCTCAGTCCCCCTTCACACTCTGCCTGTGTGCTCTACAGAGAGCTAGTGCCAACTTTGAGGGAGGGGCCTGGCAAGTGTGTCCATTCTGTGTGTGTACAAAAACCTAAGGAAGACACAGAAAGCCAGAGACAGAGAATAGTAGCATGTTGTGCCCCAAAACCAAGAATCCAAAGTTTAAACAGTGGATTTTATTTAACAGGAAATATTTTTTTAAATCTCCAGGGATAAATATGCCCAAAATGAAAACATAAAATACCATCAAACTACACTGCTTTCTCTGGCTAAAGACTTGTTTCAGAGCCACTGTATCAGTTTAGAGCAAAGTAGCTGCCGTGGTCACCGACAGCAAGGGGTAAACCAAGGAGCTTTAAGGTCTTGAGTAAGCTGGAAGCTGATGGCTGTGGCGAATTTACACAGATGGGCGGTGTCGCCCAAACCACATCTTCCATCTGCTCTAAGGTCCGTCGGTTCAGGCCAGTCCGTATAATCACGCAAGGGTCCTTCTCGATAACGAATTCGTGGGACAAAATACGAAAACAAATATATTTATAACCTCAAATGCCACGTGTATTGTGTTTAAATGGGAGGTTGCATTTTAGTATAAGGCAAACTGATTAATGAAAAGATAAAATCATTGATCATTACAGGTCAGAAACTGGAATTTTACCTATTTTAACGCCGTGTCAATATCAATTTTGTTACTCGTCCAAAGTGTCACAGCATATCAAGGTCAACCATAAAAACGTGTCTACGCAGACATAAAGATGAGACCTCTTTTAAATGATAGAAGGCATACATCTGGATGCCGCAAATCATCAGTTTTTCTTTGATGATAAGCGAACTCCGATGGTGGTTTCTTTAAAAATGAGCGAAATGCAAACAGATACACTGTGCGAACCACAATGCATCACAATGTATCTGCTTTTATATTATTAAATGTTGACTAGGATTATCCGAGAATTATAAGATTAATGGAGGCAATGTAAAGGGTTTCTCTCCCAACAGCTGATCCTCGCTCTGTTTAAATCACACCCAATATCCCCTCCTTTGTCAATGGCGAATAGGAATCTGTGCAGAAAATGTCACTCTCTACTTTAATAGTGCATGCTTACCTTGAAGGGTGAACTCTAAATACTGTAACTCCGTCTGATAATTGTGTTGTGCATGTCTTCCTATTTCGGCAAGATCAATCTGTGATTGCAAAACATTCCCGCTCCCTGTCAAGTCCTTCAACACGTAGCCGACTAGCTAGCCGCCCGTACCAGCGAGCAAGCATCTAGCGTCGGATTCCAGGGTTTCTATCACCCCGCCCCTCTGGTCTCCAACCTCTGTCCTACCCAATCAGAAAAAGATAGCTACAGACATCAGCTCGTATTAAACGGTGTATTTCACATCGAGGCTGGGGGGTCTCTCTGCCCAGAGATTAGTCAAAAAACAATTCTTCAGGGAGCAGATATTTATAAACCGAACCCCTCTACACCAGGACTTTCGTGTGACATACATAATTTATATTGCGTTTCCATTTAATATTCTGCCGCAGCGCACAGTTCACTTCATATCAACCAAGCATAAGTACTCTCCAGTTAGTTGCTAAAATGACGTTTAGAACAACTTCTTTTGCTTCGCAATCATTAGGTAAAATGAATGAATTAACGGATGAAATAAAAATCAATTCTGTGGTTATATCTACTATTTTTATGTTCAGGTATACATGCAGTAGAAACATATCTGCTTCATTCAGATAGCAACATTCAGTATTGTAAGAGTGCATAATCTCACACAAATGAATCCATTCCTCACTGTCTTAAGTTTTATACTCTGTTCTCTTGACAAATTCTTTTACCTGCTCATTAGGAGAAAAAAAAATATAAACAGTATGCTTGGTAGTTTACACTGACACAGAACACAAGATTGCTGGAGAAGTATATATTGTTTAATTAAAGAGAATAGATTAAGTTCATGGGAACTGAGAATTTTACTCCAACAATTTTGCTACCACGATCCCATCAGGTTAGGCTTTCCTATTGGACCAATTTGCATTACACTCTTTCTATGTGGTGGTGTGTGTGCAGCAGTATATCTGTAAATCCTGGTGTGTTTACAGGTGTCAGAGCACATGTGTAGTCATGTAGACTACAGGTAGAAACAGGTAAAAATAGAACACACAAAAAGGCCTGATTTCAGCCTGCTGATGATTACTAGTAAAAAAAAACCATGTAGGACATACGGTGCCCTGTTTGGCATTTTAGTAGGAACCTGATTACTTTAAAGTTTTAATATCACATTTTGTATAACACATTTTCTGGTTGTGTTCTGAAAGGATCCATGTTTTAAATTTGACTGAAAATGTAGCATCAATCCAAAAAGATAAAAAAAAAAACATCCTTTAAGGAAATGTTATTTGTACTGGTATAGTTAAAAAATAAAACTGGCACAGTAAAATTTAATCAGGTCTGTGATGCAGTATAATGAAAATGACATGACAAAAAAAGCACAATTTACACATTAACTGTGGCCATAACAGTAACTGCTACAGTCAATACTCATCCACTGCTCCAGCACCCAGAGCAGTCATGCTGGAGGCAGGGCAATGCATTGCACAGGGTGTGGTGCCTCTCTCCTGGTCACTGCCGTTGCAATGCTGACACGCTCATCCCCACCGGCAGCCGCTCCTTCGTTGTTTATTCAGACTGCATATTGTGCAGCTGACTCCTCCTCTCCGGCAAGGCCATAGAGCAGACTAGGAGTGAACCGATTCTGAGTGCATTCAAACTGCCTCCCTGAAGACCCTGCCAGCTCTTCACAGCCAGAGATCCACCCTGGGAAGTCACACATGGGCTAAAAATGGGGGTGGGGGACCTTTTTTATTAAAATCCACTACTAAAAAATCTACAAGAATTAAAAATAATAGAGTAAAAAGGTAAAAATAGATTTTATGTGCATATAAAAAAGTGAAATGTTGAAGAATTCTTTTATTCTTTTTCACTGTTGGTACTTTATCTCAGAGAAAATAAAGCCCTGACAAGGGCAGTTCCAGGGGAATGCTTTTACTCACCTCTTTCAGGTTGCAAACAATTACATCATTACCATTAACTAATATAATTTTGTGAGCTGGAACATGCATTTACTTTTCCTTTTATTGCATTTAAGTAAAAAAAAAATACTAGGTTTTAGTTTTGCAGCTGTGTTTCAGACATTGTCACAAAGGAAAAATTGCAAAGCATAAGCTCTGTGATGTGTTTTTCAGCTGTGCTGGTGACATTGAACCTCACCAACTTCGCATGGGCCTGTAGCATAAGATTATTGGAAACTTTGATCTTTCACCTTAATTACAGCATGAGCTGTTATTACTAGGTTTGTGTTGGAAGTTCAGTTAACAGCAGTATGCAACACTCATCCTCCAACCTACATAGGACAGTATGAGCTGAGAGGGAAAAACAATCCAAGGTTTCTCTGCTCAGCACCTCAAAGGTGTGCATGTCAAGCTGGCTTCCTTTCAGGAAGAAATTTAAGGGGTCTGACACCGAACATAAGTTTGATGGTTACTGCAATGACTGCATAACTGGCTTTCATGTCTAAGATCATTGGATCATCTCTATCTGCAGACACAACCTCAAATGTCTGATTTGCCACTGCCAGTATTCATCGCCCATAATCCCCATCAGCCTTTGGCCACCTGGTTGAATGACTGCAGGATTTCAGAGTGACAAAGCCAAGAGTGGAAGAGGGATACAAGAGAACACTGGCAATTGCAGCCAGTAGATTGAGCCTATTACAGTAATTAAAAAATAGTGAAGGAAGAAATGCCTGGAATGGCAACCCTAAAAGTATCCCATTGATCCCAACAGTCACTGGGGAGAATCCATTTGCTTGCTAAATTGGTTTATAAGCCACCATTACCCAAGACATCTGGCTGCACTCTGAGAAAACACCATCACAAAAAGGGCAAAAATACACATTTATGACTGTTGATGTTGCTGCAGTTATTTGCTGTGGTGTGACAATTACTTCATCACAAATGACACACATTTAAAAGATGCTTTAAGAAAGATGTCTATGTATTCCCATTCAAAGCAAAGTTCATATATAAATAACAAATGCAGAGGCAAAGCTCGCTCACAACTTTTATTGAGGGATGTTCAAAATGACACTGAGTCACTGAAATCTCAAACTGTACAAAAACATGGAGTTTGTGAATTTTACTGGTCCTTCAACTCCTTCAGTCTCCTGATGGCGGACTTCACTGTGACAGCAGAAGTTGTGCTAAAAAAAACAGAAAGCTGATTAGAGACTGAACCTCGCCGATTTCAGCACCACCTTCAATTATAACTGAGCCCTTCTATCACAGACACTGTCAGGCATCAACATTCAAATCTAGCACTTTGACATGAGTACCTAAAATCCAATTTTTTTGACAATAAAACAAAGTTCTACCATATTTTACAGAATGATGATGACTGTGGCAGTATTACACAATTTTGTATACCATTCTCATATATAGCCTGTGGAAGTAAACTGACTGTACCAGCAAGGTGCCAGTTCTTCAGGCAAAGATTAATGTTTCACAACAACCACTCCCACAACATTCCAATGTTATGGAATGAGCAAAAGTCCTATTCCCACCCCGAGTATCTGGACTTACTTGTATGTCCAGGCACCCCCAGCTACTATCTTCATGCAGGACCCACAGCTCCAAATACCTACAGCCTTTCTCTTCATCTTAGTCTGGGAAGAAAAAGCAGAACATTTTTTAATTCTTTGGAACAAAACACAAGCAATATTTCCCTGATGTACAGCCTTCACAATGACTGAATTCACCAGGCAAGTTGACAGTGGACTTCAGTAACCCACAGGACAGTTTAATAGCCTCCATCCATGTCTCAACTGACAAAATGGATATTTCAAGAAATGCATGTAGACACTGGCTGAAGACTTTAAAAAATTACAGTAAAATTACAAGCAGGACAAGAACCCAACCCAGTTGCTGTGTACTTGCTTTCAGGACCGCCATATTTACTGCTTGTGTCACCCGGAGGCCAACGCACATGCGCGCACACACACACACACAAATCTGTTAAGTGGACTCTCACCTTCCCACAGAAAGAGCAGGTGTACTTGGCATGCTGGCTGATCTCAATCTTCTTCACCATCTTCCTTAGGGAGGCGCCATAGCGGGTGCCGTACTTCCCCACAATACCAACCTTCTTGGTGCGCTTGGCCTAGGGAAACAACATCATCCATGTTAAAACATGCAGAAAGTGAACGAAGAATAAGAAAATGTCACAGAATAAAAAAAAAAAACCAAAAAAAAAAAAAACAGTACTTTCCAAACCCTACATCTAATATCGCAGATTTTTCCTTACTAATAGGAAGTACTGAGGTTCAGACACGAAATACAGTATTTGACTTCAGTTGAACAGTCCGATTATCAGTAGACCGTCTTGATATGTATACTTATTCCATTTCTGCCTCTGGGTGACACGCTTAATATCTAAAAGAGCAGATCTGAAGGAAGTTGATTGCAAAGCTGTTTCAACATTGGCTCTATGATGAACTGATGTGTAAGACCTCCAGTGGCCCTGCTCTCCTCAGGACTGAATTTGTGGAGATAAGAGAGACCTCATTCCCAAACCACCCCTTCTCTCTGTAGTTATGGCACTGTATCAGTGACATTATGAGCTTCCAGGCACATCTTTCTGTTACAATGATATCCGTTCTGAAACCCAGGCTTCGCAGGACGTCCCAATGACACATCCTGGTATAGAAAACGTTTCAAGATGTCAATTGTGAATAAAAGTTTTAAAAAGATGAGCTTTCACTCAAGCTTCTCTACATCAGAACTACATAACTGCCATCCGTTTCCACTGCAATGAAATCTAACATCGAATCTATACGGCAAAGTCCCACTGTGCAGCATACATCTTAGTGATAAAAGCAATACAGGATGGCAAACTGAACAAAGTATTAAAACATCATCGTCCACTCAAGTTGAGTCAGAACTACACCACTGCCATTCTCACTGCCACAGTACTCCACACCACAGTTTGTGGAATCTTGATTGCTCCAGCAGTGCTTGTTCCACCAGGCAGCATCAGCTTGCTGTTCATTTAATTGCTGCTGCAGAGCATGGACATCACAGTTCACTTGGTGTCTATAGTCCAGGACCATCTAAGTACAGTAGATGACTTCAGTAGAATGGCACTGTGGCAAGGTTTCCTGTTTAAGCGATTCTCCTTCATTCTCTGAAAATAGCTCAGTGAAAGGGAAACCTCTCAATGACAGAATGTTGATTTTGCACGACTCTTAAGAGGAGGCTAAATTCACTCCAGCAGGCAAAATACTGTTACACTCAGCAATGTACAACTGACGTAACATTTTCTGTATTTCAGCAATCACTGTTTCTTTTCTTCCTCCCACACCTGGTCAATCTTCCATAGTGTAAATCAGACATCCTAGCTTACAGAAATCATCAGCACCCATGCTGTCTTCAGTTGATTAGCTTGAGACGTGGGTGCCACAGCAAAAGTATTAAGTCTCAAACTTCTCTTCCATCAGTGAAGCCAAGGTGCTCTCTTGGGAATTCTTAGTGAATCTTTTGGTGTTGTTTTGCTGGTCTGAATGATAGCAGAAAACTGGTGCAGATGGATGAGGTCTGCCCAAAGGTTTAATTGGTGTTGAATGCGATGTTTCATCTTCCTCGCCATCAGATCTACAAGACAGCAACACAGTCCTTAAGCTATGTGACCTCTGTGTACACTTAAGTACACTTACTCCAATCAACCAATACATTTTTATTTATACAGTACATTTCCCACAGCAGGTGCAACTTAATGTGCTTTACATAAAAAACCCAAGACAGAGGGGGAGGTATGGCATAGGAAAAAAATACATAAAAAATGTAAAACTAAAATCTAATGATTTGATGTAGTTACCAGCAATATTTAGCACATTGAGCCTTGAAATGCCATCTTTCAGAAGTTTGAAAATTTATAGATTAAATAATTTTTGTTTTGAAAAGCTTACCTTATACCTCTGGCACAATCCAGTCCTGAAGCTGGTTTAACTTCTGGATCGGGGCTTCAGTCTTCTGTGACCTCACAGCTGATACTAGATATGTGCAACACCATCCTCCATTCCTTCTCCAGTACACTATTAGAGATCATGTTCATCCATGCACATGCCACAGTGGTTCCATCCTTACAGGTTCGTGAACATCTTGAGTGATAATATCAGTATTTCCAATTTCCAATAAATGTACTCTTCTAAGTCCATAGGGCATTTTATTAGAAGCAGTAAGGGTACAACCTGAATTCAAATGCATCCACTGAATTTCCAATCACTCCTCAAATGCACAACAGTTATACACATTGCAGAATTTATCACACTGTAACATAAGGCACCCTTCACCCAAGGCAATTATCGAAGATATACTGGACTACCAGTGTAGATGGGAACACCCAAATGTTTAATCGTCCCGTTAAAGAACAAACTTAACAAACCAGAGATATCTGATGCCAGAAATGAAACCTAGCATAGGGTGATTGTTTTGCGAAGTCAATCGATGACAATCCACCTAGGGAAGTTCAACGTAGCGATAGCAGATACGCCCAATTAGGATGATTATTTGAAACTTGCGAGCTATCTGAAGCATGAATGGCCAAAAAGGCATATTCAATTTCGTAACATTATATATACAACAACCAGATACTTAAAAGTCGTTATCAGGTAGCTAAATGCCAACTTAGACGGCTACTTAGCGAACTATTAACTTGGCTCCAAATGATAGCTAACTGTGGGTTCGCATTTCAATAAGGCCTTTTAAGTGACAAATCAGAGACAACCCTTGAATTGCTTAGAAAGGCGACAATAAATGCGAAGCGGTTTTTGTATTGTTTCTACTGACTGAATACAAGCTGATCGCAAAATGAGCAAGCCTATGGCGGCCATTGGCTAGCATTCACTAGCAGGCTATGATGACATAAAGGGGGAATCGTCTAATTTCTTCAATTAATAACAAAAATTGACATGCCAAATGATCAACGGCACTATGAAAAATATACAGTGTCTTTCAATTGATAAACATATCATCATCGGTCACGATGAGCTTGGATTAACAGACACTTCCACTGGCCTAAATCACACTCACCATTACTACAGAGGAGGAAAAAGGCCGAAAGAGAGTGTCTGTTGTGCGCAGCCGCGTTTTAGGCGTGAGGGGCGTTTGGCATTGTGGGATATCGGAGGACGAACTTGTTCTCGAGAAACGAATGTGTGGGACACCCGTGCCTACAGGTCTTTACTGCCACCGTCTGCAGTGAAGGCAATCTTGCAATTCATATTTTATAATCGATAATAACAAAATCACAAAACAACCAATTTTTCACCTCAGAGAAAGTAAGGAAACTAACAAGTCAGGAAGTAGATTTTCACTTGTCGCGAGTCATTCTTTTCAATTTGACTCATTCAAAATATTCGAATTTTACAAAGCTATCTCCCTAACGTCCATTGTAAAAGTGCGTTAAGTTTGGAGGGCAGGTATGGTAATGGGAGTTCGTTGAAAACAAAAAAGTTAGCCAGCAAAGCGTTTCCGCCGGAGCTACACGTTTACATTGTAATTACATTACAGTATTGTAGTTTTCTGTACTGTATACATTCTGAACGTTCGTTAGCAGTTATCGTTACAGCTTTGAAGTCAATGTAAATTGTCTAAGATTATCAGACTATCCAGCGTCATCATACTGAACAAACTATTAGCATGCTGTGAATTATTTAGAGCTGTAATAAAACTGTCTAATTTACCGCTCACCCCCTCTTCCAACTGATTTATGGATTTTCTTTGACAATTACATGTTGTTTGTCAGCAGCTAATTCAAAATGGACGAACACAATGTAAATTCTGTGGGGAATATGGATAGCCTTGTTTTTCAATTGGGTGAGTCAGTTCAACGTTTTATATAAAACGAACTTTATTTGAAATGGGGTTGGTGCATTAACTTGTATGAATGTGCCTAATTAATTTCAGTTTTGGAGACAAGGGAATTAACTGTACACAAGGACGAGATAGAAAGGCAGATAGAAAGTAAGTGAATCATATTGTGTGTTGGTGTCCTTTATTTTCACCATTTTTCTAAAAAAAAAAAAAAAAAAAAACCTCTATCCGCCTGTCTCTGTTCCAATGTCTAGTTCACAAGTCAGACGTAGCTAAGAAGAAGAGTCTTATTGAAGAGACCAAGAGAAGTATTGAGAAACTTAAGGAAATCGTAACTCAGAAAGAAAACCTTGTGAGTTATTATAAAGATAATGCTAAGAGGTAAATATAAAATTAACAAAATCAGAACAAAATTTTGCTTGATTTAGATATTGGAATGGAAATCTGTTACTCATCCCATTTTCATCTTCAGCCTGAAGGTAACAAACAACCTGCTGAGTCAGTATGAAAAAACTCTGCAGGTTGAATTAGAGAGAAAGGAGGAAATCTCTGATCAAGACATGTAAGTAGATCATTTTTGCCTGTCAAAGTCAGTGAACGGACCTCCATAATTAAATGAGCCCTGAATCTAACTGCAGTTTCATTAAAAACTTTTATGACCTCCTTTTGTCCACTCAAGGAAGATGTACCAGGAAAGAATCGAAAACTACAGAAAGGTATATGAGCACCACAAAGCTCGATACTGTGAGATTCCTCTAGTAAAAAAGCTTATCGACACACAGACAGAGAAAGAAAGGATTGAACAGAGAATCTTGGCTTGTGATGAACAGATATTGATGAAGGAAAGAGAACTGGAAACTCTTCAAGGTAACAGTTGTGCCATTAGTTTACTGTAGTACATCACTCAGTTTGGCAGGCAATGGTTATATTGGTACATGTGAGACTTTCTTTGGATTTCTTTATTGTAGGAAAAATTCCTCCTCAACCCATCACAGAGAATGCATCAGAGAGGTATCCTTTGCAAGTGCACATGAAGGTGTAACACACCAGTTACCTGTTAACTAGTCCACAGAGAACTATGTTAGAAATTATTCAGTTCATTTATCTTTGGTGGCAGTGTAATGTAATGGCTAGTCAGTTGGGTTTTTCAATGTAGGTTCAATTCCCAGTTGTTTAAAAACATATGCAACTGTATAAATGGATAGCATATACGAACATATGCAGTGTAAATATCTAGAAACTGTAATTCAATGAAAGAATGTATTTAGTTGTATTTTTATTTTTAATTTCCCTCACAAACAATGGAGACCTGGGCAAGTACTGTGTTTGCACTACACACGATGTGCTTCCTTGACTTACCACTCTGTGTGGCTCAGTGCCAGTGTGCACCAGAACACAGCAGAGCCCCAGGGCCAGAAGGACCCACAGGCTGAGGAGAGTGAGAGTGCTCAGATAGAGACAGGCATCTCCTCGCTGCTACTTGACCCCCAGGTACTGTCAGTGTAATATAACAGTTAGGGAACATGGGTCATATCTCTGAGGTTGCAGGTTTCATTCCCAAGCATAGCACCACTACTGTGCTCTTGAGCAAATATTTTAAGAATTCAGTGACTGATTACCAGTTTATCTTTATTCATAATAAGAATACATAATCTGGACTCTTTTTAGAATCCATGTGTGACTTCTGAGGGACAGAATAATGCTGACACTGAGGGAGAGGAGTCAATGAATGTGAAAGTGAACCAGGAGAGGGACTTTTTCAGAGAGGAGCAAGCCTCCCCTCCATTTCCAGCAGACATTGACCACAACATTGCATGGATTAATCAAGAGGCTGGTGGTATGGCAGATTATGTGATTTCAGAGACCAGTTTCACACAGTGAAACAATGTGATCATAACACATAAAGACAATCTGTATTTCTACATTACTTTTCCAGCTGTACCTCACAACGTGCTTTGCAAAACAAAACAAAAAATTATAAAAACACAGGGGCAATATAACGACAATAATGGCAAAACAGATTAGAGAGACAAGGTTTCAACTCATGACAAGGTATTGTTATCGAAAGAGCATAAAAAATCAAATACAAATAGCAGTTCAACAGCACAAAATAGACTTATAAAAGTACAAACTGTAGAAGCAATTTATAAAAGCACTTTTTAATCATCACCTTAATAACATCATTATACCTTACTAAATTTTAATGACACCCAGATTGACTAGGACAGTGATATATGCAGTGATGATAATGGGTAAATTCACTCATCTGTCAGACCAGCTGCAGGTGCTCAGCCAGGAACAGACAAAAGGAGTAGAAGCAAAGGTAAGCAATCTGTCATTTTGGGCCTTGTTTCTTATAATGGTAGCCCTACACAAGCATGCTTTGTTGCATGACAGTCATACAGCAGCAGGGCACCGGAAACCTTGCTTCAGTATGAAGGTGGGGGATAGTAAATTAAGTGATTAATGTGTAAAGCTATAGTACAGTCTGGCTCTCAGAGGGGGCTATCCTCCCTATCCAGGAGGAGAGCCCTGAGGTCTTGGGTGCAGTGAGGCCAGAGCAGAGGGAGGTAGATGAGGCTATGAAGGAGCCACATACCCCTGATGAGCAAGAGGGCAAGGAGGCAAGGGCCTATCCACATACCCCTCCTGCCAGAATGAAGGCTGTGCCAAGCACTCCAATCTTCACTCTGAAGTAAGACAAAATGCATCAACCCACACAGAAAGCACACCCATCCTCATTGTATTCCTTACACAAACTCCCTCCACCGAAAATTTCTATTTTATTACAATACATTTGTGCCAGCCAAACCTAAATCCTGAGATGCAAGGTTTAACAATCGCTATTACACTAAATACAAGATAACATTTCCTGAAGACACAGACATTTTATGCAAAAAAACAGGATTGAGGAAAGACATAAAAAAACACTGCATTGCAAATGTTCATACCTCATATAGCAGAAAGTTTATCAAGGTCTTGATCTCACATTAGATTTTAGGAAACAGCTCAAAGCTTTGACAGTGGTGCTTCCAGCATCACAACCACCCCTCTGTATCTTAGCAATACAGTAGCTTTCCCTCTGCATTCCCTTCTGAGACAATAGCATCTCAGCCCTTAATATTACATTTGTCCTCTAATAATTACTTCAGATGCACAGTGCTCATGTGTATACCACAACAGCTCTTTCTATCACTTCAACAGTAGTCCTGGCCAGTCCCCAGGCCACTACAAGCCTTCAGATTGCAAGTCCCCAGCTTTCATGTTTTCTATCAACACCACTCCAGAAACGCCAGGGTTCTCTGCATTTGATTGTGCCTTTGACACAGGATCTCCCCAGGAGGAGGTGAGGAACTGTCAGTCATAGGAGAAGATTCCTTAAGGTCTTCCTCAGGGCATACCCAACAAGGAGTCCATGCTATCTCCTGTTCATAATCAGTTCTGATTATCCCAATTATTTATTATTACATTTTTGCTAAAGTCATAAGCTACAGCTGCAGATGGCATATGCATACTTGAGAATGTTGTCCAACATAGGAGTGACCAGAACTGCTGTACATGGCAGGTTTGAAACTCCAACCTGTATACCTACTATCATTTTATGGAACAAAATCCTGCACAAATGCCAGCCCTTAGGGCTAGTTTTTCAGTTGATGCTTTTAGGAATTCATGACAGCACCAAACTGCAAGTAACATTGTTCTTTTGTTTATAGGACATGCCGTTCTCTTTCACAAGTTCCTACTTTGGCAACAAGGTAATTAGTGTCTTTGCATCTCAATAGTCAAAGAATTTTTTTAACTTGAATTTCACTCCTCTTAAAATTTCTTTGTCTTTACAGAAATCATCTGAATCCAAATCATCAGCAGGTGAAATCTTTTTCCTTGAATATCCATCTCATATTGGGTCTCATAATTTTGTGGTGAAACTCCAAATTCGATTAATTAAGTGTATTACAGCACTGATTATTTTTTCAGGCTTTCTGATAGACCAGATGGAGAGTAAAGCAGAGGAGGAGTTTGAGTTGTTTTTTTCCTCCAAGAGCCCTACCAAAACCTCAACTGGTCAAGAGCAAGGAGGAGCAAACGACGACTTCTCTTTCTTCAACTTTGGAAAGGTTTAGTTGGTGTGAAGTTGCAGTTAAAATCATTTCAAGCTGCCCACTTAGCATACATATAAAATTACAAAAGTAACATTAATATTACAGGGTAGGTAAATTGTTCAAAATGTTTGGATTGCACTAATGTTTATAGCTTTCAACTTGGTCATTTACACCATTATTTGGCTTGAATTCATAAGCTTTGAACTGTAATATTGAAAATGTATGGTCCTGTTAGAGCTACAATATGTTTGGAAGTTATCATTTAGAATAGGAAATGAAAGCTGCTCAAAAGGAAAATAAAAACTTAAAAATTGGAAGGGGCAGCCTTTGCTAATTTTTAGAAGGCATAAGTGGTACTTACAAAGAACTCGGAAACCAACCCAAAACATAGTGACTTCATTGCAGTCTCAGTATTCTTCAGGAAATGCTTAAGTCACATTATTTTAATTGAAAATGTGAAAATATGTCCCTGTATACTTGTTTTGAAATTTTGAGACTTCACACTTGTAGATGTTATACTGTATGTTACTACATGTTACAGATAAAAAAGGAAATAAAACATGTAAGTTGGAATAAATGTTTTTATTTTTTTAAGTTGTCACAACCTAATACTGTAGACTTAAGTATGGTACACTGGCTGATGCAGGTCATCAGCAGGCTTTAATAAACACAATGAGTGTAGGACATACCTCAAAGAAAATCAAACATAAAAGTTCATAAAATAGTACTGATTTAAAGTATTGAATATTAATATGCATTAATATATTACACATGCGTCATGGACAACACAATACAGAGGAAAAACCTGAATGCTCATCTTTGGAAAGATGCTCTGCTGCAATATGTTCACTTTAAGTATAAAGTTGAATTAGGCACTATACATGTACCACACTGAAATTCCTATGCCTTTAAGTCCTTGCTCAGTGCAATTGCCATGGTCACAAGTCACCAATTATGCTGCTATTTTTCCTCAGATATTGAATCAATCTTTAGTTAATTTATGAACAATCATGACTTTTATGTACTTTGTTTTTACAGTGTATAATATTGATATGTGCATCATTGATCAGATGTTTATAGGGACAGTTTGATTTATGAGTTCAAAATATTTTAATGCTAAGTAATGGCAGACGTCTCACAATGTGAAGATTCTGTCGGAAATAAATCACACAAAAGCAGAGCCCAGTATTACCACAAAACAATTTTTCCTGTAAAAAGAGTAGCAACAGGGCATCCCATGTAAGTATTGTGGGGAATATGTTGTATACATAGCTATCATTTTTTTGGTAACTGAGGTAGTGCACACAATATCATAAAGAGGGCATTGAGGCACTTCTCAGGTTAATTTCTGGTGTTCAATGCTGAAACAGTTTTTTTTTTTGATGGTGAGCCCCTCCATGAGAGATGAGTAAATCTGAATGGCTGCTTCCTGCAGTCCAGGCAAACAATTCCCTGTACAGAGCTTTAAAAAAAACACTCAACACAGGTAAGTCAAAAAAACATTGCAACTACTAGTTTCCTCGCTAAATACAGTACAAAAGATTTTAGATGCTAAAACAAACATGGAAAATAAGAGCATAGTGTTGCCATTTTGTGAAAAAAAAATGTTCAGTCCTGTTTTTCTCTTCTTTCAGGTATTTGATTTTTGTTGGCCACAGTGGCCCCATTTCATGTAAAATAGCTGCTTTGTCCTTTTAATGCCCTTTACAAATATTACTGTCATTAAGTCTAGCTTTCAATGCAACTCAATTTGAAGAAAACAAGCTCATGGAACTTTAAAAGGGATTCTTAAGAAAAAGTCCATGAGGTAGAGGAAAATATTTTCTCCTTTTATTCCTGACACTAAAAATACTTCTCCTTTCAGCTTTAAGCTAAAGAATTGGTATAGGCTTTATTTATAGGCTATCAATTATTCAAATTTCCAGTGCAGTAACACAATATTCAGTAGCCAGAGACTAATTAAGGTGCTGATCAATTTTAAAAGGCCATAGATGGCTGGACAAAGTAACACAAGGGTAAAATTAAACTTTACATCTTAATTAAAAAATTTACGTGGGCACATCACTCCAGAAAAATCACCTTCCTGGTATTATCATTAACGGTGTATAATAGAATTATTCACCACCATTTGAATAAAGTCAAGCAAGTAAAATTCATGTCAATTCATCAGTTTAAACTATAAGCTTCAAAATGTCCCTGCTCCAGCATAATGGAGTTGTTCCAAAAAGGCTGGTGGAACATCAGTTTTCAGTGTTATTATTCTGGATACTGAAAATGCAGTGTAGGAAATCAGTATTCATTGACAATATTAATTTTCCTGACCTGTGATTTTAGCAATGGGGAACTCTTTTCAGTAGCCTTGTAATCTTTGTAATAAAGATACATTCATAGTTTTTTATATAGGCTATATTTCCATTTCATGATTCATTTGCCAGGGAAAGGAAAATGGTGTGAATTTTTGGCATCACAGGGACCTTTCTGACAATGATACTGTAATTCTGCATCGTGGTAGTATACAGAGGAGTAAAACCAAAGCTCCCCCTAGTGGAGACAGCTGCAGGAGGCGAGGCAAGGTGGGCGTGGAGTGGCTGTGCCAGGCTTGGGTTGAATCCTCAGAACCCTGTGTCTATGCTGAGGGTCCGCCGGTTCACGTGTTCCACCTCTCCAGTGACGTACTCATTGAAACTGAGCTGGTATTTGGCCAGCATCTTTAGCATCAGGCGCAGGTGCAACCACCATTGCTCAGTGGGCATACGGTGCCTACAAGCACAGATGGCAGGCACGCATATTTTACTGCACAAACTTTCCAAATAATGTTTCCATAGTCTACTGGAACAAATATAGTGGTATGTTTACAACAAAATCAATAGGACACCACTACAAAGAAAATATATAGCATAGTGCATGATAAACATAATATTTTCAAGTGAGCTTTTAATGACAGCAACAAATTAGATATTGGTGATGCTTGGAAAACAGTCAACTGAAAGCAGGCCTTCTAACAGCACTGAAACCAGCTTGGAGAAGTCCTGGTAAGAGGGAGATAAGCTGAGCTGGTCTTTAAAAGAACAAATCACTGAGGTAATACTCACTTGAAATCTGTCATCTCCTTGAGTTCCGACACAGGACTAAACTGCAGCACTTTCCTGACCATGCCAATTACACAAGCTGTGTCTGGGCTATTGGCAAACACGTGTCCTGGTTTGGTAAAAGAACAATGTCAACACTCAATTTCGTTATTTCGCCCTGCTGTGCCATTTCTACAGCTTGCTACTTCCTCCTACCGTTTCTGTAGCTCTCTGACAACTTCTCAGTGATCCACTGCACAGCCTTCACGCCCAGTTTTGTGCCAAAATTCCTGTCAAAGGGTGTGGGGGATCCTCCCTAAAGGAGTACCCATATTCAGTGAGTTAGTGGGATACCATTTGTTGGCCTATTGCTGCCAGTTTATGCAAAAAACAAGAACTTGCTTCCTCAATCTAGTGAAGTGTTGGGCAAATTCTGGCCCACACAGCGAGTGTGTATACTGGTTTCTGTTTGCACATATTACTCCAGCTGAATTTCCTAATAATTTTATATAATTGCTCTGCTTCACTTGTAGATTAAACCACAGTGACATGTTTCATATGGGGACTAAAGAACTGCCTTCAGCTATCGTTCATGAGCTTACCAAAAATATGTCTAAAATGCCAGTCATGAAAATGATTAGACTGCTTAAATAAGAGTAGAATTTGGCATGAAATCCAGAAGAAGCAGACAGGACTCCCCCCAAGCCAGCCCTTCATCTAGTGTGGTACAACATACACAAGTGATAAGGTGCTCTCTAATGCCCCCTACCTGCTGCAGGTGTCCAAGCACATTGACTCTGCAGTCGAAGATGCCCTTGCCCTCAGCAGAGTACAGACTGTGGATGAAGTCGGTGGTGTACTGCTCATGGCATTTCTCATTCCTGCAGAGAGAGCCACCGCAGAGCTGCACTGTCATACAACATCATTCCCTCCATCTCTGTCACGTTTCATAATGTGACACAGTGAGGGTGAATAGAGGAAAATATATACTGCTCTTTTAAATGGAGCCAGTTAAAAGTAGCTGGCTACTACCTGGAAAGTCACATGACTTGCAAGTAGGACATAACACATATTTCTCATAATTTTGGGTTTATGGCATATAACTGCCATGTTCCTCTGAAGCACCAGCTCCAAGTCCCAATGAAATCATTATTGTCCTTGCAGCAACTGGAAGAGACTTTCCCCTTCACAGGGGCCAAGCAGTTATTCACTTACCTTAGTACTAGACCTCTCTGAATATCCTTCTTCATCTTCTCTGTCAAATGTTCCACATTTCTCTGTGAATGGTTATATTTATGACCAAAATTAAAACCAAACATTAAAAGAAAATATGCACATATGGAAATGCAAATCATCATTATTGTTATTAATGATATGCCAGGCCTTACAGAAAGGCAGTCGATTTGCCTGCTTTACCTTAAGGTCGTGGATGTTGAATGGCTCCTCAAATATGTACGCAGCATCGGCACCAACAGCGATGCCCGTATTGGTTGCCAGGTAACCACAGTACCCACCCATGGTCTCGACCACGAACACCCGCCTCTTGGTCCCTGTGGCAGACTGCTTGATCTTGTCACAGCTCTGTGGAAGACAGTGCAATGGAACGTCTGCTCAGCAACCATTCTAGCATATTCTATCTATTATTTAGATCCCAATAAGTACCACCTGCGTATAGAGCTGCCCAGTAGGCAAATGTAAAACCTGCCTACTTTTCTTACAGGTCTTGAGTAAAATAACAAGAGTACAGGCCATCCAGACACCCACGGTCACCCTATGGCAGTGGTAGACTGGGAAAGTTGTGCCTGCTTCTGGCTATCATGCCAACTTCTGTTTTTGATTATGTAATCAGCCTTGAAAGATCTGATATTTCAGCTGAATTTCTTCAGAAGCTCATAAACTGGTCTTGTGTCTCATGAAGCAACTTTTTACTGTGCTTTAATGTATGGGGAGGGTCCTCATTTTGTTGCTGTACAGAGACATGCAAGAAATAAACACACACCAACAGTGTTTGATAAAACAAAGGGTGTCTATTTGCTTCTTGCATGTCTCTGTACTGACATAACTACCCTTCTGTATGTTGCTATATTCATCAGCTGGTCACACTGTCAACTGCTTCTTGAAAACCCCCTCCATCATTTTTACAAGTGGCGTATCCCTGATGTTTCAGTGGTCATTTTGAACCCATGCAGAGCTACAGGTCGGTGGTGGAGCTGACCTCCATCGCGGCGTTGACGGCGGTATCCGCGCCCAGGCTGAAGGCCGTGCCGGGGACGTTGTTGCTGATGGTGGCTGGGATGACGCACATTGGAATGCAGAGCTCAGGGTAGCGTCCGCGGGCCTCGGTCAGCTGCAGCACACCCGCATATGCCTTCGAGGGGAGGCACAGTGACACGACAAAAGTCAAGGCGATTGATAATGTATGACCTTATTGATACAGAATCTCAGAGTAGGAGTGCTGAACGAGGATGAAGTTTCCCCTGTCCACACCGTAAGCACACCACACTGACTAGAATTTGTAAAGCACCCCTTTTAAAGATGGTGTCAGAGCCCACCACTGGTGTCAGAGTATTGATCTAGTGTATAGGTTTCCCCTGTCCACAGAATATCCTTACACATTATTTACCAAAATGTGAACCTAACTCTGAGATGCTTTATGAAAAGTAACCCTAGACTGCAAACCCAAACATGATTCCCGAAATTGTATTGGTCCAAAAACAGCTTGTTTTCAAAGATGTTCAGCTAAACGGGAAGAGAACATGCTTTGGGAAAACATACTCAATCATATGCTGTTACCTCAAATCCTCCTATGACCAGCAGGGACTGGATGTCATACTTGCTCATGCTTGCTATTATCTCCTCCATGCAGGTCTCAGGGAGAGTTCTGGGAGAAACACCCACAGAGTAGAAACCATTACTTTCTACAATACATTTTCTTCAATAAACTTTCTATTACACACCTCCTGTCCACTTTTAACAGATGAAGAATGCACACACACATACACTACCCCCTTCTATCCACATACAAGTATACACACTCCCCTTCTCTCTTTTGCACACACAGATACACACACATGCATCCATACAGAGGTTAAAAAGCCAGGCTTCAGAAAGCAGAAGCACTACCATGTGTTTGTTCCATCCATGAACAAATTAGTTCCCCTAAATGGCTGAAGAGTTGAGCTAATTAGAATCAGATGGTTTAGTGCATGGTGGAAAAAAATACATAGTAGTACTCTCTGAAGCAAGGCTTTTCCACCTCTACACACATACACATACATACATGGGTATTAGAACAGCCAGACTGCAGACACACACACATACACAGACAGACAGGCATAAACACATGCATGCATGCACAGGTATATACACAGACAGACACACATACACACACAGCCTCTAACCGTTTTGTCCCCAGCAGGGAGCCACCCTGTCCAGTCCATCCCCTCACGTCATTCCAGTTAATTTCTGTCACCTATGAAGAGGGTAGAGATTCAATGTAAAGCCCAGATCTTCCATCATGAATATCATCAAGATACAGTACAGACACGGTGATTACCCAGCTACCTTATATCAAAATTCCATGGTAACTGACCCTTGTTTATGAACAAAGCACCACATTTCACATTAAGCTTGATTTATTTTGCAATTAGAATACCCTATTATTATCCCAGATTTTGTTGTTTTTGTTTTTTTTTTGTTTGCTTAAGCAAGCAAACGGGATTTGTGATGATTTAGAGAGCACTGTTTATTGACTATTATTATCCACTGAAATGTGCCAGCTTGGGTTATACATGGATGACTAAATATAAAGCCATTTATCATCAAAACTGTTTATTAGGCAGGCGGAACAACAAAACATGACCCATGATTTATGAGAGGTTAATAAACAGTGATTCGAATGCAGAGAATGTCATCATTTTGATTAACAGTGTAGCAATTCATTAAAACAATTTGGCAGCCAAACTGAACTGCAAATCACATTATGTCATTCATCAACTATAACGTAGGAAAACTTTATTAATTGCAGAATGTCTGTCGCCATAATGGTCTGAAGTTTCTTGGCTTTGATCATAGCCTGGAGTTCTACTTTCCTGAGTAGAAAGCCATAACTGCTTGTTATAATGGACATACTGGAAAATAGCAATCATGCGCAATGATTTACTGCAGACTCATTAGTCATCAATAGATCATGGAAGCACACAGTTGCTGGCATTATATAATTTTTTTGCTCAGTCAGAACTGTTACCTGCACCACACTCACACAACTGAATCAGTGGAACTTCTGCTGTCTATAGCACAACAAGCTGTCAATCACTGTCTCAATTCACCAGTCAAAAGACACTACCCTTCACAGAAATAGCACAAGATAGTTCAACCCAGTTTGGGGTTCATGAAGCCTCAGTCTCACATTACTAGAAACCATCCCTCTCCTTAGGGAGCCCCTAAAAGCCATCTTTGTCAGTGACTGTCTCTGTGAACCAATCAAACATTGCTCTCCACAGAAATAACACGATAGCTCCACCCATTCTGGAATACATGAAGCCTCAGTCTTGCACTTCAGGACTCACTCTCTTCTTGGCAAGCCCCTCGAAGCCGTCATTCACAGCGTAGACCTTGTGACCATGAGCAAACGCCACCCTCACTGCTGACCTCATCGCTGCGTTCATCCCTGCAGCGGGGGCACCTACATTCAGGATCGCCATGGAGAAGTTACTCTGCCGGGGTCAGAAGACAGACAGACAGAATTATGAGACTCACAGAATTTACACTGCAACGTTTCTTATGTACATAGAGAAAGTGCACTGGTTTGGAAATGAAAAACTGGACCAGAACAAAAACGGGAGTGCATTACCTTGGCTTGGGCAGGCTTCTGATACGCCAGTAGTTTGTAAGTGTTCCAGTTATTCTCAAAGCTCCTGCAATGAAGACATCATTGGCTGCTGTTAAGAGGGTACAAGATGCAAAATATACATCCACACACGCACACACACACAAGCATGCACACACGTGCACACCCACAGTTTACATCACGCCACTCACCTCCCACGCAGCTGGATGGCCTCCTCAAACCTCTTCTCATTCATGGCCTTCTGCACCTCTTTAGTCTGCAGACACAGAGAGACTTTAACAGGCCTATGCCAGAGCTTACACAATCACATTTTCAACACAGGTGCCCTTTTATACATAATTCATTTCATAAGTTAAGGACATTTATTAGCATGTTCAGAATGTTTCATGTGTATGTATTTGCCCTGCAAGTTCTCCTGGATGCACACAAGTAATGGCATAATCTCTCTTTGTTGTGTTAAAAGTGGGACTGGCTTACCATATTTACACATTCCATGAGTGGCAGACGGACGGCCTGGTTTCCTGATAGGCCAATGACGCAGGCCGGGGTCTCGGGCGTGGCCTCCAGCAGGGCCATCACAGCCTCCACACCCAGCCTGCTGCTCTGTGGAGCAAAACATACGCAAGAGCCTCAACAAATTAGTACTGCTCTGAAGACAGCAATGATTAATTTCCATGGAGTCACAAAACATACCTCCACACTACTACTATATACCATCAAATCTACTGGTTAGGGAGGGCACAGATAGAAATTCAGCTGTTGACATTATACAGACTCAGATTCAGGCCTGCCAGTGCATGCAAATGCAGGACGTGAGCACCAGCTTGGACAGATCCTCCATACCTGACTGACACGTTCATGCAAAAGCAGAATGTGCATTGCATTTCCACAGGCTGCTGATACAACGAAAAGACCTCATCCTTGCATACATCTGGCAAACGCACACTGCCTGTTACCCACCCAGCCCAGTGCTAAGATCGCCGGCACTGAACTGGTCCATAGTACAGCCTCCATTATCTTTCATTAAATGGCAAGCGCTATGACAAAGCAGAGGCAAGAGACTGTGCAAGAGACTGCTTCAATCAAGTGACAGCTGTCCGATTGGCTAAATCTCCCAGTTTGACGAGCGGGACTCACCAGCACCCTGTCGAAGGCAGAAGGCGTGCCACCCCTCTGAACGTGGCCAAGTACGGTCACCGCGTGTCATACCCCAGCCTCTCAACTATCAACTGAAGCAAGACAGAGGGAGAGATGGATCAGGCACATTAGAATAGAGTAGAATAAATATGTATCTTTCCTAGGGGTAACCAGCCTACAAAGCCACCAGATTTGTGTGAAACACTCACGTCCTTCACATAGTTGGAGCTGATGGGATTTCCCTTTCTATCCATGGCTCCTTCTGCGATGATCACTATGTTGAGCCTGGATCCCCCATCAGTGCGGCTCTGTTCAAAAACGGCAAGTAGGTGTTAGTCTACTGGATACTCTTCCATGGGATACTGTCCGGTTTCCTCCATTCTGTTCTTGTTTTGTGGAACCTGTATGTAGTGGATCATGAGACTGATTCCTTATAGCAATGGGACAATGAGGTTTCAAAATGGGAGGGGATGTAATAAGGTGTCTGACTTGATTGAATCCATCAGAAGATGGTGTTTGCCACAGAAGTAACATCGACTGGTTCAAATCAGTGTGACAGCTCTGCCCATTTTTGGTTTCATGACACCTCACTCTCTCATTACTGACTGCTTTCACTTAACAGTTATTTTTGTGTATATATGTGTGAGTGCATATGCATGCCAATGACTTATTTTTTCCATTCAACTGCAAGAGCTGCTGAGAGTTCTTCTCCCCTGCCCCGATCCTCACCTCTCCCAGTCGGGCACAGAACTGCTCCTCCCAGCCCTCCTCTGGTGGGGCCTCTGGGATAAACAGCCAGTCTGCCCCTGATGCCAGAGCCGAGACCAAGGCCAAGTACCTGAACACACAACACAGAGCGCTGAAGATCCCATTGCACTTTTTAAATGTTGGGTTACAACCCTAGTGTCCTAAATAAATAAATCTTTAAACATATAAACACAGAAATTAACATCTCCCATTCCCAGCATATATAATCAATCAGCAAATGGAAATAGCATTCCTTGAGTAAATGCCAGCAAATTCATACTGCCACTTTCCCATGGCTAAACAAAAAGCATTCCTGGAAAAAAACAGCAGCAAATTTAAAACATCACTCACCCACAGTGTCGACCCATGACCTCCAGAACAAATGCACGCTGGTGGCTGTGAGGCACAAAGATGACACACAGAGTTTCACATGAGCAACAGAGACACTATTCTGATCACCATCCTTCATCATCACATGCTATTGACTCCAACTACTCCGGGTGGAAATTTTTCCATGGAGCCAAAGGGCACCTATGACAGCTTCTTGAAATAATAGTTTCCCATGTCATTATTATAGTAGTAGGTAATTCTTACAGTTACTTAACACTGAAATTCACCAGGAACTAATTTGACATTTTTTGAGAAAAAAAAAGACAATCACTTACAAATCAATTCAAAGAAAGATTTAAACAAAGCGAAAACCAAGTAAATCAGCCTCATGAAAATGCCTGGTACCTTGAATCACACCTTGAGAGTTATTTTGTTACAAAACTAATTTAAGTAACTGCATAACATAAGGACATACAATTATATAATGACTACAACAGGGCATTTTGCCAAACTAGGTTCATAATTTGTCTACAGTCGTTGTAGTTAAACTTTGAACACATGAAATCTGGGGATATACATGGGCTGTGGAGGTACATAAACCCTATGTGATTACTCCATGTGGCTATATTACGTCTAACAAGGAATGCAAAGGAAATCACTCTTGGAGCACATCCAATTGCAGAGGGGCAAGTTTGGACAAAGCCTGCTTACACAATCCAGCAGGAAGTGGGTGAGTTGTGTAACCATGACACAGATGTTCAATGTGAGAGTAAATGTCTGCCATTTGCTAGTGCAGACAGCAAAGGAATGCAATCCGTTGGTCTGTGCATTACATAATCCATCTCTCCCAACGTGTAAGGAAAATGTACCACCACAACTGATATCAGAAAAGTAGCTGTTGCGGTTTGTTATTATCATTATTGCAAATATATTCTGATCCAGGCCTCTGACTCATGAAAAGTGCTGGTGATACGATCTGGATATCTCACAGGCAGCACTGGCAACACCAAACTCTGTGTGACTACAACACAACTCTGACATAAGTCTACAGTACACAAACATTTACTAAGCATATTTAAACAAGGCAAATACAACACATACTTAAAACTGGATGATCACTCAAGGAATTCAGGTTAACTACAGCAAGTTTCTCCATTCCATGACAACAGTGCTCCAATAAAATGTCAACACTCACATACAGTATATCCAGCACAATATCAATAAGTAAATTCAATTAAAATATAATGCTATAATGATAACATGATACAAAACAGCCAGTGTGTTTTGTATCATGTTCTGTATCTATCAAAAGTAGTCTCAGAACCCAGATGTCTTTTCATCTGCGAACAGCTCTGATTGTATCAGGGATATACAATGGTCAGATTCTCAGATTCTCACCATCGTGTCACAGATATGATTAGAAAATACTAATTACCCACTGGAGAGTGAACATGTTTATCAGCTATGAACCGCAGTACGTTCACCAGGATCACAGCAGAGAGGTATGAAGCCAGGTTTGCAAGACTGTCCTGAGATTATCCAGGGGCCTCACCTCTGGGCCGTGGTGATGATGGCGTCTATGACCTGCATGATGCGTTGAAGGGCGGAGTCTGCGCCGATGGTCATGTCAGTGCCACAGAAGTCGTTGTCGATGGAGCCCACCAGCCCCACTATGTTCAGGTGATTGTGCTTCTCAGCCACCTCTTCTGTGATCCTCCCTGCCACACGTGGAATGCAGGTTTTAATCAGCAGCTTTAATTTTTACACCATTTCATGATTTTCCCAATTTTTCTTCAAATCTGAAATGCCCAATCATAGTCCCAGGGACTAACACTCCCACCTTTCTTTTTTGCACTGGTATATACTTTAATCAAAACATATTTTTGTGAAATCTGTAATGTAGAGCAGTAGTGGATGTGTGCAGCCTCTCACCCTTGGCGACGAGCTGAGCCAGCAGGTCGCTCCATTCATTGCGGAAGATGTTGGCCCCTGTAAGACTGCCGTCTCCACCACACACGCACAGGTTGGTGATGCCTCGCTTCACCAGGTTGAAGGCGGCTGCTAGCCGCCCATGCTCCGTGGTGAAGTCTTTACAGCGGGCACTGCCAATCACTGTCCCACCCTGGAGGAGAAGAGGCATCTTCATGAAATTTCAGCATGAAATTCTGGATTTCCATTTAACAATGTTTAAATGTGACCTATGCACCCTGTCTACTCTGTCTAACTTTCATTGAGGACAGAATTGGATATAAGTGATTTAGGTATTCTCTGGGCACAGATATACTTGACAAATCAGTCAGTCAGTCAATCAACCAATCAGCAAGAAGCCTACTGAAATAACAATGATGACCAGAAGCCTGATCCATTCTGAAGTTGTTTGGGTCCTGAATTCAACTACACTGCAGACCCTGGTGTTGCAGTTTAACAAAAGATGTTAAGTTTTTCAGCTAACAATGCCTGAAGTCCAGCAACATATTTCCCAAAGAATGTTTGCTACAAGTCTTAATGCACAGACCTCACACTTGCAGTTTGATCTAATGGGCTGTATAATAAAATAATGCCAGGTCACAGTCATGCTGTAGTTTAATCAACAGAAAACAGACAAAGCAGACATCCTAAAGATGAGTCAGTTAGCTGAACTGAGGATAATGGTGCGTGTCAATGCAGGGTTACAACCATAGATAATGAAAAAACTAAGACACACTAAGGCCTGTGTTACAACCAATATGATGCAAACAGGATTACAATGCTGACTGAGTAGAATCATGTGAAAGTAAATTTCAGACCGCAAACACCACCATGATATCTCAACTGTCAACTGTGATTTCAACAGGTACTTTAAGGAAATGGGGCATCAGTGTGGCTTAGTTTTTACTGGGGAACCAGAGAATTAGGAAAAGTCCAATCAGGGTGGAGTCATTGCTTTTGCACCTCTGGTACCCCTGAGCAGTGAAATCCACCCTCATAAATACAATATTTGGCTGCAAAACTCACTATGTATGTGGCTCTGGATAAGGGAGATGCCAAGAACATACATAAAGACATGGTTACAAGCATTGCACATGTAGAACCCCTTTCAGCTGTCTTTATAGTCCTTACAGACTATTGCGGTCAGAGAAGAGGGGAATGCTAAACACAGCCATGGGTACGATCTAGTGGAGTTGCTCTAACAAAACAGACACAACCATAAGCTAGAAACAACCCACAACAAAGATAGCAGTACAACATTTCAGCACAGGTGGATTGCAACAGAGTAAAGAAAAAGGAAAAAATAAACGGGATGCCAGGTGTGTCATATCATCAAACAGAGAAGGAAGCACATTTTGAATATAAAATGGCTTTCCCTTTTATCAGAAATTTTGTTTTAAAAACAGAGGTGAAAAAATCAAAATAATTGTGTTAATGCATCCATACAAGATCCATGCTCAACGATTGTTAACGAGGAGTGCAGATGTTATAGGAATGCATTGAGATAATGAAGCTTATCTGAAAATTACAGGCAGCTTATCTGCTCTACAGGCTAGGGGGTCAATGAGTGGAAGATACCGTAGCACATGCAGACATCTTACCGGCTGATAACCAACGAGAACTAGACCCAAAGGGAGGGAAGAGACACAAAGAGATGGCAAGAAGAATGAGGGCATGCTGGAGAAACACATCAACCACAGGACTTTCAGGAGAGAAGTAAAGAGATATACACATAGGGTTTCAGAAACAACATAAAACATTGATTCAGAGGGCCTGTGTGTTCTTTATTTGCAAACTGTTAGCTGAGAGATTAATCAGTTTATTTATATACTGCACTCACAATTCCTTCAATTGTAGAGTAATTTCACCCTTGAGTTATTCTCTCAAATAACCGTTTGTGATCCAGTATAAATGACATTGTGAATTTACTTTACACATTTGGCTTCTAATGTTGGGCTGCTTCTGTATAGTCTTAGGTTGAGTTCTTCATATGGCTCTATGTTAATCCTTCACTTGTTTGTCAGTACTGGGTTAAACTCAAAGAAGTCTAACTATTGAATATGTTTCATGCAACTCATGTGAATTAAGGGATGTTATATTGATAAATATGAGGGAGTTTTGATTAATCTTCACTAAGAAAATGGGGTGGCTACTTCTATATGCTAATTTCACTACTGTCTCATGTCACCATGGTAACAATGTATGAATACTCCTGTTCTGCACGTATGCCTTTGTACAGAGCACAGGAATGTCTGCTAAACAGATAACCAGAGAGGTTATTTCAGCTTATTTTAAACACCTTTCTCACAGCTCTCACCATAAATCTTCTTTGCATACCCTGATCCTTAGTTTTTTTATTTATATGGTATGACAGTATCAGCAATCTTGAAGGGTGTTTCTCTATTACTCTGCACTTTGACCTACAAACCACAGTGATAGTCCAAATGCATGGCACATTTACAAAAATAGATTACATTAAAAAGAATATATATTTTTTTCATCATTTATTTGGAAACACAGATTTGTGTGATTCCTGTGTCTGGGCAATGTTTATTGTTTATTTTACAGCTGAATTGTACTTGTATGAGGGTTTTCTCTATGTACTCTGTTTTGACAGTTGCATCATGAGTTTGGACTATTAAGAAAGACTCTTACAGTATTACTATCAGAGAGGGGAGTTGGAAAGACAGAATTGAATATATAAACACTGCAAAATGAATATGTTGGCAGTATAAAGATACAGAGAAAATACCTTGAACATAACATTATTTAACAATATGATTCCTTACCAGCTGGATGATGTTGCTGACACTTTGCCAGTTGGCCTGTTTGATGTTGTCACCCCCATCCACCAGACCTTGGTAGCCCTAAGGCAAATCGAGAGAAATACAGAGTTCAGAGTGGTGCAAGCATCTAGACATACACACTGAAGATTTTTTCCCTATATCATCTGAGAACACATGCAGTAAGCTTTATGACATTACCTCATGGATAAGATACATCTTGGCTCCAACGTATATTCCCATCCGAGTCACAGCACGCAGAGCTGCATTCATTCCTGTTTTGTGGGTGAGAAGAACACATTTGTGTACTCTGTTTGCCTATAGTGAAATTCATTAGATAAAGGGTTTATACCAGCCACACACTATGTGATTTTTGAGTAGGATTTCCTTACAAAGTGAAAAACCCGTTATACTGGTCTTGATCCTTGATGAAAAGGAAAGGCCAGTCTTAACTCCAGTTAAAACGGTTTCTGCTATTGAGTGGTGAGATTGCAAGAAGTGACCAGCATTAAAATTGTCCCTTGCAAAATCTGTAACAATTATACATTTATTTTAATAATGTATTTTAAATATTGAAATACATATTAACTAAATAAAACAACTTTCGTAACACTTGCAGGTAGGCAAAATGTTACGTCTTTGAAATCATCTTCATATCATGATTATTGAAACGGTTAACGGCAAGACAATATATGACATATGATACTGCCTCCAAAAAGTGTCTAAGAAACTACATACTAGTGGCTATTACTTTCTTGGATTGCCAATATAACTAATATCACACTGTAACACAATACCTATTGCAACAACCCATAACTGACTAATAAAAAGTTAATGTTTTGAAACATGGGCATTCAAAGGTTAATATGCATTATTTCCCCCTATAAGTACGTATATTAAAGGAACTGTCTCTCAAAAAGTTACCAAAACTATATGGCAAAATGCCAGTAATAAATCTCATTGGAAAAACGCCAATTCACACGCCATTGGCTCAATAAATGTATAATTGGTCATGTACGTTCGTATCCGGTTACTCTCTAACTCAGAATCGGAGTCAATGTGTGAAATAATAAGGGAAAAAAACTACTAATTTTTTCTAAAGAACTTTTGGCCCTACTGACCGTAGGACATGACACACCCACAAGCTGGGAAACATCGAAGAGACCAATCTTTTGCACAAAGCAGTAGGCTACTAGGCTTTTGCAGTTCCTGCGCAACCATGCAGAGGTACTATAAAGCATAGCCCACGCTTCCATAAGAAAAGTTACATGCCAACATTGTTCGAACATGTTGATCTTTCACACATCGGTAGGTGAAAAGTATTCTGGCAAGAACGCATGATATCATTGGGCATTAGAGGAAGAGGAAGAGAAGTGCTTGATGATGTTGATACCAATGTTAAAGGTAAAAAAGAGTACAGCCAACGTGAATAGAGTGACAAATCTTGCGGAAACACTTGATCACAGAGACCTAGCTTTTTACCATGCAACCAAGCAGTTTAATTTGGACAGAAAACAAGTGAATGTACAAGCTGTAAAATGTATAGTTTGAAATGTGTAGAATACCTTTCATGCTGTGCATTAAATGGTTTCAAACACACAGACAGGAGTTTAATTTGCGTTTGAAGAACATTCCAACCGCATATCCATAATGTAGGAGTTGAGAGTCGGCTTAAGGTATATCATTATGCCGAGTTTTTTTTTTTTTTTTTGCCTACCTTGTGCATCTCCACCACTTGTGAGCACGGCGATAGATTTTCCAGCCCCCGCCATCCGCAGCTTCTCGAAATCCAAAGTAGTCATTGTGGTAGAAAAGTGGTTCAACGCAATTTTTTGTAGAAATCTTGAGAAATTCTGGTTTCTTGGTGTACGAACACTTAATGACAGCACATCAGGCCCAGTGACCTTCTCTGTGCTTGCGCAGCTTTCGCTTTGTGAAAAATCAGCTCCGCCCCTATTGTTTTCACACGTACAGAACCAAGGATTGGTCCTTTTCCTCTTGTGAGGAAGCTTAAGGAAGTCAGGTAGCCTGAAGTTTACAGTACGTGGAATATTTCACGTCCCAAACTTGTTTCTCTGTAAATGATGCTAGATCTACTCTACAGTCAGTAACAACTAACAACATTAGCACAAACTCCGTTCCCAATAAAACGAAAATGGGTTCAATGCGGAAAATGTAAACTGTCTTCAAGTAAAAGTACTGTATGTGCCATACTTACGATTTTCGCAATATATATTTTAGGCCTATATTATTAAAGTTGCATACTTTCTGTAGGGCTGTTGTCAAAACTTGAAGTAGTCGTCTGAGAAAGACTTGGACACTAATTTGTGAAAAAAAAAAAAAAACTTTCCATAAAAGCAAACGTAGGGAAGTATGTGACAGTTGAAAAGTCAGAGGAATAACGCACTGCAATTGTATCCTTAGTGAGGTATGCCAAAGTGAGAATTCTGTCTCCATGTAATTGAAGCCGAAACATTAACTTTTAAAGCAACATTGAACAAGAAAAAGGGACGTAACAAAATTTCATGTTGTTAAATGGGACCACTAGTCTTTTTTATATATATATATCCCGTACCACTATGTCAAGAGGCAGAAATGACGGAAGAAACGTAGAAACCGACTATCTGCTGGGTAGACGGAATCAGGTTATACAAAGGAAATGTTGTACACCTAGCAAAGAGAACGACTAGAACGGCGCCTGCCAGCAGGAGACGCCAAAGCGATAGTGAACCTCCTACAACAGTGCTACGTCTCTGCGACTTGCCAAAGTATGCATTTCACACTCCGCTGATTATAATGCTCTAAAATTAACATTTCTGCCGATGTCAGCGGATAATAACAAATCTTCATTTGTTTACTTTTGCCTGATTCTATCATTCATGTCCAATTATGCGAAATGTCAAGTCTTGCTACTTTCAACCACTTATGCCTACTGGCACATAGGCAAGTCATGCAGCAAGAGAACATTGATATTTATACCATGCACATTCACATGGATTAATCTTCACTACAGTTCGTCTCCATGCTTGTATTATTCCATAGGAAATTGTTGGATATAGACATAAATTTGAGTGCAGGGAATTATTTCCTTCATGCATCAGGCATATGATAACATCAATGCAAGTAGTACCAGTCCCAAAAAAGCCAGTTAAAATAAACTTTTACCCATCTTAATGTCAGAAACTGTGGCACAAGTGGTGCTTTCTGGCCTCATGTCACCCCTCTGTTGCAGCAGGAGACTGTTTTATAACATTTTGCAGTGGTGAGTCACCGCACTTCACACATGCTGCCTAACACATTGTGAATTCTATGTTAGCTTCCCCTTCACTGTCACCTTGAATTCTATATCAAGACAGTTATTCTATATTTAGGGAAAAATAGGAATTTTTAAAATTCAACTGTGTTTGAAAGAAAGCTGTCTGATGGGAATGTGGAGAAGACCAGAGTGGCTGGAAAGAGAAGAAACTGAGTGGCATTTGGCACAGTAGACCAGTTAATTCAATTCAGTCCTTTGCTGTATTCATATTCCTGCTAGTCCTCATTGCCTCCCTGCCCCAGATTATTGCTGAATTAATCAAGCCAATTTGATAAGGAAGTAACTTTAGGCGGCTGAACACAGGTGAGTGAAAAGAAAGAGACAAAGAAGTAAGAAAATCTTCCATGGGAAAGGAATCTATAATCATTCAAAATAATCAGTACAAAGACAGTCCTCATGGGATCTGAGCTGGATTGGGAGTTGGCTGTCAGCAAGGACAACAAAAGGGGAATCAAACAGAAATGGGGAGGGATGGAGTGGAGAGAAGGAGAGAGACAGAGAAGGGAAGAGAAGCAAGTTTTAGGAATCTCTGATCAGCTGTGAGGGGGCACAGTAAAATGACAATGAGAGAGAGGTGTTTGCTCAGTTGCCCTCTGTATCTGTCGGTGTGTGTACGTATGGATTTTTACATTTGTGTGTACATGAATATGTGTGTGAGAATGTGGGTGTGTTATGTCCATGTTCATCAAGGGCACACTCATTGCCCACTACCCAGTGGAGGGCACAGAATTTGTAAGAGACCCAGATTGAGAATTAGCAGTAAGGGAAGTATAACCGATGCCAACATCTCTCTCCAGTAATTGTAATCACAACAAATTTCTTCATTGACTGAATATTTTATTTCGGCTGTGTTTTCCTTCCAGCAAAATGCTCACTAAGAATCATATAACATGATGCCAGGAAACCAACTTTGTTCCAAAGCTGCCTTAAATTAACATTAACTTCTGATCTACAGATGAAACAAACAAACAAACAAACAAACAACAAAAATGTTTTACACCATAAATTAATGTGATGATCATGTACTGTAGGCCAGCTACAAAAACAAAAGGTTAAATTAAATTAATACATTAAAAATCAAAGCAACAACTTACAGGGTCCACTGTGGCCATTAGATGGGAGACATTGTCCTTAGCCCTCAACGCTCAGTATCCAGTGACTGGTTTTGAACACTCCTGCCTGTCATTGTCATACTGAAAGGGGTGAGTGAAAGTGTGAGTGACCCATGATGTACCTCAGGTTAGAATCTAGACAGGGCTCAATGACGGTGGTTAGGGCTGGGTGATGAAACTATGTTATTGTTTACAAAAATTTCATTTTAAACATATCATGTTGATATTTTTATATTGTGATATCACATCCATTCTGGTGCCTAAAATCAGGTTAATGTGCAAACCCTGTTCCATCTTCATCTCTCGAGGTGTTTTCTAAAACATTTATTAGACCTTAGCAACTAAAAAATGGGCAAAATATCAGGTTGATTGGACCCATCACCATTTAGTGCCTTCATCATTCAATATGACTAAAATCTGTAATTACAATCAAAAGTTGAAAAATGAATAGTTGCATTTTGATACATATATCATTAATGCCATTTTGTAAAATTCCAGATAATTATCATGGTGTTGAGTTATGCAATATTGCCAAGCCCTGCTGGGGGTTCAACTAAAAAACATGATCACCCACACTTATTTCACCCACTGCCCATTCCAAAATCACCTGATCATTGGCACAAGGCCTCATTTCCAGGTCGCATTTACCCATGAGCCTCGGGTGCTGGTCATACAATATTGACAGTATACAGTACAGATACAATATTTAAGGTTTCTTCATATGCAGCTAACACTGAGGATGAGAGGTTTGGTAATGCAAAAGAACTGTAGTTTGTTCTTTTATGGCCTTGTTCCTTACAGTAAATTCCTTACCACAAACTCTTAAGACATCTGCAGCACTGTTGTAAATCCAGAGCTTATTTCTCTGGTGCAAAATACTCAGAACTAAACACAAGACAGTGGGTTTGACCTAAAATGCTAATGTTGCTAGCTCAACCCTTTTGGCTAGACAGCTGTAACCTTTAGCTCCCATTCCTGTGATGTAGTCAAAAGACACCAGAGTTCATTAGAACTAAATGTTAATTTCAACCCAGCCTAGCTCGTGCCCTCTACCTGAGTGTAGGAATGATTTCCACTGTAATGATCATCAAAACTGATTGGCCATCATGACTGAATTTTGGCCTTGGACACAAACCCAGGCAGACAGGTAAACAGATTACAGTAACATCAGCAAGGGAGGATGCAGTATCCATTTTACACCAAAGAATCATACAGTAAACAAAGAAAATAAAATATTGTATTAGCAGGCCCAATTCAAAGAAAACTGTGGATAATGAGTAAGGCCACTGCAGGTTTTGGTACAGTGACTTAGTAATTGCTAACTGTCTCCATCTAATGGACACACATGGTGAAACTTACAGCATTCAACAAAACAAAAGATCCCCCACAAAAAAAAGAAAAAGAAAAAGAAAACAAATACTAAAAAATAAAATAAGATGGCTTGTAAACATGAACAATTTCAGGGATACTGCATCCTAAGAGAGACCGAAGAAACTGGACAGAGGCCAAATTATGCCTGTGTAGAAAGAAAAAGCTGTAAGCAAAGAGTCAAAGCACTTTGCTACAGGAGCTAACTGTGTTCCACACTTTGGCTGTCCAACAAGCACTGGGAACCATGGAGGTGGATCGCACTTCACTCCTTCACAAAGATACCTGGATGATACAGGTGAAAGGAGAAACAAGACTGGATGGCATGAATTCAACGCTGGTTTGGTTCACGTTCATAGTTTTCCCCAAAACAAGAGAGGAATAAATATGAACTTTGCAAATGCTAAAATTAAACCTGAAGCATGTGAACAGCGCGGTGAGCCTCTCTTGGATCAGGCAGAGCTGGCTTGGCCGAGATGCACACCATTTATATACGCTGGGTCTGTAATCTGCTTGCGTTTCCTTGGCAACGTGACTCATGCTCTGTAGGTAGTCTTGCATTTCAGGCTGAGAGGACATGCTGGGGTGGTAAGGTTTGAATGTTCCAGAAAGATCCACTGGGAGTAATTGGGTGTGTGTGTGTGTGTGTGTGTTGGGGGTGGGCTGAGGGACAGTCCATGCTGGTGTTCAAGCTTTCTCTCTCACTTCTTCCGGAGAACACCGGGGGGACCTTGTTCCTTGGTGCAGACAGCCAGTTAGGTGATTGTTGGTCAGAACAGCGCTGACAGTCAGGGAGCCACATTCATCCCCTCACATTTAAACACACCTGCCCTGTTGGTCCATTACCGGATTGCTCCACACTGCACCGACAATCTGAGGGGAAACTCGGTGTGGAGGCAGACAAACTGCAGTGCCACAAGGACACAAAACCCCTACAGTGCCAAGCACAAACACCCCCATCACTCACAGTCAGTCACACACAGTATCAAACTGATCCAAGATGCGCTGGAGTCCATGCTCAACACTCATCCATAGCAAATTTGCTCCCATAATTTACACACTTTTCTGTTTTCATATCTTACTTTTTTTTTTTTCTTATACAAAGTTCACTATTTTCCCTCATTGCAATTAAAATAAGTTATGAGTGTGGCAGCAGCTACACTGTTGCTCAGCAGAATGGGGTCCCTGCCTGAGGCTGCTGAGAGCTTGCAGTTGTGGGGGAATGGCTTTGGGCATGGAGGAAGGTAGAGGGTGTGGAGATGGGCATTTGTGGTGATCCTCTTATTGCCATTGGTCTTGGAGGGAGTTCCCAGGTATTAAGGGCGTGAGGGTCCCCCATGTGATTGGTGGTGAAAGTGGTGGTGGGCGGAGTTCACCAGGAGGAGGGGCCACAGGCCTTATTGTTCCTCAGGGTGCTGTCTGAGCACTCTGCTTCTGACGAATCACAGTCCAGTTCCCCAAAGCGCAGTGGGTTCTGCAGTTACACAGGGTCAAGGAGAGAGGGTCAAACAGCAAGAGGGAGAGAGAGAGAACGGAATGAAACAAGAGAGAGAGAAAGAGGGAGAGAGCAATAACATCATCATTAAAATGGCAGGTCTACGGTTATGTAACATGAACAATGTGGTAATGCTGTGCAGTTCAGTGTGCAGCAATAATGGCTATGGAAGGGTGCACTTCCTGGAGAAATTCTTCTGTGTTTGCATGTATGTGTGCGTGTGTGTAAATATGGGCCAGTACAGTAACAGTCAGGTTTACTGTCTGACACTTCAGAGCTTGTTTGGGATTGGTGCAGTAAAAAGATTTGGTTGCAATCTACAGTGTAAACATGCCACTGCAGCATGTGGTCAGAGGGTCCAAGGGGTGGAACAAGCATTATTCCAGCAAAATGAGGTAGCTAAACTACAAAGTCCAGACATGTAACGTAGGTGTGAAACATAATGGACAGAGGGGAGAGGTAAAGCAGGAGAAGGTGGGGGTGCTGACCTCGTAGCCATGCTCATCAGTGCACAGCTTGCCCAGGGAGATCTGGGTCTTGACCCGCCGCACAGCGCACTCCTTGTCTGAGAGCCCGTCGGACTGGGTGGAGATGTCGATGGGGATGTCCGGCGTTTGGGACAGCAGCTCTTCCAGCTGCCCCTCCTGGCTGGTGCTCCGGCGCTCCAGGGGCCCGCTGTGAGAGTGGTCGCTGGTGTTCCCCTCCTCTCCATCCGAGCCCGACAGGTTCTCCGAGCTGAAGGTGGAGTAGGATTGAAAGCTGCTCATACAGCGGTGAGGCCTGGAGGCAGGAGAGAGAGAGTGATAGAGAGAGAGAGAGAGAGAGAGAAAGAGAGAGCACAGCAGAGCAGGAGAGAGAGGGGGAGAGCCACAGAAGACATGCATGTTAATACACAATCACTAGGCTCCCAGGCTAATGTATTTTCTGATGAGCAATCCAGATAACCATGAAATTCACATTTATGACCAAAGTATTCATTCATTCACTGACAAGTACATTTTCAGACCTGACTTGGCTATTTGCCTATGACAAAATATGATATGGAGGAAAAATGTCACAAAAAACTGCAGAATGTCAGGGCTAGTCGTGGGTGACGGTGCTGACACATAAAGAAATACTAAGCTTCTCTTAAAAAAAGATATTTGTACCTCAGTGCAATGAAAAAGGGATAAAGAAATTAATTCATCACACAAGTTGGCACACAGGCTGTGCCACGATGTTGTTTTCCATGAGCTTGAGCAGTTTCACTGAGCCTCTAAATGAGGCTTGGGCAAGTGAAGGATAAAGTTTTCATCAATAATGAAGCAAACGCTGGTAGTTTCTTACCTCTGTCGCCGTGGAAACTCCACCTCACTGTCCACCTCCCCCTCTTCCTCCTCAGATGACTCATCACCGGCCTGGAGGAAACGAGCAGCAGTAATGAGAACATAATCCATTATTAACCCCATGCTAATGGAGGTCAGTCAATAC
Organism: Albula goreensis; assembly: GCA_022829145.1. Taxonomy (NCBI): domain Eukaryota; kingdom Metazoa; phylum Chordata; class Actinopteri; order Albuliformes; family Albulidae; genus Albula; species Albula goreensis. Next base: position 11,163,587 of record CM040745.1, on the reverse strand, counting down.
ATTATCAACCCCTCACTAATGGGGCTCAGTCAATTCATTATCATTCTTATAACAACTAATATGATCTTGGGTTCCTGACCTTGCTTTTTGACACGCATTCTGCAGATTTTCCACCAGGTGTTTTGGTAGCAACCAGAGTTGGCTGACCCAACACTGATTAAGTGGTTCAACCAGGATTAGTGATGAGACTGCCAAAGTTCCTATGTGCATCCTGGCCTTCACCATGCATCAGAGAATCAAGGAATCACCACATTCCTTACATATCTTAGACTGACCATAAAACAGAACCTTAAGAGAAATCCTTTTGAGCATGGGAGTAGGTTACCTAACAAAAACCACTGAATATATTTAACAACTATTCTAAAGTTTAAGTTAAACTTGGAAATGTAACTTTTCACAACATTTGCAAATTGTACTCCACAAACACATATACAGAGACTCTGAAACACAAAGAAGCAGAACAGTACTAGGCAGTATTTTTACTGAAGGGCATCGTTGTCCTGTCTGTTTCCTCACCTTTATGAGCGGCCGGTGCGTTTGGGGCAGCCCGGAGGGTGAGCGGTTGCTAAGAGACTCCTCTGGCCCTGGCCGTTTCTCCGGCAGGGTGTCCTCTCCCGGGAGGCCTGCGGTGGTGGTGGCGCATAGGTGATCAGGGGGTGGGGTGCTCCCCTCGCAGGTGCTCAGAAGGGAGTACAGGGGCAGCTCTGGGTGGCTGGAGGCAGGGGTGGGGACGGGGTTGGTTTCCTGGCAGTGCGGGCAGCCGGGGAAAGGGTGGGCCTGGCAGCAAGGGCAGAGGGACCCGGCCCCTGCGGCGCTGGTGGGGATGAGATCGGGCCCAGGGCCTGAGAGCCTCCGCTGCAGCTGCAGGTGGTCTGTCTGGGGGCTACGAAGAGCCGCCGCAGGGCCGAAGTACCGCAGGTTATTTGCACAGTTGGCCACAGCATCCTCACGGCCCTGCAGGGGGAGGAGGGCGCCCTCTGGTGGTGGGAGGTGGTGGTGGTGGTGGTAGTGCTGCTGGAGGGGCTGCTGCTCCTCGGCTGCCCCTGCCTCACTCTTCAGGGCTGCTGGGAAGTCGCTGTGGCTGCCCTTGCTGTTGGTCCGCCGGTGGCGTGGCTTGCTGCGGTATCTGGTCTTGCCAGGAGGCGTGGACACTTTGGGGCTGCCGGACACGGGTGACGGGGAGGGCAGCACCTCCACACTGGGGATCCCCTCAGAGCGGAGGAGGTCAGGCCTGCAGATATTACAGGAAGATCACAGTAATGCAACAGTAAATCTACTTCTAGACACAGACATCTCAAACTGAAATCCTGGAAAGCCTCAGTGTCTTTGGTTTTAGCGATTAGGTTCTTCGTTTAAAGAGTTGCTAAATGGCAGTTAGAATAAACCCAGTTCTCTCCTCCGTGCTGCCTGGTTTGCGAGGGAAGGTTTGGCCTCTGACCTTTTGGCCGTTTGCCCACTGGGCTTGTGGGAAATACTGCCTTTCTTCTTGATGAGCTTCTCCACAGCATTGGACCTCACGATGGGCCGGACAAGGTGGCGCTTATATGTACCTGGGTACTTCTTCTCCACCGCCTGCTCTCTTCTGGAAGAAAGGATGGCACAAAGAGAGAGTGTGAGAGAGAGAGAGAGAGAGAGAGAGTGTGTGTGTGTGTGTGCATGTGTGTGTAAATTTGGGCCAGTATTCTAAAAACCAGTTATTATTGTCTGAGACTTCAGTGCTTGTTTAGGCTTGGTGCTGTAAGAAGATTAAGCTGCAATCTCCGGTGTAAATGTGCTGCAGCAGTATGTGATCAGACGGTGTAGCAGCAGTCTGTGCACAGTTCTTACAGAAAATCTTTTTAACAGCTTTCAAAGAGCAATAAAATTCAATATATCCTTTGAGATTATAGAGCAATCGATCTGGAACAACATCACAATCCCAAATCAGAAAACAACTGTAGGAATATGGACCAAACAGAGACAGGGTATCTGATGTCTAATTGTTTCTTGATTATTTCTGGAGTGTCCCATCAGTTTAGGAAGTAAAAGATATACAAACGTTTCAAGTTGTGAACAATTTGACTTAAAAGAGCAGAGCTCTACGCAAAGCTGACACCCATCCAAAACAATACATCAAGGCAGAATATATTAAAAAACTTGAAGATATAATTGAAAATTTTGTAATGCTGGTAACAAATTAAAAAAGGCAACAATAGCAATGGCAATAAAAACTCAAATGTCAGAGCTTCAAAGTCTGCATGTGGGGGGTTCTTTACTGTCATGAAGAATATCAGCTATAGCTTAAACCTGGATTGTTCTTTACCAGTTATACTTACAGCAGAGCTTCCAAATCCTATTCAAACTCTTTCTGTTATTAGTGCCCAAGCTTTCATATCAGCTTATAACTGAAACATTGTGTCACAAAGTTCTAAAGAGGTTCCAGTTTGAAAGGAAGTGGTTTCTACGGGAGACCAAACTGGACATACTTCATCAGCTCCTTCTCCCGGACTTCTAGTTGCAGCATAATGGCGCTCAGCTCCATGTAGAGGTTGTTGGCTCTCTCCAGCTTTCTCTCATAGTGCTCCCGGATATCCAGGGCATGTCTGACAGACGGAGAGGAGAGGGGAAGTCATTCAGAGAAGCACACAAAGGCTGAGGTGAGTGTGAGAGATGAAAGCATGCCTGAGAGAGGGAAAGGAGAGGGGAGGTGCACATAGGGTGACAAGTTTGTTAGTGCAGGAAGATGGGCGTGTCTTTCTCACCGGAGCTCATCTCTGCGCCGGCGAATCAGCTCCTCGTCTAGGCGGTGGATGCAGGTGCCCTCGCTCTTTATTTTCTCAAAGTGCTTCTTTACTTCCTCCCTCCACTCGGTCTGGGTCAGAACAAACACACATATGTATATCAACACAAACAAGAAGGCACACACATATAATTGAGCACACACACACACACACACACACACACACACACGCATGCAGACAGTCATATAAACAAACATGCACACACACGCACAAACAAACACACACATGCATGCATGCACGCATGCACACATATGTAAAAAAGCACAAACACATACTCACAGGAGATTACTAAACAAGACAATGGATAAAACAATCTAAATCAGCCCAGCTGAGCTGGTACTGAGCTCACCTGGGACTTAAAGTAGGTCTCCTGAGGCGTGCCCAGCACATCTGCAGAGGCGATGTCCAGGTGCAGGAGAATCTGCCGAAACGAAGGCCGATTCCTGGGCTTCCCCTGCCTAAGAGGACACCAGGGGTGAGTGAACAAAAAAGTCTTAGGGCCAAAGTAAAGCTTTCCAAAAATATTCACAGTTTAGGCTACCATTTGAAACATTAATCTCTATGATCGTAAATGTAAACTAATTATGCATAACACTGCAACACAATCAGCAAATAAAATCTAAGTCATGTGACCAAGTTGAATATTGTGCATCCATGGGAGTGTTACATTTTGAGTCACTGACAAACATGTTGTGAAGTGCGATTGAGTGTCTGTAATAGGGTTGAATGGGGAGAGCTGCCCTGACTCACCATGTCTGCTTCATGAGGATCTTGAAGCCGTCGGGGCAGGTGGAGGGCACTGGGAGGTGGAGGCTGTTGCTGCCCACGCCCCAGATGATGGCTGAGGAATCCACATCCTTGTAGGGGATCTCTCCTGTCAGCAGCTCCCAAAGCACCACCCCAAAGGACCTGCGTGGGGTCAGAGAGGGCGTGGTTCAGGGTTCGAGGGAGGGGGAAATGAGGGAGATTTTCCCTGTTCACACTACCACTACAAACAGATTCCACTAGGAACACAAATCTGCTATTAGTGAAAACCTGGAATGGCTCTAACTGCTGTGCCGTGGGAGTGCAGTGCCCATTTACATGTGACTCAAACTCCTGTTTTCTTAAGGTATCATCAATCTTAATCACTCTCATGCATAAAAGAACCGTAGGAGTCAAAGTTCATGAGCACTCCTAAATGAATAAACTGCAACAGAGCAGCAGCAGACAGTGGTAACTCCAGAGAAGACCTCATGCTTTGAAGTTGGACATCAAAGTGGGATTGATTAGAAGCCTCAGTGGGACTGCACTGTCCAGAGAGCCAGGGAGGTTGTGGCAGACAGCAGTACTCACCAGATGTCCACCTTCTCAGAAACAGGCTCATTTCGAATCACCTCCGGGGCCATCCAGGCCACTGTACCGGCAAAGGACATCTTGGTGCTCTTGTCACTGAGTTCCTTAGAGGTCCCAAAGTCTGAGATTTTCACAGTGTCGTTGTGGGTGACTAACACACTGAGGGCAGGAGAGTGGAGGGAGGAAATAAGAAAATAGAATCAAAGCGCATCTATTAAATTATGAATGAGCCAAAGTCCCTGTACACACTATGTTAGCATCTGCACTGTGTTCCATACTATGCATATCCATACTGTAGAGATACAGACTGAGAACCTGAATAGGGACAAGGCTATAGCCTCGCATCATAACAGCAATCACTAAGCCACACTGACATGCATGATAGAACACGGGTTTGATTTTCATATCACTTTCATTAAATAGATCTGGCCACAGTCATCCGATAGACTCAGAAAAGTAAGAGAAGAAGAAAACATGAACACCCTTCACGATAAAAAGTGAGTCAGTTACTCTGAAGGCTGGTGGACCAATCAGCTGCCAGAAGCGAAACTGGCTGTTTTAGAATGCGGCACAGATCTGAGAGTAACTATGCAAAAGTAGAACACACAAGAGCTGGTGGGGGTGGGGCATGAAGGAGATGACCGGTTTAGCTCAATTAATTTAATTAATTTATTTCCAGAACTGACAAAACAGGAGTTTTCCACATTCACAGCACATGACAAAGTGGCGTCCGGGAGGGGAGGCTGTGCGAATCAACCCAACTGCTAAAAATGGACCCGAGTCTTGTGCAGAGGAGGTGCTATGAAACAGCCTGACTGCTTTGCTTTGCTGAGCCCTGCTCTTTCAGCAGTGACTGCCTCCACAGCACCAAATCCCTCACACTAAACCTGGAGCAAGAGAAATGGGCTCACTGTACCAGGGCAGATAAAACAGATAAATCAGTCGCTCAGCACAGAGTCCTCACACTTTACTGTTTTTGTTTTTTCCTGGTATACTTGAGAACAAGATTCTGTAAAGCAATATGATATGATATGATATATGGCATGAGCCAGGGGAATGCTGTATGCTGCAGCTATATGGAGAGGTGGCTGAAGTATAACCCTCTGACTCAATACTTTCTATGGAAAATTTCACTGTCAACCAGATTTTGCAATGCTACTGTGCTACCAGAGTGATTATTCATATATGTATTAATCAGGTGGGATTGTTGATTTAATGTCACATGTGAGGGACATGACCTTCCTCTGCACTCTGCTAACTGTCTTTCCATTTTTTATAGAGGGAATATTGCATCCAACTGACGCACCAAGGTTTTTTTTCCTTATTTCTTTGCTATTCAAGTACTACCCAAGATGACACTATCTTTACTTGAGCTCCTTGGCAAGAGGCAGGATCAGGGTGATATGGCTGCTGAAAATGTAACAGTTTCCTCCAAAATACGCTACTTTCTTTTAGGGAAAGAGGGCTCACTTTGGGGATTTGAGGTCCCGGTGGATGATCTTGTGGAGGTGCAGGTAGTTCATGCCACTGGCAATCCCTGAGGCCCAGTCCACCAGAAGTTGGGGGGTGACTTTGCGCCCTGCCCTCAGGACCTCATACAGCTGTCCCTGGGCACAGTACTCCATTATGATGCAATAGCATGGGGCCTGAGTGCACACGCCCCTGTGGAGAAACACAAAGAAGCAGAAGCCATAAGATACACCGCCACACACACACACACACACACGCACGCACGCACACACACGAACACACGCACGCACGCACGCACACACGCACGCACACACACACGCGCAATTCAAGAGTTTAACACTAAGGATCCAAGGAACCTCTTAAAGCCACTTTCTCTTCCAGGGCACTCAGAAAGGTCTGATTAATTAAATTCAGTTAAGCAAGCTCTTAATGAATTGAACAGGCATCATTAAATGGCTTACAGTGTCCTTAAGCAGCCAGCAGTCTACCCGACCTGGAACCGGTTGATGGGGCAAACACATTGCAGCCTCCGCAAGTTTAAATCCACAGTCTCATTAATTACTGCCAGAACCTAGAACTTACTGCTGGAGCCAAGAATGTGCTCAGCAGAAATGGAAACAGCAATTGTCTGATTTGTTGTTTCTATCTGTGTGTGTGTGTAGTGTGGGTGCCTAGGTTTGAGCATGTGTGAGTGTGTGTACGTGCCTGAATGTTTGATCATGGAATGTGTACAAACAGTATGAAATATGCCAAGCTTCCCTTCTGTTTGTATTGGAAACTGTGTGATCATGGCCAAATTGAAGATGTTAATGTTGAAGAATATGTGTATGCACAGGTTTTGTGGAGTCAGTGCTTAGTCTGGGGACCCACTTAAAACCAGTGATGTTCAGATGTGTGAATGTACAGTGTTTATTGGCACTTTCTGATTCAGGACCTATTTAAGTTAAACATATTTGACTGTGTGTATATATGTTTATGCTTTGTGTGTTTTTATGTGTTTTATTGGAAACTGTGGTTTTATTAGAAATACTGGAGGCTGCTAATATTGAGGTGTATGTGTACATGGGTTTGTGGGGACTTGCTTGGTTCAGAGACTACTGCCAATGATGATGATGTTGAGTCTATGAGTATGCGCAGTCTTTATGGGTACTTTCAGGACCTACTTGAAGCCGATGATGTTGGGGTGCTTGAGTTTGCGCAGATGCTTGATGTCGGTCTCCTTCTGCTCGCGGACCTTCTTGATGGCCACTTCCTCAGAGTGGAACTTTCCCAGGAAGACAGCTCCCTGCGCCCCACTGCCCAGCCACTGCAGCTCAGAGATCTCCTCAAACGGGACTTCCCATTGGTCTACAGAGAGAGGTGCATTAGCATCCCTTTTACCTTATATCAAAAAATAAAATCAGACATGCTTTATGATACGCAATAACTCAATGATCTGCAGCCTTTCTAACCCACACCCCAACTAGCCCTGAGACACCTGGAGAGACATCACACATGCTTATGAGGAATTTTGCACAAAATGTGTTTTCCTGCACAATAGCTTTCAAAGGATCTGAGAGCTATCCACAGGAAACAAACACGGTATTACAATTTCTGGTCATCATTACAAGGTCTGCCTTGCAGTAACATGTCACTGTGGAAGACACCAGTTACACATGCACTCTCCTTCAGAACCAGCATCACTTACAACTTATAATCAAACTTCTAATCTTCCATGCCTTCGGGATTTCTTCTTGTGGAATCCAACAACAAAGCCAAACTAGAACATTTGATCATACAAATAATAATAACAATAGTAGTGTCTTCTTCTGCATCACCATAATCCTAATAATCATATGCTATTGATGCAGCTGGCAGGCACTGCCACACAAACATAGGGCACATGTCAGAAATACCATGAGTGGGGGTTCTGCACCTGTGCGTCTATCACCAGACTGACAGAGACACACTTGCATCTGCCTGTGAGGCCACAAATGGACTTTGTGACTCAGACCAGTTGATCATAGGCATCAGAGAGCAGGAAGGGAGGGGTGCGCGCCTTGAATTCTGGATGCTGGGCAGTGGCATGTGAGAATGTGTGCCATGTACTTTAAACTGAGGGATCAGTGCCACAGCCACCCAGCCGTACATTTGGCTGGATCCCACAACATTCCATGTGTCACTGCCTACACAAAACCACAGCCAGACAACTGTTCATCTCTGATTGGCAGAGAGGACTGGGAGAGGAGCGCACAGGGTGCTTCCCTTAAAGGGAATATCATAAGATGTCAGAAATATTAAGCTTTATTATGACTGACAGACACAGCTGAATTAACCACAGCCCTTGGAAATGAGAAAAGGATTAACCCTTTCTGATAACCCCTTCTGCTTGTTTAACAGTTTACAGGGTTGAAATTTTAGAAAAAGCTTAAGAGCCCTAATGCATAATTATTTTCATTAGTAAATCAAATATTTCCTAATGCTGAAAAAGTGTCAGTTTTTTAAGCTATATTTTCTAATTAGGTCTATCATTAATGACAAAAACAGTCTACGCATGGATGTGGTGTATCCAGTGAATGTCAAAAGAAAATTTTGAGTCTTTGTTTGACAACAAATATTTTGGTCAGTAAGTATGTGAGTGTAAGTATGTAAATAAGAGTATGATATCCAGTTAGTCTTCTCCAAAGTTCCCCTTTAAAGGTGAAATCGGAGGTGGTAGAGACAGGCCCACCTTGCTGCTGCAGCTTGTACTCTGTGGAGTATGTCTTCCCAATGATGTTCCAGACAGGCCTCAGGCATCCCAGAAGCCCCTCCAAAAAGCCCCCGCTACCACCGTGGCCTGCCCTCTGGAAGTGGAGCTTGACGTCGTCATGCGGGTGGTTGTGGTCCATGGGGGGGTGCCCACCTCCCCCTCCTCCGCCCGTCTCGTCCTCACCCCAGTTCCCCCCTCCTGGCCCCCCAAACCCAGGCGATTCTCCGTCCTCCTGCTCCTGCAGCTGCAGCACGCTGTTCTCAAAGTTCCTCTGCTCACGGGATGAGTCCTCACTCAGCGCCCCTGCAGGGGAGCTTCCGCCCCCCGGAGCAGGCTCCTCGTCCTGCCCAGGGGGCTGCAGGCCTGTCGTTGTCCGCGAGGGGGAGGGCGAAGGGGGCGGTGGCTGCTGGGGGGACGTGTTGCTAGGGTTGGTCTTTTTCATGCCCTCACCCACCACTGTCAGCTTCAGCTCCTCCTTCAGCTTCCCCACCAGGAGGCTAGGGCAGGAGGTCCAGGACAGAACCTCTGGGGAGCTTCCCATGGTGCTTTGCATGTGCAGGGGTGGAGAAACAGAGAGAAAGGTGGGCCTTTCCCTAACACATCCTCCCGTCTGGGCTCAGTTGAGGTACACCTGTTGAAGATACACAGACAGAGCAATATTATTTAACACCTCAAAAGAGAAGATGACAATCTCTACCCCCATTGCCTAAGTCATAAACATAAAACATGAACATAAAAAAGTCTCACATTTCACATGATTACTTCAGCAAGCTGAACTGAGTAATAATTACTTATGCACACAACATAGCTCCAACAGATACAATCTCTTATCTACAACATAAATCCTTATATGGACAAACCAAGTGTGTTGGGCATGGCAAAAGTAAAGTTCCCTAATACAAGGCACTGAAATAAAATTGTAAATAAGTAGAAGACTTTTACTGTAGTAATTCAACTGAAAGTGTTACCATAATGGGTACCATTGCTTCTTGCACTTTAGTGATGAATCAGTAATGACAAGTCTCAGAGGAAATCCAGCTATATGCATGAATGCTATGTCAAATGATCACAGGAACTAACATTCAGGATCATAATGACCATAACCCTGACTGTTTTGCATGCGCTGATGCCTGGTTGCTTTTTGTGATATAATAAATTAATTCATACATTCAAATGTGCACATTTCCATGGGAAAAAAATGGGTCTGCGAAGAGAATTTTGAACAACAACAAATACTAATATATCACCAATCACCACTGGTTGTGTGTAAATCAGTTTCTAACAGACACAGCCATCAAAACACACAGCAACACACAGCAAGCCACAGTCAATCCACTTCTCTTTACATTCCTTCATCAGGAAACGGAGACGGTTTATCTTAATGATGATTAATATTTGCTGCGTCCTCAGCTGGCGGAGAAGACCGAGGGGGCGTGTCCTCGCAGCCCTCCTGCGGCTCTGGGGGCGGAGGGGGTTTACTTTGCCTCGGCTCCGCAGGGATTAACAGTGCGGCTCATTACCAGATCTGCCAGCCCAACATCTGGCACAGACTGTTGCTTCCAACAGCACAAAAAAAAAAAAAAACGAAAAAGACCAATGGGGCAAACTAAAATAATTATGAAGCCTCACAGCTTATTCCTTGCACCACATTGGTTTGTTTTTGTCACATGACAGCTGGGTAAACCTCATCCACTGTGATTTATGTAACTCACATATTGCATGAAATCCTTTGTTCATGTGGCTGGATGTTTACAGTAAAAGCTTGATTCAAACCTCTTGCTCAAGTGTACAATAGCATTGCCAGCTCTGTTATTAAACCTACAAGCCCAGCTCCTTAACAAAACTGATGCCCAACTTATTTAATCACATTAGATATCCGCATCGAAGACAGTTACAGCTTATGCTATATTTTAACATATTGGCAATTGACACATATATATTCACACTTCTGGTCTATAATCCCAGTACCACACTTGTCAAAGGACTTTTTATAGCAGTGCCTAGTCTTAATCCAGTCTGTTGTTATACCAGCCACTAACAGGTCAGTGTTGTTGTGCGACAGCTGTCAGAAATGTCAGGGAAACAATCTTTGCATCAGTGTAAATGAACACAAAAAGATGAGGAAGCCAAAAGGAGGAAGTGCTGACACTCTTCAATCCATGGTGCTTAAAACCAGGCAGCCATCCGGGTACAGGGGAACCTCTCTGTTCCAAAAAATGAATTAACAATGACAAAGTGTGGTTGACTGATAAACCTCATGTCTGTTCTTCCAGCAACCCTGATCTTGAAGTGCATGAGATATTTTTGTCCCATCTGAGCTCCTGACTGCAATTTGAACAATTAGTAATTACCCGAGCCTGAATATTCAGAGTCTCAGAGGTTAACCCTTTCCTCCAACTCCAGCACATGGTCACCACCAAATACATCTAATAATGAAAATGATGATGCAGTTGTCAGAAAACAAGAGACGGCTCTCCCTGCACAGCTTTGCCTACCTCTGCGCTGAACCACAGTAATGGAAGAGTGAGATGTCTTGAACACTGATGGGCGGGGCTAAAATAGGTGACAATCACAAACTTGTTTTCACAATCAAATGGTATTGCTGTACACTGGAAAGTCTCGTGCTCAGCAGACAGGTCTCTGTGCTACGGGCAAGCGTGCGCCATACGGACCAACGGAGGGGGACAAACACTACAGAGAGAAAGTGGTATCTCTGCCCCACTCAGAGACATGGTGTCCTGGTAGCGGGGTGGTTTGGGGGTAGGTGCTTCCCAATGAATGGAAGGTGTTACTCATACAGCTGGAGCAGAGCAGGTCACTGAGAGTGAAGAGGGAGGGAACTCTGTCAGGTGATGGACACTGCTGTAAGGCAAGTCCATGGAGGTGCCCAGGGTCGGCAGGTTTTTGGAATTTACTTTCAGTCAGTAAATGTAGGCCTCAGAAAAATGTGCTAGCTAGCTAATCAATTTCTGAAATTTATCACAAATTAACCAGACACATTATTCACTGTCCCTCTCTCTTCCTTCCAGGCCTGGAGGATAATGCCCGTGCTGTGAAATCCCTCCTCTCTGCGGAGGTGATCGGGGTTGAAACGGCACTGTAATTCCACCCCAGGAGCAAGGCACAGGGCCAGGTTACAGACAGGAGGGGGTGGGGGGTGGGGGTGGCAGTATCCCAGCATCCTCTGCTGACAGAGATAAAGGCAGAAATGTTCCACACCTACAGACTCTCCTGCTAGAGTCACTCTGCCCCCTCTCGCCAGTCTCCTACATTCAAGGATGAAAGTGGAAAATTACCATTTCCTTTCCATCTAGCTTTGTACCTATTAGCAATAATCAATCTTGCTACTAGTACTCAGATCAGCATATCACTGACTGCACAGTAATTCACAGAATGTGAACATGTGAAATAAGCCAAAATGACAATCAACAATCTTTGGAGATTTTGCACTCAGTGACAGCATGTCACTGATTCCTCCACAATCTACTGATAACTTCCTGTAAACTTTTGTATTGAGGAGACCTCCCTGAAATGCAGCCCATGTGAAGGACAGCCAACCTCAAACTCCTGTACGGGGCCAAGTCTCAGTCCTGCTTTGTGGCTCGCTGGTCATAACTCTGAGCTCTCACAAAACAGATGCAGCACCAGTAAGTGGGATTCAGAAGCTAAGACCTACGGCCAGGAGCGATGAGCTGAGTCCCTGGAGGGATGCAGTGTCTGCAGGTTTTTGTAGCTTCCTCTCAATCAGCAGCCATGTCAGGCCTTCGAAACTAGTTTTAAGGACTCTTTAGCTGATCAGTGGCTTAAATCAGTCACTAAGGTGCCGAAACACACCAAAAGACAGCAGATACTGCAGCCCTCCTGGACTGGAGTCTAACACTACTGAGTACCTTCTATGGCAGAGTGGTGCTCCATAGTACAGAATTACAGTTGTATGCAAGGCAGTATGCAGGAAGATGAGTTCTACAGTGCATCTCAAAGGGGAAGCACTCAGGTAAACCACAACAGAATACAACACAAAACAGTGCACATCACGTGTACTTGTTCACAATAAATATCCCTCTATGCAAATGAAAGCAGCTAGAAGTAAGAAGTATCCCTGCCATTACCCTACAACTTATAAAGATTTGAAAACCTTGAATAAAAAGTGATGAATCTTTCAGGAAATAAAAATAAATAACCCCAATGTGCTACACAACAGGAGCAGGGAGGAAGCGAGAGAGAGAGAGAGAGAGAGAGAGAGAGAGAGAGAGAGAGAGAGAGAGACAGAGAGAGAGAGACAGAGAGAGAGAGAGAGAGAGAGAGACAGAGAGAGAGAGAGAGAGAGAGAGACAGAGAGAGAGAGAGACAGAGAGAAAGAGAGAGAGACAGAGAGAGAGAGAGACAGAGAGAGAGAGAGAGAGAGAGAGAGAGAGAGAGAGAGAGAGAGAGAGAGACAGAGAGATGTGGATCAGGAGATGATCCTTTAATCCTCAGACTCAGCCCGAGACACCCTCCAAACAGCCCCCTCCCCCACCACACACACACGCACATACCATACACGCACGCACGCACACACACACACACACACACACGCATGCACACACGCACATACACACACGCATGCACACACGCACATACATACACACACGCACACACACACATGCACACATGCACACACGCACATACACACGCACACACACACACACACACACACACACACGCATGCACACACGCACATACACACACGCATGCACACACGCACATACATACACACACGCACACACACACACATGCACACATGCACACACGCACATACACACACACACGCATGCACACACGCACATACACACACGCACGCACACACACACACACATGCACACACGCACACATGCACACACACACACACACACGCATGCACACACGCACATACACACACGCACGCACACACACACACATGCACACACGCACACATGCACACACGCACATACATACACACACGCACGCACGTACACACATGCACGCATGCATGCACACACATACATACACGCACGCACGCACACACATACACACGCACGCATGCACGCACACATACACATGCACGCACATACACACATGCACTCTCTCTGCTCCAAACACAACCACAAACACACACACACACACACAACCACAACCACACCAACCACACACACACACACACAGACTATTGACTCTAAAGTACAGCACAGATTGTAGGCAATGGTGACACACAGTCTGATTGGCTGCCCCAGCTCCTGGGCCTGTGTTAGAGATACGCACTGGGGACGGAGCAGCTGGTGGGGCTGGGGAGATCAGGTTCACCCCCACAGAACACAGGACACAGAACACACCCAGCGCCCATCTGACTGCAGCCAATAATCCCAGTGCTGCCCCAGCCACTGCTCAGCAGCCATGGGCCAGAGAGGCACAAAGCCATCAGCGGAGCAGCCTGCCAGATGCACTCACACCACACCGGCCTCCGCTCGGCCAGACTGCCTTCCTCATGTTAAACACATAATAACGCACTCTGTTTGAGAGCTGTGGGACAGCATGCATGTAAACACATGAGCATACATGCACATACACACACATTTAAACACACAAAAGCACACACACACTTACATACACATAAACACACATATGCACACCCAGCATCTGTGACCCTGTAATTACGGTTCTCATTAGGAAAAAACCCCTGCTGTGAGTCGTGGGGTTCGCACTCGGGGAGAAAGCAGCTGCTACCGGGACAAAGGACCAATTTAGCTCTGGTGGTATCCCACAATGCACCAGTCTCTCCATCACCACAGCATCAATCGCAGCAGTCTGCTGTGTGTCAGTCCCCTGCTCAAGACTGCCGCTGGGCAGCTGCTGCTGGCAAAGCCAGAGCGTCACTGAGCCGGGGTGGGGGGGGAGCAGGGTGCCGAGGGGGGAGACAGGCAGTAAGGCCAGCATGGCCCCCGCTGCTCAAGCCCTGTCACAGGTGTGCTCACTCATATCCCCCTCTCCCTGCATTACAAACCTAATACCCATTTATTGTTTTATTTATGTTCCTTCACTTTTCTTTAATGCATTAAATCTTTGATCTTTCCACTGCTGTTTTTAACCCAAAGGGATGAAATAATAGTGCAATCCATTTATATGCAAAACAAAAAAAAAAAAAAAATGAGAGTTGAGATCCAGCTCACCACAGAAAGAGCTTTTGGTCCTTATGTGGCTCACTTGGTAAACATGCTCACCACGAGTGCAGGCTCGGCCCTGAAATTGCAGGTTCAGGGCTTGGACCTGGCTACATCGTCAGCCAACTAACCTACAGTCACATGTTTCAGAGTGGCCTGCTCCCCACTGTGGCTGGGTGGCACACATGCACGCACGCGCCCACACACACCTAATGCTGCAGTGCTTCTGGTGTTGAGGCAGGTTCCAATTTAGTCAGAAAAAGGAAAAAAAAGGTGTTAAAATTGTGAGAAAGAAACACAGAAAGAGGGAAAGAAGGAAGGGGAAGAACTGCAGGGAGGCAACCAGAGAAGGGGAAAAAAAGAGTAGAGTAAGAAAAGTAGAGAACAGTCAGAGATATGAATCTGATCTGAATTTTCTATTTCTGCAAACATGACCATTACTGGAGCTGGCAGACTCCATTACCAATGTCAACCTCTTTGTAATCACTGATGCAAAAAGGCAGCCATTAACCTGAAATGAGTCACAATTTCAAGGGTCATTTAATCAAAACTAGAGGCACATCTTAGCATCACTGATGTCTCTTTCAAAACCACAGACATTCAACAGCTCTGAAAAACCTCTACCTCATATATTCATACCCCAGCAGTTACACTGCACAGCACTGTAGCTACACAGGGAGGAGTAATGCATCCATTAGATTACATTTACCATTAGTAATTAGTAGACAGCATTACCCAGACTGACTGACATATGTTACAAATCACATACTATCTATTTATACAGCTGAATGTTTACTGAAGCAATGCAATACCATATTCAGGAGTACAACAGCAGTGCCCAACCAGGGAACTGAATCTGTGACCTTGAATTACAAGTCCAGCTCCCTAACCAAACATCTGACCCCACACATCTTGGCACACTGACTTTAATTACAGCCCACATGAACTGAATAAAATCTTTATTTCTTCTGAAAGAGTGCTGCTATTTCATGTTTGTTTCTCACACTCAATATAACACTGTTATCAGAGTGGAAGCACCTCCCACAGAGCTGTGTATTCTGGCCCTGTTTGTCTGAGAAACTGTGGGCCAATTCTCACAGCTGCCAGGCTCTACTGAGGTATGCAGGTAAATCTATAATCTGGTCCAGAGCCCGGCCAGAGACCCAAACAAATGGCAGGATAATATCCTGGCAATGTTTCCTGGCGTCTGTCGGAGAGGTCACACGTCTGGAGTTCCCGAAGCGTTTCCCTCATCTTGAAATTCACAGGTTGTGACTGGAGGAGCTCAGGTGTGGAGCAGAGCCCGGCTGGCTGTGGAGAAACACCTGGGGAGCTCACCATAGACATCTCACAGCTGAGGAGAGCTCACGCTGCTATCTCCACTCCACCACAATTATAACACTGATGCTTTACACTTACAAGATGCTCAGTTCTGGGTTGCTAATGTTCCAAAGTCTGCCTCCCTCGTACCGAGGATGCAACATGGCAATGTAATGCATTTCATCAGCATTCATGAGGCGAGTGACAAAATACAACGCTGTGGTAATGGACATTCTGTGCTGTAATATAACATCAGGATCTCCTGTTACCATCCACAGCTTCCTGTATTTAAGAACCAGAGAGAACAGATGGAGCACTGGGGCTTAGTATTCAGTGAATCTACACAATCAGCTATCCATAATTCACAGTCCAGAATTCCTCTATACAGAAAGCAGATGGAAGGAAGGCATGGGTATTTGGTTAGTCTATAAAATCCACTATCTGTAATTCACTGTGATCATTAAAGGATCCTGCAACACTTTCCCTCAAAAGAAGCAGCTTTTCTGATGTCCTGAAAAACGTCCAAACATTTTGTCTCGATGAGGCAGCTGAATGATTCCTCAGTTTATAACTGGCTACACAAATCCCTCCATCAGCAGTTAGTGTCGTGAGGCTTCTGGGATAAAATGGCTGCCGCTCATCACTCAGGTGGCTGCAGCACATGGGGAGCGGCTGAAGTGAGTCACCGTCCTTCAATACAAAGTGTTCAGAGGTCCATAAAAGATGCAGTACACACATAACCCCTCACTTACAGTTATACAACTCATGGGCCATGGAGCGTAAGACCATATAAGAGCCCTCTTCCTTCTTGTGCGCCCAGGTCATCCTAAGATCAAACGCTATCGCAAACAAAAGCCTGCCTGGAGTAATGGAGTATTACAATAAACCCCATTTATGATCCTTCCTCTTCCCCCTTGGTGCATTTACCAGAAGGTCATCAGGAAATGGAAGTTATTTCATCAATGTCACATCCTAGCATGGGCTGGCTCTGCAGAATATCTGCACAATATCAGATGTATTGAGTTTGTTTTTTTTTTTTTTTTTTTTATCTGTGAAGGGCTGGTGTGGTTACAAGCTTTTGTTCTATCCCAGCAATAAAAGACCTGACTCGACAAAACAACTAATCATGGGCTTCAACCAGGACCTTGATTATTTGATGAAGCAGTTTTATTGCTGGGCTAGACCAAAAGCCTGTATCCTCAGCAGACCTTCTTGGGTGAAAGTGGAAGGGAAGTCAGTGCAAGGAGAGGAATTCTTGTTCTGACCAGTTCTGGTATGACCAGGTGAGGAGCTTTAACCTTCAGGACATAGCCCGTAAAAAAGACAAAAATGTCATACTGCACATTCACACAATCACACACAGTATACACACATGCACACACCTGCAGACACACACACACACATACAGACATACACGTGCGCACACACGCACAAACACAAGTGCAGGGAGCAGTCTCAGCAAGAGCCTCATTTTGAGAAATGGGTAAATATCAACAGTGTGCACTACAGTGACATCACGCCGCCTACAGCAACAGGCCTGGCTGTGAGTGCAGCAGCCGGAGCAGCCTCTCTGTGCTGAGTAATGTGCTCCTGTCACGCAACCCTGCAGCACAGCACAACACAGCACAGACCAGCTTACCTTCAAACAGCACAGCACACCACAGCACAGACCAGCTTACCCTCAACCAGCACAGCACACCACAGCACAGACCAGCTTACCTTCAACCAGCACAGCACACCACAGCACAGACCAGTGTACCTTCAACCAGCACAGCACACCACAGCACAGACCAGCTTACCTTCAACCAGCACAGCACACCACAGCACAGACCAGCATACCTTCAACTAGCACAGCACAGACCAACACAGACCAGTGTAACTTCAACCAGCACAACACAGACAAGCAAACCAGCAGAAACCCACTTAACCCCTACCAGCTGAGCACAGGCCAGCACAGATCAGCTTAGCCACAACCAACCCAGTGCAAAACAGCACAGTGTAGGGCAGTACAGCGCAGAGTATCACAGACCATCCCATGAAGCCCAGCACAGACCAGCAGAGACTGTAGCAAGGGAAATATTACCAGCTTCTCCATTCACAGTTATGCTTCATCGTAACCTCCTGACAGAGCCATATTTCAAAGCATAACCAGATCCATCCAGCAAGAAATGGATGGGGGTGGGGGGGGGGGGGGGGCGGGGGGGGGGAGTGAGAGAGAGATAGAGAGAGAGAGAGAGAGGGAGAGAGAGGGAGAGAGAGAAAGAGAGAGACAGATGCTGCTAGTGGGCTGATACCATCACAGTTATAATGGATAAAAAAAGGAAAAAGAGAAAAAAAAACAGTCCCAGAGCGACAACAAAGGACACAAGAGGAGCCGGCTCCATCTGAGCTGGGCGGTGTGACGGGCCAGGAAGGACTGCGGCCCAGCTGCTGCTCAAACAGCCACTGTTCTCCTGTCAGAGCACACAGAGGGAGGGGGCGCCAACAACGGACACGCACAAACAGACTCATATAATATTGCAGGAGGCTGTCCATGACTGACACCGTTCTGATACCGCGGAGAGCACAATGGTCCATGTGTCACTGACCGGGACACAGAGCGGGACATGAGCTGGGTGTCGGCAGCTCCCGAGGTCCAGGCCAAACAAGAGAAGAGCAACATTTTAACTTTACTTTGCTTTTATTTACTGCTTTTGAGGGATAGACACTGGGTCAAAATGATTATCATCCAGGCATATGCTGATATTCTAAAAATAATTAATCTGTTCTGAGGCATGTTTGAGGTTTCGTGAGGAGACATGTCCAGAGCATGTAAACTGAACTAGAACTCCTGATTCAGAAATATAAAGACCAAGAGAATTCTGCATAATGAACTTTTATGTCTCGTGAGGATAAAGCTCTTCAGACTGACAAAATTATTTTTAAGGAGGTGAGGGTAAGAGGCTCTGGTGGGACTACAAAAATAGTACATCAAGACAAAAACAAAAAAACAAAAACAAATTTCTTACAGGCCAACCCAAGAGGTAACAAATCCTTACCCACACAAAAGCCAACATAAAAGCATGCCTTGTTGTTTCATATATTATTATTATATAATAATATTATACTGCTCTGTTAAGCCCTCTCCCTCAACTACACCCATTCGTGACAATACAAGAGAGCCACAGAAAAGAACAAACACTTCTGACAGAGCATAGCTGGAGGAGAACACTGGATTGTGCTTTAGGGAAGAATACGGCGGAGCCCGGTGGAGCTGACCCCACAGCACAGGTGACACTGAGGAGGCCAAGGGGACACAGGATGCCTCCCATGTGACCAGCATCCTGCTGCTCATATCCCACACTTATTTCTCTCAGATTACCCCCCTATCCCATAAACCTCTGCTGCCAGCTCACCATTCTGCACCGTGTTACATAAACCTGCTCAACGGCACTCGCACATGGGGACAAGGGGGGGGGGGGAGAGGGAGAGACAGAGGAGAACGGGGTGAGAGAGGGAGAGAGGGAACAGATTCAGAAGGAGAGAGAAGATAGAGAACAGGAAAGAGGACAGAGATGCAGAAAGAGGAGAAGGGGGGAGAGTGAGAGTGTGAAGG
Source organism: Albula goreensis (assembly GCA_022829145.1). Classification (NCBI taxonomy): domain Eukaryota; kingdom Metazoa; phylum Chordata; class Actinopteri; order Albuliformes; family Albulidae; genus Albula; species Albula goreensis. The sequence continues at coordinate 11,144,183 of CM040745.1, read as the reverse complement.
AGATGAGACAGATGGAGAGGGAGGAAGAAAGAGAGAGTTGGAGAGGGGGATAGAGGGAGAGGATGAGGGAGAGAGAGAGGGAGAGAGAAAAGAGGGAAAGAGAGAGGGACAGCAGGGATACAGAGGGAGATAGAAGGAGGACAAGAGAAAGAAAAAAGAGAAGGGGAGGGATGAGGAGAGGGAGAGGGATACAGACTACAGGAGGCACACAGGGGGAGAAAAGCATCCATTTGAAATCCGTTCTCCTGACAGAAGGCATGCAAATCCTGACGAGTGCCTCTGGCCCAAACATCTTTTGGCTTAGCCCCTCCAATACTCTATCCGTCCTTCATCAAAGAGCAGTACGAACTGCTGCATCAAATATGCGCATCACCGCTCTGAGATCAAAATAGCACACATGCACACACGCATACACACGCACACACATTTATTTCAGCAACCAAGATTAAAATAGCACATGCATGCACATACACAAACACACTTGCTCACTCACTCACGCGCACACACACACACACACACACACACACACACACACACACGCACACACACATATGTGCTCTGTCTCAATGAGCGAGCCAAAAATAGCACATGCATAAACTCTCTCTCTCATCACACACACACACACGCATACGCACACGCACACACACACACACGCGCACACACACACGCATACGCACACACACACACACGCATACGCACGCACTCACACACACACAAACACACACACAGGTGCTGCACCATATTACTCACAGCTGACAAAGATCACACACATGGTCCTCCGTCTTCAGTCCAGTGAGATGAAAGGCGAGAAAGAAAACGAGAGCAAAAGCAGGCAGCAGCACGCTGATGGAGGGATGGAGGGAGAGGAGGAGAAGGACAACAGAGGGGAGATCCTGCAGCGTCTGTGCTGAGAGTGGGCGGCCTTGGGACTGCTCGCTCAGGGCTCTGCCCACGTCACACTTTTCATGAATGAAGCTGCCTGTCTGTGAGAGGCGGGCTCTTGGAGGAGGGGCCAAGTGCTGCGGGGGCGGGGGGGTCCACAGCTCCGACACACAGACAGAGTGAACAAGTGCGTGTGTGTGTGCACCTGTGTCAGTGTGTAGAATTTGTCTGTATTATGCATGGAAGTTTTTCTGTGGTCAGATGGTTTTGTGTGTGTGTGTATGTATGTTTTGGTAATGTCTGTTTGTGTATGTTTGTTTTCATGTGTGCACACATGCTTGAATTTTTGAGCTTGTGTGAATGCGTATGTGCGTGTCTGCCCACATGTGCATATTTTTTCATGTTTTTGGCTCTGTGTAAATGTGACCGAGCACGCTATCATTTGTGTCTGTGTGTTTGTGTACTGATGACATCACTGTTGCAAATTCCAGCAGTCTCTCTGTTGCTCTCTTGCTTTCTCTGAATTCATAATTGGATTTACATTCTATTCTGTGAAGTTCAGCTATTTTTAGCTCCACCTCATTAAAGCACTTGCATCCCCATGTCTTTCTCAAACAATTTCCCCATTATTGTGCTAATCATTACTGCGTCAACAGCAGTGCTAATCACTACTATAAAATTACAGGCATAGCCACTAGCTTAGCCTCTTTTAAGCACTTGGGACAGGAGGGTCAGATATTAATTCCCTGTTAGTGTGTCTAGTTCACAAAACGCACTCATACACAACGCACACTCACACGCCCACACACACTTAACTCACAGACATATAATGCTACACATGCCCCCCAAGCGTATACACAGTCAGGTTAAATCACAGAAACAAAATGTTTGAAACATCCATACACCATCCCATAAGGTGTCATAACACACAGGAAGCTGGCACAACAGAACAGGCCCACACTGTCCACACACTGAAGAGTTAACTCACAGATGGCTTATGCTCCATATGTGCACATGTTGAAAACACAACAAGGAGTTTAAGTCCCCAAAAGCTGGTACTTCAAACACATCCACATGCCCACACATCTGCACATGGAGGTGTTAGCTTACAGAGTGAGGATGGCACTACAAACCTAAGGATAGAGCCAGGCTGTGAGCGACAGTGAAGTAATAACAGTGTCTGAACAGAGGACCACTCTACAGGGCTGGGTGGCTGACAGAAATGAGCTGTAATGGCAGAGCTCACAGAACAGGATGTGGACTGTGGGCTGGAGAAAAGGGGGGTTACCTGGCTGCACACTGACCGCAAACAATGACAACGAATGCTTAAGAGTGCAGGGAAGGAGAGCGTGAGAGAGAGAGAGAGAAATAAAATGACACAGTCAAACCCAGCAGCTCATGTGATCAGGTAGAGTAAGTAAGGCCTGAGAGAAAGATACTGTGCGTGCTGCAGGTGCCCTAATCAGATACAAATGCATTAACCAATCTCTGTAAGAAACCACATCCATCTTTGTTTTCATTATGAAAGTACAACCTCAGAGATATGAACCCCAGAGCTATGGACTGACCACTCAACCAAACAAAAGTAGCAATCAAAAGAGGCACATAAAACTTTTTATGATAACTGATAAAAAAAAGACTTTTCCATATATGAAAACGAAAAATACTATCAAAAATAGACTAAGGGGAATGGGGAATGTCTGAGCACAATTGCTAAAGAGTCAGGAGTGATTTATATTAAGGCCAGAACAAAATCAAACAGCTTAGAGAAAAGGACAATGTGAGAAGGTCACTGCAAAGGAGATGACCTCCACTCCCCACAGCACTCCTCTCTCAGAAGTTGTATTCTGTTATTTTTTGCAACACAATGAACAGTAAACTTGTACTTAATGGTTGTCCATTGCTGGTCTTTGTAATCTTTGCTTTAGCAACACTGTTTATCATCAAGCCACTAAAGCACCTCCTTCATATGGAGAGAAAACTGAAATGCAGTGTGATCGAAAGGGTAAAAAAAAGAAAAAGGTAAATAACATTTACAGACACCCGACTGAAAAGACAACCTTCTCTTTCTGACAGAGAAAATGGAAGTGTTTGAGTCCTGTCCCTGTACGTATATTCAGGCTCTTCTGGGGGGGTGGGGGGGTGGGGTGGGAAGAAATAGGTCTTTGGTGACGCAAGCTGCGCTTTCAAGCCCCTGCTTCCACACAACAGGCCAGCATGACTCAGAGATGCCCGCAATGTAAGTCATGTGTGCTTGGCCTATGCGAAGGACAAAGGGGGCAGATGCACCACCATTCTTCCAGGGAGCAGGTGCAGACTGAGATTGGGACAGGCAGAGAGGGGGTCAGAGGGCTTCAGAGACAAAAGCCTCCAGCCCCCAAGGGACATTCTAGGGCCTCAGGGCAGTGAGATGAACTGACTCATACATTTACTCAATATATACACTCCCTCCCCCAGGCACACAGAAACACGCATGCGAGCACACACACACACGCACACACGCGCACATCCATTCAGCTTGCGCAAAACACATACATGTACAAAAGCAATCTAAGTGCCAGCTAATCCAAAGCTCAAGAGCTGCAGTGCAGAAATGTAACTGGTCCATCTGTTCTCTTGGCTGTAACTGGAGGGGGCAGTGTATGGAACTGTAGTGACACTGACTAACACACATATGGACTGTCTGGTCAAGTCGAAAGCAAGTGAATCAGACAGACTAAACAATTGTGCTAAGGGATACATTTAAGAGGTTGCAGCTGTAAAACAATGTCTTCTCAGTTCTTGCTGAAGTCTATCAACGGTCTGTGGCATATCGTATAACAGAACCTACTGTATAACTGGTATATCTGTACAGAGAGATTGACCGAGAGAATTGGATACAACGAGATCATGGCCCAAATCTACTTGTTGTAATCCCAATATAATCCCTACAAGCATATACCACACCACTGCAATGAACTACTGAAAACTACAATTCCCAGTACTATATGATATATAGTAACACAATGTAGATGAAAATGCTACCAAAGACATGCATACATACATCAGAATACCTCATTCCTCCATACCCTTACACAGGATGGTCATGGTCCATAATGTGTAGGTCTTAGGAAAGGTATGATTCATATAGGAAGTTGAAACACAGCTGGGTAAGTCTCCTCCCACTCCTCACCTGAAAACACATATCAGGGTTAAAGGTCAAACTACACAGAATACCAATTTGGATCAATCTCCCAAACCAAGGGAGAGTGGAACAGGAGTGGGCTGTCAGTGTACTGTGTTACAGTTGGAGTCATATATA